>CM060966.1:116927817-117612817 GCA_030765045.1 Tenodera sinensis
TCCACATTATGTATTTAGTAAATCTTTGTCTTATTATTTATTTATGCCAACAAGTTTACTGCTGGTGTTTTAAACACACAAGCCGTGTGTGGGCAATGTTTAAGAGGTTGAATCAGAAACTGAAAAATTCAATGCCATAGCCGGGATTTGAACCACGGATCTTTCGCTTATCGAGTGGTTGCGTCTGTCTCTTGCTGTTTACCATTTATGCAAAAATCATTCAGGATGATAAGGCGTCTGAGGACATTCCCTGAAAATTCAAGGTATGGCTTAGAGACTGCCATAGAATCACCTGTTTGTGTCCGCCACCGGATACTGACTGTCTTGTTGTGAGTCTACACGTCATAGGCACTAGTTAATTCACCCTCCAACTGAAGGAGTGGGGTGGGGAATACCATCTTATTATGTAAGCGTCTCCAAAGAGAAGGTTGGGATACAGTTTTATACTTATGAATGTTTTTCTTTGTGAATGGACCTTTCAGTAACAAATGATGTGAATACTCTGGCAAAACAACTGCGTTTGCACCTGTTTATCCTTTTCTCCAAGTGGTGGCAGAGAAGTGCAATGAAGCATAGAGGAAGCAAGTCATCCACAGCTCCAGAGCCCCAGAGACCTAGTGAGAGATTCCGCTAGCATATAATGGTGCAGATTAATTATAGTGCTGGCATCTTCGTGTGCTGACAGAGCTAAGTGGTTGGAAGGCGTTCTCACAGGTAGCGTATTTATCATGTGCCATTATACTTCGTGTTCTTGTACTTGCCTGCTTTGTCATGTAACAAATGAAAACGTAAGCTGGAAATCACTACTACTTGTGTGTACATCTTGGTGGTAAAGTTTGTACAACATTTATTTTGTTGTCGTAACTATCATTAGGTTTTGTCACGAGGTTTATCTTCTTGTATTCCATTCATTCCTTTCCTTTTGGTTTGTTTTTCTTGAGGCTTCCGCAATAAACTCCGTTTGTGTGATGTGACAGGCGAATATAAATCAAAGGACTCAGAGTCAATAAAGTCGAGGTGTGTGGATATATTTTGTTCCCACATCTTCAGACAAACCAGTAATCAGTAATCAGTCTGTGTGTCTATCCGTTTGAGATTAGTCTCTAATTGTGTTTCCAATTTAACATTTTTGTCTCAGTCTTGCTGTTGTAAGTTACTGATTTATCTTTCCATTAAAGGCATGCAGTTAATAGTTATTGTCAATCACTGTTTCTACTACTGAATTGCATAGTTGTTTCAAAGTTTACATTGCTGGTCTTTTTGAGAAAGAATGAAATGTCAAGGTGGTCATATAGTATCTGTATAATGTGATTCATGTAAAAAAGCAATAGTTCAAAAATGTTAAATATTACCTTTATAAGCATGACAAAATATAATATCCAATTTTAAAATAAATTATTTTTAAAAATCGCCCAGACATTTTGTTACCAGTGGTGTTCACAAAGTTGGTAGCTGGTAGTTTAAGTTTTGGAATAAGGCTTTGCAATAGTTAAGTGGAGTTTGAGCTATAATTGTGTTTTTGGAAAGAGAGGCCTTTTTATATTTCGTTTACACCACTTCCAACAAAACCAATCCGCCGTCATTAAACGACGATAACGCTAACTACAATTTAAAAACTCGATCAATAAGGAATACAACAAAAAGTTGGGTGGACTGGAGACAAGGCAAGAAAATGTCTAACTACTTTTGATCCATCGTCTAATATCTTAAGTTTGTCAATCAATTGATTAAGAACTTTCATCGGTCATATAATAATATATAATTCGAAAGTCAGAATGTTGACCCTTCTATCACAAGGGAGCACAGGTTGTTTTTGTCTCCACATGTTGCACATTATGCCTTGACATCGTTTCCAGGAAATAATTCATCGTGATCACTTTTATATGGATAACAATATAAGAGAAATTCTGTATTTGAAGAGAAATTTGTGAACGTCCATTAGAACCTTAAATTATGTATTGTAGACCGAATTGGTAACTATACATTATGTCTAATAGGAATAGGCATTTTATATTTAATAACAGAGAGAATAACATCGTGGGCATTACAACAATAGTCATTTTATCTGTTTATTATTTGACGAGAAATATCAACTGTCGCAAGTCTGTGTAAAATGTGAAGAAAAATGCTGGGGACAAATTTACATTGGTACTTAATTTGCGAAACAAAGTTTTCTCTATACATATACAGACAATAATCTAGCAAGAAAACTACATTTCAATAAAATTCTTCTACCCAAAAATAATCCGCTGATGTATAATTTCATAATTATTTACGTTCTCGTGATACTGTTTTTAAAAACAGAAAGTTCAGATTATAGAAGTTATAATTCTTGTATATTGTAAATGAATACAATTTCCAACAAAAACAATGATTAGGATGACAGTCCATTACTTTTCATTATTTCCAAATTTCTTTTTGCATATTTGTCAGTTCTTTGTGCAATATTCTCATTTAACGTTATAACTCAAAAGGCCCTTTTTGTTATGTAGATAACCCCAACGGTTGTTTTACAAAGCAGAAACAAGACGAAAGAAGACAAATATGGAAATCCATTAATGTAATCTCTCTGAAACGGAGTCATAAGCAGGTCTGCGCTAGCGGCATTGATAAGTTAGCACACAATGGGTGCTGCTGCATCTTGTGTCGTTCAGCATCTTGTTTTGATAAGATTAGAATGGCAAGAAGCGATAAATCACAGTTACATTTGTCATCGGTTCTTTTAATGGTACAGCTCGTGAGGAATTAAACTATGCACAGAGAAGAAAATTGAAATGTGAATACCTATGAGGTCAAAACAACGAGAAAGTAAGTTCGCCAATATTGGGACCAAGAAAGAAAAATCACACCATAATTGTCGTCATAATAGAAACTTTAGAACAGCCAAGAAGTTGATACGTTGGGCCTCTTGGAAAACTTTCATAATAGTATACCTTATTCAGCGTAAATATGTCCTTCAGAGATAAAACAGTAATATCAAACAGTGCGCTTGTGCAAGCATGCGGTTTGGAGCTTAGCAGACCCCATTTGCTCTGCTTAGGACAGTGTTGATCAGGGTTGTACAAAGTGCACACCATGGAAAAAGCGAAGCTACATTTGCAGTCCCTTAACATAAGCACAGAAATTAATAACTATTGTGACATTGGATGCACTCTTAGAGGAGTTTGTTGGTAGATTTTCATCCATAAACATACCCAGAATCGTAAATCTGCTGTAAAGCTATGTCAAGTTTGGCAGTAGGTGCATGCATCTGCGAACAATTTTTTATTTAGTGAACTTCACGAGGTGCCGTCCAAGAGCAAAGTTGTCTGCTTTGGGACCTGCTTCTGTAATTGTTTCCCCGAGTATTAAGATGTTGGTGGAAAGTACCTAATAAAAGTATAATTAAGTTCAAAGTGTGACCTCAAGTACATATTTTAATGTGAAGCTATTACTTTCTCTACCGGTAAGTAGGGGAAGTATTGTATTCCACCCAAAAATTCGATGTCGAGATTTCACTGGAAATATATGTTTTGAGAACCCCTGAATAAAAAAAAAGCATTTTTAGAAAAAGGTCCGCGCGCGCTCGCGCGTGTGTGTGCCTGTCAGTCTGTGGACAACATAACTCAAATACGAAAAGTAGGTTAAAAACCAAAGTTAGTATTTAAATTTGTCTTTCAAGGATGCGATGCGAAGATTTTGAAGAAAATAGCCGCACCCTAAACTACCCTTTAGGTGGACAATTTTTCTAGAATTTTTATTTTCTTGAAAATGACTCTAACGATTTTGATTAAAATTTCATATGTTTGAGATATTTTTATGCCAAATTAAATGTATATTTTGAATTTTCTGGCTATAGCCCCTGTAGTCGTATCTACTCTGGACAACTTTTGCATAACTGGTCAACCATTAGAGATAGACCAAATCATACTCTACAAAAAATGTAGATTTTGCTAAAATACACAATTTGTGTCTGAATAAGTTTACTTGTAGGGTGAACCATTTCGGAGATATTCCTTGTTATGTGTGTGAGTTTCGGAAAACTTTTTCGTGAAATAGAACATCGTTGTTCATTTTTTATGTATTTAGTGTGCAAAGAGAGCGGAATTTCAAAGCTTTAAAAGATTTAACTATCGCACAAAGCCTACTGTATTCTTAATATTCCCCTTGCACCTACAAGGAAATAAGCAATACAATAATTTGTACAAATGGTTATTTTAACGCGAAGATATAGGAATAAGAGCTTATAAGAATGGTTAGCACAAGAGGAGAGAAAGTCATGTGAGTGCAACACACCAGATTTTTTTTGTTTTGTTTTTGTTTGTTTGTTTGTTTTTTGTTGTTATTTTCTGTTAAAGCAGCAGTATGTTTCCTTTTCAATTGTACGGTTAAAAGTTTTGTAAATATTCCTTATGTTTTGTGGTTTTAATCTTTTGCTTTTGGAATATTAATTTGTTTTTGAATAATCACATATTTTAATTCATATTAAAACCTTATGATCACAAAATCTATGCAAATACATACTTTTAAACCAAACAAGAAGAAACAATAATAAAAAGGGTTGTCTTCATTTTCACTTCGAACTTTGTAGACTTATGTTTTGCTTAACGCCGCCACTACCTGTATGTATACCACAGTTTGTCTTGGAGCGCTTCGTGCCAAGGTCACGAAATTGCCCTTGCGTTGACATGGCTGAGCTAGAGGTTCGAGTGTGTACCCTTTGAGGTCAGCCGGCTTAAATCCGCCCATTGTGGGTTGAGTGAATTCGGCCCGAAATGTTAATAAATTCTGTCCCAGCTGTACATACGAAAATATTTCATTATAGAAAAATAATATATATTTTCTTTCCCATTTTACATTCACTTGGATTGTCAACATTGTTATTGCCGGTAAAAATGTTTCTCATCATTCCTATAAGCAATTTTAAAAAATAAGTATTCCTGTGAAACCCATGATATTCTCTCTTTTTGTTAGTAGTGTTTAACACCCATTTGTACTGTGTCAGACACCGCAAACGTAGAAAACTGATGATACTTGCAATGAAATTATATGTATTTGTGAAAGGAAGTTTGGGAAGGAGACGTATCAGGCCTGAGGTTAGGAAACCCCCCGGCATTTGCCAATTACGATTGTAAAAAGTGGAGCGAAAGAGGAAACAAAAAGAACTCAAATGTGAGAGGACGATGCTGGCGGGATTTGAATGCCCCACAACCCACAAATGAGCCTCACGCGTAACGAATTTTAATTCACTGTTCAATGATAAAGTATAAGTGAAATTGCCAGCAGATTAACAAAAGAAGATTTGTCTGTCTGTCACGGTAGGATTCCGACAGGAGGAATGATGAGATCAAAGTACTCTACAGGTGACCAGAACGCATTACAGACGTAACTACAACTACGGTGGGTCCCTAACAGGTGCATACAGGGTCCGGTTGATCAATCAGGGCGCGGGACGGCGTAGAAGGGCGGCGGGATGGCGGGGGAGGACGTGGGAGGTTGACTAAAGTGCCTCTCCTCAGTCGAACACCGTATTTCCAAGTTCGCAAGTCCTACCGTAGCGTAGCCCACCAAATAAAAATCAGCTCACCTTAAATTACCCTTTCATTTTTTTTATTTTCTCAAAATGATCAGTATTCTGATTAAAATACCGTATAGTACTAAAGTCATTTTCATGACAAAATATATATTTTGAATTTTCGGCAAAGAGCTTAATTAATCCTCTTAATTCCAAAGGAATTTGTACAATCTTGTTTAACTAGTAAAAGTTAAACGATCGAAAAAAATGTACTGCACAAAGTACAACACACAATGTATTTCAATTAACTGTTTGAAGCATAATCGATCTCCGAGATATTCGCTGTTGATCGGTCGAATTGTTCAATGCTTGTCTTCTTTTCAAGTCCTATCGATTTTCATTTTGTTCACGCGTTTACATAGAAAGACTGTGATATTTTAAGGCCAGCATACAACTTCCAGTTCTTAAAAAGGGTAACGCAAATCTTCAAGCATGTATATTGCTTTAGTAATTCTTTATATTGTGACAAATTGACAAAGTGACAAATGTCGCTTCTGCCACCAGTATGAGAAATGACACTTTCAGTTCCTTTTTCTGTCACTGTGTTTCCCTTAAAAGTGAATCTAAAAACACAGTCCCTTTTTCCTTAAAGCTAACACAACCTACAATTCATCGCCACCTTCCAACTCACAGCTGTTCTGCCCTATCGTAACTTTGACAAGTACTTCACTGTCTTTTAGTTCAAACTCCCTCCGTCTCTCAAGTTCATTTGAACAGGCTTAACTAAAAACTACTTCACACAACAAACAACACCGACGCGACGATTAAATGTCAGCAACTTTGTCTGACGTTACTCCAATTCTCTCAAAACTGATTGTACACGGGTGAGCACAAATATGCGCGTGCGTGCTTAAAACTAACAGCACTTCTTCAATGCTTAACAACTCGACTCTTTGAGCACCGTATTCGCTTATGCAGGTCAGAACGATTTTTTTTTTCGAAATCCACAATCCCGGTAGGTGTGCAGTCTGGAATCGCTTTGTTCTGCCGCACCATTATCGTCGGACTGCGTATTTGCAAGCAATAGTGTGAGGTAGCGTCTCTTTGACGGCGGCTGCCCACTAACGTCACAATATATAAAATACTTGATTCTTTCAACTAAACCGAGTTTAAATATTAAATAACTGAAAACTTCATATAGTAATAATTAGATGATAATCAGATGATTATGTTGAGGATAATAATAATAATAATAATAATAATAATAATAATAATAATAATAATAATAATAATAATAATAATAATAATAATAATAATAATAATAATAATAATAATAATAATAATAATAATAATAATAATAATAATAATAATAATAATAATAATAATGAATATATTATTATTACTATTATTATTACTATTATTATTAATAATAATTTTATTATATTATTAATAATAATTTTATTATATTATTAATAATAATAATAATGAATTTATTATTATTATTATTATTATTATTATTATTATTATTATTATTATTATTATTATTATTATTATTATTATTATTATTATTATTATTATTATTATTATTATTATTATTATTATTATTATTATTATCATCATCATTACTATTATTACTTATTTATTATTATTATTATTATTATTATTATTATTATTATTATTATTATTATTATTATTATTATTATTATTATTATTGTTATTGTTATTGTTATTGTTATTGTTATTGTTATTGTTATTGTTATTGTTATTATTATTATTTATTACTGTTATTATTGTTGTTATTATTATTGTTATTATTATTGTTGTTATTATTATTGTTGTTATTATTATTATTATTATTATTATTATTATTATTATTATTATTATTATTATTATTATTATTATTATTATTATTATTATTATTATTATTATTATTATTATTATTATTATTATTATCATTATAGTGTGCTACTATGTATATATCACTGCACTACAAAGAAAAAACATATTCAATTTCAAATTATGATGTGCTTTAATTAAACGTATGTTCTATAAATAGATCGCATTATTTTAGTGTACATACTGAATATGTAGCTGTTACATTAGTACTCCCAGAGAGAGGACAGAAATAAATACATTTTAGATAAATTTGCTCACAGCTTTAGCAGCAGTAGCAACGGAAATATGCAATGTTAGCTAGATCGCTACTACGTGGGCGCTCAGGTTTGCTCGCTGATGAAACAGTTGTCTCGGAGAGGCTTTAGTAGAACTTGTAAAATACATTTCTCTCCACTGTTAATTAAGCCAAAATCATTAGCAGATGTCGAAAACGGAAATATCTAATTATGTGTAATTTCGTAGTCGTAGCTTTGCTCTCTTTGCACTCTGGTTAGCTTGACGCAAATGTGTGTGTGTGTGTGTGTGTGTGTGTGTGTGTGTGTGTGTGTGTGTGTGTGTGTGTGTGTGTGTGTGTGTGTGTGTGTGTGTTGTCGCAAAACTTCGACACTTTCGCTTTTAATTTGCTCATATATTTAGATGCAAGACCTGGCAAGTATAAGGCATTAGATGATATTTTAAATTAAGGGCGTGACTTTTATGAATCAATGTATTCTAAAAGGTAAAGCAAAATCATCGGAAAATATTCCTTGAGTGCTCCAGCTGCTTCTCATCTTAATCGTGACTCATGTATCTGGATTTTGGCCAGATATTTTTGACCATTGAATAAAGAAAACAAAACTTGCTTTAAGTGACTTAATGTCAGGCTATAAACATATTTTTCGTTCTCTCTCCTTAAGGAAAAATATAAGATGATTATGAATTTGTAACATTACATAAAAAATAATTGTCCGAAATGGTACAAATTAATCAAAATCTTCTTTTTCTTCTTCCTTCCTCTTCTTCTTCTTCCCTCATGCTTTAGACAGATATGTCCATAGCAATCTACATATCTGGTTCGTACCACCTTTTATTTGCCTTCTAACAATTCCTTTCCCTATTAGTTTATAATTATGAAAACGGAATGACAATCGCTCTCTTTTCATTCTTTTAATATCACTTATCCACTTTTATATTCTTTAATTTGTTTTTCAATAAACGCCAAGATTCCCACATTGTAACCACAAAATTCATTGTAAATAGGATTACCATCCCAACTGCTTAATGTATGAACTGATATTTAAACTTTTTTTTCAAAATCTGTGAAACCAAGTTTTCTTTAAGGTGGTGTCTCCTTCTCAGAACCCTTTTACCTTGGACTACAAAACAAAAGATTTAGCATCCTAAATTAATGTATACACACTCTGAAACAGCACTTCTCAGCATCGTAATGAGACATAAATACAAGTTTTGTTGTGTTCTATTCCTTAACAATACACTCCCAACAACGACGTGGAACAGAGCGATATACCGTGGGGATTATTGCTAGTAGATATTATTGTTGCAATGTTCAACCTGATTTCTCATTTCCTCCGGTGTCTGTAGTTTTTTGGCGTACACCGTGTTCTTTAAAGTTCCTCAAATTTAGAAATCAAAGGGGTTAAATGAGAGATAGAGACGGTGCTCTGTTGCTTTTCCTCTTCGTTCTATCCATCTCTGATTGAATACACGATCAGGAAAATTCCTCATAACAACATGGGAGTGAGGCGGAGTCCCGTCTTGTTGGAAGTGAACCTCATTAGGATTCTCACAGAAATCATTAAGACTGGAACCATTGTTTCTAGCATTTGCAGGTAAGTCTGACCCGTGACAACTTCTTCCAAAAAGTTGGGCGCAATTAGGTACTCCTTCGGAATTCAGACCACACCATACCGTTGCTTCTGAAGATGTACGGCATTTTCTGCAAAGAGTGTGGGTTTTTCTTAGCCCTATACACACTTCAACGATCATCGAATGATAATCTCACCGCTAGATTTTTTATGAACACGTGAAGATCGATAAATGTGTCACTGTGCTTTTCCAGTGTCTTTTAGATCGTACACAACAAACAATGAATTTGTGTCCGTTGCTGAGAAATAACATTTCAGAGTGTGTATATGCGTCAATTTAGGACATTGTGTATATACTAGTAGTTAAAAACTAAAACGAACATTTTGTAGAAAGTTTCATTAGAGAAGAAATGGATCTCTTTACCTGAAAATTAAAGTCATTGGTCAGCAACGTACTTCTTTCAGCGTTCATACCAGTATGAATTTTCTGCATTCCACGCTAAGCGACCGTTACACATATCCATTTCTTTGGTCGAACGAAACTCCCTCGCTTCCGGCATTGATGCACGCCACGAACCCAAGGCATGAAAGTTTCCTAAATAACCTTATTTCTGTCATGTGTGTTTGAGAACACCATAACAGTTAGACTTACAGTGACAGAGCCAATTTGTGCATACTTTTTATTTTACTACCAAGTTTTGATTAGTTTATAGTGGAGAATGAATTAATTTTATGAATATTCATAGAGGATAGCGAAGAGCAATTAATGCTGTTAACAAAGGAATGTGCACATTAATGATATAATATAAATATACAATACATATAAAATGCTTAGGTGTATTTCCTTCTGTTAAGTGCTTCAAATTCTACAATAACAGCACTGTAAAGGACCAAACTGCATAATTAAATCACTGAGGTTGAGTTTGTTTATAATTTCACCAACAACAGTCAGGGCGTTGTAAATTGGTGAAGCATCGAGCGTTTTAAACTGAGGTGTCATGACACAATATTAAACAAAAAATAAGCATTGTTTTACTCAAATTTAATCATTAGCAGCATTAGAGATCGCCATAGCGCTGTAAACACACACACACACACACACACACACAAACACATACTTAAGTATGCACGATTAGATTTGTAACCTAGATATAAACGACACATCTATGACAGTCAGTACTAGTGAACATTCCAACTAGAGAGCATAATATTTTATGTGCGTCAACCAGTACTGTGGGCAATAAAACGTTTGGCCTCACTTATAGAACCCTTTAGACAACATGAAAGTCCTTTTCCAGTTGATCGACACTAATGTGACAACGAGCACATCAATAAGGGAACGTTGAAAAAGGGTTTACATTTGTAAGAAAAATGAAAAGAAAAGGGTGGCAAATGGAATAAAATAATGGGTCATATTACAAGTAAAGTTTCTAAATGTCTCGCTAGCTAAATAAATTGTTTTAAGAACTGCACATTTAAGCGATTAGTCGTTGATTAGTGTGATAAGAAAATACTTTGATAAACCTAGAGCCAAAGAAGTGCATTAATGAACCTACAAAATTATTACTATATATTTTTTCATGTGCAGTGAAATCTAAACCACTACAAAAGCACAAGAGAAGCTAAAGCTCCCACCCGCGGGTGACATATTTGTGATACCGTTAATAAGGCCATTCACTATCTTTCCAAAATCGAATGAAGAGGTTGTGTCAGTCCAAAATCTTGACATTGAATTGGGGAATCGTATCTGGCATGTGCGATGGCCCGTAAAAATTCTACACATCAAACAACACCAACCCAACACGACACCGAGCTGTCGCAATAACTGTAAACCAACGCGCAAACCTGCTGCTCCGTGGCTGAATCCCTGTCCAAACAGTCAGCAGAGAGAAGATACCAGTGAGAGCACACGCATTACAAACTGTACCCGTCAAGATGTGACTTTATTCTTTTGTACCACAATAAAGTGAAACTAAATGCCGTCCGAAGAACAAGTTAACTCCCGATTTCATCCAAACACAAACGGCAGTAGCATTATAGCTGTTGCTACCTACCTACCCACCTACTCACCTGCACACACCTACCTACCCACCTACCCACCTGCACACACCTACCCACTTGCCCCTGCCCACTTGCACACATCCATCCACCCATCTAGCTACCTACATAAATATTTTTGTTTTCTAAAACTGCTTTTTCAGAGTTTGGGGGAGCTTAGATTGTGTATTTCGGAATTTTAGGCTAGAACACAATACTTGCTCTGCCTATCATAGGCAAAAACTTTTTACATGCAAGTCCATTTTAGCGCGGTTTTATTCGCAATACTTGGCTAGTTAACAGTGAGAACAAGAGAAGTTTTAATTATTTTACTGACTATGGTTTTCTTTTGACATTCACAGCTCGTGGTTGGCGTGCTTGTTCATTTTATGGCACCTTGTTTCTGCTACTTTGTTCCTGTGCAGGTTCTCGTGCACCGTGACGCTAAATTTAGACAAACCGTTTACACGTGGCAGTCATTCAGAGGCCTTGAATTTCGTCCTGAGTAAAGCTTCTGCATGGGAACATTCAAACAAGAGAACACTTGTTAACTTTGTAGAAAATTAATTTTCCTACACTTGACGAGCGAGCGAGTGAGCAAGCAGGTTGTATGTATGTATTGCCCCTGATTAGTGCAGCACCCTTCTCCTGTGAGAGATGAGCTATCGATTCCTAGACTAGCGGCATAACGCCGCATCTCAGATTGGACATTAGCAGAGCCCGGATATGTCAGCCTTTAATTAGGTAATTTACGCCCATTTTATGTCAATTTCTATTTTAAGAGCATTTTCCCGTTTTACGTCATATTTTCTTACTCTTTGCGTCCATAGTTGGAAATATTCTTGCATTTATACCGAGTACATAGCTATATTTTACCAAGTCGCGGGTTCGATCCCCGTGGCCGCGCGCTCTGATATGGGTTTTTCCGTAGTTTCCCCATGTCACTTAGGCGAGTGCTGGGGTGCGTTATTTCAGACCACGGTTTCCTTCCCATCATTTCCTTTCATTCCATTTCCTTATCATCTTTCAGGTGGTGCAGTTCCAGGAATGTAGTAATCTTCAAGGATATGTTCTAAAATACCGGAAATTTAACTATTCAACTATTTTAGTTGTATGTGCCTTTTGTAATTATGTCATTTTCAATTGTAATTTTATACTCACTTATTTTTTCATAAAAGTTTAAGGTCATCAAAATCCTGACACTTCTATCAGTGGAAGATAGTGTTTGAGGGAATACTCAGATACTTGAACAAATATCATGGAAGTTTTCGTGTATTCATAGATGCAAATAATTTTAATAATACTGTGATATGATTGTTTTCCAAATCTATGGGAGTCATTCATTGCATGCCACGACTTGCCAGAACTTAGTGGTAGAAGAAATATGATTTCATATTTAGACGATACGTTCTATTGTTATGCGAACAAATGATTTTACGGTTAGAAGTGTGTAGAAGTTCAATGCCTATGACAAAAAAAACTGGCATCTGATAATATTCATAACATTTTCATATTTTGTTTCTTCCATTTGGAATAGTTTGGAATGTAAGAAATTTAATATAAGGGGTAAAATTCTCTAGAAAATTTAAAAACATAAAAGGTTAGGTAAATGAAATTAATTAATTAATTCTTCACGGAGTTTAAAAAGCTAACCGCACAACTTCGGATAAGCAGCTACATACGTAATAAAACCATTAACAGATAGAATAATGAGCCTATGTAAGCATAGCATATTGAAGAATGGGTAGAGTAATTTCTGTGAATGTAATGCACCAGTTTTATGGCAGTTAACTCCCGCTCTTACTTCAGGTGCTGGCAAATTAGGGAAGCAAACCATTATATCGCCATTTAGTTTTTAAAAATTTGACTATCACTTTAGCCTACTGCAGATAAGAACTACAACGAAATGTGTAATAAAAGTTTGTGTCCAACAACAAGGAACAGACAAATAATGTTGTAGGAGAGTCATAGAGAAAAACCATAGAATTATAATGTATCAGATGTTTTATTTTTAACCCTTTGTTGCTCTATTCTGACATACATATGCACAGCAAATTTACCATTAATCATACACCAAGTTAGCATTTCTGTAATGCACCATTGCCGCATGTAATGTAAAGAAATAATTATTTCGTGTTAGAAGCCATGCTATTTCAGTGCAGAGTAGGTAAGCAGAATATAACCACCATCCCCTGCCGTAAACACGCGCCATGAATTGGTGCGTCCACTTCCACGGAAGACCCATTCTCTATTGTCCCACTACTCAACCAGAATTCTGCAAGCATAGGGCTTACAAAATTGTTTATACCTGCGGATAATGATAAAAGCATACAGGTAATTTTCCGGTAAAGCTTTTGTGTATTCAACCGAAGTTCCTGGTAAATCCCAGTCCGTTTTTGTTTACTCCTCTTTAAACTTGGCTTGTTTCACAATATTCCGACACATAATAAACTACCCTTATTTTCAGAAAACAATGTGTGCGACCTTTGATAAGAGTTTGGGATGTTTTCACACCGATCTGAGCCTAATATTGGCTAATTATTGTAGTATAAAGTAAAATGTCCACTAATTGAATCCATTAGCATGAATGCATTCTGTTTGGGAGTTTTCGTCGACATAAAGAGAAGTTTGTTTCCGTAATTAGCCACCGAGCGCTGTTAGCAACAGTTTCAGAAATTCAACCAAAACTTAGGCAGGTGTTTTGGTAGGCTGTTCCCATATTTCTCAACTTACAACATGAGAAGTAAAACTTAGGGATTTATTGTATTTATATTCGAGTATAAAATTACACTTTATGGTGCATTAACTGCGTTATGTGATACCGTAATTATTAGCCGCATTATTCAATATGATTTTACTAATGAATTAAATGGTACTATTTAAAATTATAATGAGAAAGTAATGTGAATGTATTTAATATAATGATTATTACGAATGGATCATTTTATGATAGGAAGCAACATTTTTTAAATTCAATAACTAGTATGCGAGTACATATTCTAATTCAGAGTTATATAATGTACTGTTTTTGGTTCGTATAGTTAAAATGTCACTGGTGAAAGAGGTCTGCTAAATGTTTTGGGCTTGGCTACCTGTGGTAATTAGCGACCCAGCCGGTCGACCCAAACTTGTTCGGTCAGTTTTCTAAGAAATACCCAGACGCTAAGGTTTCGCTAGCTAGCGGTTTTCTGAGAATTCAGTTGGAAGCGAGGCTAAAGCCCGCGGGTTCTTTAGTTCGGCCCACTCTGATTTAAAACCTGCGACGGGGCAGTCACATATCGACAGCCCTAGTCGCGAACATTACTTCGCGCCAAGACAACAGTTATTACCGCGAATATTATAGAGTGAACAGTATTTATCAGCAGTGTATTAAGCGGTGAAGTATATTTTTAAAATTGAGAAATTGAATTATTCCACGTAGTAGATTTCAACGACTGAGATACGGGAACCCAATAATAACTACTTTCAAACGGCGACAACTCATGGTGAATATTGATCGTGAAAACGTACCGAGAATTAAATTCATTACAAGGAACTCTGTGTGTTCTCGTTCCGTCAACACCGCCCACGCATACCCTGTAGACAGTGCAGTTTCAGCTCTAATGATTAGCCAGGGCAAAGTTATAGACCATTTATAGAGCAAATCTACAGAGCTACAACAAATCTACAGAGCTACAACAAATCTACAGAGCTACAACAAATCTACAGGGCTACAACAAATCTAGAGGGCTACAAGACCTTCTAGGACCAGGCTGCAGAGACCCTTAAAACGTCATCATATGGAAACTGCAAGACTGTAACAAACCAAGGGAATTTAAGTCATGAATACCAAGCAATTTTGCAATGAGGCAAAATTAAACCACAACCAAATGTTTTGTTTGCACTGAAAAACAACAGGTTAAACACAGGAATAACCATAATGAGCTATAATGACTGTAAATGAAAATGACCGGTAGTTTTCGAATATGGATGGAAAATTGAATTTTGATTCGGTTCATTTGTTTACTTCTTTATTCATTTCATTCACCTTTGGTAATAGAGGCCCAACTGTTCGTTGTGAAACCTGTTATTTTTATTGAATACTGTTTAAAACATTATGCTTTTGTTTCCCACTCATATATTTGACCACACTTTGAAAATATAGCTATTGGTATAAAAGCTTAATTACTTCTATAAATATCTATCCGATTAATAAGATAGTAAAATCTGATGTGTTGCACTCACATGACTTTCTATACTCTTGTACTAACTATCCTTACAAACTCTTATTCCTATATCTTCTCCGTGTTAGTTCAGATAAACATTTGTACAAATTATCTTATTGCTTATTTCCTTATAGGTGCAAGAGGAATATTAGAATACAGTAGGCTTTGAGCGATAGTCAAATCTTTTAAAGATTTGAGATCCCGTTCTCTTTGCACGCTTAACATATAAAAAAAAATGAACAACGATGTTCCATTTCACCAAAGTTTTAAATTTTCCGAAACTGACTTACATAACAAGGAATATCTCCGAAATGGTTCACTCTACAACAAAATTTATTTAGACATAAAATGTGTGTGTTTTAGCGAGATCTACGTATTTTATACAGTAAGATTTTGTCCATTTCTTACGGTTTACAGTTATTTAAAAGTCATCCAGAGTAAACAGGACTGCATAGGCTATAGCCAGAAAATTCAAAATATACATTTCATTTGTCATACAAGTATCTTGAACATATATCATCTTAATGAAAATCGTTAGAGCCATTTTCAAGAAAATCAAAACTGTCGAAAAATTTTCAATGTAAAGGTAGCTTAGGGTGGGGTTATTTAAAATCTTCGTGTCGCCTTCTTGAAAGACATTAAACTTAAATACCACCTTTGGTTTTTAACCGACTTTTCTTTTTTGAGTCATGCTGTCCACAGATTAACAAACTGACACACACACACACGCGCGCGCGCGCACACACACACACACACACACACACACACACACACACACACACACACACACACACACACACACACACAGAGAGAGGGACCTTTTTCTAAAAATGCTTTTTTTTCATTCAGGGGGTCTCAAAACATATATTTGCGGTGAAATCTCCACATCGAATTTTTGGGTGGAATACAGTACTTCCACTTGCCAGTAAAGAAAGTAAAAATGAACGTTTATAAGAATAGTCTTTACAAGAGTCAGTAAAGAAGGTCACGTGGGTGTAATAATCAAAGGATCAGATAAAGAACATTGCAGATGAAACTGTTTGACAGAATGAATGGTGTAAGTGATTATGCCGCAAGCTGTGGGCTGCATGCAAAGTGCGGATAGGCTGAAACTTCCTGTATAGCGTCCCTGCCTACCTCAACGACATTAACATTGTCTTAGTTATTCAAGTTTTCTTATTTATGCAATGACACGATCCCCAGGTTAAAAATGGTGGTCGTGAGTTGGATTGCATAGCGTGCTTCCTCTAGTCTGGGCCACTGTTTCCTTGCAGGTCACTGAAAGCGTACAAGAAGGGCAGCAACGCAGAAAAAAATGAACCTGTATCCGCTCGTAAACCTACCACAATAATACTAATGTTGGGGTTTATATTACACATCACAGCTTCTTTGTGTTTTTGCAGCGAAATAAACGCAGCTGTGAGACAGATCCAGTTCCCGTGATGTCTCTAAACATGCGTAACGTCTGGAACGGAGTATAAATCCTTTAGCGTCACTTCATTAAAGCACCGACCGGTACACAGTCTGGAGATAATAGTTCATAATAATAATTAAACCCCTGAGCTTTATAAGTAATGCATTCATGAGAAATGTTTTGCATTTTTTTCCGTGATTCACTTGTTCATCTGCACTTCTTGTTTTATGGAATCCTCCTCTGTGTTCACTTTACTTTACCACCCCCTAGTTCCAATCTTTCTTAAATCTTCTGTTACATTATTTAACCATCTTGTTTTTGGCCTTACCTTTTTTCTTCTAGCAAAAATTTTCCATTAAATACTCTTTTTGGGATTCTATTTTCTGTCATTCTCTCAATATGTGCTAGCCATCTTATTGTTTGTGCCTTTGGAAACCTCGCAATTTCTTGCTTATTTATTAGTTCAACTATCTCATAGTAGTAGCTTATTCTCCTTGCAATGAGGATCGGGTTAAAATGCACAATTTATGTCAAATACTTTGTTTTTCCTTTGAGTAAACTATTTCCGAGATATTCTTTATTATTTGCTTGAATTTGCCAATAATTACGCTTTTAAACAAAAAGAATGTTATTAGCTTTTTTATCTCTTAATCTTGCAAAGAGAACGGAATTTCAAAGGCATCATGTAGCAACCAGATCTTAAAATATTTCACTATTGCTTAAAACCCACTGTATTCCTATATTCCCCTTGCACCTACAAGAAAATTAGCAATAATATACTTTCTGAAAATGCTTATGTCGATTAAAATGAAGTAGATAGGGAAGTAAGCATTTGCAAGAATAGTGTGTATTAGATTGAGCGTAGCTCTACAATATATTTTCGAACAGAGTTTCTCCAGATTGAACTATATTAAAAGTCTGTATTGCAATAGGTTGTACGATGATCACTTGATGTATTTTCTAAGGCTATGCATTTCGACTTTGTTACCAAATATTGATGGACTTCTAAAACGTAAGCAGTAGATATCAAAGAAGTCATTAGTGAACATATATTTAGCACATAAGATTTGAAAGTGCTTTCGTAAATCAAAGGCAACATACTGCCACGGCGCCCGCCGCATCTAATTGCCGACAACAGCAGTGTCACCCATCGCATTATTGTCGGCACTACCGCAAAGGAGCCGAAGGAAAGAGATAGAGAATGACCGCATTGTTGGGGCGCTTGCCGAAAGAGAGAAAAGGATAGAGGCTACTGGAATCTTCTACTTTGTATCTCACCGCAATAAGTGAACGTTCGTGAAGCTTCCAGAATAGTGCCCGGGAGATATAAATAGCGGTAAAAGTGCGACAGAAGGGTCAGTCAGACGTATGTGAAGGTTGAGGAGTCGTGCCGACGGAGAAGAGTTAGTTCTTTGTGTTACGAATTCGGAGTCGTGCTGTTGGAGAATCGGAAAAGACTTTCTTGCTGTTGCAACGAGTGTACAAGTTACTATTTACGGAAATAAAAGTGTTTCTTTATCTCGACTACATCTGTCTACTTTACTTCACAACAACCAACAAAAGTCACACTGGTGTCAGAAGTGGGATTCGTCGAATTGCTTCTAGTTTCGTTACATCGTCGTTAGAAGTTGCAACGTTAGAACCAAGATGGAGGGAGATTCGGAAACCAGGATGATGGCAATGATGAAAGAATTATTCGCCGAAATGAAGACAGAAATGTCCAAGATGAAGACGGCAAACAACAACCTCGCTGCCGAGCTGAAAGAGATGAAGACGGCAAACGACAACCTCGTCGCCGAAATGAAGGCGGCAAACGACAACCTCGCTGCCAAAATGAAGACGAGAAACGACAACCTCGCTGCCGAGCTGAAAGAGATGAAGACGGAGCTATCGGCGAAAATTGACGGCGAACTGATTGGCGTGACGGAAGACGTGGCGAAAAGGTGGAAGACCTCTGCCAGCACGTGGACGTCGTGGAGGACGACGGGGAACGTCTTGGTGCCCTGGTAGTAAGAGTTGACGAGAGCGTCAAAGTACTGGATGCCAGGGGCAGACGGAATAGCGCGGAGCCGGGGAGGGAGCACCTAGTGGCCGAGGCGACAGTTGCGCCCGTTTCAGATGATATGAGGGAAGACGTGGAACAACTCGGCGAACTGATTGGCGTGAGGGAAGACGTGGAACAACTCGGCGAACTGATTGGCGTGACGAAAGATGTGGAACAACTCGGCGAACTGATTGGCGTGACGGAAGACGTGGAACAACTCGGCGAACTGATTAGCATGACGGAAGACGTGGAACAACTCGGCGAACTGATTGGCGTGACAGAAGACGTGGAAGAACTCGGCGAAAAGGTGGAAGACCTCTGCCAGCATGTAGACGTCGTGGAGGACGACGGGGAACGTCTTGGCGCCCTGGTAGTAAGAGTTGACGAGAGCGTCAAAGTACTGGATGCCAGGGGCAGACGGAATAGCGCGGACCCGGGGAGGGAGCACCTAGTGGCCGAGGCGACAGTTGCGCCCGTTTCAGATAACGAAAGTGTACGTCTCGGGGAAGACAAAGGGGCAGTTCAGGGACGTCGTCGAGGATCCTCTGGAGGAGTGTGTCGGGTATGTAACCAACCAGGATACGACGTGGAGGACGATCAGCAGGGAAGCGCACAAGCAGACGAGCATCACGCGAGAACCGACTTGGCGTGTGACATGGGGGGACCGTCGGAGCCATCCAATCGCCTGACGCATAGTGCCGTGAACGGAAGAATGGTGGACATCATCTTGGACGGCAGGATACAGGAGAGGCCGTGCCGAGCACGAGTGAAGACGAGTGCAGCGGTGGACGCGACTCGCGTGGATGTGGTGGGGTTTGTTGCCGGACCCATCGGAAGCAAGGTGGCTGCGAAGGTGCGCCAGAGAGGTCGTCGGACATGGTACCCAGTGAGCCGTTTCCAAGTGCGCAGGATAACCCGTTAACACACCAGGAAGAAGGGCAACTGGACGAGGGACCGTCAAGACCGGCGGTACTGTTGCAGAATTTCGAAGCAGGATGGCATACGTCGTCCTACCCAGACCAAGGGACACTATCCAACAGCGATACCTAGGATCGTGCCTCCTGGAGAAGAGGTTCGATGGGTTAGTCCACCGGGGCGCAAGGGAGATGCCGCAGTGATAGTGCTGGTCGGGACGACCAACTCTGAGGAGGGAGCAGTGTCACCGCGCCCGCCGCATCTAATTGCCGACAACAGCAGTGTCACCCATCGCACTACCGCAAAGGAGCTGAAGGAAAGAGATAGAGAATGACCGCATTGTTGGGGCGCTTGCCGAAAGAGAGAAAAGGATAGAGGCTACTGGAATCTTCTACTTTGTATCTCACCGCAATAAGTGAACGTTCGTGAAGCTTCCAGAATAGTGCCCGGGAGATATAAATAGCGGTAAAAGTGCGACAGAAGGGTCAGTCAGACGTATGTGAAGGTTGAGGAGTCGTGCCGACGGAGAAGAGTTAGTTCTTTGTGTTACGAATTCGGAGTCGTGCTGTTGGAGAATCGGAAAAGACTTTCTTGCTGTTGCAACGAGTGTACAAGTTACTATTTACGGAAATAAAAGTGTTTCTTTTATCTCGACTACATCTGTCTACTTTACTTCACAACAACCAACAAAAGTCACACTGGTGTCAGAAGTGGGATTCGTCGAATTGCTTCTAGTTTCGTTACATCGTCGTTAGAAGTTGCAACGTTAGAACCAAGATGGAGGGAGATTCGGAAACCAGGATGATGGCAATGATGAAAGAATTATTCGCCGAAATGAAGACAGAAATGTCCAAGATGAAGACGGCAAACAACAACCTCGCTGCCGAGCTGAAAGAGATGAAGACGGCAAACGACAACCTCGTCGCCGAAATGAAGGCGGCAAACGACAACCTCGCTGCCAAAATGAAGACGAGAAACGACAACCTCGCTGCCGAGCTGAAAGAGATGAAGACGGAGCTATCGGCGAAAATTGACGGCGAACTGATTGGCGTGACGGAAGACGTGGCGAAAAGGTGGAAGACCTCTGCCAGCACGTGGACGTCGTGGAGGACGACGGGGAACGTCTTGGTGCCCTGGTAGTAAGAGTTGACGAGAGCGTCAAAGTACTGGATGCCAGGGGCAGACGGAATAGCGCGGAGCCGGGGAGGGAGCACCTAGTGGCCGAGGCGACAGTTGCGCCCGTTTCAGATGATATGAGGGAAGACGTGGAACAACTCGGCGAACTGATTGGCGTGAGGGAAGACGTGGAACAACTTGGCGAACTGATTGGCGTGACGGAAGATGTGGAACAACTCGGCGAACTGATTGGCGTGACGGAAGACGTGGAACAACTCGGCGAACTGATTAGCATGACGGAAGACGTGGAACAACTCGGCGAACTGATTGGCGTGACGGAAGACGTGGAAGAACTCGGCGAAAAGGTGGAAGACCTCTGCCAGCATGTGGACGTCGTGGAGGACGACGGGGAACGTCTTGGCGCCCTGGTAGTAAGAGTTGACGAGAGCGTCAAAGTACTGGATGCCAGGGGCAGTTGGAATAGCGCGGACCCGGGGAGGGAGCACCTAGTGGCCGAGGTGACAGTTGCGCCCGTTTCAGATAACGAAAGTGTACGTCTCGGGGAAGACAAAGGGGCAGTTCAGGGACGTCGTCGAGGATCCTCTGGAGGAGTGTGTCGGGTATGTAACCAACCAGGATACGACGTGGAGGACGATCAGCAGGGAAGCGCACAAGCAGACGAGCATCACGCGAGAACCGACTTGGCGTGTGACATGGGGGGACCGTCGGAGCCATCCAATCGCCTGACGCATAGTGCCGTGAACGGAAGAATGGTGGACATCATCTTGGACGGCAGGATACAGGAGAGGCCGTGCCGAGCACGAGTGAAGACGAGTGCAGCGGTGGACGCGACTCGCGTGGATGTGGTGGGGTTTGTTGCCGGACCCATCGGAAGCAAGGTGGCTGCGAAGGTGCGCCAGAGAGGTCGTCGGACATGGTACCCAGTGAGCCGTTTCCAAGTGCGCAGGATAACCCGTTAACACACCAGGAAGAAGGGCAACTGGACGAGGGACCGTCAAGACTGGCGGTACTGTTGCAGAATTTCGAAGCAGGATGGCATACGTCGTCCTACCCAGACCAAGGGACACTATCCAACAGCGATACCTAGGATCGTGCCTCCTGGAGAAGAGGTTCGATGGGTTAGTCCACCGGGGCGCAAGGGAGATGCCGCAGTGATAGTGCTGTTCGGGACGACCAACTCTGAGGAGGGAGCAGTGTCACCGCGCCCGCCGCATCTAATTGCCGACAACAGCAGTGTCACCCATCGCACTACCGCAAAGGAGCCGAAGGAAAGAGATAGAGAATGACCGCATTGTTGGGGCGCTTGCCGAAAGAGAGAAAAGGATAGAGGCTACTGGAATCTTCTACTTTGTATCTCACCGCAATAAGTGAACGTTCGTGAAGCTTCCAGAATAGTGCCCGGGAGATATAAATAGCGGTAAAAGTGCGACAGAAGGGTCAGTCAGACGTATGTGAAGGTTGAGGAGTCGTGCCGACGGAGAAGAGTTAGTTCTTTGTGTTACGAATTCGGAGTCGTGCTGTTGGAGAATCGGAAAAGACTTTCTTGCTGTTGCAACGAGTGTACAAGTTACTGTTTACGGAAATAAAAGTGTTTCTTTATCTCGACTACATCTGTCTACTTTACTTCACAACAACCAACAAAAGTCACAATACATATAACCGACCCGCCGTTGCAACTTAATGTACAACTGTGGGTTAAAGAGAGGCAAAGTCCACGTGTAGTGGAAGGAGGTAAACCTAATCGCAAATGTTGGACATCGCTGAGTTATACCGATAACTAGACACATCTTGCACTCAACCTGCATAGATCTATTGAGGTTAGAACCCCCAGGAGGAAGGGACGAGGTAAAGAAACCACAGGAGGCTCCAGGTCACAGACAGATGGGTCATAGAGACACGCAGAAGTCCCTATCAGTTCCAGATCCGTCACAATGTTGTAGCTGCCTAGAGAGGGTCATAAACGACTCTTGGAACAAACAGTCCTACTGACGTACTCTCCGCACCATCTATCTCGCACCGTCATACACCATGAAACCTAGAAGTACACTTGAAACATGACAAGGAAGCGCAATGAAGGGAAATTATGGTAAGAAAAAAGTAGTAAATGACAAACCATCAGCGCATTTGCCTACCGAGCAAGGAAAAAGCACGAAAAAATCAATTGTGAGAGTGGGCGGTGAACGGAAATCGAACCCGGGAACTGCTTGACCGTCACACATTACCGCAGAGCCCTCTCGTTGCAAATTATCCCTAATAGAAGGAATTTCTTTGTGTCAGTCATGATAAACATTTCCCAGAAAGTCTTAAAAAATAGATACACAGTTTGTTGCAGGTGAAGGATTGAAAGGTGACATTCGCCTGCTTAAATTTTAAGTCAGTACGTCATATTCCAGTCATATCACGCATTGCATGAACTTGGGGCAAACAGAACTTCAGCATATTCTATATTGCAACTGCGCTTTTTGTGTTGTTTGTTCGTTCCTTATGTGACCCTTAAAGCATAATACATACCATATGTTGCTGTATTTCAAGCGCAAGTTTCTATTATTTTTATCTTCTTTTCTATCATTATTATCATTCATCACTAGTATTACTTTTATTACTATTATTGCTATTATCACTTTCAGTTTTTGCATGTGCAATTATTACTATCATTATCATTATTTTGATTGTTTGCATTAGTATTCTATTTATAATTATTTATATTTTTGTATTATAATTAACGTTATTACGGTTTATTATTATTAATATTATCATTATCATTATTATTATTATTATTATTATTATTATTATTATTATTATTATTATTATTATTATTATTATTATTATTATTATTATTATTATTATTATTATTATTATTATTTTATGATCATTGTTATCATTAATATCATCTTTATTACAATTATTATTGTTATTATTAAAGTCCTCAGCAACTGTCTCGTAGCGCAATGAGAAAAGATTTCTCATCTGATTCAAAATACATATTTTGTCTACAATGAAGCTTGATTATATTCATCTTTTTTTTTTTTTTTCTTCAAAATTAAGTTTGTTTTCGTAAGCGACATTCTCGTAAGATAACGGTTGTGCCTTCTATTCGATGTGATCTGAATAATTGAGATATCTTGTTAGAGCAAAGCAACAGCAGATATTTTTTACGTTCCTTCTTTTCACAATGTTTGCAATAAAAGCACGCGCCTTTCCTATATATAATCTTTGCATAATGCATCTCCTACCTTCGGGGTTCAAGAAGATACCAAGAAATGTTTCCTCCTTTACACAAACAAAACTTTAATTTCGCATTACTAAGTGCAAGCAATTTCACTGTATCTCAAATTTATGTATAACTCTTTGAAATGCAATTTCTCAGCAACAAAATGAGAGAAATACAATTTTGGTTTGTTATTCAGAGGCAACGGAAAGCATAAAACACGTTCATCTGTTTATAGACAAACACGGTTGTGCATTTATCGTTCGATGAACATTAGGTACTCATACATAAGTAGGCTAAGAATTGAGCGCTTGTCAGTATTTTCTGTTATCTTGTTTTCTATTACTATATGTTCTTTCAATGCAAATATTTTTCTCGGGAGTATTCAGTACTGAACTTCATAATTTATGAAAATTGCAAAGAATTTAGTTGAATGTTTACCATAATTGCTCAGCATAAATACAGTAAAAGTAAATGTCGTGGTCCTACGATCCTAAATTATCAGGAAAATAATTTTCACACAGTAAAAGTGTAGCGTGATGTAAAATAACCACCATGATGAAAATTTAGATACTTTAAACCTTAAATGTTACACATTATTCCTGGAGGATGGTTCTGTACAATAAAAGATTTAAGTATTTTTTTATTATTGAAAATTTTCTGGGAACATCTAAAGTATGCAACACTATTTCCTAACAATCAATTATCTGGTCTTTTATTAAAATACTAAATCTAAAACTATACCAAGTATCAAGAGAAGGAACATTCGATCTCTCCCTGCAAATTGAAAGAATGTATACTAAAATTTTAAAAGGAACTGAACAATAAACAATAATGAGCAGCATTTTAATGTAGCAAAACTAACAACTTTTCACGAGCCATTTGCATACACTTACACACCTATAATTAAACTTCGAGTTTAGGCATTTAAGTACCCAGAACCGCAAAAACATAAATTGCGTGTTGGTTATGCAGTGTGACGATTTTTAATATGAATATTTGTTTTAAAAGGTAATTGGTGCATACTTTGTCTATAATTGTTCTAATCCATTTATTCATTTTCATTTATTGTAAGTTCTATGTCTACTTAAAACCTCTAGACCGTGTACATGATTTAACAGATAATTGACAATCGTCTGAGAGCATTAAAATACTCGGTTGTCAGAGTTGTGACAAATGTCAGTGAAACGGGGAAAATGGGTCGATGCAACAATTGCTATCTGCAACTGCTGTGTTTCTTTACGACAGCTGCATGTTGACATTTCGTGCCACCAGCCATAGCATGTTTCCGTGTAACACAGGCCAAAGCTGTAATTTTTTTCTCATCAAAAATATAAGTGTCAGGAATCGGCTGCAGTTCATTCTTCCGCGTCGGTGACTCAAAATCACAAGTGTCTGTCATGGAGTAACTTTCCTGATTTGCAGCACAATGTCACTAAGAGTACGTGTAGTTTCCAAAAAATTTGAAAGTTTTATTCCTTCAACAAATGAATTTGAGTAATCTGAATTATGCTTCTACTTTAGGAAATATTTATAATTGGAGTAAAAGATGTAATTCCAAGTATACGAAAACTATTTCTAGCTATTACGGGCCATGGGCTACAAAGAAAAGTGGTCTAATGAAATAACAATAAAAACACGTGTTTAATTGTGTAATATAACAGCACAGGGAGAATCCGTATATGCTGGTCTTCCCAACCACTAGAAGACATTTGCAAATAGGTAATTGACTAGAATGCAGTTGACGTCCAATGAGATGTCTGAAGAACACTCCATTCCTTCTTCTTCCTCTTCTTCTTCTTCTTCTTCTTCTTCTTCTTCTTCTTTTCCTCCTCCTCTCCTGTTAGGTAGTAAATGAAGCCGTTCTTATATCTTCTCTTTGGCCATCCTAGACTATCTTCCTTTTGGCATGCTCTTTATTCTATTCATCAAATTCTTTCCTCCACATTCTCAAACACGTTCATTCTATTCTTTCTTCTTTATTGCAACCCATTCTGTCTTACACATTTCTCTAATATCTTTCTTACTCGGCCCTACAATGTCTTTGCCGTTATTTTTCACACCATTCTCATTTTGGTTGTTTCCATCATTCGTTGTGTCCTTGTGCTCATTGTTCTATTTCTAAGGCATGTCATTAATGGCCAGATAATCGCTTTAGGAATTTGAAGCTTTGTTTCTTTTTTCATGTATTTTATTCTATTTCTCCAGAAAAATCATTAAAACAGCCATATTTTAATTAGATGGTTAATTTCTTGTATTCGTTTCCGTTCCTTGTAATGTTAACACACAAATAGCTTAAGTGCATAAGTTGTTTTTTAATTTCTAATCTGTATTGCAACGGTACTTCACTAATCAATCTATCAATATTTTTGTTGTGTTACTGGGGATCATCCTGTTAAAATGCCAACATTTAACATAAAGTTGGTATAAAAATCTTTGCAGACTCTTCTCCGCGTCTGCCACAAGAACAATATCATCTGCATAACAGACCATGCACCGCCAATTGTTCTTTCACTCAACCGTGTGTGGGCTCTGGTTGGAAATGTAAAACCAGATGAACATTTAATGAGGAATTTGAATCACGGTTCTTCGCTTTCTGTGCGGTTGCACTAACCAATTGAGCTACCGTGCAAGTCGTCAAATTGTATGCGAATTCGTGAACGTCTTGTGGTTTATTAGGAAAAATTGAGTTCATTGGGGAATTTAACGCCGCGACTGTCTGTTGCCATGGTAACTCAGTTGGTTAGGGTAACGGCACGGAAAGCTGAAGATCTGTGATTCAAGCCCCTTCTACTGCATTCACTCTCTGTCTGATTCTACCTTTTCAGTACACAATAACGCTCCAAATAAATAATGTATGGATAAAGTTAAGATCAATAAATTTAAACAAACTTTTTAGAAATCAACTTATAGATAAGAAAGGCTGATGCTGTTAAAGGCAAAATATGCCGAATGGCCCATTAGCACCACCTGGAAAGAAAATGCTTCTATGTTTAAGGGGCAATGCTATTGACACCATCACTTGTCAAATCACACCAATAAAGTTCACTCATTTCATCTTAAATTCGGCATTTAAAATATAAAATAATGCAATCGCACACTTCCTCAGCAGAGTAATGGGCTATCTGCTATATAAAAAAATCTGATGTTTTGCATTCCATTAGTTTCGCTACTCATTCTTTAACAAACAACAAACTATTCTTTCAAATGAGCGTTTTTCTATCTAACTCTTGCTTACCGAGATAAATTTCTATTACAAATTTACACGTTTCGTTGTAGGTATATATCAGACTAAACTGACAGATTGTTAAAAAGCATGTCGCTATTGAAACTTGGTGCTCTTCGCATGACACGAAATAAAAGGAGCAGTGACTTTCCACTCGAGAAAAGTAAAAATGTTTAAAAATTCAGCCAGTATAAAAGTACATGTATCTCGAAAATGGTCAAAGGTACACAAAATTAAGTTAATTTAAATTGGTTTAGCAACTATACAAAAGGCATTCACATTGAAGAAGACTTTACAGGCTATTTGTCATGCAAATATCTCAAACTGTGACATCTTAATCAAAGTCCCTACATTTATTTTTGAGAAAATAAAAAATAAGGAAAAATGTTCCGTGTCAAGAGTATGTAGTTTGGTTGGAATAATTTTCTTGAAAATTTGTCGCATCCTTGACGATGATGATGATGATGATCATGATCATGATCATGATCATGATCATCATCATCATCATCATCATCATCATCATCATCATCATCATAGATTAGGAATTTCTCCTGTCCGGCCTCACGTTTCTCCCTTGTAAGATTGTGAACTTAAATACCAATTTCGTATAAATATTCTCTGTTTGAGCTGCGCTCTCAGTAGTTGTAGTGTTTAACGCCCGCTTTTACTACTACGGCACCGCAGGTGGTGACACTGATGATACATGGAATGAAGATGGAGCACTGGTGGAATGAGATGGTGGGGGGACGCCGCTTCGTCCACCACGAATACCACATGCGGGTCCCTAAGATCCAACCCGGGCCGCCTAGGTGGTAACCGCTCGGCCACGGCGCCGCCGCTGCGCTCTCATACACATCTCCACAAGCATGCTTGTGTATGACAGCATAACTCAAACAGAGAAGATTTATACGTTTTTAAATTATTTATGAAATTAAAATTGAATTATTTTCTTGTTTAACGACGCTGTCAATTGCCAGGATCACATCAGCGTCGCCGGTGTGCCGGAATTTTGTCCCGCAGGAGTTCTTTTACATGCCAGTAAATCTACTGACATGGAGCTGTCGTTTTTAAGCACACTTAAAAACCATCGGCCTGGGCCGGGTTAAATTATTTATGTAGTCTCAAAACGTATACTTTCAATAAAACATGAATATCCAATTTTTGGATGAAAATGCTGGTAAGCAGAAGAGAAAATAATAAAAATAGCCAGTTTATGTATTACCATGACTATTTTACTCATGCCCAAATGGGAGATAATGACCTATCATGTTTAAAGGAATAATGTTTATGGTTATGGTTTCTTAACAGTGAAATATGCGCAATTAAATGAAATATATTTTTTAAATTAACTCTTAGAAATGATTTTACTGTCTATATTAAAACACTGTTTTAAAGTGCTAAATTCAAGCGATTATTGTGAATGTTAATAGTATAGCTTAGTTGCTGATGTCGCCATACAGGAGTGAAATTTCTCCAGAACACTGCACTTTTCACCACTTATAACAACACTTTCCACTTTACCACTAATTGTTGAAAGATTGTGTTTATAGCCTCCATCGCTTGCTTCTGTGGCAGATTGTTGTCACATTTTTGCGAATGCTGTTTTAAAGTTCGTTGCTTTCTTTGACATGGAGTAGCAGAAAGCGACAAAAGTGACTGTAACTTGAACGCTGCTCTAAAATGCTAAAAAATTGGAACATCAATGCGAAGAAATCAAAGGGATACACTGTGAAAACAATGTGCAATGTCACAGCCAACAAGTTAATATTTATCAGTCTTTCTGTAACGAGAGTCACCTCTAATAGATACATTCTTACCATCGTAGATAAGAAAAATAGCGAAAGCGACCATTCGATTCTTTTTCCTTTTCCGTTTATATGCCGCCTTCGGCATTTGGAGTTATATCAGGAAACTTTTCCTGGGAAACAATTGCCAATCAGCAGTGATGTTCACTGATTTACTATGCGTGTAACTTTGTATTTATTTACGTTGAGTATTCTTTATAAATTCACACACACACACACACACACACACACACACACACACACACACACACACACACACACATACACACACACACATAGGGCGGCGCCGTGGCCGAGCGGTTAGCGCGCTCGCCTACCACCTAGGCGGCCCGGGTTCGATCCCAGGGACCCGCATGTGGTATTCGTGGTGGACGAAGCGGCGTCTGGGCGGGTTTTCTCCGGGTACTCCGGTTTCCCCCGCCATCTCATTCCACCGGTGCTCCATCTTCATGTATCATCAGTGTCACCGCCTGCGATGCCGTAGTAGTAAAAGCGGGCGTTAAACACTACTACAACAACACACACACACACACACAAACACACAATTCCAGACTCCATGGAGAATGGGGAATAATCCTAACTAAAGAAAAATTCCCACCGTTCAGCTGGAAATCGAACCTGGAATCTTTAGATTTTGAAAGCCAGCATGCTAACCACCAGACCACAGATTCAGTCCATTCTAACTTGTTCTCGAAAACATTGCAATTTACATTCCAAATAAATATATTATGTTTTTATTATAATCATAGTTTTTGGGTAAGTAACTTCATTTTATTCGTGAAATATTATACAAAGTTCAATTCATTTCATGATCGGAGTTTCAAGAGGCAATAGCAGCAAAAAATGAGAAAAGGAAACTGCTTCAGAACTTGGTATCGAAAGGTTAATTCGATCAATATGAACTAATCAACAAACTTTTTCAAACTTCCATTTAATAATTGCGTGTTCAATGACTGTGCTTTTAGATAACGTCCTATATGAATTGAAACAGATTAACATTTATCAGCCTTTTTCCTGTAACGCACTAAATACATTCTTAGAGTAATAGATAAAAGAATCGCGAAACGTGACGATTCTAACTTGTTTTCGAAAACAGCACCACTTATATTGCAATAAATATACAAATTTAATTTTATTATAATCGTGATTTTGGGTAAATCACTTCGTTTTATTAATGAAATGGTTTTAGCAAATGTCATTTTTATTTCTAAATCCTCCAAATAGCGATGGTTTTGTAAAGCATTACTGCAGATACTACATACTACAAAGGTGTTTGTCTTCAAAAAAGAATTTTAAAAAACCTAAACTTAGAACCTTAGAAATCCACTGTTTGGTGTCTCACAAATTGCCAAGTACCACGAGCTATTTTGAACTTTAGTCCAGTGGTCTTTAAATTCTACTCTAGCTGTTTATTAGAGAAAGACTGATTTAATAGTGTAAATTTATTTGTATGCTGTAGACTTTCAGCACAGCTCTCTTTGGTCTCCTTGGTTTCCTTTTACCTTGTGGCTCACAATTTAAGCCACTTTGAGTATTCTGTTGTTTGGCATTCTGTCCAATTTTCTTTGTCTTAATTATTTTATTTAATTCATCTGCTTATAATTCTTCGCGAATATTTACATTTGTCTATCCAGTTTTGTATATCCTGCTATTGATCTCAGGAATCTCATTTCTGTTGATTGTATGTTTTGCAAGTGTTGGCTTCTATAAGTCCAGTTTCAGATCCATATGTGACTGTGAGTATTATCGATTCTTGTCTTGCCGTATTTTTTAATTTCTATCATCTGAGGTTGTTAAACAAGTTATCTGTGCTACAGCAATTATAGGCAATCTGCTTTAAGTTTAACTCACTGGGATATTAACTATCACTAACACATTTTTGTGATAGTTACCTGATTTGTAATGTAATATATTCATTATTTCCTTTTTGATTAATTTCGCAAACTCGGTAAGAAACTATTTTACTCGATATGAATAGATCTCTAGATTTGAGGTTTCTAATACAGAACTTACGCATATCTTCCTGTTAGAGGCTTTTATAAACTTGGGAGGGGGGGGGGCGAAGGAGACGAAGAAAGCTAAGGGGGTATTATTCAACTTCGCCAATTATATGTCAGTCAGAGAGAAAGAAGTAGGGTAATGTGGAGGTCTCAGGATTATATTTCTGGCGAAATCTCGATATCAGTATAATAATTCGATTGCAATATTTTCTGTAAAGTAGTAGATGAAATTACATTTTCAGCTTTAAAGTTAATTTGTATGGTGTATTTACCGCTGTAGGTAAAGCAACATGTGAACGCATTGCAGTTCTCTGTATTGCCGAAGAGAAACAGGACTATAAAACAGTGCACAGCTGGGGAAGCTTGCGGTAGGTCAGTAACCAGAGGCCGCGGCCATAGTTGTGAATGTTGCAGAACCATTTTACGACCGCTTGTTGCTTGCACATAAAGATTACAATAATTTCTGGAACAGTGACGAGGAGACGATAAAAGACCCGAAACACAGGTCAAAACAAAAGCGAAAAGGTGAGATAACTTACACGACAAGCCGGCAATATGGCTCTGCAGTTCCTGGGTTGATAAGCCTGGATGGCTCGTTGTAGCGGTAGTATCCACATTGTGAATACAGTTGTCGGGTAAATGTTCTCGTAACACTATTTCTTCAAATACGTACAAAAATATCTAATAGTTTTCTAAGGAAACTTTAGTTAAAACACTTTGGTTGTTGTGGTCTAACATATATGTAAATTGATCTATATGTAAGAACTATTAGGTATCAACCGCTACTTTGATTTCCGTTTCTAATCATCATTATTATCATGTAGACCAGTCCTGGGCAACTGGTGCGCTCTAAGCGTACGCCGCTCACGACCTTGCACTGTTAACTGTATGCTTAGAAAATAAAAAATGAGTCACTCAAGCTATTCCTGGAGTTGCCCAGGCCTCGTTGTGTAATCTCTGATCCAATAAGTTTCGCTCTTTGGTTTACAATAAAAGTCATGGATTTTTTAAACTGGTAAATTTAAATTAGAATACACAGATTCATAATTTATAGGTCCCTTTCTGTAATTCGTCTTGAAGATGTTACATGATATAATCATTTGCAAACAAATTCCAACTTATATACTACATTTACAAACGGTATTATTTAAATAAATAATAAATATAAATGTTAAAAGGTGTGATAGTGGGCAAACTTGCCTAATTCGTCCAAAGTCTCGTGGTCTTTCCATTTGGTACTTTCGTACTTAAGGTATACCCACAAACAAACAAACAAAAAAAAAATAAATAAATAAATAAATAAATAAATAAGTAATGTCTGGAATGCCAAATTGGTCTATGTCCTACATGGCACCGCGCCTTGCTTACACCATCCGCAATAGAGTTGTGTAGGGATTACAATTAATTTGCTTCTTATGTTAAGAAAGATACATAATTCAATACCTTTTGCACGTACTGTTATACAGAAAAATCAAATGAACGTTAATACCTTTATTAGTTTTGGAAATTAGTGGGCAGCAACAAGTTGGCACAAGTTCCAAACCTTCAAATCTAAATATTACTAACTCATATGATGAGTCAATATTCTGTGCATTGTGGGACAGATGTTGCAGACATGCTTTGTGTGTGTGTGTGTGTGTGTGTGTGTGTGTGTGTGTGTGTGTGTATGTGTGTGTGTGCGTGCGTACGTGCGTGTGTGTGTGTGTGGACAGCATAACTCAATGTGTAGTAGAGAAAATAAAAACGAAAAGTCGGTTAAAACCCAAAGTTGGTTTCTAAGTTTAATGTTTTCCAAGGTTGCGACACGCAGATTTTGAAGAAAATTCCTCCATCCTAAACCACGCTTTACATGAAAAATTGTTTGAACATTTTTATTTTCTCGAAAATGGCTCTAACGATTTTGATTAAAATGAAATGTTTGAGATATTTTTATTTAAAATGAAATATATATATATCTTGAATTTTCTGGCTATAGGCCATGTATGACTCTTGTAGAATTGGTAAACCATAAGAGATAGACCAAATCTTACTATAAAATGTAGATCTTGCTAAAACATACAATTATGTCTAAATAATTATACATGTAGTGAACCATTTTGGAGATATTCCTTGTTATTTGTGTGAGTTTTGGAGAACTTATATTTCTGTCAAATGGAACATCGTTATTCATTTTTTTATATGTTACCCGTGCAAAGTGAAGGGAATCTCAAAGCTTCAAAGATATGACTATCCACAAAGACTACTATATTCTCTTATTCCCATTGCACCTACAAGGAAATAAGCAATAAGATAATTTCTACAAATGTTTATCTCAATTAATACGAAGAAAATAGAAATAAGTGTTTGTAAGAATGGTTAGTACAAGAGTAGAGAAAGTAATGTGAGTGCAACACATCAGATTGTTTGCACTGCAATAAAACTTTTTTTACTGTTCAACGTTAGTGTTTCATCTTTTCATTATGAATTAGCAAGAAACTACAGCTACTATCGTGTAATAGTAACTAAGGACCCTTCGTCTTCCTGCTTAACTCTCTCTCTATCACTCTCTCTTTATCACTCTCTCTCTCTCTCACTCACTCTGTATGTCTGTGTGTGGAACGCAGATTTTGAAGAAAATTCCTCCATCCTAAACCACGCTTTACATGAAAAATTGTTTGAACATTTTTATTTTCTCGAAAATGGCTCTAACGATTTTGATTAAAATGAAATGTTTGAGATATTTTTATTTAAAATGAAATATATATATCTTGAATTTTCTGGCTATAGGCCATGTATGACTCTTGTAGAATTGGTAAACCATAAGAGATAGACCAAATCTTACTATAAAATGTAGATCTTGCTAAAACATACAATTATGTCTAAATAATTATACATGTAGTGAACCATTTTGGAGATATTCCTTGTTATTTGTGTGAGTTTTGGAGAACTTATATTTCTGTCAAATGGAACATCGTTATTCATTTTTTTATATGTTACCCGTGCAAAGTGAAGGGAATCTCAAAGCTTCAAAGATATGACTATCCACAAAGACTACTATATTCTCTTATTCCCATTGCACCTACAAGGAAATAAGCAATAAGATAATTTCTACAAATGTTTATCTCAATTAATACGAAGAAAATAGAAATAAGTGTTTGTAAGAATGGTTAGTACAAGAGTAGAGAAAGTAATGTGAGTGCAACACATCAGATTGTTTGCACTGCAATAAAACTTTTTTTACTGTTCAACGTTAGTGTTTCATCTTTTCATTATGAATTAGCAAGAAACTACAGCTACTATCGTGTAATAGTAACTAAGGACCCTTCGTCTTCCTGCTTAACTCTCTCTCTATCACTCTCTCTTTATCACTCTCTCTCTCTCACTCACTCTGTATGTCTGTGTGTGGAACGCAGATTTTGAAGAAAATTCCTCCATCCTAAACCACGCTTTACATGAAAAATTGTTTGAACATTTTTATTTTCTCGAAAATGGCTCTAACGATTTTGATTAAAATGAAATGTTTGAGATATTTTTATTTAAAATGAAATATATATATCTTGAATTTTCTGGCTATAGGCCATGTATGACTCTTGTAGAATTGGTAAACCATAAGAGATAGACCAAATCTTACTATAAAATGTAGATCTTGCTAAAACATACAATTATGTCTAAATAATTATACATGTAGTGAACCATTTTGGAGATATTCCTTGTTATTTGTGTGAGTTTTGGAGAACTTATATTTCTGTCAAATGGAACATCGTTATTCATTTTTTTATATGTTACCCGTGCAAAGTGAAGGGAATCTCAAAGCTTCAAAGATATGACTATCCACAAAGACTACTATATTCTCTTATTCCCGTTGCACCTACAAGGAAATAAGCAATAAGATAATTTCTACAAATGTTTATCTCAATTAATACGAAGAAAATAGAAATAAGTGTTTGTAAGAATGGTTAGTACAAGAGTAGAGAAAGTAATGTGAGTGCAACACATCAGATTGTTTGCACTGCAATAAAACTTTTTTTACTGTTCAACGTTAGTGTTTCATCTTTTCATTATGAATTAGCAAGAAACTACAGCTACTATCGTGTAATAGTAACTAAGGAGCCTTCGTCTTCCTGCTTAACTCTCTCTCTATCACTCTCTCTTTATCACTCTCTCTCTCTCTCACTCACTCTGTATGTCTGTGTGTGGAACGTGCAACTTCTTGTAACACTTAAAAAATGGAGTGAATGGGCGATTAGACAATTTTAGTAAACCCAGATTTGTGCCTGTATCCATTGGAACCACTGATGATAATCAGATGACGAAAAGAACTATTATATCAATGTATCATAACTTAATTAGTTTTTGTTGATGATTAACAATAATGAAAGATAAATATATAGATTTGTTTATTTAAACCAGCAGTAACTTCATTATGCAATAATTGGCCTTACTTAGCAATCATAATCTGATGTAAGCTTTCTGTTCGTCAGCTTGGCTGTAAAAAATGATCAGATAAATAAGTCCAATATTTCCTCACCTTATGCTTTAAGCATTATATAAAGTATTGATTGCAAAATCAGATTGCACAACTAATTTATATAAAAAAGACGAAATCAGCTTCTTTATTCAGCAGTTCTCCACCACTATGGAAAATTTCAGGTAAACACATTTGAGTGTTGCAAGATGATGAAAAGGAATTTTAAAACTGTAGTATTAAAAATCTGATGTGTTGCACTCACATGGCTTTCTCTACTCTTGTAATAACCATTCTTACAAACTCTTATTCCTGTATCTTCTTCGTGTTAGTTAAGATAAACATTTGTACAACTTATCTCATAGCTTATTTCCTTGTAGGTGCAAGGGGAATATTAAAATACACTAGTCTTTGTGCGATAGTCAAATCTTTAAAAGCTTTGAGATTCCGTTCTCTTTGCACACAATGTACAACGATGTTCCATTTCACCAAAGTATTAAGTTTTTTCGAAACTCACACACATAACAAGGAATATCTCCGAAATGGTTCGCCCCAGCAGAAAATTTATTTAGACATAAATTGTGCAAGATCTACATTTTGTATAGTATGATTTGGTCTATCTCTAACGGTTTACCAGTTATGCAATAGTCGTCCGAGTAAATACTACTACAGGTGCTATAGCCGGAAAATTCAAGATATACATTTCATTTGGCATAAACATATCTCAAACATATGACATTTTAATCAAACTCGTTAGAGCCATTTTCAAGAAAATAAAAATTTTCGAATTATCTTCCATGTAAAGCAGGAGCGGGCAAACCTGCGACATTCCGCAGTGACGTCAGAGATAGGCAATCGGAACGCAACCCCCGTTTCCCCCGCCCCCAAACCTCCTACTTATACCTGTGGTGGAATGCTCTTATTTACTTCGGTGCTTGTCTAGCGGTAAAATGGCCTCTCGAAAACAGTCTACATCGGGGTGTTCTAAGCGGCATTTCCAAGACGAATGGGAGTATACATATTTTGTGGTTCCTTTCGGAGATAATTTAAAATGTCTGCTCTGTTATACAGTTCTGATTGGGTTTCAAATTACTACCATAAAAGGGCATTATTCAAAACATCCGGAACATAAAACATATAAAGGTATGTTGGAATATTAATTGTATTATTGGTGACGGGAATTCAATTTACAACATAATATTGAAATAAACAGAAAAGGATTATCTTCTGTACATGCTAGTTTAAATAATCTATATAAGTTATGCATAATTATGGTTTAAAGGTACGGAGCGTGCAAACCATCTTCAACAAATAAAACCGCAAGTTACTGAAACTTCGCAAGAATTAAGCCTGACCAACCAACGAGTAGTTACAGCCAGTTATGTTGTCACATGGGAAATAGCTCGCGCGTTAAAATCTTTTAGTGATGGGGAATTCCTTAAGAATTGCATGACCAAAGTAGCACAAGTAATATGTCCAGAGCACACAGAAGAATTACGAAACATTAAATTGTCTAGGCGTACAATTGTAAAAAGGGTGGTAAATATAGCTGCTTATCTTGAAAAGGAAACTCAAGTAATGTTTCATAAGATTGTTGCATTCACTCTGGCCTTGGATGAAAGCACTGATATTAACGACACGCCTCAATTAGCTGTATTCATAGGTGGTGATGATGATAACCTATCTCTGCATGATTTTTTGCTAAATCTAATACCTTTAAAAGAAACAACAACTGGCTTAGACATTTTAACGCTGTCCGCTTATCCATTGAGTCAAAAGAGTTACAATGACAGAAACTAGTGTCAATTGCCACGGATGCTGCACCGGCTGTGGTTGGAAAGAAAAAAGGATTGTTGGTGGATTGGTGTCATTTTTAAAATAAGTTGGTTGTAATGAAGAACTGTTGGCATTCCACTGTATTATTCACCAGGAAGCATTATGTTCTAAAGTTCTCACAATGAAACACGTTATGGATACAGTAGTTCGTGGGGTGAATAAAATCAAATCAAATGCATTAAAACATCGTCAGTTTAAAAACATTATCTGCAGATTATGACGATCTTACGTATTATACTGATGTTGGGTGGCTAAGTCGAGGACAAATGCTGCAACGTTTCTTCCATCTTCGGGATGTTATGTATGATTTTATTAAAGAAAAAGTAAAATATTATAGATTGATTGTAATAACAATAATATTCATATTTTCACAGTAACTAAATTGTATTATACAACTTTGTTTATCTGTTTTTCAGGTGAACATAATTATTTATGAACACAAAAAATGAATGGATCAGAGATTTGGCATTCCTCTCTGTTCCTCTGTGTGAATACTTAAATACCTCAATCTCAGCCTATAAGGTCGTGGTCTAAATATTGTGAACATGTTTGATATTTAAATGTATACACCTGAAACTAATAACAGTGAAGCAAACTGATCCACAAATAACACTAAGTAATTAGAGACTCCCAATTCACTTCAATAAATTGAGTTACACTCAATATTTCTCACAACGTTCGTTTCGACACACTTACGTGTCATCATCAGGCTAACTGGCCTTATGCAATAGCTACGAAAAAACCGTTAAAGTTCGCGATGACGTCAGTGACGTCACGATACGTCACCCGCTATGACATGTGATGACGTCATTCCTCCCCTTCTGTCAATAGGAATTTTGTAACAAAATCAGTAAAAGGTATTTTAAAATTCATAATATAGGCCCTATTTTTCAAAATGAGTATTTTTTCCCAAACCATCAATTCATTGGGTCCGCTTAATTACTTTAATAATTTAACCTCGGGGTCTATTTCATGATTAAGTGACCAAAAATGATCTGCCACCGCTGACTTTTCTGTTTATATTTAATGTTTCTAAAATGTTCTTTTTTCCTGGTTTCCAAATGTCGTTTTATGTTACCAATGTAAAGCTTATCGCAGTCAATTGGTAAATTCTTATATGTTATGTGTGGAAAGAGAACGGAATCTCAAAGCTTTAAAAGATTTAACTATCGCTCGCAGCCTACTGTATTCTAATATTCCCCTTTCACCTACAAGGGAATAAGCAGTAAGATAATTTGTACGAATGCTTATCTCAACTAACACAAAGAAGATGGTTAGTACAAGGTTAGAGAAAGTCATGTTAGTGCAACACATCAGATTTTTCAAAACGTTATCCTTAGTTTTCAAGACAAACATGTAATCAGAGGAGAATCTTGCCACAAGGAAGACCATTTTCAATAAAGAAACAGCAAATTTTCTTGTTTCTTGTATTTTAAATATGGAGTTCAAAACCGAGCCTCCGTTTTGTACTTCTGTATACGTTTTGCACAGTATTTCTTGCTAATAATTTATTAACTTCAGGTCTAAATTGTGCATACGTTATATAGAATCACCAGTGTTCTTTTCCAATAGAGAAGCGCCAAGGGTGTTATATACCTATGTTTACTGCTTGAGTTACTGCCAGGGCTATGACGCGCATTCTGCATTCGACTTCCGGAGTTCAGCGTTGTCAGATAATTGATTTACAAATCACTTATTTTTAGCTAGAGTTTGGAAATGGACCAAAGGTTATTAAGCATTTTTGTCCCTATCCACAACATCTCTTAGCAGACTAAAGATATGTATTGCACTTTCTGTCCTCGCAGTTTTCAAAGCAGGACTTGTGTTATATATTAAGTTCCATATTATTTAATTCAGACATTTTTGTGAAAATATTTCAATGTAAAGGACACTTTAGGGTGGAGGAGTTTTCTTCAAAACCTTCGTACCGCATCCTTGAATATCAAATTTGGGTTTTAACCGACTTTTCGTTTTTGAGTCATACTATTCACACACACATAACCCCCCCCCCACACACACACACACACAATCTGCATTTTTATTCAGGGGGCTTCAAAACATATTTCCGGGGAAATCTCGACATCGAAAGTTTGAGTTCGATACAATACTACCACTAATTACTATACGTAATAGAGAAAGTAAAAATATAGTTATGCAATGACTTTGAAATGGCTCTCTTTGCATGAGAAACAAAAGAAGACCTAATCGATGGTGCTTCATAAGTCATGAAATGATTCATGCCACAAAAAATCTGACAAATTGTCTCTTTTAACAAAAATCTACTTGTATTCACATCTTATGCCCTACTAGTTATACAGAACTATGCATAAGATAAGTAAATCGAGTTATTATAAGAGGTTTTTAAATTTTACTACTAAAGGCTTTTAAGTAACTTTATTATTTAAGTATTTTATATTTATTTTAAGATTTAGGATTTATGTATTTCATCGCATGAACATTGCGACATCCCCTGATCACAACACAAGTTTTCGAAATTACCTTGGGGAAGTCATACTGAAATATTAGCCTTACTCATGAGGGATGTCTCTGGGGATTTACAGTTCACTACTTATTTAGACAGGAAATTGTAAAGTAAATGGAATTAATTGTCACTGTTTGCTGCTCAATAACTCACACGAAGAACTTCAGCTTATACAACTGGAAATTAAAGTCAGTAAAGCAAGCAACTAACCTCATTGTTTAATGTTTCTTCAGTGTTTCACAATGCAAGCGTAAAATGTTGCACTATCGAGAAGAGACGGTGAAAATGAAATTAGCATACAGCTTCGAGCATTTTCAAGTATTCAAAGCACTTAACGCTCGTTAAATCCAGTGTTAAATATGGTTTAGGTGAAAAAAATTCAGTGCATCTGCGAAGCTAAATCAGAAAACTTAGGTACCATAATACCCAGAAAGTGAAATTAGCTACCTTTGTTTTTGTTTAATTAGCTTGTCACTCATTAACTTTACGAGGGACCTTGGAAATGATTTACAGTAATTGTATGTCTTATTTATTAATAAATATTATCCAATGTACATGGTGTGTTTCAATATATGTACTCCCCACTAACGTCAATATACTCCTGACACCTTCCTGGCAACTTCATTATTGCGTCATGAAAACATTGTTTGGGGTACTACGCACCCATTCGTGGACAGCTGCCTGAAATTCGCTATTGTTGCCGAAAGTTTACCTTGCAATGCGTCCTTCATGTTATGGAGTGCGCATTTTTTTTGTAAGGTGTGTGTTAGTGAATCATCACTAGTTTCTCTCCCCCCGCCCCACCCCAAAAAAAAAAAAAAAAAAAATCTGATGTTCATTCTCCGTTTGCAATAGTCCACAGTACTCTGCAACTCTGCTCTTCTTCTGTGCCTATGTCAAGTCCCGTGGAATGCACAATGCACACACCTTTTCGTATCCAAATCTTCATGAATGACGGCCGGGCCCAAATGACCTTGTCGATGGGTCCTTAAACCCCACTCATTGAAAAATGCACGTACGGTTGCGCAGCCTGTCTGTCATTTCAGTTCGTCAAAGCTTTTGCATTTATCAGGGATAATCAGTTCAGATTCAAGCTCAATGTTCCTTGGAGACCTGTTATTGTAAATGACTGTCGTCGGCTCGGCACAGTTTGGCACTATAAAGATACATTAACATGGCACTGAGGCATTCTTAATCTGGGCAGAGTTACTCTTAGAAAGTGATTTTAAAATTCTTGATGCAATGAAGAGTATATCAAAATGTTGCATCTTGTGCGGAGCGAAAACGGAAATGCGAAGAAACACAATACCGAAAATGGAAACGAAATAGTTTTCAAGAAGCAACACCTTTCTTCCAGTAATTTCACAATCATACACATTTCCTACCTATCTCAGCTATTCTACAGATATATCCATTTCTTCCTTTATCAAAGCAAGTCATGAATTAGGTGCAAGTCTGTCTGGAGAAGGAATGCAGTCCATTTTGCAGAACTAGATATTAAAGTTAAATGAATTTCTAATCCTGACTACTATGAAATAAAGTGAGTATTGCAAAATGAACAACGATTTGCTTAAAAAGGAGATATTTAATTTAAATTTTGATATGTTTAATCGTTATTAACTATATAATATGTAGAACACTTTGAACATTGTGTAGCTATAGTACGTCACAAATGGACGTAACGTTCGTTGGTGATATCCATCAGACATTAAAGTCAAATTTCTGCATACGACTTCCATTAAGTCGATAAGAAGTTGCAGAAAGAATTTGCTCATGTAGTTAAAATATGTTATAAACAACACGCTATCTTACTTTTATGTTTTGTTTTTAACTAGTTGTAAAGCTTTTACTGTGTGGTGTGTATATAGGCCCGCCAGCCATAATTTCGTTGCTGCTACACTTTGTAGATAAGCCAGGCCATTATATGAGCATTTTTCTAGCGCTCTTAACCTGTCAAGAATGTCTTGATATTGACCAAATTAAAGGCGTATTTGGTCAGATATTTTCCAAAATTTAATTTTTGGAGCATACGATTTTTATACAGATGTTCTTAGATTAGATATGAGATTCTTTATCTTGCGTGTCAGATTGCCTTCCATTGCTTCCTTTCTGTGTTGATTTAACATCCATAAAGGCAGTGCTTACGAGCAGCGTGACCATTTTGTATGTGTTGCGCAGCACGTAGATGATGCTTGATTAGACTTATAGTGGGTGTGTGAGGGAGGTTCTATACAAATTTTTCAATGCCTAACAAGCAAAGACGGTGATTGGCTCACTCTCATATCATTTTTGAGACTATATTATAGTACTACAGTAAACACCTGTCTTCAGCGGGACTCTCGAACATTTCCATTAAAGACAGATTAGGCGTAGACTATTAGCAACATTAAGCCATGAACATAGATAAAGAGACAGAGTGAGATAAAATAATGTACGTACATTATTCAATTGTGTTGAGATATTTCTGCTGCAATACATACATGCAATACACACCAAAACATACAATGAACGAAAAATAGTTGTATAGACGATTCATTTATTTTTTCCAGTGGTTAAGGAGAGTTTTCAGGACACATTGCTGCTTAGCTGCTCGACTTTCCACAACCACTTTGGCCTCAGAAATTACACCAAATATATTCGAGTCATTTCGCCATAGGAAGAATTATTGCAGTTCCTTTAAACCTTTTACAGATAAGTATTTAGCCTACACTCCTCTTGTACTCGGGGACATATTCCTCTTCATTTTCCTCCGCCTCCTCCTCTTCTTCGTTCCGACTTTGCAAGTTCTCATTTAAAGCATCTATATCATGTAACTGTTGCTGCTACAAACTATGAAGGCAATTTCCTCACAGAAAAATAGGGAGAAACGAATCTAACATATTATATTATCCTGGATTCTGTGCAATACCAAAAGAAGCCACAAGACAAATTCTAACTAACTCCATCCAGATGGCATGCCATGATTTTCAGCAGCATATCAAACGGATCATTTGCAGAATTGGGAACATGATTGGTGCTCTTCCTCCATATAACAAGCTACACGAGGCATGTGCTACCTCAACTGCAGGTTTCGGAACACACCTCTTCAACTATCTGGTCAGGTCCGTATTACCAGGTTTCACATTGACCATACAGCTTTAACACATTTTCATCTGTTAAAACATGATCTTCCACTCACGTGTGAACAGTATCAAAGTACTCTCACAGTTCAACATTTAATCATGGATTGGCCTGGACGGTATAAATAAGAGTTTATAACTCAATTCCGAACGTCTCAGAAACCTTCGGTAATCTTAAGACCTGCTTGTATCATATCTATGAAAGAAATTAATTTGCACAGTGAAATAATATTTATCAATAATGAAATTTTCATACTTGTAATGTAAACCAAACAATGTAATCACGATATGAGTTCCGGGTTAAAGTGGCATTAATCAAGTGGATCCTATATTACAAACCATAGGTGTCATTGAGAGGAAACAGAGTGGTTACCTTTTTCCCGTTCTAGTTACCCTTTGCTGATGACGTAATAGATATGAGAGCAAGGAAGAATTCTAGGATTCTGGTTGGAATTTGCAACGGGACATATTTACACTGACATTCTTATTTTGTGAAACTCAAAGAGATGCACACGTACCGTGTTATTCAATGCCAGTCACATTTACTCTACACTACCACGCCACCAAGCCAAAGAGAGTGGAGCGGGAAAAAGCAGGCAACAACCCGCGGTGTCACTTTCTGGCGACCCTGTTCTAAATTAAAACCTTTTTAATGGCGTTATAAAGGGTTATCTTGCGACGATATTTCTTTGTTTGCTTATGGTGGACATCGATAGCACACAAAATAAAAAGAGTAACCAGGCGCACTGTAATTTGTCTGTAAAGTAAAAACTGCTTGAAGGCCACTTCAATTGTTTGAAGGCTTAGCTTTACAGGGTGTTAACCTGTTTGCTGCTTAACTTCATAGCTTCTCCAAATATAACTGTACTTATGCAAATCTAAAAGCAATATACAACACAGGCTGAAATGCTCCATTCATTCCCGTGTGATATACAAATCACCGTAACCCTCTGTTGTAACCAATCAAACTCGAGCACCGATGAATGCCTAGTGTTACAATATACTATTGTATCAAAGTGTAATATATTGTAGACACAGTACGGCAAATCCCTCTCGAGGTGATGGACTGCAATATCATGTGCAATTGATCGATATGCCGTCTACCTGCACGTTGTTCACATTGACCCACTGACATCGTGGGTTAATACTGGAGAGATCCGATTACGGAAGCTTTGAAACAACAAGACACATAGTTATAGATGCTAATTACGTGAAGAAATTATAAGTTGATGCATTCGTTGTCAATTACGATACTTAGACTTTCATTAGCCGGCAAATGTAAATCATTCCGTGAAAAATGAAAGGAAACACATCTGCTTTAGATCACAAGTGCTGCATCTGAATAATTGTACTTTCTAAATAAGGCTAATGGTTGCTACCAAGTGGGGAAGAACGCCATGGGTTCCTGGCAAGAGGGGCCTTGGTTAAAGTAAACCAGAATAGTATGACAAATCTATAACATTAACAGTAATAATAATATTAATAATAACAGTAATAATAATAATAATAATAATAATAATAATAATAATAATAATAATAATAATAATAATAATAATAACAATAGTAATGATAGCAATAATTGCAATAACAGTAATACCGCTTTCTATTTTCACTGGAGTCTCGATATTCCACCTTTTGCTGGAGAAACACTACGCAGTTATTGCTGGGTATTTCTGTATCTAAATACTGTACCAAGTAGAGGAGGTATTGCACTGTAGCCAAAAATTCGACACCATCATTTCACCGGAAACACACATTGAGTTTTCCAGAATTGAAAACAAAATTACAAAAATCTCTGCGCAAGAATAGCATAGCTCAAAGGCCAAAATTCCGTTCAACACTTTCCAAATGTGGGACATGAGGATTTTCCAGAAAATTCTGTCACCTCAAAATATCCTTTACACGAAACAATTTGTTATTTTGAGCTTCTCAAAATGGCTAAAGATTATGATCAAAATACGATGTTTAAGATATTTATTTGTATGACAAATTTCTATATTGAATTTTCGGAGAATAGCCTATGATGTCCCTCTTATCCTAAATGATGAATCTCCATCTTTGTATAATAATTGATAAACTGCAATAAATACACCACACTACCAATAATATAGATCTCCTTAAAGTATAAAGTATTAAAGTATATTTAATCATATACGAAATATTCTTAAATGCTTTTCCTTCAAGCTTGAGCCATTATTTGTCCTTACTTGTGATCATGCAAAGGGCATGGAATTTGAAAACCATTAAAATGGAGCACGCTTAAATATATTACTATCGTTTTAGCCCATTGTATTCTTATTATTACAACAAAATGTAATCAGATGTAATGAAAGTTTATCTTTATCAATAAGAACTTGAAAGATGCATGAGGTTTTGTAAGAAAGCTTGAGAGTGGGGAAAAAAGGAATTCATGTGGATGCAAATAACCAGGTTTTTGTTTGGTTTCTTATATTTCCAAAAATGCACCCGAAGTAGTAATTAATAATCCACGGCAAGACAGACCTTACCAAAACAGTTTGGCGATCATTCACTATGTTTTGCAGAACACTGAAATACTCGTTTAGTAAATTCACAGATTTCTGCTTATGCTGAGAAGTAACGGGCCCCATACATGGGGCGAAAAATCCTATGGGTGAGCTCAAACCCCTGTTATTCCATGGTAGAAAATTAGAGCACTATACAATGAAAAAGTGTATTATTTCAAGGTTTCAAAAATTACTTTTTTGACTTATATGCATTATTGTTGCAGAAATTATAACATCTTCAATGCACTTAAATTTTTATTTAACTGCAGTAATTATATTGATATATGTTCATATCATGTTCAGTGAAACACAGAGTAGATACTCTTTTAATCTTAACATCTCTCAAAACTGCGTCATTACAATGGAATAGATACTGTTTAACATACTGCATGTAAAACATTTCATACATGACATGGCAATGAAATGAATGATGTGCGCATTCGAGTTCTGGAGCACACTACATTGTGACATCGTTCTATTGAGTCCTTCACTTCAGGCCTTCATTGAGATTTTTACTCCTCATTTTCCAGCTTCCGTATTTGACATTTGTATGCGCATAGTAATGTCACATCGCATCTAATTTTCTACCCTCGTAAACTCTAGCTCAATCATGAAAACTTCATCGCAAGGTAATTGTTCTTGCACACAAGTCGCGTGTAGGACAATGTTGGAAAGGCACAATCAGACCGAAATGTCTTAAGCGAGATTTGAACCACGGATCTTCCGAGTACTATTACTACTGTTGCTCTAACCAACATGTATTGACAAATCTCAGGATCAAAAAGTCTCTGATTAGTGCTGCCACCTCTTCTTTGGGACAAATATGAATAATTTATGGATGGTGTTACACCAAACAGCTTGATTTTACGTTTTAGATTGTCTTCTGAAGCAATATATTGAATATATTATAACACATAACCAAGTACTCTTATGTTTTCTGTCACTTTATTTCCCTTAAAAGCGAATCACAAAACACAGTTTTCTATTTTATCGCTAACACAGTGAACAATTCGTTGTGACCTTGCAACTTATGGCTGTTCTATTCTCTCGTATCTTTGACACGTGCTTCACTATTAAGTTTGTTGTCGACAAAGTGTTGTTCTCTTCTACCAGGAACTGATCTTAGTGCTGCAGTGTTGCAAGACTGTCCACTCCAAGCAAGACAACATTTTCCTATTACTTATCCAGGAATTACCTCCACCCCCCTGTGTGTTCTTAGGGGCGATGGTTTCGACGTTGTTGTTTGGTGATGGTGAAAGTAGGAGTAGGTGTGGTCTCATGAAGTTCCTTATCAGAAGGTAACTCGAGAACTTGGTTTTGATTGCCCTGGAGTTGAACTTTCTGGTGAATGTTAGATTCAGTTTCTTCCTGCAGTCCTCGAAGTCCAGCGACTGAAGCCGCAAGGGCACTCAGCCGCATGGATCAGTCGCTACTGGCGCTGTCTGCTAGGCTGCATCAGATGAGGTTCGATTGTATCAGCTTTCGCTGCCATGAAGTGAGAACCTCCGAGTCGTTGTCGATCTCTAGGATTTGAATTATAGCCCAGCAAATTACAGAAATCTGATGAGGTTGAAGAGAGTTGGTGGATGGAACTGCGTTGCTCTATTGCTGCAAGGCGCACATTGGTTGCTCACCGTAGGCCTCAAAGGTGGAGGCCAAGGTTGCAGAGAGCCGCGTGGAAAACTTTACAAAATACCCTTGATGTCAGAGATGGTAGCAGGGTCCTTGGGGAGCGAAAAGGCGTCTCCACAGGTGGTGGTGGTGTTGGTGGCGGTGGTGGTGGCGGCGGCGGCGACGGTGTGGGTAGTGTGACGGATCCTGGTGATCAGTGGTGGTGCGCAGAGTGACGCATGTGACACAGGTGTTGCAGGCTGCGAGTATGGAGGAACTGGATTTGACCAATTATGAGGATGTTGGGTAGAACGGCAGAAAGCTTGGTCCGTGAAGTAGTCACCGCTTCCGACGACGAGTCAGATCATGCCCAGTGCAATCTGCTGTGAAGTTGAGCAAGCCGCAGTTCAGACAGCGTGGCTGGGCGGTGGAGGTGGTTATCAAGTGTAAGGAAGTGTGCCGAACACTGGGGCTTGCCAACGAGGATAGCGAGTGCCGCTGTACTTTTTATAACTTGGATGGGAAGGAGGGGGGGGGGGGGGCGTGTCAAAGGCGCCTTTCTTCTCGAGCTTGCTTAAATTACCGGCTAGCTTTTGGCATTTAAACCAAGAAGCAAAATAAGTAATTAGCAAATTGTATTTTGCATTTCACACCCTCATTTTAAAATTTCGGAATGACGTCCCTGTATTTTGGCAGTTAATGAGAGCGCTCATTTGTTAGTGCATTTCACTCAATTGCCATCACAGCTTTCGTTCTCTATGCTCTTAGCAACTTGGATTGTGACAGGAATGATGTGATAGTTGATCTTTCAAAATAGATGTCAAAATGTATGAGTATCATAAACATTTCTAAGTAAGGATTTCTGAACCAAAGAATTTTAAATTACAAGCGTTCCTGTTTTCAGACTCCATTTTCAAAATCACTACCTTCTTTCTTGTTTACAATGAATAAAATCGGGAAATGGTTTTTAGCTCTGGGAAGTTTTAAAATGAGAACTCTCTGTGTACTAAGCATAGGAAGCGCTAACTGTATTAAATCTATCGCAGAAGGGAATAAAACGATAGCAAGCCTCATATAAACACATACCTGATGTTAAATGTTCCAGAAATTCACTTGGCAAACAAAATTGTTTTAATAAGAGCTTGGGTTTAACCATAAGGTATCGGAAGAGAGATTTTGTGCTTAGAGATGCTGCTCTCATATTCCGCAAAACTCCCAAATGGTTTAACGTACATATTTTTGTTCTGAGATTATTTTTAAAAATCCCAGTAGGAATACACCAAGCTATACATTATTCCATGATTACAAGATCAAACTGTTTTCTCATCTAGAAGCTTCTAACTCTGTAGAGTTGGTCCTAAGTATAGTTTTATTACTTCGCAAAATAAAATGTATATGTTTTTCTTTCATGAGCAAAACTCAATCGGAAAGCTAATAATTAAAAGTATGTAACTTCTTCCGATTTAGACCCTTGGGTCTGCTCTGTTTCCGCAACTAAAGTTCTAAAATAGACACTAATAACGCTTCTTAGGCCTTTCGAAATTTCTTGTTCCTCTGGATTCCTAACTAAATAGCCCTTTCTAAATGGGATCCTTATTCATACATTTCAGTATTCTGCTATTTGTAAATTATAGGTACATATTATCTTTAGCTATCTTCACTCGTCTATCTTCACTCCTTGTGTGATCTAACCTGCATGTCCTGCCATAAAGTTCGAGCATTTCGTTTCTACAGTTTCCAATTTACTAAATTCGGCTGTGTTGATAGACCAAATTTATGAACTATTCATTAATGTACTCAAAGCCAATGTTTCACAATATTATAATAAATGCACTAGAGATTTACTTGTACAGTTAACTGCAAAACTTTCTACACTAAATGTCTTAATATAAGAGATATTGCAATCCACAGAACTGAAAGCATAACCTCTTACTTAAGCATGCGCTGAACATTAAAATGCATACACTTTCATGGTCGAACTGACTTTCATTGCTTGACGTATTTCCTGAATTGAGAAGCTATTTTTCAGCGTTAGTTTGTCCAATGTCTCGTCTACATCTAAGGTTCAAGTTCAAGCATGTTATTAAGATTTGAAAAACTATTTACTCCTAGATTGAAAATATATTCGATGGCATTTTTATATTAAAAACTGCTCCACTAAGTGCATAAATGGTAATTTTTAAAATGCGGCAGATATATTTAAAAGAGTGATGAACTTTAACTATGTATAACAATTTCTAAAACGAAAAGTATTTAAAATCGCTGGAATCCTAAGCTGCATAATCCTGTATTTCAATATTTTTTGTAACATTTCTTTGTCTGAGGGCACATATTCAAAATCGGAACAGTCTCTCCGTTAATTTGGTTGCTAGAGATTTTTTAGAGTGATTCTGTTTGAAATCTCATCCAATTGTAAAAGTCATGGCCTCTCAGGGTGCATACAGCAGTGCACCGCAGGGTCAAAGATACAAAATGCGACTACGCAGAGTTGACCTCGGTGCAATCCTCACTCGCTGTTTCCTTAAGCTTGTCTCTCTCGCTTTGCCGTCTCCCCTTCCACACTTTCAGCGCGGTTTCTTCCATACTGCGTAACGTTTACGTGCCCTGCACAGTGTTAAACTGTTAATTTGGGTTTTAATACAAAATCTGTACTTTTGTTTTAATGGTCACTGGGCCAAATTTTATTTTTGATAAAGAATCCTTTTCTGCAAGATAAAGCAATCTTTTTTATTCTTTCTCTCTATCGTTCCCTATGATTTTACCATATGTTTCTACATGCACTCTGTTATAGTGTTTTTCAATAAATGATTTTCTTACACACGTAATTATTGTACCGCAGACGATTTGGCTCTATTTCCACGGCTTTCAAAAGAATAAGAATGTTTCCAATCTGATTTAAATGGATTTTCAACAACCCTTGATATATACCTATCTATTTCATTGATAAGCAAGCCGTCTATCAACTCGGTTAAGCGAGTCGTCATGTTGTAGGTGCAGCTAACCTCAGCACTTTGGAAGCACCCAGTGCGATTTTAAGCTTAGAGAAGCTCCGGTAAAGGTGATCCCGACAGAAACATTATTTTGAACTGATCCCACAAAAGTGATGTTTTACGTATCAAATTTAGGGATTTCGCTTTACTTACAACACTATACAGTCTGTTGTGTTTTCAGTTACCAGAGGAGTAGCTATGACATTACCTTGAACGTGAAAAAAATAATAATCAGTTGCTCGTAAAACAATATGTCATTCATAAAGAATATTATCACCGCAGCACTGGGGTAGAAATGGTAGACTGTATGAGAAGATTCGGCGTCGACCTTGTAGGTCCTTTGTGCCTTATGCCACCTCTGGGAGGAAGAAATGAAGAGCGACTTGGATGGAAATAGGCTACAACTATCAGGCTCTTTTGAATCACCTTTTTAAAACAGAAGTATAGTTTTATTTACTGTGAGTGAGCCAGGAACCTCTCCAGCGGTTAAATTAATGCCAAAGCCGGATATAAGCCAGGATTTTGGCTTACCGTGCCGCTGCTCTAACCAGCTGACCTACCATAGCAACACATTGGCATGATCAAAGGAGTTTGTAATAAACAAAGAGCAAACTGATAAAGAACGCTCACTAAATGGAAGTATCCAAATGGTTTGTCATTACTAATCGTGTTCATAAATAAGCAATCAGGCAAGTCCACAAATGACAATGTCAATATTTGGTGAGGTAAGTGATAAATCCACAAGAGCGCTGAATTACTAAAGACCAAGTTGCCATGTCAGTGACGTAATCCCACTCCTGCAGCGATACCACTTGTTGCTGCTCGTGAGAGAAACGTTGTGATTTAGCAGGAGGTGAATCCGATTAGACGATAGCGTCCAGTCGCTGCTCACACAATCACAATAAATGTTTTTGTGACGACAGGTAAAACTGACACACGGCTGGCCAAGGTTATCTAGTACATCAATTATTTCATCAGGCGGCGTTTATAGAGGTGACTCGAAACTAAGAAAGGCTTAAGTCTTTTCTGTTACTGTTTCACCCATCTTCAACACTTCTCGATCTTGTACAGGGTAACCATTGGACGCTTATTACCTTAACGATGAGGTGGAAGTGTGATGGTATATGGATGAAGATAAAGATAACTTCGTTTCATAATTTCAAACATTCTGCCATAAAGACTTACATTTTCTTCTCCTATCTATGAATAATAAGTGTTGCTTCTGCACGCACAAGAACTTTGAGACCGCTATCCAAAATGAAAATTTTGTTAAATAACCTAGACTAGATTAGATTAAGTTAGATATGTTGGTTTGTTTAAGCCCTTCGGCTTCTTTTCACTGCGATCTTTGATATTATATATCTATTGCGAATACCCTGATCTATGAGACCCAGTTTAACTTAATGATCTTAATATGGCGTATAAATTTCATGGGTCATGTGGAGACAATTTGTCCTGGAGTTGGAAAAGCAAAGTCCAGGTGGCTTATTATTTGTTGGGCAGTTGCTTCGATTCGCAAAGTATATGCTCTGATGTTTCTTTTCTATCTAAACAGAAGCTACATATCTTCGCCTCAGGTTTTTGCAACTTACAGAGATGATCTCTAAGATGATAGTGTCCAGTAAGAACGCCATTTAAAATCCTCACTCCTGTTTACTGAATGTGAGCATCTTTTTTGTTCTTTTCACTAACAATTCAATGAACTGTTTTAAATGTGAAAAACTAACACTTCTCTGCTTAACGAAATACATAGGTGTATGAAACCAGTCCAACATTTGAAAAATCGAAGTTTTCGTACTTTAATGATTGCACCCTTGACTTTCATGTTCGAAAGTATGTTTCAGTAACTACAAAGCATTAATATTGCAGCATTTTTCTTTAAATTTCCGAAATATAAAATAAAATGTTTTGCACCAAGAAGTGTGCGCCTCACGTCCAAGAGGTCTCGAGTTCGAATCTCACTTAGGGTGAGTTATCCGGATAAGGCTTTCTCCGAGGTTTTCCCTCGGGCTCATTTGAGCACCATTTCACCCAATTCATTCATTCACTCATCGTGCGATATGACGATGAATGAATGAATGAATGAATGAATTAATTAATTAATTAATTAATTAATGAGGACGTTGGAGGACATTAACAAATAAACAAACAAACAAAATGCACGAGGAAGCATTTGAAAGCTTTACTATAACGAATAGAAGGTGTGTAAATATTGAGTCATATCAATTCGATTTCGAACATAGTATTTTATAACATTATTGAAAACATAATGAAGTTACAAGTTTATGTCTGAAGAAAAAACAAAGATCCTCTTAATCTTCTCAAAATTTAATCTTAGAAACTAAAGGCTAAAACAATCTCCACAATAACATAATTTAGATCTGCATTTAAATTTGTAGGAAATTACGTCAATTTGTTAATGACGAGTAACACTTTAAAAGCGGAAATTTTCTTTAAAAAAATTAAGAATAATTTTTAAACCCCATATATTTTTAAAAACAATTACTTAAAGTTTGCGAAAGATGATATTTTTTCAAACTAATAACAAAAGCTTAACTACAGATAGGGAAATAGCAGAATCCCTTAACAAGTTTTATGCTCAGTCACAAAGAATACCCCAAGTGTATAAAAACAAGATAAGGCTATCCAAAAAAATATCAGAGAAACTAATAAGCCAAAAGGTATACGAAATGATATTTTTATTCAGGATTTTAACGAAACAGAACTGGATTTAGCAATAGAGCAATTACAGAACAAAAAATCTCCAGGACCTGACAAGATCCACCCAGAGTTTATTAAACACCTTGGCAGGAAAGGAAAAGAAATCCTACTTAAACTATATAACACGTGTTGGAGAATGACTGTACCTTCCGACTGGAAAAAAAGCCATTATCATCCCGATTTTAAAGAAAAACAAACCTTCAAACAATATAAATAGTTTCAGACCAATATCTTTGACCAGTGTTATTGCAAAAGTGATGGAAAGAATGGTGGCATCTAGACTTAACTGGTTCCTAGAATATTACAACTTAATTAATAGTTCACAGACCGGCTTCAGACAGAATCATAGTACAAGTGAAAATGTACTCCTACTAAGCCAAGACATCAAGGAAGCTTTCAATAGAAAGGAGGATACCTTAACAGTATTCATTTATTTTAAATCAGCATATGACTCAGTCTGGAGAAACAAATTAATTGACAAGTTGCAATCAATAGGTGTGAAAAGTAACATGCTTAAATGGATAACTCAGTTTATTTCACAAAGATTTTGTGCCACAAAATATAATACATACATTTCCAAATATAAACAAACACACCGAGGACTTCCACAAGGTGCTGTTCTGAGCACAACTCTCTTTAACATATATATATATATAAATGACCTTCCATCAATAATAAAAACTTTAGAAACCAAAATTGCTTTATTTGCTGACGATGTAGCCATTTGGACTTCAGGCTCTCCAAAAAAACCTGAATTAATTAAAGACAGAATAGAAACAGCCCTAAACAAAGTACATGAATGGAGCTCCAAAAACCTCATGACTATCATTGTGGGAAAAACAAATTATGAATTATTCACACTAAAATACAAACCAGTTAATATTAACATAAATTATAATGGTAAACCACTCAAAGCAGTTGATGATGCCAAATACTTAGGCATCACTTTCGACAGAAAGCTAAGTTGGAAAAAACATATAACAAACATCTCAGAAAAGGTTGAAAAGAAACTGCAAATCCTGAAAAGGTTAGCTGGTGCTAAATGGGGCTGCTCAAGGAGAGTCCTTAACACAACATACAAAATGTATGTTAAACCAAACCTCTTGTACTGTTCTGAAGCTTTAATAACAGCAGCAAACGCTAACATCAATAAACTTGAACAAATACAAAATCAGGCTCTTCGCCTAATTACTGGAGCAGTTAAATCCACACCTATTGATGCCATGCTTGCCTTAACACGGACCCCATCAATAACAACAAAAATAGAAGAACAAGCATTGCTCCAACATGAGAAAATGTTACGACTGCCAAACTCTAAATGGACAGAAGAGAACCTCCCCCCTTCAATCCTTAAAACTCATAGTAGTTTCCTAGAAAAGGTAACACAGATTAAATCCAAATTAAACATTCCTAACACCAGAGAAAATCTACTTATAAGAGAAAATCCATTGGAATTATTGCAACCTACCTTCAGTTTGAAATTAATAGAGGAAATAAGTAAATCAGACACACCAAAAGAAATACAAAAACTTCTAGCTCTGGAAACAATCAATACTAGATATCCCACAGAAGAATGGCTGCACATATATACCGATGGATCATCCAAGGAAAACCTTACTGGAGCTGGAGTTACATGTTCACATTTTTCCTTTTATCATTCTGTTGGCAGAGATACAACAAATTATGATGGAGAAATAGAGGCTATACACATTGCTCTCCGACAATTATTAAATCTTCCCTTAAATAAATTTAACAAGGCAGTAATTCTTTCAGATTCTAAAGCTGCAATTCAGGGAATATGTTCAAATACTACAAAGAAGTCAACAAAAATTAGAGAATGCTACAAAATGTTAACACAACTCCAAAAAGTTAATAAGACTGTTCATCTCCAATGGATTCCAGCACACTGTGGAGTCATGGGGAACGAAGCTGCAGACTCACTTGCAAAGAAAGGCACAACAATAAAACAAGAGTCTAAATTCAATTTCTCATATTCCTCAATAAAACGCTTGATCATTAAAAAATTTTCTCATTCATACCTACAAGAAATAGAAACAAATGCCAAAGATAAAAAATGGATTACACTACTTTCCAACCCAGATATAATCCCCCAGAGACCAAGGAAAACAGCTGTTGCAGCCTTCCGACTATTGACAAATCACGACTGCTTAGCAAGTCATCTCTACAGAATAGGTATCTCAGCCTCACCAATATGTGTCCTGTGTAACGATCCAGCAGAAATGAACGAAGACCACTTGAAGACCTGTGAAGCATTAAGATCAGAAGAAACTACAGTTCAAAAGTATTGGAAAGCACGAATGCTAATGCCTTCATTGCCAGATGCAAGGCACTAGAAAACAACAACATATTTTTTCAAACGGTATCCGAGCATTGACTCAACGTTAGATCTTTATGAATCAATGAAAACCAGTATCAGATTTAATTAATTGTGCCTGTAGAAGTTGTTCACTGCAAGACTACATTCCCGCAAATGATAATTTACGCCCATATTAATCACTTAAAAGCTGATGTAAGTGCAAGAAGTGTGAAGTTAAAGGAAAAATGTTTAGTGACATATCTACTCGAATTTTCTCTGCCAATGAAAAACACTCACTCCTGCTCTCTCTCTCTCTGTCTCCCTCTCTCTCTCTCTCTGTCTCTCTCTGTTTCTCTCTCACACACACCCACTGCAAGATTGGCAAAATAAGCTTTCTTCAAAGAAAGTTTAAATTTGATTTTTCTAATGTAGGTCAACACTGCAAGGGAAAATTACAAATATCCGATTTCTTGTGTGTTGAAAGCAGATATTCCTTCCTAACGCACATCTCTCTGAAAACGGATTTTTATTAGTGCTGAACATCAGAATCAGAGCAGGATGCCTTTTTAAAGCGAATTTTATCACTAGTATGCAGGGAATGAATAAATTGGCTGCATTCTCAATGCACTTACAATACTGTCTTAGCCTTTATTAGAGCTAAATTTATTACCTGCTTTCTGAGAGAATCTTCTCTAACTGGCCCTTAATGTGTGAGCCTCTCATTTAATAAAAACATTACAGTTGTTTAATTGTTGCAGTAACATTGATCTGTTTACTGTAGTAATTAACGGTGTGTATACATACTGAACAATTATGAATTACAATTCATGTACCTGTTAGAAATTAAACATAGAACTGTTTAATCCTCCTAAAGGATTATTATTAATAATAATAATAATAATAATAATAATAATAATAATAATAATAATAATAATAATAATAATAATAATAATAATAATAATAATAATAATAATAATAATAATAATAATAATAATAATAATAATAATAATAATAATAATAATAATAATAATAATAATAATAATAATAATAATAAAAAATGCTTATTCTTAAATTAATTTCATATTCTTCACTACCATTTTGGTCGGTATTTGCTGCTTATATACATACCTAGCTATTTAGGATTCGCTAGCATACAATTAATTAGTTTTTGTATTTTTATTACGTTCTTCAAAACATAACAAGGGGCAGTGGATAATAATTAATTCACTGGTGCAGTGAATGAAGCTCTTTTGAACCCCACAGAAAAACGTTAAAGATATATCCTACAAAATGGCAGCGAAATTGACCAAACGAATCATCCAACTCTACTTCACATAGAAACAAATAAATACCTTCACCGTATTAAACGGGAAGCCACTATCACTGTTTTTTAATTATAGGCGACGAGGGCCTCAAGTGATATGTTGAACAGAATAACTTCTTGCCAAGATGCCAGTTTCAGTTACTGAGGTCTTTTGCGAATATACCTTTAGTGGCATTCTTGCATCACTCCAGCGGGCGATTTGTGGAATGCAGCCGAACAGTACTCAGGTTGTAGCAACTTTGGAGACGTTGCTAATCGAGACAACATTGCTTCTGTTTCGTGTTATTATAGCAGTGTCATCCTATCTTGATGCATTATTTAAATAACATACAGCTGGTATGCACACCAATAAGTCAAGAGTAAAATCTACATGTCGTAGGCTTTTGCTGAAACTTCCTTTTGCGAAGATGCTAGGGAGACCATGAAAAGTCGATGTAAGCTGAAACGCGATTCTCTATGAAATGAGGGAGTTTATTAGTAGAGGGTGGAAGATTGTGCGATAAACCACAAGTTTAGTGCACATGGCTTCTATAGTTGGTACTCGCGCATGTACACAGCTCATGCGTCTGCTGATGTGCGGTATGCTGCATAGTACCCGTTTCGTCATTCACTCCCGGTGTCCAACTAACCTGTATCGCTTGTGACCGCACGCTCTACTTGTTAGACATACAGTCTACCTGACTTAAACTTAACTTTTCACTATCTGTCCAACACGTGGCGAACAATAAACTTACACTATACCTACGCCAACTTTTCATGAACTGCGTTAGAGCTGAGTGAGTGAGTGGGGTTTAAGGGTCCGTTGACAGCTAGGTCATTTGGGCCCCAAGAGCCTCGTGAAACGAAGAATAAGACGTATACATAATGTGTGTGCGTTTGGCGTAAATGATGCGGCAGCATTGCAATATTTATTGTTATGAATATTTTGGGAAACAACTGTACCACAGCGGGAGCTATAACGACAACGGGAAACAAGTATCACTCAATATTTTGGTTCACAACAGTCCGGAAACAAGAACGGTAATATACTTTCCATCAGCTTATCGATAGAAAGGGGAGGTTGATATTGTGGGTTGGGATTGCATGTGTTTCTGACCAATGATATTTTTTTCTAGCTTGCGATTACCTGCTGTTTCATGGCACGGCTAAGTCGAATAATTTCTACAGCGAAAAGTGTAATACGCACAATATGAATCTAACGTGCCATGTCCGGTAACGGGAACAAAAGGCTAAAAGTTTTCGAAGTCTTCTTTCCGTTCCTAGGAACGGGAAAGCTCGCCGCTGGTTGTGAACACTTACATTTGAATGCAGGATGGAAGGGATGTCGTTACATTAATTTAAACCAGTGATAGATCTCGATATTTGGAACACTTTTTGTATCTTACGTTTTTGTCTCTGACCATTTCCTACGGAGATATTTTAGTTTTATCGAAAACAAGCTGGCAATACTACAGATTGTGTGGGTGTCACTTTCCCTAGCTCAGTACATAAACAAACACAATAATGGTGCTTCTTGAGAACACAAACAAATACTCTGCCTTGTCCGTCTGTGTTTACTGCGCGAGCATAGGCCAATCACGAGCGTTAGCTCCCAAAACATTAAAGCGAAAAGGAAAGTGTCAGACCTATTTACATTCACAAACCAGCTCAATTCCCTGACCAACCGCAACACAACGTTGCCGACATACCTCGCGTCTGAAAAAGGCGCTAGGGGTATTCCTTCACATCTCTTAAGTGATAAATTATTTCGAAACCCTGTGTGATGTCGCATAATTACTACCGAAGCTATGTCAGAAATAAGTTACTCTACGCATTTTACAAGTAGCAAACTGCCATTTTCGTACATTCCTGTGAAATTCCGTATCCAATTTGGATCAAAAACTATTTATCGGTTGATCAAAGAACAAACTGCCATTAGACTTTTTTGTTTGTAATGCTTCTATAAAGCACATATTAGATGGAATGTAATGACTTCCCTTCCACCCTGTGTATGCATTTCAACTTTCTCGTTATGGTTATCGTTGTCGTTGCCGGTGGTTGTGAACCAGCCTTTATATAAAATTTCAAATCGTTCCTGAGCGCACCAAAAGTTGTAAATTAAAGCACAAGGTTTGAATAGATTACTCCTCACTTCTTTTTCGAATACAACCAGATTATATATAAAACTTCAAACTTCGGCAATTTTATTCACATTTCTTGCGTACAAAATGTTGACATCGTAAATGCAGCATTCGATGAACTGCATTATGGTATGGATACACAGAGAAAGCAACGTTAATGTATGTTCTGCAGTAGCCGATGAACCAAAAGTGTTAGTAAATCTTTCCAACGTTCAAATTCAGTGATTAATTAATACTAAAATGGTTCGAAAGTGCTGAGGTAGAAAGGAGAGAGAGAGACAAAACCGGAGAGACTTTACCCAGACAAGTCACTGAGATTCGAACTGGACCGTTTTGAATTGCAAGGCAGACACGCTGTACATTATACCACGGAAGTATCTTGTAATTCGAGGCGATTTATTAAGGTGACTCTTGCCCTGCCGGTGATGACTGAATCGTTAAAATCTACACTTCTAAGATGGCGCTCTCATAAACTATGTTTCTCGGGGAAAATACTTCCCAGACAGGTTGTGACATAGGTATTCGTGTCTGTATCCTGAATCGAAGAAACCCGGTGGAACCGAAATCCTTCCTTGTCATACGTCCATCCCATTGCAGTTAGATTTGTGCATCTGCATCGACGCAGCAGAAGATAGCGACCTAATGCCCACATGCTTCCAAGGATGAGAGATGGACTATCATGTAGTCAATAATGGATTCCGTGGGGTCAGCACAATGAACCTTGTTGGTCGATTGCTCACCAGTTTACTGGGGATACCGCTTGGGCAACGGTACCATGTGCTGACCAAAATCTGCAAGAAAATTGTTTTCTCCAAAGAGTACAGTCAGCAAGTATTTTTTTCGCTAAACAAAACGCTGTAGTGGCTATTATTTATTTTAATGCAAGTATAACAAATCTTGATATAAAAAGCAGCAGCTTCTGTGAAAATTGCAACTGAATGAGAGTTTAAAAATGATTAAATTAATATAACTAAAAATTATGATTATTCAACCAACTTTCACAGCCCAAGAGAAAGCCGTTTACGCTAGGAATCGCAAGCAGGTCGATTGTCCCTTCAAGTAATTTCTATGTTTAACTAGAGGTTTTATATTCTTAAGATTTTGATTTCGCTATATTCTGCTTTTAATTTGCTTAGGACTAATATTAGTTTTGTTTATGCACGTTGCTGGCTTCAATGGAACATATGTTTTTGTTGCAAGAAAGTAAATGAATAAAAAGCCGTTGAATGGAGATAATTTGTGGAAGAATTGTCCAAACCAAAAATTCGATATTGAGATTTCACACAGGCGTTTTAAAAGCCCCTAATTCCATACACTACCATTGACGTTGCTGAACATGTGTCAAGGTTTTACTCATAACCATCATCTAAATACCTATAAAAAGACGGGCAGAGAGAGAGAGAGAGAGAGAGAGAGAGAGAGAGAGAGAGAGAGAGAGAGAGAGAGAGAGAGAGAGAGTTTGTGTTTGCAGGCGTGTGTTTCCTTCTCTCTGTTTTACTCCTACTAAACTTTCTGTGTACCATAGCTACTTGAAGTTTTTCTACCACGCTCGAAACGTACCTAATCTTGTAGTAATAAATTAAAAAAGAAGCTTGAATAAATATCAGTTAGAATACCTTATATGTACATATGCAAGGCGAAGAATTTTACTGAATTTCTCTTTCTCAACCAAGTGTATATGTGTAGGATACATATTTTCTGCCAAAATACCTCAAAAAGTTTTGAATAAAAAATTTAATATTTGAGGCAAAATATATAATTTTGTAAACATTCTGTGAAACCGCCACTATTCTCCACTTTTAAACAAATGCAAAGCTCTGCAATGTATATAAAAACTTGCTGCAGTATAGATTCATTTAAGTATAGATTATTTCAAATGAAAATTGTAGCATTAATTATGTCCTATATGCTCGTTGTTTGTTAATTATACTTTTATAAATATCAGTGTATTAATGCAAGATATTGTTAGATTACAAGGATATTGTAATGAAAGTCACCCATTTATAGATGACCTATGTATGAATATCAATGTATACGAATTTAAGCACCAATAGATTACGTCAACTAAATTTATAAGTGATATCATTAAGAAAAAGTGTTAAAACGTGGAGCATTCGTGCAATAACGACATATACATGGAAGGAATATGCATATAAATAATCCGATCATTTATAAAGGAAGAAATTTATCGATAGATAAGTACTGAGGATGAAACCAAAAAGCATTTGGAGAAACTGGTTTCTGTACTATCAAATTTTAAGATGACAAAGCAACTGAATCCGTGCAATGAAACAAGGATGGAGTAGATCTGTAAATTAATCTGATATTATCTTAGCTCGGTATTGAAATTATTGTGACAAATGGCAAAGTCCAGTTCCTTTCACTATCACTTTATTTTACTTATAAAACTAAAGCACAAACACAGTTCTCTTTTATCTATAACACAATTTACAGGTCTTCATGATCTTGCAACTCACACTGTTCTATACTCTGGTAACCCTGACACACACTTTTCTGTCTTTCAGTTCTCTCTGTCTGACAAACTGTTGGCTTCGACGATCAGACCCAATAAAACTGCTTCTCACTACAACAACTCCGACGTGACGTTAAATGTCCTAAAATGCCTCTGTCGACACACAGTTCTCTCACGACGACTGAAAACACACGTACACTGCTAACCGCTGTCTCGTTCAAGACTCATATAATTCATATTCTTCACTTTTGTCTCTTGCCGTCCCGAAAACTTTTATAAGCGAGAATGACGTAGCCTGGATTTTTCTGGGTATTCACCTTTTCACCACGCTTCTACAATGAAGCCGGCAGCTGGAGGTTGAAATTGGGAAGGTTCTTGAAACCCTTTATTCTGTCGTGCTCAATCGTTGGGTGTTTACTCGTCTTGAGTGGTGTGAGGCACCTTGGCTCTTTTCACGCACGTGCCCTCCAAGTGAGCGAGGTAGCTTCACCTTGAGTTTTTGAGGTGTGCACCCGCGGTCGGCGTCACATTATTTTGGATGGAACACAGAGAAAATTTGTGTCTAATAGCAAATAACTACTTCTTTTATTTTTTAGTAACGAGCAAGAGGACTTAGGCGGTAACATTTGAGGCTAATTCACAGGAAGTTTTGGTTCAAACCCGAAAATGAACGACTATACCGACCTCTTCTTTTTCCCTGGCCAAATATTGCAATGGTTTCTCAGGTGACATTAATTCTCCCTTCCCTACTAGCTTTCATTCCATTTCCGCTTTCATTTGTAGCGTACGGCGAATGTGGGGTAGTGTAATTTCAGGAAAAGGGTGTCTTCCGCCCAAGCCCGTCCGTGGCATTTGAGGGGGCTCTCTGCCAGGCTGCAGCATTTGAAAACGCTCTAACCTCAATATCAGCCTCCCTTTTATATACTTCACGTCGTACTCAAAATCCTCTTTGTGTCTAGCTTACAGCCACCCCTATTACTTCTAATGACGTTGGAGTTCGAATCAATAAATAGCAAATAATATAATTAATACATAGGTATTCCAAATGGAATGGAATATAGCTGAAAATAAAAGACATCACTTTAGAAATGCTTATAAATTAAGAAATCGTAGATAAAATGGTAAAACTATAGAGGTGTAAAGAAGAGTGAATTATTTATTTAGAAGTAAGGGTACTCCAATGGGAATTGTAACCAACAGAAAAAGAAATAACCATGGCATAATGAAATATGGTTGTAAGTATTAAAAGAAGTTTGCCAAGAAAAATACCAGAAATGAGAATGACTTAAATATACAAAGTAGAGACAACCAGATGGGCCGGACCGGACCGGCCGATAACTGCATGCCAGAGTTACACATAAACGACCATAAGTCAGGGAACACTAACGACTGTATTAAATTGCATTAGATTTACCTGCATCGCAACAGATGTTGAAATTGATGACCTTCAACGCAAACACATTCCCTATATCCCCGAAAACAATCCTGGTCTACTCACAGAAGTTTACGTTAACTGTTTGCCTACATTTCTTTCGTGATTTGTCCATCGGTTCTGGTAACGTGTGTGAATTTGCTGCTTATACTTTATTCCTTAACGTTCCCCGTAAATAAAAGTCGCTTGGAAATAGGTCAGGGGAACGAGTGGCCACAATCCTCGACTAATTACTTTGTCACCATACACACCTCCCAATTCATGCATAGAATTTGCAGCAGTGTGTGCTACAGCTGAATCCAGCTGCAACCAGTCATACAAGCTTTCATTTCTTGTTAGTTGCGGAAAAACACTATTTAAAATAGAATTTTCATAACCGTGTGAATTAACCGTTGTGTCTCAAATATGGGACCAAGAATTTTACGCGCAGGCGCACCCCAATTTATGCAGTTTGGTGAAGATCTTCATAAATAATACGGGGATTTTCTGCAAACCAGAATTATTTTCAGAGATACAGGGAATGTGTTTACGTTGAGGGTCATCAACTTCAACATCTGTTGTGATGCAGGTAAGCCTAATGGAAATTAGTATACCTAGTAGTTAGCGTTCCGTACTCATGAGTTCCCGGACGTTTACGTGTAACTCTGGCGGAGAGCGCGCCGGTCCTCGTTCGGTCCGGAGCCTCCCCGGGACGGTCCGGTCGATCTATGAACGTACTGCATAAATGGAGCGAAAATTCGGGGTGAGAACGATTTTCATGAAGAGGTTGATAAAACTAGCTTCATGTAAACAGATTTTGGACTCCGAAAGTGTTATCAAACGGTATACCACAATTCATGTTAAGTAGACACTCGCTAAAAGTAGAATAACCGAAACAAGTTAATGATAACACTAAAGAATATTTCCACACCCAGAAATAGCACAAGTAAAAATTCTCCTGGGTTTGTAAAGTGTTCTGCTATAAATAAGAATGTAATATTTTTGGATTAATAGGGAATATCACAACAGTATCTTTGAGGGGAACAAACTTAATGCAAGAATATGTTGAGAGAAAAGAAGAAAGTTCCGAAAGCTTATTGGGTGTGTGTGTGTGTGTGTGTGTGTGTGTGTGTGTGTGTGTGTGTGTGTGTGTGTGTGTGTGTGTGTGTGTGTGAGAGAGAGAGAGAGAGAGAGAGAGAGAGAGAGAGAGAGAGAGAGAGCGTGTGAACTGCACAACTCAAAAACGAAAAGTCAGTTCAAAACCAAAGTTGGTGTTTAAGTTTAGTATCTTTCAAGGATGCAACACAATAATTTTGAAGAAAAGTCCTTCGACCTAAACTGCCCTTTATATGCAAAATTTTTCGAATATTTTTATGTTTTTGAAAACGGCTCTAACCACTTTCATTAAAATGCCACATGTTTAAGATCATTTATAGCAAATAAAATGTATATTTTGAATTTTCTGTATATAGTCCACGTAATCCTGTTTACTCTTGATGACTTTTGCATAACTCGTAAACCGTGCAAATCTTACTGTACAAAAACTGTAGCCTCGTTAAAACACATAATTTATGTCCAATGAATTTTTTATGAAGTGAACCACTTCGGAGATATTCCTTACTACCTGTGTGTTTTCCAACATATACTTTTCTCCAATGGAAGGTCGTTAACTCACTTTATTATATTTTAGCCGTTCAAAAAGAACCTAACGTCAAAGCCTTCATATAGCGACCAGCTTTAAAAGTCTTGACTATCGCTCTAAACCTACTGTATTCCCATATTCCCCTTTCACCTATAAGGAAATAAGCAAGATGATAATTTCTGCAAATGTTCATCTCAACTAACGTGAAGAAGATAGAGGAATAAGAGTTTGTAAGAATGGTTAGTACAAGAGTAGAGAAAGTCATGCGAGTGCAACATCAGATTTGTATATAATAGAATTGGCACTAAGAAAACAGTCCCACATCTTCTACGTGTCGAAATTGAGCCTTACTTCACTTTTGCACTAACATCCTTCGCTTGGAACCGGGAAGAGAACGTGTAAATAGTAGTTGTGCTGATGTTGAAACGTTTTTCTCAGTAAATGCAGTCTCTACCCATGACGCTTTTTCTACCTCTCCTTTTTCCTTTTTATTCACGTATCCGTTTAAATAATGTTTTGAGTAGCTGAAAAATCCTAACCTCCATGATGACACGATGGTTGCTGCAATCGCATTGCACGCGGCTCGTAAAGTACAGCTGGATTCACTTGCATACCCACGCACGCACACAAACCTGTATTATGTGCGACCTCAACACAGAAGTGACCGTACATCACATGTATTTCGTGCTTAAATGTGGGAAGAATGTCATTTGACCACTCTAGGCATTCAACACTGAAGATTGATGTACGTGGCGAGATAAACGTGCATGGATTTGTTTCATTTACGTAACATACGCTGTAAATGCATTTATGATGCACTATCAAAAATCTCGTTTCTTTTAAGGGGTTATATAATGAGCCTATGCTCAACCTCCGGTTCAATTCCTGGTGAAGGTAGATTTTATGCAACGCGTTATTCAAGTAATTTTATTCAGTACTTGTGTTGGAAGATAACAGCTCTTATAAGTTATTGGTTTTTCCGTGGTTTCCCCATGTCAGTTACGCGAATGCTGGGGTGCATTATTTCATACCACGGTTTCCTTTCCATCATTTCCTTTCATTCCATTTCCTTATCATCTTTCAGGTAGTGCAGTTCCAGGCATGTAGAGTGGGCAGTGCCGGACAGATGGCGTGGATGACTGCGCATGGTAACTGCTGTTCTAGACGCTGGGTGGCGTCTGGTAGCCCTTGTCCTCCGTCGAGGGGAGGGGGAGGGACGCTTCGTGCGATACCGCCCCGGACTGGCGGTGTGATGCTGGCTGCTTGGCCGGTCCTTGCGCCGGGTTGAAGACATCTGAGCACTGGTTAGGGACTTCCACGCGTCTCTGGTGCGCCTGTCTAGCTGCGAGTCTGATAGCACCCCTTTGGTTCCCTCATTTCATCCCTGCCTCCTAGGGGGTGGTAGCTACAATAGACCTGTGTACGTCAACGTGAGTGAGGTGTACCCCTCTGTCCCTATACCCTTTAAAATATCTTAATGGCCAAACAAGAAAAATGTTTTAGTCTGAGCAACCATTCACGATGCACTCCTCCTTAAGATGATACTGCTATAATCATACCATTCATATTGAACTTGCCATGGTGAAACATTCCAAAAGTACAGGATTCAAAACAAGTACCTGAGCGACCGCGCTTCGCTCGGCGTTTGTTTTCTTTTGTGTTATTTTTTTTTTTGGGGGGGGGGGTTAAATTTTAAAAGCAAAACGCTAACTGCCAACGCTGAACATAGGCCTCCCCCATAGATATCCACCTAGTTTGAGTTTCTCGTTGAGCATTTGTTCTACCAAGGAGCTCAGTTCTTTGGTGCTGACGTAGACTGTCTTCCATAGCGTTAACATATTGGCCATGGTCCATCTTTCCGCAGAGTTATACCATGTCTTTTTTCACCCCGGACAGTTGCTCGTTAATCTTCTCCAATAGCTCATCTTCATGTGGGACATTCCTGTTTTCATCTTTTCCATCCCGGAAATTCGAACGGTTTTATCCCTAAGCTACACTTTAGGACTTTTTCAAGCGTTTAAAATTTGAGCGTTCGGACTTGTGCTCAACGCATGGACCCACTCAGCAGTGATTGAATCCTTCTGTATGTAGTATCACTCCCCGCTTTAACATTTCGTGGACGTGGAGTCTCCTCTCTTCCCCTTCAACAGCTCCTCAGCTGTTCACTTTGGAATTTCAAGAAATAGCCATTGTTGCTTCTGAATGTTGTATTATACACGTGCTATCTTTTACAGCATCAGGACCATTATATAACCTTAATTTTGTTGAACTTGAAGCTGCTAATTTAAGAATGGGTTTAAATATTGTGAAATATCCTTTATTAGTGAAGCTCTGGTGTCAATCGCAGTCCTCCTCGATAGTTAGCTAGGAATCAGATCTTTGGAGTCGTCTTCCAGATTTACAGTCCATCTACAACTTTGCCACAAATCATTAAAAGACGCACCACTTGCTTCCGATGTTAGTTTGATTATATGGCATAACAGTGAAACAAAAGATTAAACACACTCAAAGCTGCTGGTGTTTTTTTCACCAATTTTCAGGGATTTTGCCACATCTATATTGTAAGTACACTGCTTTGACTTACTGCGCATTCAGCCATGATCGCCACACAAACAATACTGCATTAGTTTACATCCCTTCAATAAACAACGCGAGAATGCCGATGGCTGTGAGCCTATGGTAGTAAACAGAAGACATAATTATTTAAGTTGCGTTTAAATGAAAGGATCATTAAAGTACTATCATTATACAGTCTATATTATTCACACACTTTTGAAAACCCGCTGCAACACGACGTGCACTTAAAAACTTAACTTATTTGGCATGATTGTGCACATCCCATTCTTGGATTAAGTATAGGTGTTAACTCAGATCCAATACTCCATTTTGGAGGGGCTGAATTTCCTATTTGATTCCTGTAATACGTGTTTCATACATCATGACATTTTGGAGCTGAGTACCTAAATACACAGTATAATTGAAGTATATAAATGGGCTATAAAACTGGGTTAGGTGTATGTACAAGAAGTGTCTAATACTTTTGAAATTCACCTCACTCCAGAGCAAGTTGAGGATTGCGGAATCTCTCGTTTGCAAAACTGTCTTAACAGAGTAAAGTGTACTATAAATGTTAACCCATAGTATATTTCTGGCTTAATGGGCGTGTAAACAAAGGCGTCTGGGACAGATGATTCGCTTGATGTATAACTGATGCCTTTGCAGCATACCATTTCCATAATTAATAAATAAATTAACAAACATCAATAATAATAATAATAATAGTAATAATAATAATAATAATAATAATAATAATAATAATAATAATAATAATAATAATAATAATAATAATAATAATAATAATAATAATAATAATAATAATAATAATAATAATAATAATAATAATAATAATAATAATAACAACAACAAAACTACTGCATTTTCATGTTTTCAATCTGAGGAAAAGTCAAAATGCTATATTCAAAAATGTAGTTGGGAACAGAATGCAATTGAAGAGGTTTTTAAATAAGCAAAAATAATGGCCGTTTGTGCCTGGACTTCGTGTTGTACAACATTTCTTACAAATATATTGCACATTAAGCATATTTATTTTGCATCTTTTAGGCGTTTATCTGCGCATAAATCCCAATGCCATAAATGAGACATTTCTTAAAATAGAGGAGACATATATTTGTATGATGGCGCATATGACAGCTGTAATATACGTCCGAGCTTCACGAAACCGATGTGATATATAGATGACATAAATAAGAAGCAGCGAGCGATAAAACTGAGTACCAATACCAAGGTGGCCTTTCCCGACCTACCACAACACACTTAGTCTTTTCATGGGCAAGATCTTTGACCGTCGCTGGTTATTGCCCCGTCTAGTCTCGCTCAGAGATAACTTCACATATTTGGTGTAGAATAAACCAGTCTCAATCTTTCAAGCTAAAACAAAACAATTTCTGTGCCCCCTTCTGAGAATAGGACGCATATAAACTATCCTATCATGAGTACGTAGGTACCGGGTTCGATTTCTCTTACATTCCACTTGCCAGATTCAATGTTTTATAGCAATGACATCTCTCATATGCAACATTACTTTTCTACATCATTTTAGATTTATTTTACATATTATGAATATAAATGTTGGGTTCGTTTCTGCACGGCTTAGGTGCCTACGCTAAATGAGTATTATACAACACTAAAAAGCTGATATCAAGACAAGTTGGTGGGCAGAAGGAACAACATAAAGCAGAAGTTTAAAGTCAGATAAATATTACATTTCCTAATTCAGTGAAACATGTTTAAGTACATTAGCTAAAAAATCAGTTTAAAAAATGTTGATTATATTTTATTCTCGGGAATGGCTGCAATGGTTTTGCTTAAAATACTTATTTTAATATGCTGGCATGTAATAATGTTAACATCACACTCATGCAGTTTACTTATTTATCCTACAAATTATTCGTAAAAATAGCTTGATTTTTAAGTCTTATTAATTATGATAAAAATTTTCCCAATTGATTTCAGTATGTATTTTGTTGTAGAAACAAACAGAACGCTCGTACGTATTACAAGAATCAAATATGAAATTCAGCCCCTCCAAAATGAAATATCGGATCTGAAAGTCATGTCAAATGCTAACTGCATTGCCGAACTTCCCCTGCATATAGAATAGGAAAAAGTAAATATTGCACATCCCTCTGCGTATAATCTACTAAATCCATTGAATTCTATTTTCAGTGTTGATCATAGTAAATGGAGTCTATCTGGAATATTAAACTCGAGCAAAGTGTTACCTATTTAATACAATTTACTTTATTTTAGTCAAAAGCAAAGTGGACAAGAGAAGAGCTTTAAGAAGAAAAAAATTGTATGTTTTATTATAGCTTTATTCAGAGTCTAATATACTATCCTTTTTTCCCCACTCATTCCATGCTTTTTATTTTATATTTATTTAACATGATTGATTTGATGTTTATTAGTCCCTATTATTTTTATTAACGCATTCGCACACGGGCACATGCACTCACTCGGAGAAAAGGAGCGCAAGAGGGACTCTTAGCGAAACGCCTATTTCAGCTTACTCTCAGCAAAAAGTATTCATGATCCCAAAAGCCCAATAATGACCAAGGGGATAGCGACGAGGTAATGCTTCAGGTTATAAAATATTAATATTCTATTTAAGTGACACTAAAATCATATGCACTTCATTGATCGTTATTTGAAAAAGAACCAAAGCAGTTACAGTGTAAAGTGGGATATTCTTGATTATGTTTCTACTATTGACCACTAACTTTAGCAGGCTATAATCAGAGGTACAAACAAGTGCCACATTCCTCTTTTCCCCACTCCACTCATTTTGGCTCAGTGGCATGGCCATGCTGAGTAAAAGTGACTGACATTGGCTAATACCATACGTCTGAACCCCTTTGAATTTCACAGAATAACAAACTCAGTTACAAATTCCACACGGAATCCTCCCTGCATTCTTCCTTGCCCTCATATCTATTAAAGGCGAAGGGTAGATAAATAGGAAGGGGAAAAAGTAACTGTCCTGTTTTCTTTCAATAACACCATTGGCTTAAATACTCCATACTTAAACATAATACTGATCTACAAATAAAGCTCTGTAATGTGGTGGTAGCGTGTCTGTCTCACGTCTAAGAGGTCCCGAGTTCGAATCTAGGTTAGGATGAGTTATCTGGATAAGCTTTCTTCTGACGTTTCCTCATCCTGGGAAGACGAATGTCGCGTAACTAGGCTCCCATGGATCGCGGACTCATTTGACCATAATTTCACTAATTTCATTCATTCATCGCCCGATATGACTACGTTGGCTGACGTTAAGTTAAAAAAAAAAAAAAAAAAAAAAAAAGTCTCTACAAACTTCGACTATTGCCGGTTTTCCTTTGCTTTTGCTTTCGATGTTTTGCTTTAGTGCTGCTACTACTTCTATGACCAACCAGTTCACTCCCGAACAAATGAAGACTGACTCGCTTACGTAATCGTGCGAACTTACCAAAATGTTGGAGATGTCGAAACATCCCAAAGGTTCTAGATCTCTATCAATAAGTACTTAGGCTAGGCAAGCGCGTGGCTATCTTCTTTACGGTTGCGACTTCTTAGGCCGACCTCCCAATTTTACCTTGGCCATAACCACTGCTTCACAATATAAAGCTGAATCAAATGTGTGTTATTGTTTCTTAATAATGAATAAGTTTTTCCTGTGAAAATAGGTATATTATAATCTTCGTACAATAAATTGCTATAGATACCTTCCATACAAAACATTTTATTTTCATTATGTTTTATTTTAAACCTGAATTGTTTATTGAGAAATGGCAATTACTTACTACTCCCAAGGTGCCCAACATTATTTGTTTATTTGGTTCACAAATGAATCCTTTCCGTTACGTGTCAATTGTAGAGGTATCACTAAGTTTGGGAATTAATATTAGAGTGCCAAGTTTTCTTCTGCTGTTGAACAGTTGCTTCCAAACAAAGGAAATTGTATTATTATTTATTATTATGGTTTTTATTATTATTAAAACAATTATTCCATTACAGATAATTAAATAGGTCAATAAATGATAGAAGGAAAACTTTTTAGCAGAGGTGAACCATGGTATAGTGAATAATTTTGTCAATAGCCGTGAGTAATTGATTTTACAATAGTAGAGATGTCCTTGTGGAATATATATCTTTTGATATATTGTCGATCACAGTGGAACAATGTTTCTTCTGACATTTTGTTTCTTTCAAATAAAACTATCAAGTGACTGGATGAAAACGTTGCAGGCAACCTATAAATTTTCCGTTTCCAGTAGTAAAGTGTGTAAGAATATAATTTGGTCTAAAATATTCGCAAGAGATACGACCAAAGAAGACAATAAAGTTGTTAATTGTCCATTTAAGCTGCCTAACCACAGGTTATTCCGCTTTTCTTCTATTTCTTTGTTTGGAAAATTTTTCAATATGAACGAATAGCTAAATTTCGGGTTCAATTTGGCAGAAAGTTTTGCGGCTCGATTGTCCCTTGTCATATTTTATCTAAATTTGATGAAAATTTTAATTTTTGCTGTACCTACTAAGTTTTGTCTTTCTCTAATGGTTTACCAGTTATACAGAACTATATAACACTTATTCAGAATAAGGTCTAACGAGGCTACATATAGAAAATTCAAGAGGTACATTTTATTCGCCATTCAAGCATTTTAAACTGTGTCAAGCAAAACAATGAAACATTTTAGAGAAATAAAAAGTCACAAATAACGGCCAATGCGTAATGTGACCTGGGTTGAAGGATTTTCTTGAAGAGTTTCGTGTCGGACTCCCCTGAAGATGCTTAACTTACGCATCAAATTGGGTGGTGTCCTACATTTCGTTACTAGGTATACTATTCAGACATACGCAATTCATCTATTGGGGGGAGGGGGTTCAGAAGACCTGAAAAGGTGCATTTCCAGAGAAATATGCATATCGAATTTTTGGGTGCAAGTAAAGAAGTAAATTATTCCTGAAGAAAATTATGTCCATTTCGGCTCTTATAATTTCCAGTGTAATCAGCTGTTTAAGGAAAACTGGAAAGTCCAAATCGTTTTATTTCCTGAGTTGCTTCTTTATTATTAAAGAAAATATATATTCTAGTGTGTCTTACACTCACAGGCGTGCGCGCGCACACATTTACACTCACACTTAACATACATGAATCTAAATGATCTTGCCTGTGTGAATGTACCCTCATTTCCCACTGTTGGCAACATTTTGTTTCATTTGTACAACTTATTGTACAAATCGTCACTCTTATTCATATTGTGTACTCTTTTTACGTCTATTTTGGTCAATATGATATATACTTGTTTTAATTTTTACGTTCATTTGTGCTAATAAGTGCTTATATTAAAGTTCAATAATCTATTCTGCATGAATGAAAACATTATTTAGAAACTGAAGAAACATAACATTATATCCGATTAAACATTTTTGTATGAAAAAAGGAAAGAAATATAATGCATATACTTTTATTACGAGATCAAATATTCCAATATACTTCTATAGCTTTGGCAAAAACACTAAATATAAATTGTATTTTTATAATCCAGATAACATAGTATAAAAATACATAAAATGGGTTCTCCAACATCGCAACATTGGTGAAAAAAACACTTATATACTTATAATTAATTCTTGAGTATGATTACCCATACAGATATGTATTGTAGCAATAATTTAAGAACATACAAACGATTCTGAATATATGTATACTTAAAATATCACAAAGATGACATCTGTCATGCCTGGTTTTTGTATCCTGTGCGGCATAGGGAGCTTTGTTTACTGCGGTTATTTTGGCGGAACTTTCAGGCGGTTGTATTTGCCGGTATGAAGGGAAATTCCCAAAGAGAATAGTTTAAAACCGCAGCAAATCCTTCGGAGAACGAACGTTCTCTTATTATGTCAAAATCAAAACAGGAAGTACTCCAAACAGACATACATCAGAGCAATTTTAACTTAACTATGTATCTTAAATACACAATATCTCCATTTGATATTCAGTATATGCTCATATTGATTAATTCCAAAGCAAATAGTCATAAAAAGTGTACGAAAGATGGCTTCCATGCTTCTAAACAGTATGCAATGCACGTTAAGACTATCTTCTGTTCAATAGACGACGTGATTAAGAAACACGTTTCGCGGTATTCATGAATATTCCTGCATCTCATTGACAAGTCACTGGGTGTTCACAATGATATTTTTTTTAATTTATTTATTATTAAGTGGAGTAAAATTTGAATTGTCTATATTTTTATAGGTATTAAATCAATACTTTGTACACTTGCGGGTGTTTGTGTTATAAACCAAAGTTCCAGCACATACTGTTTTATAGTTTTGGAAAAATAAAATATTCAGTTTATTCACAATGGGAAAATACCTTAGTATTAGACATATTCCATGAGGATCAAAAACTAAAATATCACAACAATTTTATTAATCTGTAAGCACCATCGGTCTCTGGCAGGAAGAAAACATAATTACTTGAAAGCGAGTAATTTCTTGGCTTTGACGGACATTGAAAATGTTTTTTAACTTTTTGTGTACTTCATTTTGTTAAAGTTAAATAAATTTCCAAGTTTTGAAACCAAAGGGTGAAGTTAAAGTCAAATAAATGGAGCACATGCTGGAAAAATTCTAGGAACACAGCTAAAAATTTAATGCGCAAGTAGCAGATAGTGTATTAAACATGTAAAATTGAGAAAAACCATTTTTCTACACACATACATCATGAGTCAGATTAACTGTTTGCCACACCTTCCCTCTTTCATCTAGTAGTCTCTCCTCAGATTCATGGCTTTTCCCTTGTGGTGAGATGCCGCTCCTTTCCGCTGAATTTGGTTGTTTTGCGCCCTTTTGGGCCATATTTTGATCAAATCCTGCCGAACATTTAGGCAGGAGAGGGACGCTTAAATGTAGTGCACATGGCATTCAAGACCTGTGCTAGACCGTTAAAAATGGCGGAATCTAAAAAACGTCACTGCCAACCGATGACTGAAGGTTGGGGAACAATTTTATTTGCATGCATAAATCTGCAAACTGCCACTATGATAATTTTTCGGTTGTTTTTCAGTCTCGGGGTCCCTTAAATACTCGTCTATTTTCAAAGTGAAAAAATGACAAAATACGAGCCAGTAAATTGTTAATGGTAGCTACACTATCCAATCCCCACCGTGTGTAAGAATTGAAGTGTGAGTATGAGTGTGTGTGGGTGTGTGTGTGTGTGTGTGTGTGTGTGTGTGTGTGTGTGTGTGTGTGTGTGTGTGTGTGTGTGTGTGTGTGTGTGTGTTCTAAAGGGCCCATCGATAACAAGGTCATTTGAGCCCGAGAAACAAAGACCGAATACTTTAACTTCCTCAAAGAGTCTTTAAATCAAGTTATAACGCTCATACCATAAGTTTCCATTATTCTTCTTCCTCTTTTTCTTATGGAATTGGGCTTTAAGTTTGTTTCCAAGGCTATTTAGTGCAACCTTCCATCTGAGCATTCGACGACTAATGATTTTTTTTTTTTCCCCTCTCTCTAGATTCATATTTAAGAGTGTAATGTGTGAGACATTTAAGGGCGGCTGATATTTGACCACCAGATTAATTTCTTTCCTGTTGTGCAAATAAATTTTGTAGGCGCAAATGATACTTATACCACCGGCTTTACAGCGCGATTTCATAATCTGTTTAGTTATACAACAGCGAAAATCGTGGCAAACCTATGATTGGATGTTGTGTTGAGCCATCCGCTATTAAATTATTTAGTTTACTGTTAATGTTCATCTTTTTTAATTGTTTACACCAGTTATTGAATTTCGTAATATGCTTTAAATAACCTAAATATATAGCCCATGCGGACTTAACTACGAACTCACAAACGGGCCCTTTTCTAAAAACACTTTTGGTTTTAAATTAGGGGACCTCAAAACAGTATTTTCATTGAAATATCCGCATCGACTTTTTGGGTGGAATACAATACCTTCTCTAACTGCTATGTATATAGAACACCATAAGGGTGAAATGAGTAGAGGTTGATGCTGTTGCTTTTGCTATAAACGATCCAGTGACACATATTTAGAATCACACACACACATACACACACACACACACACACACACACACACACACACACACACACACACGCGCGCGCGCGCGCATACTAGTGAGGAAAGCTTGTATAAATGATTGAAACTGGTAACTGAAACCAAATAGAAACAGCAATATTAAGTAGAACTAGAGAAATATAACATAGCATATATATTTGTATATAGTGATTCATGATTTATGTGATACATTGTGAGAATAAGGATTTCTATAATTAAATAAACTACTCTTTTGTTATAGTTAACTAATCATGTTTGTAAACCAGAAATAAATATATTTACGAGATGGTTTACAAGAATATTACAATACATATTATGACGATAAAACTGTATTATATTTTTGTCTAACTTCCTTACATTTATTTATTTATTCATTTATTTATTATTTGTATATTTTTTCTTTATTTCTGCTTATATGCAATAGCAAATATTGATATCATTGAGAATACTTTTGTTTCCTTTTTTACTTTCTCTACTGGGAAGTAGGGGAAGTATTGTATTCCACCCAAAAATTCGATGTTGAGATTTCACCGGAAATATATGTTTCGAGCCCCCGGAATCCAAAAAAAGCATTTTTAGAAAAAGGTCCGTGTGTGTGTGTGTGTGTGTGTGTGTGTGTGTGTGTATGTGTGTGTGTGTGTGAGTGTGTGTGTTTGTTTGTTTGTTTGTTTGTTTGTTTGTTTGTGTGTGTGTGTGTGTGGACAGCATATCTCAAAAACGAAAAGTCGGTTAGACACCAAAGTTGGTATTTAAGTTTAATGACACGAAGATTTTGAAGAGTAAACAGGACTGCAAAGGCTGTAGCCAGAAAATTCAAAATATACATTTCATTTGTCATACAAATATCTTAAACATATGGCATTTTCAAGAAAATCAAAATTTCGAAAATATTTCCATGTAAAGGCTAGTTTAGGGTGGAGTTATTTTCCTAAAAGTCTTCGTGTCGCATCCTTGAAGGACATTAAACCTAAATACCAACTTTGGTTTTTAACCGACTCGTTTTTGAGTTATGCTGTCCAGACTTACAGACACAGAGTGACACACACACACACACACACACACACACAGAGAGAGAGAGAGAGAGAGAGAGAGATACAGAGAGAGAGAGAGAGAGAGAGAGAGAGGGAGCTTTTTCTAAAAATGATTTATTTTTTGATTCAGGGGGTCTCAAAACATATTTCCGGTAAAATGTCAACACCGAATTTTTGGTTGGAATGCAATACTTCCTTCTACTTGCCAGTAGAGAAAGTAAAAAATAAATAAAACAATAAAACAGGACCTTAAACCGTTCCTAATTAGACATAGTAATGCCTCAGAATTTAGTTATCTTAAGAACTAGTTTTTAATTGGTTCCCCTGTGTATATCTGACGTTTCCCCAAGATCCTTCTTTCTCTTCTCACAGCAGTTGGAAATTCTTTTCCAGCCTTTGAGAATCTTCTACAAGCGTGAAGGAAATTTCACTTCCGCGATGGTATAAAAGCTCTGAAACGCGATGTAAGATAAACGTCTCAGCATTTAACTCCTTTATTTTTGTTTGCTCAGAAAACTTGCCAAATGACCATTTTATTACTTACCTCGTATCTAGTGCTGCGCCACTCGAAAAAATAGTAAGCAACGTCCAATTGGCTAAATGCCATTGCTACGTGAAACCAAAATAGCTGACCAACATAAGCATTTGTTAAAGAAAGTGTGTTTTGAACCTCAAGATAATTCTATTTCGTTACCTAAACGAAAATATGTTTTCTCATTTATTTTATTTACATACTAACTGCCAGAAATAATTTTTGTGGTACTCCTAATAAACATTTCCTTGTGTTTTAATAAATGTCTCTCTTGGGCCTTCTTTGAAAATCTCTGTCATAATTTATTACACAATAAATTTCTTTACGATTGAAAGCAGATTTTGCAGAACTCAGTAGAACTTACGGCCACGTGATAGTTTCTGAGGTCAAATAATCAACTTTGTCTTTTAACTATTAAAATGTCCATTATTTTCCGCATTCATTCATATCTATGGATTTTTGTACATTTTATAGTTGTCAAAATCGCATTTAAATAATATGCCGCACCAGTCACGCCCTTTTCTGGCTTATTAGCTTTTGCATTTTCTCGTAACTTATAATTTTTTATAATCAGATGCACTCTAATTCTATGAATATACTAAGACTTTAAGTTAAATAAAACTAATAAATTCTAAATTCATAAAATCCTCATTAATCATTATATTATAATTATATTTTAATATATACAAACAGCAATTTTCACTATAAAGTTAGAATAGAAGAACGAATCCACTAATTTTGTCAGAAATACTGTTTACTGGGCTCCCTTAGGTTTAAACTCATTAAAACAAAGTTCTAAAACTAAGTGCACAGAAATGAGACTCAGCTTATCAAAATTGTTTTCTCCTGTATTAACTTACACTAATGTCACATGCCTTGCTTTAGACCTGCAAACTTGATTTTCACATATATTCTACCTGAAGTACTGTACAATGTGTAACGAAAAAATTATTATGGCTATAGTGGTTTAGGCGGTGTTTACATTACAATATTGACATATTTTTCATGTGTAGCTCAGTGTACCCACAATGTGTCCTTAAACAAATGCCGGTGAAAGGGCACAACTTCCTAAACATGTCGTGGACAATATTTTTACATGATCGATTACTTAAAAATGCAAATATTTAAGTGCTAAAATTTATGTGAATAATGGAACACTGAAGTAACACTAAACATTACCAATATATGGATAACCGGCCACAAAATACGTGGCCTTTCTGGAAGTTCAGTGCATATATACTATAGCGTGATAGAGGTATGATGGAAATTTCTCTTTGTGTACTTGAGTTTATTTAACCTTGTTATTCATATTCTGGGATGAAGTCAACATTTAAGAATGTAGCGCTTATGCTACGATTTTTATACTGGTGCAGTTAAGTACTTAGTGTCGTCAGGTTGCCATCCTTTCATTAGTGCAATTGCATGTTCTGCCAGAGGCGCGCGCATGCAGAAAGCCTGCCTCACTATGCATAAGGATTTTCTCGCAGCATATTTCTTGCTTGTTCGGTACCTTTCGATATAGGATCTATGTGCTATTTAGAGGTTTGGGGACTAAAGTGAAGAAGTTTTGTCTTTGTTTAATGTGCAACAGTGATTCAGATTGTTTTAATTCAATAGTTTCATTGTTTTCTTATTATATTAAATTCTCCTACTCACCTGGAAAGTTTACATAATTTTAGAACAAATTTGTTAGCTACTGTACCTAGTCATGTCATAATTTCTGTCAACTATAAAAGTGAGCAGCACAACAAAGAATGACACTATCCAAAATATATAAATACCATTTATTAATTATAATATAGTGAATACAAAGCACAGATATTTGCTGCTCTGGAGGTCTATAGTAGCAAGTATGACGTTTATATCTATATTCTGCACTGTTCACTTAAAATCTCGTTTTAGGGCCTCCAGTTCTGTGCCATGAAGAAGAAGCTTTGCTCTTGATGATGTCCTACAGTTGTTAATCCAGTGGATTCAAATTTGGACTTCCTGATGGTCAATTTGATGTGCTATAAACTCGGGAACATTGTCCTTAAGCCACTTTTGGACGTTTTTAGTCGTATGAGCCAGTGCAGTCTTACGAGTTTTATATTATATAACACTAGGTCTTTCAACAAGATTGCGATGAAATATACGGGCTTTTGGGGTGAAATAAAATGGTTTCTTTTATGTAACAGAGAAAGTAACAAAAACAGCACAGCATCTGCATACGTAGAAAATTCACCTATGCACCCATAATAAATAAACACGGAAACAAAACTGCAACCAAATTTAATTTATAGACTAACGGTCGGAACATATGTGTGAGGAAGATTTATGTTGACTAGCAAAGTTATAAGGGAAATGTGATGCTACATTCAGACGACTATGTTGTTTATTAATGGGCGGAGAAACTGTTCTTACGAAGGCTTGTTTTTGTATTCATTTAAATTTCATCCACACATGAAATCTTAGATTACACATTTCGTTATAGATACAAAGCGATATTTTTGAGATAGTGAAAGTCTAAACACTATATCTGACCTTGACATTAAATTTCCATATTTTCCCCATTATATCACGAGAAACAGCTGAAAACTAAGAGAGTTTAAAAAGGATGACTAAAGTTCGAATCACTAAAACTGATATCTTGGAAATGGTTTATGACACAAACTATGTCACTTAAAATAAGTTGTGTCTATTAAAAAGATCTATATTTTTGGCGTAGTATGCTTTCATCTATTGTTGAACGTTTATATAGTTACACAAGATTATACAAATGGACATCTGAGTGAAGAGGACTATTCTCAGAAAATTCAAGATGTAATTTATTATTTATGTAAATATATTTGATGCGTAGTATTTTAATCAAATTCGTTATGGCCATTTTCAGTAACATAAACAATTTTTAAAAATGTTCCGTTTGGAGAGTAGTTGGTGTAGGAGAAGTTCTTGAAGTTGTGCTGAAAATTTCAATACCAAGTTTGTCATTTATCCTACTCCGTTCGTGGTAGATAAAGTAAAATTAATTTGCGGGGTAACTTAAAGTGCACACTTTTAGATAAAATTTCAAATGAAAAAATAAGGGAAGATCTATAATCCTTTGGTAGACAAAGTTACCACTTAGAGGAATGAATGGAAAGAGCATGTTAGTAGAATATCTAGAGTAAGGATCCCAAGTGTTAAACTGTAGCCCTATTGGAAAAAGACATGCGGGAAGAACAAGAAAATGATGGTCAGACATGTTTTGAAGCCGGAACAGTCAGCATTGCCTAATACTTGGAGTAAAGAAGAAGAAGAAAAAGAACTTAAGGTGTACTGAAAGTCCCCTTGGTGAAATGTATTCTTCTTGTTGTTGGTGGTGGTGCAAAGTATATTTTTTTAGATATAGGCTATAAGTATTTCCAAAAATGCTAAAACTGAGCTGACTTTATTTATATCAACCAGTCCTGCTTCGTTGAATACGGATATTTTAGCATCTTATTACCAACATGGCTGATTTTTTATTAATTCCAACCCAAAAGTGTAAATGAGGAAACTTTAAAACCATTTGAAATCGAGTTATTGGAGAGGGGCATTACATATCATGTTGATATTACTAAATCTCTCTTAAACTTTCATTTCAAGGTGTATTTTTGCATGATTTTGACAAACCTGGTGCAATTAGACTTCAGAATATGGAAAAAATCATAATGTGGTGTTCACCTTTAGAAAACTTACTTTACCGTTATTGTCAATTAACCCCTAATACACACAGATCAGTACTTTCTGCCTATATAGACAAAACTTTGCGCACAGGAGACCCACTAAAACTTACAGCCTACGTTATGACATTAAAAAACCACCTCTACCACATTTTCAACTCCTTTGACTTAATATTCAAAATAATATTTAATTATGTTACATAACCTGTAAAACAACACAGATCACGTCACCAGTTACATCCTTTATTTTCAGTCATATAGTCCCTCAAAATCTTTAAACCCACCCTTACCCTTGCTCTGAATAAGAAAAAGTATATTTGGTCAAGCAGTCTATGATCCAAGCCGTTAATAACCCAAGCAATCTTTAGGAAATAATTTGCCATGGAAATGCTGCATTTAAAAGTAAACAATTGTGCAAGTATCTGTTTTATTAAAATTCTACACGTCAAAGTGAAGTACCTGAGTATTGTTTCACACATACACAGCAAAATCAATATGCTTCACCAATTTTTCTTGAAACTTTTAGTGTCGCATTCGGGTTAATGTTTGATTAAAGAGGTTGGCAAGCCAACTAGCTGTCACGAGTAAGAAACAATAATTAAACTAGGAGCTCTACTTGCATAATTCAGCTACTCATGACTTGCATGGGTAATATTCCCCTGCATAGGTAACAATGATGTTTTGAATGAACGTTTGTTTGCTGAAATCGATCCTGGAACCCTGCACAGAAGTATGGCAGAGAAATCTTACTCGATAGGCAAATGTACGTCATAGAGGAAACCGATTCCATTTACTATCATACCCAAATTAGAATTTCTAGTTTCACTGAAGTATATTTAAACTACTAACAGTTAATCACTTGAAAATTGTACTTTCTCACTAGTGTAGCAACCTGACGTGAACTTTTGCCTGTTCTTCCCTCTACCTTTGCCTATACCTTTTTGGTATTTCATCCACCTGAAAATTTAATTCTAGATTTATCATATGTAAAAATATATGTGTGTATGAGAGAGATAGGGAGAAAGAGAGATGAGGGGAGGAGTATAGAGAATCAGCGCAAAACTAAAACGAAAAGTCTGATGGATAAATAAATCACATACGTCAATCAATCGACTTTAAGAATGTCGTTAACGTTTTCAACAAAATAACTCCATCGAAAGTTATGTACTCTTTACACGATATATGGTTTTAATTTTTCAAAAGTAGTCCTAATAATTTATGTTGAAATGTCATATTATATATGAGATGACATGACAAATGAAATGGGAATGAAGTTTTTCGAGTTACCTTCTACATTATTTAAATACTCATATTGTTTTTCCTTTCCCGTTTTAACACTCGACTTTCATTTACTTTGTTTTTTCTAAATATTGTCAATGTTCCTTATGTTATTAGCCGTACAATTTCTTTTCTCCAAATCTCGTTTCCCTACATTCAGTGTGTTGTAGATCTTTTCCCCCACAAAATAGCCATTCACTTTCTGGATAGCCATTTTAGGACCTTTAACCTTCACATTCCTACTCTTAGCCAGGTTATCCCCCCTTTTCCTCTTTATTGATGTTGTCTAGCTACTGCCTCTCTCTTTTCCTGCTGTTTTTCGTTGAAACATGGGGTACTACTGACCTCCTCTGTTCACTGGACAGTATTTTTATCATCTTCCGCCTTTCCTTTTTCTCCCAAAATTCCCCAGGCTATGATCTTCTAAATCATTTCTCAAATCGTTTATCCAACTTTTACTTTGCATCTTGGTATTTTAATTGATTATCCTCATCTAAATTGAGGATCTTATATCAACATTTCAAAGTCCTCTCCTTAATAAGTCCCTTCCTTGCTATCCTTCCTATTTCAATTTGAGAACCTTCATTAGTTATTTATTACTATTGGAACACCAGAGCCTTTTGCAAAGCATCTTCTACATTATGTCCACAACTTCCCACCACGAGTATATACAAAAACAGGATTTTGTGTAAATAATATGTACCACAGATTGTAAATATAAACTATAGTGGATAGAGAAATTAATTTTATATTAAGACATGATATTCTTCAAATGTCTTTGTGCACGTCTGTTAATTGTTCTTTCGTATGCTTTGTGGAGTTTCTTAAATTCCTGATTGATTACAATGTGTTTTCGTCCCGTAAGTGATTGAAATGCTATTTTTTATATTTTATCATCTTCATACCCTTATAAATATGCTCTCAGGCCGGTTACGCCCTCCTCCCCTTCTCCTTTTAGGTTGTATTATGTTCCTTCTCCATTAAGGGCGTGATTTCAAGGCGTTTTTGAGATTTCTCGGTTCGTTGCAGATGTTCTCTCCAAGCATTGTGTAAAATTTTATCATTTATAGAATGACTTTTAATTCTTCTCCAGCATTTTGTCCCTTCTGGTACATTCCCTAACGACCCGTAGGAATTTCATTTCTTCTATTTCGGTGTAAATTTTACTTTCAAATCCATGATCCACTTCCATGAAAAAGGATCAACACAACCATCACTTTATAACATTAAACTGCGTGTCTTTCCGTGTAATGTTCAAACTTCTTTTTGGCTTACACGTTTGATATCTATTTCATAAATTTTTATTATAATTAAGTCTAACATTGCATGCTAAATAGTGAAAGCGTTGAACCTGTTGTATTATCCTTGATATTTTCTATTTTATGAATAGCTCATTTTGACTTTTTTATCAGGGAAGTAGTTCAAAGCACAAAACATAGTGATGAAGGAAAATGCCAACAACCCAGTGGAATACAACTGATCTCTCTCAATAGAAATAACCGTGATGCTAATTGCTAGAACATGTTTATGTTGCCTGAACATACAGCGAGAGAGAGAGAGAGGGAGAGAGAGAGAGTGAGAGTAACAATAAAACTTCTCTCGCTAATGCACGACGGTGAACATGTAACAGTGCTCTGTAAACGCTTGTATCATCAGTGGGCGTCAACTTTGATAATCCCGCCGGCATTTCAAAAGGAATGGATTCAGTTATGTATCATATGTTCTTTGTGTGATGGAATAGCGACCCAGGGGAATCGCTGTTGTTCTTGGATATAGCCTCGTTCCACTTCTGTAATGTATTCCTCGGTACGTCATTGGTCAAACCGACTATCACAAGTGGTACCGCTGTCTGCAGCACTTGAATTTATATTAAATAGGTAGGTTTCCAAAATCTCAGTATTAAATGAAAAATTCGAATACACCCGCATCCATTACTGTTTCAAGGCTAACCATTATATGATATACCAGTGATGTCCAACATTATCTCTTTGGAGTCGATTACGTAATTAGCTGCTATCCCCCACCTCCTCCTCCACCTGTTCCGTTTAGACTCACAAGCAGTCACTACCCAGTGACGGACAAAAACAGGCGATTCCATGGCAGTTTCTAAGCCATACCTTGAACTTTCTGGCGTCGGTCTGGGTGGCTCAGTTGGTTAGACGCTGGCCTACTGATCCCAAGGTCGCGGGTTCAAATCCGGCCCAGACCGATGGTTTTTAAGTGTGCTTAAAAACGACAGCTCCATGTCAGTAGATTTACTGGCATGTAAAAGAACTCCTGTGGGACAAAATTCCGGCACACCGGCGACGCTGATGTGATCCTGGCAATTGACAGCGTCGTTAAACAACAAAATAATTTTTTTTTTTTTTGAACTTTCTGGGAATACTCTCAGAAAACCTCTTCATTCTGGATGATTTTTGTATAAATTGTAAACACTAAGAGACAGACAAAAGCTTACCAAATAAAATTAAAACGCCCAATTTATGTCAAATATTTCTTTTTTCTTTTTTTCTTCTTTTCAATGAACCATTTTCAAAATATTCTTTATTATTTCTTTGAATTTAGTAATAGTTATACCTCTATGAAATAGGAATATATCAATCGCTTTTTTACCTCTTGGCCTTGCAAAGAGAACAGAATTTCAAAGGCATTGCATAGCAACCACTTAAGGCCTACTGAATTACTATATTTCCTTTGCACCTACAAGAAAATTAACAGTATGATATTTTCTGAAAATGCCTATGTCGATTAAAATGAAGTAGATAGAGAAAAAACTGTTTCCAAGAATAGTTTTATAGAAGTAATTGAACTATACTATAAATCTGTATCGCAATGGGTTACACTTGGTGTAAGTGTCTTCTAAGGCTGTGCGCTTCGACTTTGTCGTGAAATACTGATGGACTATCGCTTAAGATTTGAAAGTGCTTCCGCAACTCAAGCGCAACGTACATATAACCAACCTGCCCTGCAACACAATATACGTCCGAGTGTTAAGAAATGGCTCATTCCGCCTATTGTGGAAGGAGATAAAACCCAACTTCCCTACTTTCGCGAACGCTGGACATCGCTGTGTTAACAGAGAGATTATTCGGGTCGTGGGCTGCAGGAGCGCGGCCGTTGGGAGACCGAGGCCGCAGCTGCAGATAAGAGATACATCTTTGCGAATAAACTAATACGTTTTTATTGAAAGCATTACACGTTATCTGAAAGAAAATGGAATATATGGAATATATTGGAAACCCCCAATGATTATTGGAGTGTTGAAATCTACCTCTCTCAACAGCAATACATTTCCGGCATCTGCGTATACAATTTCCTAGAACATCCATTATCTTATGCGTTAGATTCTCGCAGTTTCTGTGTGATACTTTGCTTAAGATATTCTACTGTATGCGGATTCTTTTTGCCAGCTTGCTATAGTTTGGATGCGCGCTAGCGCGCAGCGGAGCACTCACGCTGCAACATGCAATGCAGCTCGACACTGAGGGCAAGCTGCCATAACGGCTGGATGAAGCTTATATACTGAAGCTGTACATTTCATTTGTTGTTCTTTTCAGCACTGACATACAAACAAACGGCTGCGAGAGTCCGTCCTTTGCGGTAAACGCAAACTGTACTTTCCAGGAAATAGGCATCGGACCTCTCCGCTTGACATAGTGACGCATGTTATGGGAAACGACGCAACCTTATGACAGGCAGGAAGCGCAAGAACTTGTGTTATGACCTTCGCCTAGTGTAGTCAGACTCCATACGTTTGGTAGAAATAAAAATCTGATGTTTTACGTTTACGTGACTATCCACTATCACTTTTATATGTATAGCCACTCGAAATATTCCTATGGAACCTCATTTAATCTAATTTTATCCAGTTCATGTTAATTTAAATGCACCTTTGTAGAAATAGATTCATTGCACATTTCGTTGAACAAGGGGGATATGAAAGCACAATCCTCAATGTTTCATACTCTTTCCATAACCGCGAGAAACAACTGAGAAGCTACAGGATAAAGAAGTGGCAAAATATTGAAAAATTGAAAGCAATAACGTATTCTCATATAAAAAGGAATACATGTAATCAAGATACAAATTTGAAAAACTTAAATATAAAGTAAAACCTTGTTTATCCGGCTCTCGTTTATCCGAATCTCCGTATTATTCGGATCAGATTGTAGTTTTTTTTTTAAATTTAATGTTCACATTAGATAATAAATTTAACAATGATAGCAAGAACGTAACTATAAGTACGTTAAAATTAGCTTTCTAGTTGTACGGTTCCTGCATAAATTGTACAATAAACTCTGGTAATACGTACTGTATTGTAAAATGCCACTTGTTGAACTTAAAAAGATTTAGTAGTGATCACACGGTGCTGACGCGGTATATTTCACCAGCTATAAATAGTGCCGGAAGAAAACGTTGACCCTGATCACTACACCTTCCACAATCTCCTCAGTTTTCTTACTGTTTTCAAACGGCACGTGATTAAGTATATCGTGTGTGTTTCAACCAGATTGTCTTTGTGTCTTATCAAAGTGTTTGGGAGTGTAATTCAATGCTCAAGTTTAAAATGACAACAAAGTGAAAGAAGGTCGTGGTTTTGATGGTTAAAAAGTTGGATGTTATTTATTGAATTGACAAAGGAGAAAAATTGAAGAAGCTGTTGAATTGGGAGTTGCTTCACACCAGCTGACAAACATTATAGCATACTTGGAGCTCGGCAGTACTCCAGCTGAACTATTAATGCTAAAGCGTTTGCCTGTGAGTACTTCGTTCAAACGCCACATGTGTTTAAAACAGAAGACTGTGGATCAATTCTTTGTTAAGAAAATGATGTGCTTAAAATGTTTATATTTTTAATGTAATGTAACAATGCACACTATGTACTGTTCATAATTTTGTTACAAGAAATAGGCTTTTATCGTCATAAAAGGCAAGTTTGCTTATTTAAAGATTTAAGAATTTTGTTTTGATTACTATCCATATAAACCGGATTATCCAGACTGTCTTTGCTCCCAGTTAGTCCGGATAGACGAGATTTTACTGTATAGCAGTCAAAACTGTTTACTGTTATTTCTGAGAAAATTAAACTTTTCAATTGATCATTTGTTTGGAAGGATTTTTTAAAATATCTCTGAATGATATTTATCCGGTATTTCATTTTTGTGATATGCAATTCACACAAACACGGAGAGAGAGAGAGAGAGAGAGAGCGATAGAGAACGATTCTTTTCTAAAGGTTCTGTTTAATTTAGAGCTCCTCAAAACGTGAAACTCATGTGAAATCTAGATATTTAATTTTTGGGTGGAAAACAATCTTTTACCTAGTATAGGTAGGCGACAGAGAAAGGTGAAAAGTTATAGATACTATGAGAGGGTTATAAGCAACTACTGGTAATTTTGTTCTCAAAAATCTCCTCAATAGTGATCCGTAAGCAGTGTGAGTAGAAGCAGAGTCCTACAGAAATAATTATTGCTGACACCCTAAATATCCTTTATTCAAAAAATAATATTAATGTGTCATTTTGATTATCTCTTACCATTTATAACTAGGTTTAAAGAATTTTCCCATTGTTCTTGGGCGTTCAAAATTTTGAATATACAGAAACATCCCCATATTTATGTTTACCTAACGCTTAAACTAAATTATCAGGAATTAATGATGATAGTATAGCTTTCTAGTAAACCAATATATCTTTCATATTTGGGGATGCTCGACTTCAATTGTATTGTAGGTACACTAGAAAGTAAAAAAAGAAAGTAATACTTATTTGTATTTTAACACTGAGGTACTAAATACGCTTTAACACGCATTTAGTACTAAGAAAGAAAGCGACAGATCTTTCACGCAAAGCAAAACTTGCTAACTAATTACTATTAAATCGTTTTCAAATTGTTGAGTATGTGACATAGAATGTACTATATGTAAATCCATAAGTCACAAAGTTGTTCATTATTTATTTTTCTAGAAATTATATACTTTCAACATAAAAAGATGCAAGCACTCGCAATTAAACAGGGAATAGGTATGCAATATGTCATTCACTACATTGCTTAATGTAACTCCTTTGTTGTACTGCATATCAGACCGGAAACAAATGATCGCAAAAACAATTGACACGCTCGCTGCACACGTCGGTTGCAGTGACATCTGTTACGCACTAAGAAGAGAACCTGCCTAAAAACAATTCATGAGTACACAAAGGTGCTAACACAAGCAGTTCTTGCTGCATCTTCTTTATACTGTAGTTAGGCCCTCTACAAAATTCTGACCAAAAAGAATTCTAATGTGTTGCATTCGTAAGACTTTCTCTAATCATTTCTACAAATCTTTCTTACTGAAGAATTTTACGTCTTGTTAACATATGTAGCAGTTTTTCTGTATAGCGCTTATGATATACAGAATATATCAAAGTTACAAAATCCATTAATAGCCAAGGGTTAAGAATATGTACCACAGGTGAAGGGATGCCAAAAAGGCACTAGCGAGGGTCATTAGCGAACGTCCCAAACATTAACGTAAACGAGATACAATTATTTTGGCAAGGTCTTCAACATAAAAAAAAAAAGAGCCTGCTATTGTATTTTTACAAAGTATCGGAAACCCGAGGGGTTTCGCCAGAGGGCAAAGTCTTGACTTAATGAAGTGAGGGCCATTATGGATGTTTGGGAAGCTAAAAGCATATAATGACTGAGGACAGTAGGAGACAGATCGTTACGAGGGAGAGATACATGTAAGCAACACGGTGAAAGTTCGTTCCAGCGTTACGTTAAACTGCATATTTTATTCTACTTAAAATTGTTCAGCGAAGCTTAAATGTGTAAAAATAAAACAAATAAAGAGTTCTAACAAAACTACAATATCGCTCTCTGTAACCACCACGGATACCCGAGATTAAGACTCATGTGTGAGCAGCCGTAGGCACCCATAATACGAAGCAGTCGATCGAGTGATATAAAAATGCTTCAAATTGGCGCTCCAACGTGTGGCGTGAACTTCAGAGAATTTCAGGAATGCTGAGCGTGAACTTCAGAGAATTGCAGGAATGCTGCGTGAACTTCAGAGAATTTCAGGAATGCTGAGCGTGAACTTCAGAGAATTTCAGGAATGCTGAGCGAGAACTTCAGAGTCCTTCAGGGAAGCAGAATAAGGTATGCGGAGAACTTCAGGGAGCTGAACAACAAAGGTCGTGAACTCCAGGGAAGGTGACCCAGGACACAGCAGGAACGAGAGGATCCACATCGAATAGCAGTGCAGCAAGCTGATTAAGGTACTGAGTGAGAACTTTATCTACGTGTTGTAGTATATAGTCAATGTATTTAAGGAACGGGAAAATGATCGAGCAATTAGATATAAATATGGAAGTGCAGGAGGGTGATGAGAGAGTGGGAGAAGGTGTATATAGTAATGTAGATAATGCAAGGGACAGAGTAGCTGATACGAATATACAAAATCAGGGAGAAGAAACAGGGGGAAGCATGGAGACTAATGAAATATTAAAATCACTTATGTCAATGATGACGGGGTTAACAGAAAAGGTAGATCAGAGTCAGAGAGATTTGACGGGGTTAACAGAAAGTCAGAAAGAGATTAAGGAAAAGGTAGAAAAAAGTCAGAAAGATTTAACGGGTTTAACAGAAAGTCAGAAAGAGATTAAGGAAAAGGTAGAAAAAAGTCAGAAAGATTTAACAGAAAAGGTAGAAAATACGAGGGAGAACTTAACAGCTGACTTAGTCAAAATAGGAAATAAGATTGAGAAACAACAGAAGGTTTTAGAAAATTTCAAGGAGGAAGTTAGAAATGAAATAGAAAATGTAAGAAGTGAGGTTAGAAATAATCAGGAAGAGGTTAAAATTGAAATTGAAAATGTACGAATTGAAATGAGGGAAAGTCAGGAACAGGTTAGGGAAGAGATTAAAACAGTTAATAAAAATGTAGAGAAAGAAAATAGAAAACTAAGGGAGGAAATAACTACTGAATTAGCTAAGGAAAGGGAAATTAATAGCAAGGAATTAGAAATCTGTAGGAAAAGATTAGAGCAATCAGAGAGGGAAACTAGGAGATTAGCTGTGAGTGTAGATGAGGTAAATGACAAACTGAAAGAAAGATTAAATAACATATGTATGTCTGACAATGTTAGTGACTCTGTGAGTAGTAATACTATTACGGTAGCAGCACGGGACGAAGCGATGCATAGTGCGTCAGCGGACATTCCGATGTTAAATTTAAATGCTGGTACATCAGGTAATAGTAATACAAATGTTAATGTTAATGCACGCAATAGTCCACATTTGCAATGGCCCAACCATGTTTTGAATGAAATTTCACCACCAACCTTTGAAAACGAAGAATTTGATGACCCCAAAGCTTTTATAAATAGCATGCAAGAGTATTTTCTTGTAAAAGGTATTCCCGAGGAATATAAGATGACGGTTGTCAGAAAATGTTTTAAAGGCAACGCTTCAAACTGGTTAGAGTTATCAGTAGGATTAAGTAATGATTATCGGACATTTAAGGAAATTTTCTTAAATAGATATTGGGGAGCTAGCAGGCAGGCAAATATAAGACTGGAACTGAGTAATGGGAAATATAACCCGCATAAAGATCAATGCATGGTTAATTATTTTATGGCTATAGCTAGAAAATGTAAGATGCTTGACCCTCCGATGGGAGAAATAGAATTAATTAATTTAATAACCACACATTTTCCGGAAACAATTCAACACTATCTGATAATTGCGAAGCCGAGGACAATAGCGGCAATGATTGACTTGTTAATCGCACTAGAAAGAAATAAGAGCCAAAACGAGGCAAGTAATGAGAGACCTTTTGGAAACAACCGATCTCCAACAAAAATTTTCGGGCAGGGGGCAGGTTCAGGTGATGTCAGGAATTTTGATGCTCGGCAACGGTATCATGGCCCGGTCCCTAAAAACAATAATTACCACCGGAAAAATAATTTTGAGCCTCAGGATAGGAGACATAATTTTGAGCCTCAGGATAGAAGAAATAATTTTGAGCCTCAGGATAATAGAAGAAGGGTTGAGAATTATCCACGGGAAAGAAACCCTCAAATTAATTACGTACAGGCAAATAGATATTACGGAGATAGAAGGGGGAGGTACACTAGGAATCGATTTCCTTCGGGAAATAATTATCACCATGATAATAATTGGTACAGACCGAATTCCCCTAGGCAAGAAGAAAGAAATGGGAATAGCAGAATTTCTCCAAATCCGGAAGAAAGGGTAGACGCAATAAACGCGGTAAAAAGATTGGAAGAAACAAATTTTCATCAGGATTCAAACCCGGGACCTTCATATAATGGGAATGGGACAGGAGCCACTAGTAGGCTTTCGGAAAACTCCAAACCCAGTCAACTTCGCCTTCAGTGAAGATTGGGAATGATGAATGTTCTTATTATGGGAAGTACTTCGAAAATAAGGGACAGAGAAGGCAATGTTTGATCGAAAAACATAAAGAAAATACAGAGAATGAAATTTTAATTGATCCGCCAAGAATAAATATTGGTATTAACGGGAAATTATTTCAGGCTATTATTGATACAGGCGCTAATACTACTGTGTGTTCCCAAAATTTTTTTGAAAATTTAGTGAATAGTGGTGTAAAATTATTATCTTTGCCAGTTTATGGGATATATTGCTCTGTAGCGGTAGGTAAAAGGAAAGAAAGGGTAAAATTTCAAGTGATGGTAAAGGTCGAGATCGCACAGAAATGCATTGAAATATTATTTTTGGTTGTACCCAGGCTTGTTTTTGACGTAATAATCGGTTGCGATAGTCTTTATGCTTGGAATTCCATCGTAGATTTTGAAAATAAAAGTTTTAAGTTTGAAACAGGATCTGACACCATAAGTGTACCATTTTTAGACCATACTTCGAGGATAATTGTACGGGATCAGGTAGAGGAAGAAATGGAGGGGGAAACATTCTTTGTCGAGGTAATAAATATTGGAGCGATGGAATTAGCAGAATTAAAAGTTGGGAACTACGATGAAATAGAGGAACAAAATATTGTGAGTAGAGGTAATTATTTCTGTGATTTTGACGAAGAAAAGAAACCCCGAGAAAACCCAAAATTTAACTTGAAGAATAGTAGTATAAATGAGTACGACGAAAGAAAGGACTGTGTCAAGATAGAAAATTTAATAGAGTCTAAGGTGAACCAAGCTGAGAGACTAAATGAGGAACAAAAAGGAAAATTACGCAAACGTTTAATAGAAAACAGGGGGGTATTCTCGGAAAAGCCTGGAAGATGTAACTGTTACACACATTCGTTTGAAGTAGCGAATAAAATTTTCAGAGAAACTCTAAGTAGCCACCAGATAAATCTATCTCATTGTTCTTATTATCTTCCTTCAGGGAATCCGACAGAGCGGATATTAAGAGAAATAGGGACTTATTTTCGAGTGCTTACTCATAATAATCATCGAAACTGGGTAAAGTATTGTCCCATCATAGAGAAAATTATTAATAATACTGTAAATACTACAACTGGTTTTGCACCGATACAGATAATGCAGGGAATTGACCCTGAACCCATTTTTAAAAATACTCCAAGAACGATTGAGAGAAGTCAGCCATTATCAGAGGAACAAAGGGCTAAGATCGCTTTTGACAGATTGCAAGAAAAAGCGGAAAAGAGGAAACCAAAAATCAAGAAACGTAAAAATAAATGGAATCCTCAGGTAGGAGATCTAGTCCTCGCCAGGGATTATAAATTATCCAATGCGTTAAGGGGGAGAAGTCATAGATTAGAGCTATTATATAAAGGTCCGGTAATGATTACTGAGAAATTCGGAGAGCATACTTATGAATTAGTGGACTTAAAAACAAACAAATCGATTGGGAGATGGCATAAGCAGCTAATAAGACCGTATAGAAATTCCTCAAATAGTATCGAAAAGTAAGAAAAGAAATGGTGAGAAGTAGTTGAAAGAATGGTTGGATCATGAAAATGAGGGCCTAATTGTTTCTATGTAAACTTGTAAATAACTGTAAGAATAACGTAATTAATATTAAGCAAAGTGAATATATCGAAAAAAAAAACAGTGAAGTGGATAATGTGCGTGTGAAAAAAAGAAAAAAAAAAAAAAAAAAACAAATTAAAAGTGAAACCAGCAGAACAATCCATAACCATAAAAGACTTTTGATAAAAATAATTATATAGAATCAGAAGATCAATGTAAGAAGAAACATGTAAAATAATATTAAATCACTATGTAGTATTAAAAATATAACCCTATGTGTGTTGAGTGCTGATTTGTGTAATGTAAATATGTGAAGGGTATTCTATGTACAAGCTATGTCTTTAAGAATTTGAGTGTAAACCCTCTTAAGCATTTGTATGTAATTGACGAAAGATTTGCTGAACAATCGCGAAATTTTAACAAGAAAATGATTTTCGGGCAAGACATATACCTTATCATATTCTTACATAATATGATAATGTATATGGGGGGCATTTGTAGCAGTTTTTCTGTATAGCGCTTATGATATACAGAATATATCAAAGTTACAAAATCCATTAATAGCCAAGGGTTAAGAATATGTACCACAGGTGAAGGGATGCCAAAAAGGCACTAGCGAGGGTCATTAGCGAACGTCCCAAACATTAACGTAAACGAGATACAATTAGTTTGGCAAGGTCTTCAACATAAAAAAAAAAAGAGCCTGCTATTGTATTTTTACAAAGTATCGGAAACCCGAGGGGTTTCGCCAGAGGGCAAAGTCTTGACTTAATGAAGTGAGGGCCATTATGGATGTTTGGGAAGCTAAAAGCATATAATGACTGAGGACAGTAGGAGACAGATCGTTACGAGGGAGAGATACATGTAAGCAACACGGTGAAAGTTCGTTCCAGCGTTACGTTAAACTGCATATTTTATTCTACTTAAAATTGTTCAGCGAAGCTTAAATGTGTAAAAATAAAACAAATAAAGAGTTCTAACAAAACTACAATATCGCTCTCTGTAACCACCACGGATACCCGAGATTAAGACTCATGTGTGAGCAGCCGTAGGCACCCATAATACGAAGCAGTCGATCGAGTGATATAAAAATGCTTCACATAGATAAACCATTACGCAGTTGTACATTTCACTATAGACATAAGGAGAATAAAGCGATAGTCAGACTTCTTTTTTAAATGTTTATGCTCTTTCCATGACCACGAAAAAAAGATAATACCCAATTACCACTTGGAAAAAGGTATAAGTATTTGAAACTTCAAACCAATACCAATATTTTTATATAAATAAGGCGTTTCAATGAGTACATATTTTTTGTGTAGTACGAGTAAGATTCTATCTCTTACGGTTTACCAATTACGCAAAAGTAATCCAAAATGGACATAAACCTAAAAGACTATTCTATATAATTTAACAAATACAACTTATTTACCATGCAGTTATAACACAACTAATATTTTAATCAAAATTGTTACAGCAATTGTTGGGAAAATCAAAATTAAAGAAATGTTCTAGTAAAGGATAGTGTGAAGTGGAAGCTCCTTAATCCCCCCCCCCCCCAAAAAAACACTTTTGGAAAAGGTCCATGTATATATGTTTCGTTAAATCACACAATTTGTTGCACAGAATGTTTTTATGGGGAGTTAACCATTTCTAACATATTGTTTGTTATTTATATGAATTTTCAAATACCTCTACATTTATAAACCAGTAAGTCACTATCTGCTATTCGCTTTTTTCTTGTGACCATGCAAAGAGAAACACAATTTCGAAGCCATTACATAGCAATAATATCCGTAAAAATCTGATTGAAACACTATCTCCATGTCTCTCCCTCAACGAAATCTATAAATGTAAACTGAATTGTTATAATAGTTTGTAGAGAAAGTCATCTGGCAACATTGCAATATGTTGTTCTCAAACACACAGCCCTCTAAACGAGAGTCGAAACCGGGACTTCTGAATTTCAAAGTAAAAGGCTTTCTTTAGGGCAAAACCTCGATATCAAATTGTTGTGAGGACTAGTATACTTATTATACCTATTATAGCTATTAGTAGAGAAAGCAAAAACCTTACGAGGAGCATTTTTAATTCTTCACCTATGAAGGGGAATTAAAACTTAGTTGTCATAAGTGATGCCACTAGTGATTTCAATTTTTCTAGAGAATTTGACTATCACGGGCTGCATATATTGTGACTAATTCACGAATTAAAGGATGATGTAGCCCATGAAATGTTATTTAAATACTGCATTGTAAGAATTGACCTCTTAAAGGAAGCATGTAGCTGGCACTCGAATAGCAGCGTCCATTGGTACAGCCCACAAGATCATCATATTGATGCTCCAGTCTGGTAGGTTGTTGGCAATGTCAGGAATTGAAGTATATGCTATTAATTTATAATTTGTCAAAATGACTCCAAACATATTTTCTGTTGTTCTGAGGTTTCCCTCTTCGAATTAATTCATTTTTTCAGCATTAGATGCTTCACCGATGCGAGAGTCAGCCATTTGTCATTTGAATAGCGGCTCTGTAGCGTCAAATTAAGTAAGCTGTTGCGCATTTGTAGCACAGTACAGCTACATTCTCTAACCTGATCATAATATAAGAAAAGCGGAGGAGGTGATAATTAAAATTCAGAGGAGGTGATAATGATATCTGATAAACTTTTCGCGAATGAAAGCTGTCATTAGTTGAAATTTGAAATTGATTTCAACAGTCATCTAGGAGTGGAATAGTCAAAATAATTCTCAAGCATAGAAAAATCAGTGAAACATTAGGACGAGCGTTTCCCTTTATCTTTTTAAGCTTTATATCTAAACTAAACCCCGGCGCGACAGCCCATGAAGGGCCAAGGCCTACCGCCCAGCCGCTGCGTCCCCCACCTCTGCCCACCGCAGGCGTCATTGGTGAGGTGCAGTACTGGAAGGTGGGACGTGGTCAGCGCCCCGAATCCTCCCGGCCAGTTATGCGGTCTTTTTGACCTGGGGCCCCTACTTCTCCATCAAGTAGCTCCTCAATTGGCCCCTCAGGGACCTAACGAGGCTGAGTGCACCCCGTGCCAGACCTCCCAGAGGGGATGATATCCCCATGCTGGTACCGGGGATCGAAACCGGGTCCTCCGCACAAGAGGCAAGCGCGCTAGCAACTGCGCTGCGGAGGCGGTCCAGAGCTTTATATCGCAGATCTAAAATCACTTTAGAAAATGACAATAATAATGGTTACATGTAGTAAAACAATGGAGAAATACTAAACCTCGGAAGTTCAAGCCAGAATACATGCATTTAGTGCAATTTACTGCCGAGCTAGTTTTATGTCGTTTTGCTAGCACATAGAGGCTGTATAAACATTTTTCATTTTTTCTCTCACTCTTATTATGCACATATCCCTTAAAGCATACAATAGTTATTTTCTAGAGGCGAGAGGGGATGTTCCCCACACTATTTGCGCCTCTGGATACTACAGCTATAAACAGCTCTTGTTTTCAATTACGTTTAACCCAGTCTTCCATCTTGTGCCTGCCAGTATTATCCGCTAATTGTTCATTAGTACGCTGTACACGCCTTAAGAAGCCACGACTGAGGACAAATGGTAGGTTGTCATGAGGAAAACATAGGATTTTCACACCAGTAACCACCGTCTTTCAGTCGACGGTGAAGCGAACTATGGCCTAGGGGAAAGCTTTTCACATTTTACGTGGGCATTTGTTCGCCAATATGTGTTTTTATATCTCTCTCTCCCAATGCAAGCTCTTGCCTGCAGGTCACCAGGATCTATTCAGACTTCTTTATCGCAAATTACGTTACTGGAGCATTTCAATAAAGGCGTTACCATTGCTGGGGCATAGAAATACCAGGCGAATTAATCACCCCTAGACTTCTATATCTGTGCAGTCCACAGATAATAATCCTACTGAAAACATCAACCCATTTGCCCTCTGGCCCCCCTCTCTGCAGGTTATAAGCAGGTTTCGGTCAAAAGTACCAATTTTGTGTCTTTTCTCTACCACGTATAGTAAATAGCGCAAGTATTATATGTTGGTGACTTTGCAAGTTTAAATACCGTTTTATTATGATCTATTCTTTTAACTCCTAAAAGGAGTGCCTTTAAAATAAACTTAAATATCCAATGAAGGACATGTGTGAAAATATAATAGATATAGAACTGTAAGTTAATGAACCAGGTTTTGAGTGAGAGATGAAATTATATTTTTTTGCACAAAAAATTGATTTATTTTAAGGGAAGGCCTTCGTCGAATTGTATTTAAATTGGTCAAAAATTAATATATCATTTATACGATGTTTTATACTTAATAAATGTTAGTAAAATATTTTTCTTATTGCCAGTAAAACGAATCAAGGCGAAATGTAATGTGAAATGGTACATAAATGTATAATTTTAATAACTTTGGTTGAAATTTCATTAGAATTGTGACATTTTATTTATTCTTATCGTGAATAATATTCTCGGAGTTTGCAGCGTTATGACTATTGTACCTTTCGCTAATAGTATCATTAAACCCACAACTATGGAAATTTTATTCTTTTGGACAAACTGCTCTCTATTGTGCCCAGACCTTAGCACCTTGTTCTCATAAACCAAAATCTCACAATAAGGATTCTCGAAGAATATGCCTGACGTTTCTTTATTATTCTAAATTCAAGGTCCGTCCTTCGGCAGTGGTTAATAGTTGAAAAACGAAGTACAGCTATACATGCACTTTGTGCAAGTTTCAGAAAAGGTACAACTCTGCCACATGGTCTATGTCTATGGTCAGGAAAGAATGGCAAGCATTATCACTTCTTTCAAGCGGCAGATCTTTTAAACTTTTTTCTAAATTTTGCAGTAACTACAGGTACAATCTTAGTGAATTATTCAAATGGGCAGTTCATTCATGAATGATTGTGTACAACTGACCTGCCCACTTGCTTGCAATCACCAGTTTGAGTGTGTGGAGGTTACAACCAAATGGTCTATGTCACGCAATGACACACCCGCGTTGTAAAACCACACCTTGGAGTATCATAAATTGTAGCTTTCGTTAATTTAATACTTTACAGTTCCAAGAATGGCGCCTGCTTGTAAAGATGCAATTTAGGCAAACACGAAGAATGTAGCAGAAACATTTCGTATCTTAAAGGTACTAGAGTATTGGAATACTTGAACTTGTTAGTATGTAATGCAAAATTAATATTTTTAGGCATACCGAGCTTAAGCTTAACAATTTAACGAACAAAAATAAGTTATATAGAAATATTTGTAGCTGAATGAGAAATAAGCAAATACATTTGAGTAAGGGCGGGGGCTAAAATAAAGAATCACATAGTCTTTATTCACAATTTCACAATCGTGTTCTTTAATCCCATGGTGCAAAACGAGGCTGTCAAGAAAATCATGAACACTATGTGCAAAGAAAGAAAGAAAAAAAAAAAAAAAAAAAAGGAAAAAGGAAAATTTAATTTGCATTATGCTTCCAGAGTATCATAATCTGTACTTTGCATTTTCTCTTTCGCTGCGCATGATAAACCAAATGTAAGACAAGATCACAGAACTTTATCACTGAAATGAATTTTATTGTTTGCATAGTCATCGTATAAATTGGTATACGGAGAACGATTTTCACTAAATTGCACATTTAAAATAAATACAAAATGCACATGAACCTTAGGTCATTAGCTATTCGCTGTCTTTCTTGTGATTTTGATAGCACAATAAAGCTAGTCTTGTAGTAAAATAAGAAGAAAATCTAGAAGAGTGCTCCTCCCCCCTTCTCACTGATATTCCGCTTTTAATAATGCTAAAAATAAATAAATGGGTAAGTAAATAAATGTGCAGCAAAATCCTTGTCAGTCTCGCCACAGGCTTTACCTCAATGAAGCAGCAATTTTTACTGCTTCTCGTTGTTACACCAGTTTGAAGCAATGTTACTTCTCGTCGATGTGAACACTGTTTCAAACTATTTGAATCAACATTGCACTCTGCCGCTTAACAATGTCTAAAAGCTTCGTTGCCTCTATCTTTTTCCCTTTGATGGATGCGAAGAGGATTCTGTCTCTGAGCTGGCGTGGTTGGTTTCGAAAGGATGACACAGAATTTTTAATATAACGGCTTTTAATGAATAGATATATGAATGGAGATATTGCCGACCGAACATGTATTCTTATGTAACACTATTTGCGGACACAAATAAACTTTGATATGCTCGCTTTATGTCCGTTGGTTTTTAAGCAATTTGATGCGAGAACAAAATGGACGTCTGTACCCTTTGACAGACTCTCCAGCATGTTCGTTACTCTACCGAAAGGAACCCAAGCGACGTGCTGAAGTCCATTGGTTTCGCTATTCCCATCCGTGAGGCTACCCCGTTTTTGTTCTTTTTCTCCTTATATTTATTATTATTTATTTAAAATTATTACAATAGTTAATAGTATTACTTTTAAATGCTTGATTTCCTTTTTTTAAACAATTAAGCTTTTTAAAGTATATATAAATTTTGGTATCAGCACATTAACCCGAATGCGCTGTGCGCAGATTCTGATCGAGTGGTGTCGTCCACCGAAAGTATGCGTACATTTTCAAATTTTTCGACAAGCAAATAAAAATCTGCAGCCTTCATTCGTGTGTGGTTTCGGCTGGCAGCCGTTTTAAACCACAGCAAACAGAGCTAGGGGTCTTACAGTGCTACAATTAATGACTTGTAAAACATCTTATATTTGTAAAGGTTTCAAGGGTGAGCGCCGAGCTAAACAGAGTTGAAAGCGCAGACAACAGTGGGGAACACCTCGCGCATTGCGCCCTATGAGATCTGTGAGGAAGAAGGTGCAGGAGGAAGGGATGAAGTGAAGGAAACACAGGAGGCCATAGGCTGCATGCAAACAGACCATACACATGCGCCGAAATTCCTAACATTTCGAAATGAGATGTGAGTATTGAAAATGTACCTTTTCCTTTAATTTGGTTATTATACTTTTTCGCATTAAAAGATTCCATGCTGTGTAATTTGCAATCCATCTCGTTCAACTTTTCAAGAGAAACTCGGAGAGAAAGATTAAAAACTGGCACATGATTTTTGCCAACCTTTTAAAGACCTCAACAAGTGACTGCATTCAATTCCTCAGGATAAATGTTCACAAAAATCATATTTAAAATCAGAGGAAATATGCTAGAATTCATCCAAATTTTTTAAAGAAATCTAATAATCCAAGTAAGGACAACAAATGCCATGAATTTCCCATGAAAAATGGGGTTCCACAAGGATCAATAATCAGCGTAACACTCTTCCTGATAGCTATAAACAGTGTAACTTCAAAAATCAGACTCCCAATGAAAGCATTTCTTTTCGCTGATGATATCCTAATCTACTGTAAAGGCAAAAACCCAACCACAACGATGGAAATTTTGCAAGATACACTTGATAAAACTGTTGTCTGGTGCAAACGAACCGGATTTAAACTTTCATCAACGAAATGCAAATGTATAATGTTCTCAAGAAACAAAATGTCATATGGTACTCCCGTCACGCTACGCATAGATCTAAACATAATACCAAACGTAAACACGATTACATTTTTAGGATTAATATTTGACCAAACGCTGACATGGGTACCCCAGCTTAAGATGCTGAAAGATGAATGCTTACGGAGAAATAACATTCTTAAAATATTGTCTGCAAACCACTGGGGAGCAGATTACCATGTGCTAATGTGTACCTACAAATCTATCATAAGGACTAAATTGGATTATGGGGCTATTGTCTATAATTCAGCAAAACCAACAGCACTTAGAATGCTAGATATAGTACAAAATTCTGCTTTACGAAAATTTGGGGAGCTTACAGAACTAGCCCCACCAACAGCTTACAAACAGAGGCCAATGAACTCCCATTATTAATTCGAAGGAAACAGCTAAGCATAATCTATTCTCTAAAGACAGCCGCAACTCCAAATTCAAGAACTTATACATATGTATTCTCGAAATATCGTCAGAAACAAAGGCTGTTACCATCAAACCACACAGCACCCTTTTCCCTAAGGATGAAGCAATATCTCAACCAAAACAATATTTCCCTCCCGAAAATTTCACCTAAAACGATACCATCCGACATTCCACCATGGAGGATCAGAACTCCGCTAGTCAATGACGAATTATTAAACTATCCTAAAAGCTCAACTTCCAGAACTAAGTATCAACTCTTCAAGGAGATATGCGCTAAATACCCAAACACATACATACACTGACGGCTCCAAAAATGAAGCTGGATGTGCCAGTGCAGTAGTCTATCCCACACACATACACACAATGTTGTATACCTTACCTAAGTTTTATACAGTCTTCTCTTCTGAACTGTATGCTATCAAACGAGCATTTGAACATATTACAGATAACGAAATTGACTCTCATTTTCTAGTTCTAACTGATTCACAATCTTCCACAATGGCCCTACAAAACCTAAACAATAAAAACCCATTAATACAAGAAATTCAAAGCCAATACACCCAAATACTGATGAAATCAAAAAGGATCACCTTAATCTGGATCCCATCGCATCAAGGCATTCCTGGAAACGAACAAGCTGACATTGCAGCAAAAGAAGCAACTCGTATTCCAATACAAGAGGCAGATATCGGTTCTCCTTATACCGATTTAGTAATGTATCTTAAGAAAACATTACATCTCAACTGGCACTCCAGGTGGATAGAGACCTCCACCAGCAAGCTCCAAGAAATTAAATCAGTATACAGAGTACCATATTCAGTAACAAAGCTTAGGCGCCAACAGCAAGTTCTCATTAGCCGTCTCCGTATTGGACACACTAAACTTACCCACAGCTACTTACTCAGCAACACTTCACCCCCTGTTTGCAGCACCTACAACATGATCGTCACCGTCAAGCACATCATAGAAGAATGCAAGAAATACCAACAACAACGAATAGAAGCCAATGTTCCCAATAACATAACAGAAGCACTTGGAAATCATGTACATTGTAAAACTATTTTGTACTTTTTTAACGTTACGGAACTCTGTAAACACATTTGATACAATACAATGTAATCACTGTAAAACTGTCGCGATATGACTGGTAAGTTAAAGCGACATTAAATAAATAGAAACAAAAAAAAAATCATATTTAACGATATAATTTGTTTTCCCTGAAACTGCAAAAGTGAAATTCTGTATATTTTATGTATTATTGTTTAAACAATGGGATACTACTTCACTTTTTAAACGTTACGATTTCCGCATCGTGTGCAACACCTAATTAGTATAATAAACATAAAGAAAAAAAAGTTTCTCAAAAGCTATTAAAGATGACACTCAAAACAGTTTCATCGTAGTAGAAATTCTATGATCAAAATTTTAAAAATATTTGTGTATAAGCAGTGAAAATTAGAAAATTCAAATTCAAATTTCCGACACACCTTTATGGAGAACGAACACGCTGATTAGAGAGAGAAGGAGAGAGATAGCGGGACAGAGGGGAAGAGGGAGAGAGAGGAAGCGAGAGAAAGAGAGGGTGGGAGAAGAACTTAGAGAGTGTGAGAGAGGAAGAGAGGGAGAGGAAGGGAGAGGGTTAAAAAGAGAGGGAGAGATGGGGAGAGAAAGGGAGGACAAGGAAATACCGTTTGTTCCTTATCTCTCTCCCCCTCTCTCACAGTTCTTTGGAAAATACTGAGCTCGACATAAACACCAGAAAAGCTCAGAAATTCAGGGAGCTGAAATTACTAACAACTACTTAAACTGGTTATGGGCAGGTTATGTTATGAAAAGTTCTACAGTTTTGGCCAGCGAATCCTAAGAATCCAAAGATAGACATACAAAGATAAAACGACGGATGGAGGAGGACAAGGACCGGAAGTAGTGGCGGGACATAATCCGGGATGGTGTCATAAACAGCGGAAGATCTCTAAAATGCCTCAATTCAGCACAGCAAGTAGCTTAAGTGAAAGTTTCAAAAATGTGGCTAAGAAAGAGACGAGAACGTATTCGTATACATTTTCTCGTAATTCATTGCATTTAGCCTCAGCCATTACCGATAGTGTGTTGTTCGTGTTGTGCATTTCCACGTGTCAATGCAGTGCATTTAACTCATTTGCCATGCAAGTTTTCCGCCCGGAGAACATACATTTCGCATAGATTGCAATTCTGCGAGGTTTTGCAGTAGGAGCCCGTGAGTGATACTAATTAATTGCCAGTCTATTTACTGCAGCTAATGCACATATTTGGCTTACATGATACACAAAAGCAACAAGTGTGTGCAACAGCTTTAACGTCAACTAAAATTCGATAGCGCACCCAGCGTAGCGTGTGCTGCAGATGTCATGAGCAGCTACTGTTTGCTGAACATTATCGCTCGCGTCTTCTGAAACACGTTGCAACAAAAGAGGAAACCACTTTTAGAACCTGGCACAAGTCACGTGCCACATGTCATGCCCAAGTAACAATCCATGGGCATATTTTATATAAAGATAGTGTTTTACACTTCTCCTTCCTCCTAACAAGGATTAGGCCTTTTTAGGCCTTTTCCGAGGCTGAATGAATTGATCCCTCCATCTTTTCCGCTGTCGTCCAATGTTTTTCCATCCTAATGATTTGTAAACGAAAGTTTGCTCGGGATATTTCAGAGGGCACATCCTTAGGACATGGTCTTTCCACTCTTTCTGATATCGTTGAAACTCGTGAATTATATTTTCTTTCAAGAGTTGTGCCCTTCGTATAAGTCCTAGGGGATGTAAGTCCTACATAAGGGGAGGGTAATCTGAAGAAGAAGAAGAAGAAGAAGAAGAAGAGTTGTGCCCTTATGTCAACATTTCTCATTCTATCCGACTTTGTTACTCCCAATAGTGGTCGTAATAACCTCATTTGGGTTGTTTCTAATCTAGATTTTTCTCTAGATCGTAGGACCCAAGTTTTGCAAGAAAACTGTGCTGATTTTGACACAATACTGTGTAGCCTTTGTTTCACTTCTCTTTCTGTACATCCATTTAATTTGTTATAGGTTTCTATGTTTACTTCGATATTTGCTTTTGTTTTCCAAATTGATATTTCAGAGCCAAAATAGTTAAATGTTGATACTTGGTCAAAAATCTTCCTCGATAACAATTTGTATCTCTCTCTCTCTCTCTCTCTCTCTCTCTCTCTCTCTCTCTCTCTCTCTCTCTCTCTCTCCAGAAATTTTAATGTCACATCTCTCCTTACTTCATTTAAATATTTGACAACTTTTTGTAATTCTGTTTCTGTCTCACCTAGCAATACCTGGTCATCTGAAAATGTTGTAGCTCTATGCTAATATTATTCAAGACTATTCCTATGGGTTAATATTTTATCCTTCAGTCTTCGGTTATTTTGTTTAAATATAAATTGAATAATATTGGTGACAACCCGCATCCCTGTCTTAATCCTTTGTTAACTTGTGCGCTTTCATTATCGATTATTTTATTATATAGTGATTTAAAAGGGTTAATTAAATTGGCTGGTCTTTTATATTTTTCCATTGTTTCCCATAACTTATTCCGTTGTACTCTGCCATAAGCGTTAATGTAGTCTAGGATCAGTAAACATTCTAAGTTTTATTCAGAATTTTCTCTGTAATTTCTTTTACGGTAAAAATGACATTGATACAAGATCATCTGCCTTTTACACAGCAGTCTCAAACATACATCCTGAAGCCAATTTTGACTCCTCCAAGAGAAAAATATCCAGCTCGAGAGCGGCTGAATGAAACAGTTTACAAACAATTTCCGTTGATCGTCTTGCACTATTTTACTTTATCTACTATTTTTACCTTTTGCTAGTAAGTAGAAGTATTTTATTCGACCCAAAATTTTTATGTAGAGATTTTTCGAAAATATACGTTCTGAGGCCCCCTGAATACAAAATCAGCAGTTGTAGAAAATTGTCCGCGCGCGTTAATGTGTGTGTATGAATTTTCTGGCTATAGTCCATGTAGTTCTATTTACTCTTGATAACTTTTGCATAACTGGTAAACCGCAAGAGATAGACCAAATCTTGGTATACAAAAGTTATGTTCAAATCCGTTTTTTGTAGCGTGAACCATTTTGGAGATATTCCTTGTTGTGGTCTTACGAGATGGTATTACGAGATTGTCTTACGGGACTCTCTTGCGAGACTGTCTTACGAGACAGTCTTACGAGACCGACTTACTAGGACGTTTTACGAGACAGTTTTACGAGGCAGTATTACAAGACTGTCTTACGAGACTGTCCGGCGAGACTCTTGTCTAACGATACGGTCTTGTCTGGCCAGATCATCCTGTCTGGCAAGACGGTTTTGTCTGTCGAGACTGTCTTGTCCGGCGAGACAGTCTTGTCTGATGAGACTGCCTTGTCGGCGAGATTGTCCTGTCTGAAGAGACTGTCCTATCTTGTAAGACGGTCTTTTGTGACGAGACTGTCCTGTATGGCGACATTGTCTTGTCTGGCGAGACTGCTCTGTCTTTCGAGATTGCCCTGTCTGGAGAGACTGTAACGTCTGGTAAGACGGTCCTGTCTGACGAGACTGTCCTGTCGATAGGTGATAGATTTTTTTGAGGGCGTATTAATCCTTGACATGTCTTTCTTAGAATAAAAGTAAAGATTTTATTGATAAATGTATTTTGAGAAACTGCTGATGTTGAAGGACATAACGGAAATAAGGGAGTACAACATAATAAGCATTGTGAAGAATGATATTGAAGTGTTTATCCGTCTCTTTCTTAAAGAGTTGCTTACACAGGGCCTGCTGTAGTCTAATCAATTTTCTCTCGTATCGTAAATTTATAGGTACGTAAAGAAAGGTTAAGTCTGATCACAGGATACTCATCGTCATACCACTGAACCTTTAACATTAGAATTAGCCACTACTCTACTCCAAAACATAATCAGATTGATCGTACACCTCATTCCTATTTGGTTATACTCTCATTTTTCTCGATATCTACTCGTATCTTAAAAGGACATTTTCGTGAAATTTTTGGCTTATACGCTTTCAAAGGTTAGGTTTAGAATTTTTACAGGCGTTTCCTGCCATACCAAATTTCAAACCTTAGTTCAAATAATTTCTCAGCTAACACTTAAGAAATTGCTATATCTCCTTGTATACATCCATTTTGTTTAATTGACTTTGGATTTTTTGTTTGTTCGAATGTGTAAATATTGGGTTTAGATCATTTAATGTTTTCCAAATAATTCTCTTTAATATGCATGAATATATAAACATTTATTTAAATGCTAAACGATAAGAACCTCACTACTTTATTTTACCTAGTTGTATGTAAACAAAAATGTTAAATGGACATGATAACTGGTTTTAAGGGGCAGTTACAAAAGTGAGGAAACAGAGGAAATGAAGTGAGTGAGTGAGTTGGGTTTAAGGGCCCGTCGACAACTAGGTCATTACGGCCCGAGAGGAAATGAAAGGAAACATAATGTGAACAAACAGAAATAAACGGCCAGAACTAATCCACAGTTAAATTTGTTTTTATTTTGTAGTGTTTTTGTGAGGTTTAAATATTTTTATCTCCTGATGAAATACTGAGAGCGTAGATCTTTTGTTCTGCATTGACAAGTATCTTTTTTTTCATGTGTAGGTAGCTTTTCTTAAGTTCTATTCCTCGATTGTCCTTACATCTATCATATACAGATTTTCTGTGAATTTAGCTAATGAAGTGTCTTTGTTAAGGAATAAGTATTTACTGAAATGAGCACTTAAAGTTAATAATTGTGTTAAACAGTATTTCAACTTAATTAAGAGATAATTGGAGATATTTTCCTGAAACGTTCAAATTCTTAAGCAATACATTTCCAAAATATGCCCGCATTTGTTTTGTCTCGTGAAGTTTTGCAAAGAGTAGAGAATGTCAAGGCTAGTTTATAGTGACCTGGATTCAAAACATCACACTATCTCGTGTATGTTCCAGCTTAACCATAACGAAATATATGCTGAAATTGTTTCGGGCAATATTTATCACATGTTACAGATATTAAGACAGAAAAAATTACGATTACTTATATTCACATAACTTTCGCAACTCACTCTTCTACAAACAATACTTACAAATATTATACTAGTATCTCTTGTTTATACAACAAACTTTCAATTAACATATACAACTTGGATTTACGATGTAGTCAGTAAGGGGATGTAGTATATAAAGAGCATGTCACTATGTGATGGCTTCGATATTCCAACCTCTTTGTATAACCACAATAAAATAATGACCTTCCATTTGGAAAAAGTACATCTAATTTAAAACTCAAGCGAATAACGAGAAATATCTCTAAGATAGTTAATAACAAGAATATATTGTGTGCCTTAAGTAGATCTACGTTGCTTGTGTTGTAAGGTTTTGTGTATGTCTTACCATTTACCACTCACGCATAGGTCATTCAGAATGAAGAGCACATCACAGGTTATACACAAAATATTTAAGATAAACATTTAATTTGTCGTAAAAATGTCAAACATAGGTTAATAGTCATTTTAAGATACACAAAAATTGTTAAACACTTTCCAAGTAAAAGATAGTTGGGGTGGGGAGATTTTCTTAAAAAGCTTAATGTCGCATCGCTGGAATTGAACTTCCAAGTGTGATACTTATACGATTATTCGTTTTTGTCACACACACAGAAGGAGAGCCTTTTTGCTTTCTCTATTAGGTACAGTGTAGGAGAAGTATTGCATTCCACCCAAAAATTTTATGTCAAGATTTCACTGGAAATACGTGTTTTGAATACAAAAACGCATTTCTAGAAAAGCTTCCGTGTGTATGTTTTTCGAAAACTTTGGTTTTCTCAAAAATGGTTAATGATTTTGATTAAAATGCCATATGTTTAAGCTATTTTTATGGCAAATGAAATGCATATTTGGAGTTTTCTGGCTATAGCCTCTATATTCGTGATGCCTTTGCCTAACTAGTAAATCACAGAGACAGATCAAATCTAACTGTACCAAAAAGGTAAATCTCCTTAAAACACACAAGTTATGTCCAAATGCATTTTTTGGAGTGAACCATTTCGGATATGTGCCTTGTTATTTGTATGAGTTTTGCAATACTTACTTTTCTCAAATGGAAGATCGCTAATTGCTTTATATCTTGACCGTGCCTAGAGAACGAATTTCAAAGCCTTCATATAGCCACCAGCTTTAAAAGATTTGGCTACCTCTCAAAGCCTACTGTATTCCCTTGTTTTCCTAGCACCAACAAGTAAATGTGTAAAGTTTATCTCTACTAACGTGAAAGAGATAAAGGAATAAGTGTTTGTAAGATAATGCAAGCGTAGAGAAAGTTAATGAGTCCAACACATCAGATTCTTTTTATTCAGGGGGACTCAAAATGTGTATTTCCCATGAAATCTCGACTTTTTGGGGGTGGAATGACACTCCCTCTAGCTACTATAGGCAAGACAGCATGAGTGAACGCAAACTATAGCAAAGCTAAGTTACTGCAACAAAGTAGATGGTTAAATAAAGAAGAATGCAAGGAAACCAAATCAAGGCATAGTTGCAAATTTCATTTTTTGTCACTGCAGCTGAGTCTCCCATATGAAACCATACTCCAAGGAAACTGTCAGCACACAGTTTGGTAATTTTTAGGGCATAAATTCTAGCCTTGTTCATGAACGACTTTGTTTTCACATCCTTCACTCCAATTAAAAACAAAGAATTTTTGGAGATGTTCCCAGACGTCGGCTGTGGCGGTGTTAAAGTTGAACAGGAAGAGCTTTGCGTTACCGTTATTGATTCAGAAGGCGGAAGTTGTGGCGGGCATCGCCTACGTCATGCGCGTCCCGTCATGGCGTCGCGACGTTGCCGAACAACAGGTGTCAAGGTCAAGTCTAGGACACCAAGCATTCCTTGTAAATATCGTGACATCTTTCTGGCACGGAAACACGAAACTTATTCATGAGTGCTGCATCTGTGTTATATTCATGGTGTTTCGTGCACAGCCCCTTTTGCAGTAACGATTTTGGGAGTGGTGCGTGTGTACACTTCAATTTTGAAGCAGAAGTGTCACCGCTTTCGTGTCTAGTCAGCCGACTTCATAAATATTTCTCTGTTCTCGACTTCCAACGTCGATATCCGAACTGTCTGTCATATTTGACGCTTTATCATAAAGGTAGTGTTAACGAAACAAATTTTTGAATGTAATTAACTTTAATGATTCAAACCCACGAAGTGTTAAACTACTTCAAAATGTAGGTTAATGCATTAATGAAAAGAAAATAATTCAAATGGAATTATTACGATACGGTCACGTGGCTAAAGTGTAGGCTAATTACTGTGAACAATCATTATCATTATAATCATCATTAAGAACGGTGTTTAGAACATTTAGGCTTGCTCCGGTTTCATGCATAAAAACTGTTCTGTCCATCCTCTTCTGGGCCTACCTATATTCTTTTTCCTGTAGGTCTGTAGGCCATAATTAATCTGGGAATACTGTAATTATCCATATTTTCTACATGGTTCCTAAATTATTCCAATATTGATGAAATTTTTCGGTCAAATTGAAGATCTTTAACTTCTTACGTACTTCTTCACTTATTCTTCTATCAATTATGAACAAGTAAGGATAAAATCTGAAGGTTCCCGGTTCGATTTCCGGCTGCTAGATGGAAATTCGTTTTAGCCAGGATTATTTCTTATTCTTTCTAGAGTCTGGATATGTAAAAGAGAGTGAGACTGTGTTTGTAAATTTAAAGACAAACTAAAGATAACACTAACAGTAAACCATTGAACAATTGTTCCAAAGACAAAGTTGCCGATACGACCTATATGTTAATTGCAACATATAAATGGAACAAAAATATGATAGGTTGAACTCAAATGTCTTTCTCTACTCTTGCACAAACTATCTTTACAAACACTTATTTGATATAAGCATCTGCAGAAATTATCTTATTGCTAATTTTCTTGCAGCTGCAAGGGGAACATGGGAATACAGTAGGCGTTGAGCTAAATCAAATCTCTTAAACTTGGTCGCTACATGATGGCTTTGAAATTCCGTTCTATGTACTTGCACGGCCAAGAGATAAAAAAGTGAATAGCGACGTTCCATTTGAGAAAAGTATAAGCATTGCAAAACTCACACAAATAACAAGGCATATCACCTAAATTATTCTCTCCCCTAAAAACAAATTACATTTGGACATAAATTGTGTTTTCACAAGATCTACATTTTTCTATAGTAGGGTTTGGTCTATCTCTTACGGTTTACCAGTTATGCAAAAGTTATAAAGAGTAAACAGAACTACATGGACTGTGCCCAGAAAATTCAAAATAAACATTTCATTTCCCATAAAAATATCTTAAAAATATTGCATTTTAATGAAAATCATTAGAGCCATTTTTGAGAAAATCAAAGGGTAGTTTAGGGAGGAGCAATTTTTTTTCAAAATCTTCGTGCTGCATCCTTGCTACACATTAAACTTAAATATCAGCTTTGGTTTTTAACCGACTTTCGCTTTTGAGATATGCTGTTCACAGATAGGCGAGAGCGTACGTTTTTCTAAAAATGCTTTTTAATTGTGATTATTATTATTATTATTATTATTATTATTATTATTATTATTATTATTATTATTATTATTATTATTATTATTATTATTATTATTATTATTATTATTATTATTATTATTATTATTATTATTATTATTATTATTATTATTATTATTATTTAATTATTGTTGTTATTATTGTTGTTGTTATTATTGTTGTTGTTATTATTGTTGTTATTATTATTATTGTTGTTATTATTATTATTGTTGTTATTATTATTATTGTTGTTTTTATTATTATTGTTGTTTTTATTATTATTGTTGTTTTTATTATTATTGTTGTTTTTATTATTATTGTTGTTTTTATTATTATTGTTGTTTTTATTATTATTGTTGTTTTTATTATTATTGTTGTTTTTATTATTATTGTTGTTTTTATTATTATTGTTGTTATTGTTATTATTGTTGTTATTGTTATTATTGTTGTTATTGTTATTATCGTTGTTATTGTTATTATCGTTGTTATTATTGTTATTGTTATTATCGTTGTTATTATTGTTATTGTTTTTATTGTTGTTATTATTATTGTTATTATTGTTATTATTGTTATTATTATTGTTATTATTATTGTTATTGTTATTATTATTGTTATTATTATTGTTATTGTTATTATTGTTATTGTTATTATTATTAATTATTTATTATTATTATTATTATTATTATTATTATTATTATTATTATTATTATTATTATTATTATTATTATTATTATTATTATTATTATTATTATTATTATTATTATTATTATTATTATTATTATTATTATTATTATTATTATTATTATTATTATTATTATTATTATTATTATTATTATTATTATTATTATTATTATTATTATTATTATTATTATTATTATTCCTTCTCCTCCTCGCATAGCATTAAACATTTACTGAGGCTTGTTGCGTTCTGCAAATGTTTAATTCATTGATTTATCCAACATTTGCTTCCGACGTTTCGTTTTCCTTTGGGTATGTATTACAGTACTTTCTTCGGATAACATTTCTCATTCATTCTCTCTACGTGTTCTAGGCACTTTTGTCAGTTATTATCTATTACTTTCTTTAGCTTAAAGATCCAAAAACTTGAAGACAAGCTCTTTCTTATGCTTGCAATTTCTACTTCTCATGGTAGCCGAGCTACTTTTATGAAAGTAGCGAACATAATGTACATCTTAAACATTCATCCCGTCGAATTTCTATGAATAACAAATTTTCTCTCGTATCAAATGACACCTGAAAAACAGTAAACATAGTTGTTAACATTAAACAGCAAACTCCAATAGGTCTGTTGCCGTCTCACAAATATACAGGTGGAAATTAATGTTTTAAGTCTCGATGGTAGATAGATGACCAATTTAGATACATTTTGTGCATATTCTAGTTAAGGTAACCAAACGTATCCACGAATGTGCAAGGGTGTAAGTTGTCCAACCGTCCGTATATGAAATGGGATGGTGACACCTGTTGTGGTAACGTTGTTGACAAAGTTGGCAAGCCCCTTTGGACTTCCACGCAGCTGAGAGGCATCTCAATGAACATAACAGTTGTGTAGAAGCCATTAAATGACATCTAAAGAATATGAAAATATTAAATAGAATGATTTCTAAATATTACTGTTGTTTATATTTATGGAGAACTGCACTGAGAGTAAGTAAGTATCTAAGATGTGCTGCACAGCACGAACCTCTGTTCATAGAACTGCTAAACTTTTAAAATTGAAACTCTAAAACTATAGTTAATGAATTACATATGTCCACAAGGATTGCCAGGAATGTCTTAATGCAGATGGACATCTCCTTTAACATAATTTATAACCAGTTTAATATTTATTAAATTGCACATTATCACTCATAAGTAGGTAACGTGGGAGTTTTAGAATAGAAAACACCCCAGCGTACAGCGTGCGGAACATACATAAGGGACGCAATGTATTTGTAATAGGGCTCTGTAAACTGACCAACTCACTTTATATAGGCTGAAAAATGGGCCATAAGTATAAAATATAACTTGCTCGACTTCTGTTTCCATGGAAACAAATTGAAGCCACCAACCTGCCCAATTCCCGGACTAAAAATTATGAAAAGGAATAATTCCAGAATGTGGAGTGAATCTGTAAATTTCCTATAAACCCATGGAGAAAGAGTCGAAAATATAAATAGGTTTTGAATGTGCAACGTTTAGGAGATTTTATACAAAAATTCAAAAAATGTTCTTTCAAAAGTTTCTCAAAATTACAGAGGAACATTCCCTTGGCAAATGCAACTCATGTGGAAGGAAACGACGGAACATTTGGAATCACTCAGAACTTAAAATTACCTCACATTCGCATTTGCAGAAAGATCTATGTTAATTGCCTACGGAAAGAAAAAAAATATCCCACATGCTTGCCAAGGTTTTATAGAATATATCTGAATTATATGCCATTAGGTACGCAGAAAAAAAAACAACTTTTAATAAATTAAAATGAGTACGATTTTGGTTACCAACATTCGGACATAAAATAGCTCACCACACCTTTCCGAAGATATTAATACTGGTGCACTTAAATTCGTTAGATATTTAGGATATACCATTGGTATTCTTGGTTGGGAATAAGATAGAAAATTCAAATACTAACATTAAGGAGACAGTGCTGTTTAAGCTTATCTGAGTAAAGCATTTGAATGTTTAACCCACAATTAAATTTAAGAATAATAAATTTCCATTTAAAAACACCTTAGAAATGCGTTTTCCAACACCAAACTTGAGTGGAGTATTTTAATAAGCTTTTGGCCCAGGAATGGGTAACTCTTATTACTGTATATCATGTTCTACCTTCCACATAGACAATAAGCTGCATATGCGTATCTAATCTTAATTACACACTCCTAATAGGACTCAAACGTTACAGAAACATGTTTCGCTTTTTATTGATCGCTTTTATTCCCCGCTGCCCTCCACCCCGCTTTCTTTAAATTTTACATGACAAAACTTTACATGCATGATGTTTTTTTTTAATTGTTCCATTTATATCCCGCCTTTAACTACAGTGATCACATCGGCGGACTTGCCTATTGGCAAATGGTGTTACTCGTTTTATCTGTGGGTTTTTCGGTCTTTGGGGTTTTTATACTTTTATACACATTCACACTTTCATTCATACTTCCAGACTCAGGGAAGGATGAGGAATAATCTTGGCTGGCATTCATGATGTTGCTTGAGCTTTTTTACGGACATATTTGATAGGAGGTTTTTAGATAACTTATATGTACCAATTTTACTACTTATATACTCGTGTATATAAATCTGTTACCATAGAAAAATACCATTGCCACCACAAGGAAGAGGTTTAGCTTCATATAGCGTTAACACTACTTCACCTGAATTTTCAAAAATTAAAAGAGCTATTAAAAAGTCACAGAAAAAGCTTCCAACCCTTCCAAAACAAACCTCAGTTATTTTATTCTCATCTAACAGCAATTTTTATCTTCCCAAAATAACTTAAATGTTTTTTTTAGATTGCTTAGTTATAGGGAAACAACAACATTCAAGTTCTGTTATTGATCGTTGTGTGTAAACTCCTAACAAGGAACGATTCACTCTTTCGAAACTAGGATTTCGTTTGGACTTTAAGGTGAGCAGCTAATAGATGAACTACTAAAACAAACACAACAACAAAATACGTTGCTCAAAGTTGTACTGGGGTTGTTTTAGAACGCTCAAGTTTGAGCGGCCGATCTTAGTTTGAAGTCCGGTAAAGTAACTGGAAGTAATTTATCGCTCCAAATGTCCGAATGGGAGGTATCACTCCAAACGGCCATAGTGAATTAAATTGAGGAGCCGCCGTCTATTCTTCCAACAGTCTGCTCCAACGCATCCCGAGCAATGAATCGGAGCGGCCCAAGTCAGGGTGTAACCCTAGTCAGGAGGTTAACCTTCGTCCTAACAGCGCCAACAAGATGAGGGATACCACTGAGACATAACCTACGTTTTACAAAATGGGCTATTCATTCTGGAAGCTATTGAAGGTTGCAATGTCTCTGACAGGTCAGTAATTAATATACAAAGTTAAAAGAAATGCTGTACTAGAGGAACTAGTCACTCTGTTCCATCGAAAGGCTAAAGGCACCAACAATCACATTATTACTCTTGATTCTTATGTCCCTTCACTATACACATCAGAATGGTTGATTAAATAACGTAACGTAGGGTAACGAAAAGTTCATAAAAAGAAACGGGCAAAATATGAAGAAAAGTCTGCCAAAAAGTGATGCCCCACTATTTTAAGGCCAAATCACGTGGGCTAGAAGATTGTCTCTGAAATGGAGTCCCTTAGCCATCAAAGCCATAATTTTCAAGAAATACTTTTGTGTGTTGTGCAAATTAACACATAATTGGTGTTATTTTATTAATTTAATTAAGGACACACCGAAGTGAAAAATGTTATTTTCTAAAGTATTGTTGTTAGAGGTTTAATTTTTTGCACAGGCATTTCCAACAATGTGTTACAAATTTCATTCAAATATCTCATCACATTCTTGATATATTATTCAATTTATATCAGTTTCATTCTCCTCCAACAGATTGATTTCTTAAAATTATATATTTTATTACCTTTGTAACAAATTAAATTTTGAAAATGTTCATATAATGAACAGTTTTTCTTAAAAAATGTATAATACTGCAAAGCGTTAAAATGTCATAGAAACAGCGCAATATTATATTAGTTAAAAGAAACATAACCAATATCAAAATTCCGATCTGACATTTTACTACCCTTATTCTAAACTACATTGGAAAAAATTGTTAGGTCTCTTTGGGAGAAGATGGTTTTTGAAAATGAGAAAATAGCAAAAAAAAAAAAAAAAAAAAAAAAAATGGTTTGAGAAAAATGAGTTTAAAGTTTAGTCATACACTTCCTCATTCACCTCTATGCAAGCATCTTTATTTTTCCCCGCCTGATTTTGTTCACCAATTTGCATAAGGTCGACATTCTGCCCTTTCTTTTTGGTGTTGTAAATCAGTAGAGTAATTCAGTATGTGATTTTAAAATATACCTAATATACGTTTACAAACACGTGGGCTGTTCATAAATATAAAAGGAAAGTATCTTTGCCACAACTTAGGCGTTTTTCGCCACAAATGAGGTAAGTAATACTAAATGTATATGTCAATAATTACACTCAAATAACCCCGTAAACGCACTACATTATTTCAAAAGTGATATGAAATGCACACGATCAGTTTGTAAACAACAAAAATCCACCAAGCCAAATAGAAGCATAGTAAATAACTTCAAAAACCAACAAATGACAAACGAAAACCAGAGATTTGTCGGATAACTTTTTCAACTATGCTGCGGAGAATGTGTAGGCAGCAGAACACTTTGCGCATTTTTTAAAAGCAATTTATTCCAAGTCTCTATGAAATGGATGGTGTGGTCACGCTCATTTAAAGGCAGAGGCGCACCACTTTAAAATGGCGTCCAAAATATGTGTTCCCTCCTCCTTAGACGATTAATACCTTTCAAATATATCTTTAAGATATGGTGCACTTTTTGCAATAAAAATCCAAAAATTTGTTTTTTTGTCCGAATAGGTTAAAATATCACTTAATTGTTCCCTTGGCATTATTTTACACTAATGTAATTAATGTTTACTGGACAAATTTAAAATTGTAAACTTGAATCATCGTGCATTATTCCCGTAATAAACAACATATTTTGGTACATCTAATTCAGGGTATTTTACTGTCGTTTACTGGTAAATACACAGGAAAATGTACTCAGTCATAATTTTGGTTTAAACTAAACCTATTATTTAACTTATGTGTTAATAGCATCTCAAAAAGACAGTATTACTTTTGTATTTGAAAACATGGAATGAACATGCAGGTTGCACAAAGAAATAAAGAGGAACGAAAGTAGTCCGGGAGTGGAAGTAAAGGAAAGAGTGTGAGAAATAGAAACGGGAGAAACGGATTGACAGAACCTCTACAGTCAACGCAAAAACATGAACAGAGCGGCAGGTTCTTCTGCTTGTAAAAAAAGTACGTATCAAAACGTAAGTGCGCAAAATGTCCGTTGTCCAGAGGTAAATACGAGAAATGGGGCGAGCATGAAGTTGTGAAAACCGAGTTACCAGTGTTCCATTATTGTGAGTGGTTTATACACAGGCCGTTAACAGGTGAATGCTTTCATTCCCGTACATACAAATTCCAGGATTGGACGTAAGAGTAAGCGACCTTTAATAATTCGCAAGGTAAACAGATCGCAGTGATGAAAGTGAATTTTAGAGCTGCGGCTTCCATTAATTTACTACCTTTTGTGCTTAGCCAGCCCTTTGCTCTATCACGTCCTAATGGAATCGTTTATTTTTAAACATCATTAACCCCTTGTTTTCCTGAAGTGCAGCTTTCAAAATTAAACGAGTCCCGCTTGATGCCGGCATTGTTACTAACATGCCTATGCGATGGCATTTGTTTGCAGACCAGGGGACATAGATCACAATGATACTAGTTGAGCGTATTTGCAGCGATTACAATAGTTCTATGATAAACCAGTATCCACAAAATATGACAGGGTCTCCGAGGACTTCGTCTCAACTGTGTTTCAGCCAATTCGTAGGTAAATAGAAAACAATACACGGTCTACACCGTGAAAATCGGGAATAACAGTGGTATTGACATCTATTACACATTTTTAATTATGTCGTACAAATGATTATTATTTCGCTTTAAAGAATTCAGACCCCCTCCTTCCAAGGTATAGTCATAGTTAACTCATCCATGTCAAAAACGTTAATCCTAAGCTCCAAAATAAATGCCGACTGATTCACATATGACAACACAAGCTCGGAACCCATGGCAGGATACACAAGACTGGAAATAACCAAACAATGAAAAAATAAAAGAATTGAACAAAACAAGTTTTTGGAGCTGTCACAGACTAAAACGGCCTAAACCGTGAAGTAGAAGAAAAAGAAGAAGAATTCAGACTCCCAAAAGTTCCCAAATTCTTCATATTTTTATTATCAGTTGAGTTACAAAATAGTAGTGCCAGTGGAAAGGATTATGCAGTTCCCATAGTGAATACCACAAGATGTTAAAATATCTTTTGTAACCAGCATTCTCTCGTATCAGTTTGGTCAAGCTGAGAAGAGTTGCTTCACTCATTGAAGCGTCTTTCTCTTCTGCAAATGCTCGTGAATAAAAAAAATACCCATGTTTTTATTGACTTTTATTTATATATCCCTCTTCAACTTCTTTAGTTATAACGAGGACTCCAGCTTCAGAAAGTTATTACTGAACTGTAGGGTTTCCTAACGTTGATGTTTTTATCATTTTTAACCAGGCATGGGCACAAGAGGAGAGGTTGCATGCATTTTCCACCCCACATTCTCTTGCCGAGTGACGAAGGTAGTTTTGATACAACATGCGCAGTGGTAACTTCGTTCCATCTGCGTGGTAGTAATAATTTCTTCGCTGGTATTAACTATTTTATGTTAAACGTATTTTCCATACAATAATTATTACAGCCACCTATTGTGGTTAGAAAAATTATATAATGGCAAACAAGTGTTACTGAAGGACAGGCGCTCTGTCAAACTGGGTACTGCTGCCACCACAGTGCCCAAAGGTACTATTTTTCACAAAAGTGCACGAAGGGTCACCTAATTCTCAGGCGTTCTTGCACAGATGGTATGAGAATGCAATATGGTTCCCTTGGCAGCCATCGTTTCACCTCGCAGTTTTGAACAGCAGTATTCCCCGAAAAAAGTAGCCAGAAAAAACGTCAAAATATGCCAGGCAATAGTATCCCAGGACTTATAAAATGCCCAAGTGGCCTTCAACAAACTCGTAACATGGGCTGAAGAAAATGATCTATACGACAGGAAAACCGTGAAAATGACTTTCAGAAGAAGAGGCCGACTCGCAGCAGAGGATTTCATCCTGTATAGTGTATATGAACATTCCACTGCAACATGCTACACACTTCAAATATCTGGGAATCACGTTACAAAGTCCAGGGGACATGATATATGATCTACACATCAAAGAACGAGTATTAGCAGCTAGGACGAAAACAAATAGCACAAAAAATCTAAGTAAATTGTCACTGAATACAGGCACTATCCTGTTTCGGCTAAAAATTGCACCAAGTTTAACTTACAGACTAGAGATTATATGGGAAATACTAAAAAAGGAAAACTTAGACAACATAGAGAAAGTCAAAGCAAATTTTGTAATAGACACTAAGCCTATCCAAGTATATACCATCACGACTTACATAAGAATTAGCCAAAGAACAATTGCTCATAGGAGAACTTCGACTAGAACTGCTATCACTATCTCTCTCTACTCTCTCTGACTCACAAACAGCTGGCTTGGACAATACCTCACTCAACACTCAAAGACCACTTCGCTCGAAGACTCACTCTCTGTCCGGGTTCTCTCGCTTTTAAATCCCAGCCTAATTATCTGTAGTAACACCACGAGAGGGTTTCTTAAGACTATCATTTTGCAAAATTCCGCGAAATATTTAATAATTTGTTTATTTAATACTATTTAACGTTAAAAGTGATTTAAAAGTAAACAACTTACAGTAACATCCATACATTTTAATTAAGATTTATTTTCACAGTTTGCACTACAACTAATCCAGAAGAATTGTAAGAACAACAATTTTAGCGTTTAATCCAGGGATACGAGAAATTAGGCTTATGATGAATATATATGAAGGAATTTGTTAGTAGGATATTCATTAAAGGTAGGCCTGCTCTACGGTTGTTTAATTTCTCCTCTTGAATTAAAATATCAATATCCTCACTAGAATATTCGCCAAATGTTTTGTCCGTCATTTTGAATTGCTCACTGCGCATGGATACTGCAAATATACAGAAATTTAAGACAATCTTTAGGTGGACGCAACGAGAGGAGGGGGTAATATAACCAAAGTGATAATTCCACGACCAATCTGCAATGAGTGGAATAGTCTTGAAAACACTCCTTTTCTCGAAATTTCTTGTAAACGATTACAGCATGTGAATAGCTTCTACAATAGAGAAAAATCGGTCTTTGTTCCAGCCGGCTCAATTGTTACTGGTTTACTCGCCGCGTAGTGGTTTGAGGTAGTCGATTGTTATTCCTGATAAAATTCCACAGGCGCACTTCGTCTGAATGACACTATACTTTGTGTTGTTGCAGGATTCCCTCCATTGGTGTGAATCTCCCGCATCCGCAGACGAGACTCAGTAGTCTGGGAAGACTACATCAACATTTGTGAACGTAGCTGAATACCGATTTTCTTGAGAAGACGCGAAGGTGGAAAGAAGGTACTGACCAATGTCAACAGTACACTGGTAAGTTTTCCAATTGCACTGTCGTACACTTTTGGTACTTATTTTCATACTATGTTTTCACTTGGGACACATACACCAATGTCACATGTTGTCTATATAACGTTTTAGCACATGTACCAAGTGTTAAATATACCCTGAAATATACCCCATATACCTAGGTTCAATAATTATACTATGTTATTATTGCGCCTTAGTTCGTTTAACATTTGTTCAAGTGAATCAGTGCATGGTATTTTGAGTAATATAAAAATAATTCTACCGAACACATACAGCACATCCGTGATTAAGTTATAAATACAATACTTTCCTACAGAATACTTGTTTTAGCAGTGTGATTTTATAGTAGCGTTGCTGCTTGAACGAGTATCGACAGTTTGTCAGCATCATTTGGCTCATTGGTATGGCAGCTCCACATTTTTGGAGTACATATAGATCCGAATTAAAGATGTAATGAGTTTAATTTATTGATTCTGTAAGAACTAGCGACAGTCTAATTGATATTGTCCCTTCAACATGAAAACGCTTTGTTTCTCTTATTTTAATCATTATCTAAATTTGGTTTCCTATCTGGACTACCAGAAGTATCAGATAGGACTCATTGTGTTGGACATATATTGGATTGGATTTGGTTTAAGGGCGCTCAACTTCTAGGTCATCAGCGCCCATTTTTTGGGCGCTGATGACCTAGCTTGGATGCTTGCTCTAAGCAAACAGTATTCTCCGTGGGCAACACAGGGTTACTTGATTGACAGGTCATTCACTGCGCAATTTTCAGCTCCAGTCGTGAAACCAATCTTCCGTGCGTCTCTGAGGCTTGTCTGCCTGTGACTTGTGGCCTCCTGCGGATCCTTCACTTCTGCCCTTCGCTCGTAGGTCACAGTGCGCCAGCTGTTTCCCTTCGTTATATACCCAATGTCCCATATCGGAAAACTTTATCGCAAAGACGACATATGCAACACCTGTTGTGTTGGCTAAATGGGGAAATATCGTGTATTTGGTATTTCTAATGTCACAGGGTCCCATTATTAATGAACCCTCGCCCCAAACAACATCTGCCATAAGAAAACAACAAAGGTGTAATACGAGGGCTACCTTTTTTTCCAAGATCCGATTGGTCGCGAGAAAAACTGCAGTGAAAATCAAGTTTTATCAGTTTTAAGCGCGCAGTGAACACTTAAATATACTCAAAACAATAGAATCTGTCACCAGATGTGAAGTGCGTGCTGTAATTCGATTTCTTTAGCCCAAGAATGCAGCCAAAATTCCTCAACACGATGAAACTTTCATGAATAACAACAAAGTTCGGTAATGGCGCAGGAACTTTGAAGCAGGACCTACAGATATTCATGATACAAGCATTAAGGGAAGAAAGCGAATGTCAATCAGCGACCTTGTTCACCGAGTAGATCAGGCGCATCGAGAAAATAGTCGATTCACAATTTCTGTATTGAGTGATTCGTTTCCCAAGATTTCAAAGAAAGTTCTTATACCATCATGACCGAAGAGAGGGGTTTGGGAAGGTGGTACCACGCTATGAAAAATGTCTATGTCGGCGCGGCGACTATGAATAGAAGTAGCATGTGGGTTAGTTAAATGTTGTTAATAAAATATTTTTGATTTTCACTCTGTTTTGGGACCTTGAAAAAACAGCCCTCGCACTTCACCTGTACTTAATTTCGTAAACAAAAGTCAGAAAAGCGTAAAATCAATTTATAATTGCACATCACTTCGATTTCGCTCTTGGTCAATACTTCGACACCGCCCACTCAAGATGCATCGATGTGGAGGTCCATCTGTAAAATCAATGTACTGTAGTTAATTCACAAACGTGGTATGTTGACACTAATGCTTGGCTAGCAGCACCAATATTTACTAATACGCTGGTCCTATAGGCAGTTGTAACAGCAATGGTTCCCAGAATAATCTGTATGCGCTAATTAGGCTGTGGTTCCCTACTCTGAAACCTTCCTATCACTAAGAAAGCTCGCTTTACTTCAGGTTAAACCATTTTAGTTTATTTAACTCTTGTTTTACATTCACAGACAAACCTAATAGTAAGAAAAGTTAGCGGACACATCTAAGCATTAATTCAAAAACGTAAATTGCCAAACAGTAACTAAAATACTTCATTGCTTAAGCAACGTGTAATGCATAAAACATTATGATTTTTTGAGAGTTTTATCTCTGCCAGTCAGAGCTCTTGCGACAGACAAGGGGTAATGTAACTCTCTCGAAATGTTAGATTTTATTTTATTGATTCATAAGGCAAGTGTTAAAAGAACTTTTTTTCAGTCACATCAGCCATGAAAGCTTACATCATAAGCATAGTAAGAGTAACGATATTTTAGCTTCTGCTGCCCTCCTCTTAAGCAAATATGCCTTTTTAAAACTCTGATTTGCCACCAAGATATCACAAACTTTAGCGGCCTTCGGATTAGGAGGCTCATACTTATTTATTTAAATAAGCTTTTTATCTTTGTATGCTACGTGAGTGCACATCACTGAAGACTTAGGTTTCCCTTTTGGCACATTTTTTAAAAATATCTTTATTTGTAAAGTAGGGAAAAAGCACCACCAATTTCTGCTGTATCTACTAGACATTCAAGTAGAAATACTTTAACCACCTACAGATGCTGTATATCTTTATTGGGCATTTGAATGAAAATCAATAAAAGTTCTTTAAAGTTGGAAACATCAATAACAAAAGAGGGGAGGGGGTAATAAAGGAGCACTTTGAGCACTATCCCGCTATCTAGATGTTTCTTTAATAATGAGTGCCTTTTAATAAATAACGTGTTTTCTGCATAACCTAAATGCCTTAATTAATGATGGTAAATCCCTAAAACTAATTCTGTAAGGAAGATATAAATTTAAGCATTTCAGCATATAACTTGCTCACATGTAACCTTTGTGTGCAAAATTTTTATACGCATCTAATACTGTGACAGATACAAAATTAAATCCCTCTGATAGCTAATCAGTCCTATTCTCTTTCCTGTTGTGTAAAAAGAACGTGGCCTTACAGCGTAATTTCACAGCGTGTTTAACTTACAACACCGCAAGGCGTGGTAAGCTTCTGATTGGATATTGTATTGACCAGCTCCTCCTACCACCCGCCTTCAAATTTGGTGTTAGCCATCGTATGCATAAATATTGAGCATACCGTTTAACTATATACCAACAGAAAAAGGGAAGGAACTAGAAACAATAACTTCAGGATTGTGTTAAAGGTAAAGTAACGAATGAACAATGGGCCACAAGGCCACTGCTATTGTACCTCTGCAGATGACAGGTACAAGCATGGACGGGCTCCTTAACGTTTCCAGTTCAAACACAAGCTTATCCCACGAGTCAGTTACCCCCGGCAGCATCTCCCTTGATTGGAGCTCAAGATTGGGCAGTTTCTGAGCGACGCCAGAGAAGAAACCTCTACAAATCGTACATCCACTGCCCAACTAACACGCCAAGGTCCTATAATAAAAAACAGACGACAAGGAAGGAATTCATGGGCACGGAAAATGAGAGTCAGGAAAGTTTGGTACAAGAGGAACCACCACAGCATTCACCTACCGACCAGAGGAAACTTCTTAACGTGAATCACATACCGCACCGCAGCACCAGCTCGGTCGGCTTAAAATAGCGTATACTGTATTCAGAAAGATCATAACACAATGTAAGAGAAAGAGATACGGAGAGGACAAATTTAGTATTTTATTTAGACTTTAATAATACGTTAAATAATCAATATATTTTAAAACGTATATCTTAGCAGAAGTCCCCATCTTACCACTCTCTCTCTCTCCCTCTCTCTCTCTCTCTCTCTCTCTCTCTCTCTCTCTCCCTCTCCCTCTCTCTGGACCGCACTTTTTTAAAACAAACTGGGCTTGGTAGAAGTTGAATTAGCATGTAATCAAGATATATATTATAACTTGGTAAAAACAATACCAACTGCCTCGATTAGTATCACCTACTCCAAATTGGTGCAGATACTGTCTCTCTTTTCCTGTTCATTGTATTCTGTTTTTTTTTTTTTTTTTTTTTTTTCCCTTTCTTTCATTTTTTCTCTTTGGAAATGTAATCAGAAAATTCATCATAAGAACTAAATATCAGTGCTAATTAAACTTAGCTGCAAAACAAGAAGTGATCGTGGGCTTTAGATGTAAGTAGTATCTGAAAGGCGCTTCAGATGAAATATAATTTAAAAGTAGTGTTTTCACCTCAGTTACCGATCCAATTTCGAAACAAACTTGCCCTGTTAATTCCTCTAGTTTGGAATTTTCTTTCGTTACTTTTATTTTCTCAATCCGAATCTAGTGGGTAAAGGAAGTATTGTACTCCAACTAAAAATTCCATATCAAAACTTCACCGGATTCAGAGGTTTTAAGACCTCTGGAACTACAATCATATTTTCGTGTGTGTGTGTGTGTGTGTGTGTGTGTGTGTGTGTGTGTGTGTGTGTGTGTGTGTGTGTGTGTGTGCGTGCGTGCGTGCGTGCGTGCGTGCGTGCGTGCGTGCGTGCGTGCGTGCGTGCGTGCGTGCGTGCGTGCGTGCGTGCGTGCGTGCGTGCGTGCGTGCGTGCGTGCGTGCGTGCGTGCGTGCGTGCGTGCGTGCGTGCGTGCGTGCGTGTGTGTGTGTTTCCTCGTTTCTTATCCTGTTTGGTTTGAACAGCAAACATTAAAGCCACGGCAGTCGAATAAATGTCAAACTTTCTATTCAATTCTATAAAGAAGATATTTAGAAAGAACCCGTTACTTTTTACCATGTTTACGTGGAAAATTTTCTGAAATATTTTATGTTGTTCAATGATTTTTATTTAAATATTGTAACAAATGAAATGTGACAAATCTCAGTCTTGACACCAATGCAACAAAAAACAACATTCAGTTATTTCCAACTGTTCTGTCCGATCGCAACTTGACACATACTTCACTGTCTTTCAGTTCTATTCTATCTCACACTGCTGGTTTCGACGATCACACTCATAAAGCCGCTTCACACAATAAATAATTCCAACAGGATTATTAAATGTCTAAAGTGTTGAGAGAATATGACAAGCATATTCTCTCAACACTGACACACACTCTTAAAACAGCCAACAGCTGTCTCGTTCAGTACTTAACGATTCCTAAGAATACGCTTCTCTCGCCTCCCGACTTGCTTATATAGGCGAGCATGACATAGGATTTTTCTCAAAATCCATTTTTTCTTGAACTTCTCTTAATAAGTAGGCATTATTTCAAGCAATCTTTCCTTTCAAGTCAGTCATATCAGTCGGATATTATAAGTTTGAATGTTTAAATATCTTGTTATTTTGTTAAATGCTGTTACTATTCGTTATTTCTCAAGATTTCATATAAAGAAACACCAGCTTAAAGCAGCCACATTTGACTATTGATCTGATATCCTTGAGTTCCCACCTTATAGGTCTACAACAAGACATGTAATGTAACATCTAGAAAAACTTATCCACGATTAATATGAATTAGACAGAAAAAACATCTGATGTGTTGCACTCATGACTTTCTCTACTCTTGTACTAACCATTCTAACAAACTCTTATTCCTATATCTCCATGTTAGTTAAGATAAACAATCGTACAAATTATCTTACTGCTTATGTCCTTGTAGGTGCAAGGAGAATATTAGAATACAGAAGGCTTTGTGCGACAGTCAAATCTTTTTGACCTTTGAGATTCCGTTCTCTTTGCACGATTAACATTTAAAAAAATGAACAACGTTGTTGCATTTCACTAAAGTTTTAAGTTTTCCGAAACTCACACACATAAGGAATATCTCCGAAATGGTTCACCCTAAAAGAAAATTTATTGAGACATAAATTGTGTATTTTAGCAAGATTTACATTTTTTGTACAGTATAATTTGGTCTATCTCTAACGGTTTACCAGTTATGCAAAAGTCGTCGAAAGTAAATACGACTACAGGGACTATAGCCAGAAAATTCAAGATATACATTTTCATCAAAATATCTCAAACATATGACATTTTAATCAAAATCGTTAGAGCTATTTTCAAGAAAATCAAAATTTTCGAAAAATCTTCCATGTAAAGGGTAGTGTAGGGTGAGGCTATTTTCTTCAAAATCTTCGTGTCGCATCCTTGAAAGACATTAAACTTAAATACCAAGTTTGGCTTTTAACCGACTTTTCGTTTTTGAGTTATGCTGTCCACAGACTGACAGACACACAGACACAGACACACACACGGACCTTTTTCTAAAAATGCTTTTTTTTTTATTCAGAGGGCCTCAAAACATATATTTCCGGTGAAATCTCGACATCGAATTTTTGGGTGGAATACAATACTTCCCCTACTTACCAGTAGAGAAAATAATGAGCTATTGCAAGAGCGGTTTTTAAAACGCATATAAGAATAAACGACATTGGGCAGAGAAGTTCAAATGCATTACTTCTCATATTTATATTTTACTTTTTACGGGAAAATAAACACATTGCACCTTCTCACTCCCTCTGAATATAAACGAAATGAATATTATATCAGAACACAGCAGTAACAAACAGAATTAACTAAATAAACAGGGACGAATATAATTTACTGATACCAAAGAGGCATAATGTAAGAAAACTGTAAAAAATTATAATTTAATATATTTAAACAAATATATCCACGGACACCACGGACACGGACACCACTTCTGTAGTAATTCAACTTTAAGGATTTATGTCCAACACAAACCTATTTAGCTTCAATATTTACTACCTCTTTATCTCGCAATTCGAATCTTCCAGTGGTTTACTGTGAAATTTAAATCACTATCTCCTAACAATTTCATCGACTGATTCGATATTATTAGTATTTTATCAGAGTTCATTACTTAATGTCATGTAAAATGAGAGTAACTAAATCAGCAATACGAAAATTCTCTACTAAATGCCAACGTTTAACATCGTGCATAAAAGTAACTCATAACACAGATTGAATCTTACTTCACAAGTATAGTATTTGCGTAACTGAACGCTTTACACCTCTTTAAGCAATTTCTTCGAACTTTGACAAACACCCTCCGTTATTTTGTATTTCCTGTTCATCCAGAAAAATACGTTCTCAAGGAGTTTCAACATCAGGTATTGATGCTTTCTACGACCTGTTTTTCATAGCTTTCAGAACAAAAAGTCAAAGGGTAACAAATCTAATGTTGTTGCAGAATAGGTACATAAATTCCAATAAGGAGGTTATGATTGAAGGTCACGAACATTACGAATAATTGAAGGTGACACACCATCAGGTAGTAAACATCTTTCTTCCGGTTCAGGAATTCTTGTGTTTGGGTACGGAACCTTTGGTGATATAATTTGCCGGTGGCTGCAGCATTATTATTATACTATAAATTAAAAGTGTATTAGGATCCTCACATTTGGAAAAGGCTGCTATCTAGAGCACCCTTTATATGTAATCCTCGGGTACTACTGTAACTCTTCCTGTGAATTTCACAGCAGTTATTCTAAAATCAATCAAAATCGTGTGGAGCTGACATGAAATTACTCTGCAGTTAGCAACTTCTAAACGGGACAGAAAAACGCGTATTGAAAACTAAGGGCCAAGTATTCTGTAGTCACGTTATTTCCGATGCAGATAAAGTTTACATTTTCGTTTTAAGAGATTATCTATAAAGATATTAAACAACTTCTTGGAAAAACTTTTGAAGTGGGCAGTCTCTAACATCCTGTAAGAGCGGATTCTGTGGTTAAGGGGGAAAATGGGTAACCACTCTATGCGAAATACTCGATGTGTAACCTAGTTTCAGAGCTCGATCAATATTTTGTGTGTGAACAAAAATACGAGAATATGAATAAGTTGAGTAATAAACGTAAAGCAATAAGTATTTCTTCATTTACCTGACAACATGACACAATATGCTCTTATGTCGTGGCTAACGAAAAGACAGGCTTCGACGCGAATCGGAGTTACGTAATCTAATAGATCGCTAACATTGTGTACTATCATGGTAAAACTGTATCTTTTGTATGAATTGAACGAGCAATTTTTGGTTGTTTGGAATATGGATGATTAGGCGATTGTAGTTTTCATTCGTTGAGCCATGATCAGACTAGGTGAATGACGTCACTGCAGTTTGTACCGAAGCCTGTTAGCCACGTGTTACCTACTCAAACATTGCAGATGTAACATACGCACGTAGTACAGTGCTATTAACGTCAAGCTAGACTTCAGATCTGTTAGATGAAAATCTTACCAGATTAAAGTAGTGCCGAACAAAGGTTTATGTTTTGTTTATTTTGTTTATTTTTTCACACCTCTGGATAAGAGATCATTCAATTGTTTGAGAGTGTGAATTAGCGAGCTTATTTTTCTGCAAGCTTCAACATAAAGCTCTTCTCAGCAATGACCAATGTCCAATGACAGGAACAGTTTTGCCGGCTCAAGAAAGGAAAAATAGTTATACCTATTGCTGTTACTATTATGTGATATAGTGCTATTTGAGGTAGTCGCTTTTAATTACAAATGGTGATGAAGCAATTATCAACTGTCGTAAAGTTGATATTCTGTCAACAGTTTTCTCGTATGTCTCTCAGTTAGTGGAGATTTTAAGTAGGATTAACAATTAGTCACTTTCATTTTAAAAAGCATCTATTTCATCATCCATCACATTTTAATTACTTTATTTTCGCCAAGAAAATGAGCAAATTCTTCTAATGATATTTAACTTCGAAAATATATGATTTTACGAACTTTACTCGGCTAGGCGCATGCGTGTTATGTGCCAAGACTTCTGGTGAAGTTCACCTTTTTAGCATGGGGGCTGATCACATCATCCTCCCGTATTGGCTTGATAATCGCCCCTTCTACCAAGAGCATGTGGGCATGAGGTCGGTATCTGGAGTGCTAGTCCAATTCTGTTGCGTCGTGGACATAATTATAATAATTAATAGTAATAATAATAATAAACAATTATTATCATCTCTATGAGCTAACAATACTCCGGAAGCTGGTGAACTTCATTAAGTTTTATTTTATGTTATACTGATAATTATTAGTAATTAAGTTACATGATGTTATTGTTATAAATATGTAGGTTTCTAATCTTGACCCACTTTCCAGTACACTGAGTGCTTTCTCCATATTTCCCTGTTTTCCCAATCTCCGTCTTCTAATCTTTTCTGTCGTATTCCTGAGGTACCTTCTTCCATCCGCGTTACTCTAGGTCCTTTCCTTTTGTTTTTCCTTCACCTGCTGGTATTCATTACAAAACGGTAGTCTTACATCTTTATTGTGTTTACATTCTGCAATTTTGATGTCAGTTTAAAATGTGAATTTAAAGTAAAAATGAGTGAAGAAGATGATTTTCACGGTTCATCAGGAAACATTTTAAAAGCAGTCCAAGATGCAACTATTAATATACGTCCAGAAAAGTCAAAGAAAGTTCATCTATGTAGTTATATGAAATTGAAACATTGTGAAACATACATTAATACGTATTACAAAGTTTAGTGGTTGTACTATTACAACTGTCGATTAGGCGAGAAAGTTGTTGTTTTAATGTATATTATTAACAAAATGAGCTACACATAATCACTATTGATAAAAATAAATTAATAAATTAATAAATAAAAAAATAATAATTACCATCTAAAGGTTACTTAAACCCGGGACATAAAGTACTTACAATTGTAAGTCGCCCTTGGGGTATTTATCTCTGATGTGAGATTCCCTTGTGGTTAACCGGGAAAAGTGCGAACCAGCTGGGGAATTTAATGTCTTACTGGCAAGTTGGCCATGGTAGCTTAGTGGTTAAAGTAGCCGCTCGATAAGTGGAAGATCCGTGGTTCAAATCCCGGCTATGACATTGAATTTTTCAGTTTCTGATTCCACCTCTTAAACATTGCCCACACATGGCTTGTGTGTTTAAAAACACCAGCAGTAAGCTTGTTGGCATAAATAAATAATAACATGAAGAAAATCTTTTGTTGCCCAGTAACTGCCAAATAAAGTATCACTTGATTATTATAGTAGTAGATAAACTGTTATTGAATTTTTTATATTCTTGTTTCTCCTAATTTGTTCAGTTTTAATTTTATCTAATTTTAAACATTGAGCACATGTGGTTGTGCCTTTAATTAATATATTATTCTTGAAATTAATACCAGAGCTTCTACTTAATACTCATAAGAAATCACTCCCCTAACTACTATTTTACATATTTACATTTTTTGCTTTTTTAATGTGTTTATCTCATATCTCATTAATATTTTATAATTGTTCTTCTTTTTATAGTTCTCCTTTCATTTCTGTTTCTTGTCGACCATAAATTTTAAAGCCTAATTAATCGTATTTATCACAATCTTTGATTAGAGATCCTTTTTCCTCCAAAATTAAATAATTTGCTTTTTCATTTACAATATTTGTTAGGGAATTATCATGTAATATTGTCAGTGCACAGTGGGGGACAGACGGGGCCTGGTTGCTTCACGCCACGTGCCATGCTAGCGAGTGGACAAAGACGTTCAAGACCGGGCTGCCTCGCGAGACTGCTGTGTGCACGTGACTGTTAATAATCGAGGCGGCAGAAGCAAAACGGGTGTCGAAAACGTTCGCGAGAGTTCTACCCGAGTCACTTTCCGGTGCGTGTGTGTCATAAAAATTTAGAAGACAATATAGTAATAGAAAAGTAACCGGACTGATATCTTTATTACAATATAGTTTCACTCAAATTTATTTTATACCCAATAGTTATATTCTTCATTAAATTTTCTATACACAATTGAAATTATCATAATCATCCTCATTATTAAATTATCACACAGAAACAATGATGTGTGCACGGCATTTTCTCCTCTCATAATACCCACACTGCGACACTTTTTTCCAACACATATTTCTGGTGAAATCTGATGTGAATGTTTATGGAATACATTATTTTCTCTGCTTGCTACAGGTAATCCATCACGGAAAGAGAGAAATAGAAAAGGAGAAAGAGAGAGAGAGGGTCTGAATCTTTTATTTTCATTGCAACCAATACACAATTTACCAATTGACCTTTGCTACTAGGTCAAATATAGTATTTAATCTTACATATTATGCAATGTCATCGCTGTAATTATACGAAAGCAAATGCGATCTATCGATTAATCGATACTAGTATACTTGGTCATGTTTAACATAGAGAGACAGGCTCTTCGCTCTTAGTGCGAGTAGAAACGCTTCCATGTTAACATCACAATAACATGTATTTGCTTGCTGTGCAGCAGGGACAGAGAGTGCGGAATCTACTCTCTCTACGAAACGATTTATACCGATGTTTATTCCTTTCAATGGCTTTCAAACTTAATTTGTAGGAACAATATTTTTAGTTCTCAAAGAAGCTGTTTATAAGTTATATATCGTGAATCCATCTAACGCCTCTTGGGTACATATGACTGAGTTTTGACGATTTTTAGTAAAAAATTGATTTTTTTTAATTTAGCGTTAAAAAATATTATAATCTTTCCTCTATCATATGCATCCATTATTTTTTCAGTTCCACCATTTTTAAAGCCAACAGAAGCCATCCTTTAACTCCATGTGCATGGTCTTTAAATGTCCGCTTACGCCCACTTTTGGGATATAATGTTATTGTGCACTGTTACTGTACCATTTCACTTCTATTTTGATTACGCCGCTTGATGTAGGTGAACATGAACTTGCTAATGATTGGCTACTGCAATTTGTAATGTAATTGAAAATATCATCTGAAGAAAGACACAAGAGGTCTGAGGGGGAGACATATAGTCCAGGGCAATTCTGAGGTCAGGCTATTTTCTTTTGCCTTTTTCTTAGCTTGCAATTTTTCAGCATTTTGCTCTATACAAAATACTCCTTGCGGAGCATTTCTTATCAGAATGGCTTGAAACTTGCACAGTATGTAGTAATATGTACTATAAATAAACTTGTATTGGGTTTTGATGTCAGGTGGATTTTAGTGTGCTTTTTATCCTTCAGAACAGGCTGTTACTCCATATTTTTTTTAAAATTATGAAATATAAATATTTACTTTTTTCTGTAAGTCAAACAAATAACCAGATATAAAAACCCAGTACAATTCTAATTTATCCTTGTTTAAAGCGCATCTCTACAAAAAAAGTTTAGAATGATTGGATGAAAACTTTGTCGCAAGGGACTTTTTAAGTGCGACTATTAATTTATGTAAAAATTTACAATATTTCTTGAACCAAGCAATATACAGAGTTGAAACTCTGCACAGCATAATATAGTTACCATATAAATATGCACACAAAATTTCATCAAAATTGATTAAAAAATATAGAAGCTGGAAAATTCTGTCATATGTACCCTTAAGCGTAACGAGCTGTGGACGTAGAAAGTTCTAAAAACATGTAGATTTTGTGAAGTGATACATTTCAATACTTTATGAATTATTTTGCTACACATGCCATTTTTCTTCCAATTCCTGAACCGGTTTAAATATCCCTGTCACAGCAATCTTATCGGAATTAATTCCAAAATAACAATTTTAGTGTGCTTTTTATCCTTCAGAACAGGCTGTTACTCCATATTTTTTTTAAAATTATGAAATATAAATATTTACCTTTTTCTGTAAGTCAAACAAATAACCAGATATAAAAACCCAGTACAATTCTAATTTATCCTTGTTTAAAGCGCATCTCTACAAAAAAAAGTTTAGAATGATTGGATGAAAACTTTGTCACAAGGGACAATTGTTCTACAATTGTTAAAGACCGGACGAGATTCACTGGTTATTCATTCAAAGCCGAACGTCAGAGTTTAATCCTAACGACTGAAATCAACTACAACTGTATAACTGTAGTAAGGGATGGGGAGGGTTCACGTAAGATAACCAGTGAGATGGTACGCGTGGATGATGACGGGATTTTACTAGGCTACAACCTGGTGGATTTTGATTTTTGAAAAAGAAAAAGAAATACAGAAAACTACAATAATACTGAAAGAAATTAATACATTTATGATATAAATAGCTACCAACACCTTTATTTTGTTGCTAAAAGCAAATATACTATGAAAATAACAAAACATACTATTACGGTATTCTAAAACTTTGAATAAAGTTCTTTGCTGCCATATGGCATCACTATGCATTAGACGGTTAAGATAAATGGACATGTATTAGTGTAAAGTAAGATCGTGAAGGAAACCCCAAAACTAGGGCTGAGCATCGCAAGTAGGCGTGGCCCTTTGTGCTTCGAACGCGACCCATGAAAGAGAAGAGAGAGGCTGGAAATGTGATCAGATCTGGGACTGGACTTGCGAATCATGGACGGATCCCTAACATTTCCACATTTAATCCACATTTAATTAGTTTCGAAACACCGGAAGTTCTCTGATTGGGAGGTACGGAGGTGAGGTCTGTTAGATATCCGACCGACGCCAGGAAAAAAGACTTCACATAGCACTCCACCGCCGAGGCTCATCATGCCGATCATCATAGTCTGGTCCCTCAACCCTAAAACAATGATGAAAGATGGATGCAAGAAATGATGGACAGGAAAGTCGTGGTAGAAGACGTCGCCTCGGTAGCCTGCAGAGCTAGTAGCTCGCAAGTTTGATATCCGCCACCCAACAGAAGTTTTTGCGGTAGTCTTCCGTCATAGGTTGAGTATAGCAACAGCGGGGTGAGGGGGATTTTAGACTCTAGGTATTGCCCCAATGTAAAGCCCCATGGAAAGGGGGGCGCACGCGTATACCGCCTTTTCATGATTGAAGAGGAGGAGTTTTAACTCCTTGGTAGAATCTTGGCCTAACTTGTAGAGGAGAAACCAACTCAACATACGCCTACCGACCCGGAGAATCCACGAAAAAACGCATAGTCAGAGTAGGAAGTAGCCGGGAATTATCGCATGATTTACCATGTAAAAGGTTGCTTACGATGACAGAATTTTCTTCGCATTCTTGAAAGATATTAAACTTAAATATCAACTTTGAGTTTTAACCGATTTTTCGTATTTGTGTTATGCTGTTCATAGGCAGGCGCGCGCGCACACACACACACACACAGACACACACACACACACACACACACACACACACACACACACACCCAAAGGCGCGCACGCGGACAGACTTTTTTAAAATTTTTTACAGCACCTAGCCTGAGCCGAAGTGACCATTCTGGCCGCCAATGGCGAACAGTAGTGATATACTGTATGTTCTAGACCAATTAGCATAAATATCCCATTAATCAAATCCTGTCACGCCCCCCCTCCCCTCCCCCCTCCCCTCCCCCTCCCCCTCCCCCTGCCACTCCACCCCCACATGTGGGAATTTCCAAAAAGTCATCTGTATGTTCTGCCCCACTTAGCATAATTTCCCCATTAATAATCCGCCCCCCTCACACTCCTCTCCCTCCCCCCCCTTAAGTGACATTGGTATTTCTTTGGACACGTGGGAATTCCGAAAAGAGAGGGTGGATGGTCTGTCGCGATCAGGATGACAAAGGAAGGGTAATTTATGACCCCCGTCCCCCCTGACCCTCCTATTCTAGTGTCTGCATGTGTTTTCGAAAGAAGAACGTGAGGGTAAGAAACCCTACAATGAATGGCCCCTTACAGATCTTGATATATTTATGTGACAGTTGGAAATGTTTCCCTCGGACAGTTTTTGAAAAGAACACGATACAACTTGCAACGGTGAGCATAGAGGATGACAAAGGAAGGGTAATTTATGACCCCCGTCCCCCCTGACCCTCCTATTCTAGTGTCTGCATGTGTTTTCGAAAGAAGAACGTGAGGGTAAGAAACCCTACAATGAATGGCCCCTTTCAGATCTTGATATATTTATGTGACAGTTGGAAATGTTCCCCTCTGACAGTTTTGAAAAGAACACGCTTCATCTTGCAAGGGGGGCGAGCATAGACATCCGCATTTTTCCTGTCTGAACAGGCCTAGTGTTTTTCTCTTAACATAACAGCCAAAGATCGCCCACCTGCAGGAAGAAACCTTTTCAATAGCGAAAGAATACTTCTGCATTGACACGAGGACCACCCATGTGGTCCCCCACTGCGAGGGTTCCCTGCCTTCCCTCACAATGACCGTTTGGCGTTGAATGGCCGTCCAACCCCCCCAACACTTCAATGGTTCCCACACAGTGGGGACAAAAGGAAACCTGTAACATAACTCTTAGCAGAAAAACAAACTTGCAGTTCGACATAACGAAACTTTTACTGATCAAAATCTACCCCCACACACGCATTCTTCCGAAGAAAAACCTATTCTCACTGAAATTTTCGGACCGCACACATCTTTGACTTTGCACTAGCCATTAAGCGGAAGGGTAATGAGGCTTTTACATTCACAAGGCTTTATCGGTCCACTTTTCCTGTGTCATGTTTTCTAGTTTTTTGTTCTTTATTTATCTATTTTGTTTATTTTGGATTCCTTATGGACTTCAATGATGTCCCGCACAATCAACGCAAGCACTATCTCACGATCTTTTACGCTCATAGAGTTCTCTCTACACACGTTTCTTACTGTGACATGATTGTTTGCATTCTGTTAATCCTCATGAAAATACTGGCTTATACTCTCATTTAATTTCAGTATTATTCTATAAATAATGTTATTTTATACTTGCAACATTCATTTTGTGTATAGTATCATGTTCGACGATCAGAGAGGCTGTTTCTCGTTTCTTTCAAGCAAATTTAAGCTTTGACAACATGTTTCTTAAGCTGAAAATATTGTCTCGTCTGTTACCCTCACGCAACTTTCTCTACTCTTGCCCTAACAATTAATACAAAATGTTATTTGCACTAACATCTTCGTGTTAGCTGAGATAAACGTTTTCACAAATTATCTCACTGCTTATTTCCTTTTATGTGCAAGGGGGGATATTAGAGTAAGGAAGACTTTGTGTACTGATCAAAAGCTACACGCAATTCTACTGAAAAAACATTCCCAAGGGAATTTTTTGGTCCATCCACATCTCTTGACTTCGCATTTGTTTATGTTCCCAAAACTCAACTAAAATCATGGAAATATCTCCAAAAAATCCTACAGGCACACACACATTGTAGCAAACACACCTACACTCACACACACATTTAGACATACACACACACGCACACATACACACACGAGCATACACACATACACACACTCACACACGCGCAGACACCCACACTTACACACATACATACGCGCAAACACACGCACAAAACCGCATAAGCTTCATTTATAATTTCCTTAAATTAAGGACTTTATGTTAGCCAATGCATCACTTTTCACAAGGATACTCTACTCAGTTTTCTTTGTGAAATATCCGGTGTGTTTAAGAGGACACTTATTTATACATTTATTTTCTTGTTTATAGTATCTTACGAGATTACTATGCTTGTTTAATCCTAGCAAGTAATATTTTTTAAATCGCACCAAAGAATAACGATACCACAATGCAGGAACAGTAAGCACCCGACGAACGTAGCTGAATCATTGAACCATCAGCAATACAGGTTATTATTGGTGTTACATCATAAAATAGAAGCAAAATTGCATAAGGACGCATTTTCAAAGTAATGGACATATTTCAGACACTAAGTAATATCTCGCCTTATTATTAGTTTCTTTATTGACAAATTCGAGAGTTCTGGTCAAAGTAATTACTGGAATAACCTTCAATCTTACAGAAAATTCTTTTGACTTCATTTCTACATAAACACAAATATTAAAAATCTGATGTGTTACACTCACGGGACTTTCTCCCCTCTTGTACTTCCCATTCTTACAAAATCTTATTCCTATATCTTCTTCGTGTTAGTTGAGATAAACATTTGTACAAATTATCTTATTGCTTATTTCCTTGTAGGTGCAAGGAGAATGATAGAATACTGTAGGCTTTCTGCCATAGTCTAATGTTTTAAAGCTTTGAGATTCTGTTGTCTTTGCACACTTAAGATATAAAAAAATGAACAACGATGATCCATTTCACGAAAGTTCTAAGTTTTTCCGAAACTCACACACATAACAAGGAATATCTCCGAAATGATTCACACTACAAGAAAATTTATTCAGTCAATTTTCAGGCAAAAATTGTGTATTTTAGCAAGATCTATATTCTCTATAGTATGATTTGGTCCATCTCTAACGGTTTACCAGTTATGCAAAAGCCGCCCAGAATAAAAACGACTACAGGGGCTTCACCCAGAAAATTCAAGATATACATTTCATTTATCAAAAAAATATCTCAAACATATGACATTTTAATCAAATCGTTAGAGCAATTTCCAAGAAAGTCAAAATTTTCGAAAAATGTTCCATGTAAAGGGTAGTTAAGGGGGATATTTTCTTTTCAAATTCTTCGTGGCGCATCCTTGAAAGACATTAAACTTAAATACTAACTTTGGTTTAACCGACTTTTCGTTTTGAGTTATGCTGAGCACAGACTGACACACACACACACACACACACACACACACACACACACATGCCTACACATACACACACATTTTTAGCAAACACACCTACACTCACACACACATTTAGACATACACACACACGCACACATACACACACGAGCATACACACACATACACACACTCACACACGCGCAGACACCCACACTTACACACATACACTCACACACATGCACCCAAGCACACACATACACACATACACGCACCTTTTTGTAAACCTGCTTTTTTGGATTCAGAGGGCCTCGAACATATATTTCCGGTGAAATCTTGACTTCGAATTTTTGGGTGGAGTACGATACTTCCCCTATTGGCCAGTAGAGAAAGTAAAAATAGAGGTTGCGACAACTGAGCATAAAAAATACACAACGCTAATTTCATTTCAATATATGAAACTCCTGATATTATTCTTTGTTATCAAATGATTAAAAATTGAAGAGACAGAATAATGAAAATTTCATTCATCTTACCCTTGCTATTGAATAAAGTTAGTGAATGAGACCTGATGCTCTGAAAGTATTTATTTTTTCTCAAGTAGTAATAGATAAGGGGTTAATAAAATCTCAACAGGAACTTTTTGTCACTAGATGTAAGTTTATTTAATAAGTTTGCCAGTTTATAGCAGGTTTGTATAAAACAATTGTACTATTAAATCTTACAATCCAGAGGCTTTTAAGGGGAGAATATGTTTGGAAACAACACAAAGAATAAGTGAAAACTGCGCACCAATATTCATTACAACACCAAACCAAAACGGAAAAAGGGGGAGCTTGTAGACAGAATACAAGACGAGCTCTATGGTGTTAAAGGAAATTAAAGGCGCAAAACTCCTTATGTGACTTAATCTCTGGGAATGGCTGATGGTAGCATGGAGATGGGAACAATAACAATGATAATGAATAGGAATCCCGCCAGCCTATATTTTAAACATTTTGTTCGGTGTTATTCATCTTTAATTTTTTATTTAAGCATAACATTTCTTGTCATTTCTTACTGAACCTTCAGCATTCACTTCATTGAATAAGAAAGAGAATAAAGACATCATTCAGATGTTCATACATTCATTTTAAATTACATTAAAGGCTGGCTTTGTCACTTTCATTATAAAACAAGCTATTATGTATATCATTTCACAGTATCCAAATATTGGAAAGAAAGCAAACTTCTTAGTTTAGCCAATAAAAACAAAGTTCGGCGGGGTGGGGGGGTAGCTGTTTTACTGCGCAGCTGCACAGGTGTGGTGGGGGAAAGCATTCTAACCTATAAAAGGGTACACCGGCCGCAGGAGTGATTGCAGTTCTAGAGGGCGAAACATCAGTTGGCATTTACACATCACTGCAACAATAACATACATTCCATAATGGCAGGTAAGCCCATTTTATTATACTTTAAAGAAACATTTTGGTGTCTTTCTACGAGTGAAAGTCATTAAATAGGAACAAAATACGCAGAAAAAAGTTTTTATATGTTAAATGGCATGTATTTCCTTACAATGGACTTGAAATTATCAGCTCATCATTCATTGCCTTTACACATTGAAAGATTAAGTCAAAGTGGAAATCCGAACTAACGATGAAATTGCCAAATGTAGGAAAACACGATAACTTTTTTTTCCCACTATTCATTAAATGTTTTCTTTTGTTGTTATTTTTATTATTATTCTTTTATTCTTTTGTTGGAAACATCGACAGGGCAAATGAATCTAACACGAGCATCAATGGCTCGCCCCCTCGACGTTGCACAACACGACTTGACAAAGTTACAACGCCAGTTAGGCCCAATAAATGCAGTTGTGATAGTTGTAAAAATATTTCATTACTGAAAAGTCTACTGGGGGAAATTCAAGGTAAGAATTATTAAATATTGAAATGCTAGTTTATATTGTTCCTTATTTGTCTCATTGTAGGAATTCCATCGTAAGCAATTTTTGTGTACATTCTGTCTTCCAGCGTTAGCATTACAGCTCCAAACCATATGTTCAATCGAAATATCATATATGATATTTTGTTTTTCATCATTCATCTGACTTATAATATCCCTTTTAATACTCTCTTCTTCATATCAAAGTGACTTATCTCAAATAATCTGTCTCTAAGCCAAAAACATTTTCTTTTATACCTGAATTAAATATAGTCTTTTATTCAATCTTTAATAAATGTTCACTTGCTGAATATGAATATCCACTTCAAATATTATAACACCATTAATTAATTTTATTGTTTCATCTTACTTCAGGCCCATATGAACCAATGGACCTTTCATTGAATCGCCAGCCTAAGGAGCAGCACACCATGAGACCTTCACAAACAGCTTTACACAGAGAATCAGCGCAAAAGAGGGAATTATACCATAAATCACTTTGCGATTGCAAGATCGCTAATCAAGCTGGGAAGAGCACATCTTCTTCAATATCGCAGAGTAATAAGCAGCCGCATGAAAACACCCATCAGATTACAGATGAACAATTATATCAACAACGCAAGTACAGCTGGGAACCTTCAAATAAAAGATGTCATACTCATACAAGGGAGCAATTCAACAGCCCGCAGCAAAGAACTCAACAAAACTTAAAGGAATTGAGCGAAAACAAGACAAGGATATGTATTCATACCTGTGAAACTATGAAATGTGATACTTTGAAAATTGCCATAGAACTTATTTTATAATTCAATAAGATTTCTTAGAACAGATAACCAGCTCTTATAGAGATACGTTATTGACTTTGGCAGGGACTCTAGGTCATATCTAACGACAGTAACAATCATTCATCATGTAATTCATGCTTAGCCTGCAGAGTCGCAGTTATCAGAAGTAACAGGTATTCTATTTTATTCCAAGGGCGGAAAAACAGCATGATAGACACAGAGAGAGAGAGAGAGAGAGAGAGAGAGAGAGACTGACTGTTATGTGCAGGTGTTTTACCCATATTTATGAATTCTGTATAATATCCACAGGCATTTAGCCTGAAGCAGTATCTACTTATATTGTGAAATCATCAATTATGTTGAAATGTAAAAACGATTTTGATTCATTTAATAAAATTTATGAAGAGAAATATCAGCGTTATCATTTAACCTGTCGTAACCTATCCTAGCCTAAGCAAGCCTACCCTATCCAAATTTAGCCTATCTTAACTAGGAATGCATGCAGGAATAACATAATGTATGATATAAATTAACAAAAGAACATAATTACAATCAGATAATTTTATTTAACTTATAAAGATGAATACACTACCATTACCATTCAGAAAGCAAGCATATACTATTGAAAGACAATACATATATTTTCATTTCATTTCTTAATCATTCAATGATGCCAGTCGATTTCAGTTCATTGATAATTCCTTGAATTTCCTTATAGTGATTCTGTCCGCTCGATTCTTGTGACATGATTAATAATCTTAAACGTTTTACTAATTCATTTGGATCGAACCAAGGATATTCCAGACGAAAAGCAACATTTGATGAAGGAGCATCTTGCATGTTATTGGATACTTGGAGATTATTACTTTCTTCCAATGATGTCATGTTTCCAGATGTTTTTACAAGGACGCTTAGCGTTGATTTTCCATCTTCATTATTAGATGATTCATCAATTCCAGATTTTTCACTCTCTTGCAACGGAAATGCCCCTGATTCAGAATTAGCTATATTGTTCACAGGACCATTAGAAACCTCTTTCTTGCATATTTTATTATGGCGTTGAAGCCTACTCGTTGTCCTATTCTTTAAAGTCTGCCCACACTCACAGCATTTGAGGAAACGATCCTTTCCAAGACTAATATATGAAAAATTAAGTCTTGCGTATTTTGAGCAATACAACCTTTTACTGTGATCACTCATTGTGAAAATGCAACTGAAGCTGACAATAACCGTTTAAGCAAAAGTTAGAGATGCTCGATATTTTATACATTGATTGTTCATATGTCAAATATAAACTCGCAACAATGCAAAACAATTTAGTGTAGGCAGACACCCTAAGTAACCACAGGTGAGCAGATGTGGTGACCATGGGTGACCATGGGTGACCCATGGGTGACCAGATGAGATGACCATGGGTGACCAAGGGTGACCAAGGGTGACCAAGGGTGACCATGGGTGACCAAGGGTGACCAAGGGTGACCAGATTAGGTGACCATGGGTGACCAGATGAGGTGACCATGGGTGACCATGGGTGACCAGATGAGATGACCATGGGTGACCAAGGGTGACCAAGGGTGACCAAGGGTGACCATGGGTGACCAAGGGTGACCAAGGGTGACCAGATTAGGTGACCACGGGTGACCAGATGAGGTGACCATGGGTGACCAAGGGTGACCAGATTAGGTGACCAGGGTGACCAGATGAGGTGACCAGGGTGACCATGGGTGACCAAGGGTGACCATGGGGTGACCAAGGGTGACCATGGGTGACCAAGGGTGACCAAGGGTGACCATGGGGTGACCAAGGGTGACCATGGGTGACCAGGGGTGACCAGGGGTGACCAAGGGTGACCATGGGTGACCAGATTAGGTGACCAAATAGGTGGCCCGTGACCCAAGCATGTACGTGAGCAAAATAAGTGCAAGCTAATGTGAGACTATCAAACATTCAAGATATATAACCTAAACCTAACCTAAGCTAACATAATGTTACCTGAACCTGTTTGCTTGAATCTACACACTGTAACTATTTTTAATTGAGGATTTCATTCTGATTGCACCAACAAATATAACATTACCTATGCTGAATTCTTCTATTTCAAACTTTTATTCTCGTAGCACATGCACTAAGTCATCCCATTCCATACAAATATTCAATTTCCGTATAACATAGCCTAATCTACTCTTAATGTGTTTCATGTCACTTAAGACACGATTCAACATTCAGAGAACAATGTCTCAGGTCGATTCTATAGACACAGTTAACAAATCTTTTCTGGAAAGTAATGTTATTCCACTATTCTTCCACACATCACCCATACAGGTTATTCACACCAATCAGATAAACATATATCCTACCCTCACCTAACTCTAATCTAAATTCAAGCAAACTATTAAGAGAATGCTATTGTATTGATGATACTCTGATGAAGTCAATGTGATCTTTTCCTCTCATATACAAATATTCAATACTCTGAACACCAAACCTGGCTTAATATTCTTGATGACACATAAAATCAACCACAATTAATTATCTTGAGAGCAAGCTGTTTCGATTATCTTCTGGCGTGTTTGACCCTTGGTCACCCTTGGTCACCCTTGGTCACCCATGGTCATCTCATCTGGTCACCCATGGTCACCCATGGTCACCTCATCTGGTCACCCATGGTCACCTAATCTGGTCACCCTTGGTCACCCTTGGTCACCCATGGTCACCCTTGGTCACCCTTGGTCACCCATGGTCATCTCATCTGGTCACCCATGGGTCACCCATGGTCACCCATGGTCACCACATCTGCTCACCTGTGGTTACTTAGGGTGTCTGCCTACACTAAATTGTTTTGCATTGTTGCGAGTTTATATTTGACATATGAACAATCAATGTATAAAATATCGAGCATCTCTAACTTTTGCTTAAACGGTTATTGTCAGCTTCAGTTGCATTTTCACAATGAGTGATCACAGTAAAAGGTTGTATTGCTCAAAATACGCAAGACTTAATTTTTCATATATTAGTCTTGGAAAGGATCGTTTCCTCAAATGCTGTGAGTGTGGGCAGACTTTAAAGAATAGGACAACGAGTAGGCTTCAACGCCATAATAAAATATGCAAGAAAGAGGTTTCTAATGGTCCTGTGAACAATATAGCTAATTCTGAATCAGGGGCATTTCCGTTGCAAGAGAGTGAAAAATCTGGAATTGATGAATCATCTAATAATGAAGATGGAAAATCAACGCTAAGCGTCCTTGTAAAAACATCTGGAAACATGACATCATTGGAAGAAAGTAATAATCTCCAAGTATCCAATAACATGCAAGATGCTCCTTCATCAAATGTTGCTTTTCGTCTGGAATATCCTTGGTTCGATCCAAATGAATTAGTAAAACGTTTAAGATTATTAATCATGTCACAAGAATCGAGCGGACAGAATCACTATAAGGAAATTCAAGGAATTATCAATGAACTGAAATCGACTGGCATCATTGAATGATTAAGAAATGAAATGAAAATATATGTATTGTCTTTCAATAGTATATGCTTGCTTTCTGAATGGTAATGGTAGTGTATTCATCTTTATAAGTTAAATAAAATTATCTGATTGTAATTATGTTCTTTTGTTAATTTATATCATACATTATGTTATTCCTGCATGCATTCCTAGTTAAGATAGGCTAAATTTGGATAGGGTAGGCTTGCTTAGGCTAGGATAGGTTACGACAGGTTAAATGATAACGCTGATATTTCTCTTCATAAATTTTATTAAATGAATCAAAATCGTTTTTACATTTCAACATAATTGATGATTTCACAATATAAGTAGATACTGCTTCAGGCTAAATGCCTGTGGATATTATACAGAATTCATAAATATGGGTAAAACACCTGCACATAACAGTCAGTCTCTCTCTCTCTCTCTCTCTCTCTCTCTCTCTCTCTCTCTGTGTCTATCATGCTGTTTTTCCGCCCTTGGAATAAAATAGAATACCTGTTACTTCTGATAACTGCGACTCTGCAGGCTAAGCATGAATTACATGATGAATGATTGTTACTGTCGTTAGATATGACCTAGAGTCCCTGCCAAAGTCAATAACGTATCTCTATAAGAGCTGGTTATCTGTTCTAAGAAATCTTATTGAATTATAAAATAAGTTCTATGGCAATTTTCAAAGTATCACATTTCATAGTTTCACAGGTATGAATACATATCCTTGTCTTGTTTTCGCTCAATTCCTTTAAGTTTTGTTGAGTTCTTTGCTGCGGGCTGTTGAATTGCTCCCTTGTATGAGTATGACATCTTTTATTTGAAGGTTCCCAGCTGTACTTGCGTTGTTGATATAATTGTTCATCTGTAATCTGATGGGTGTTTTCATGCGGCTGCTTATTACTCTGCGATATTGAAGAAGATGTGTTCTTCCCAGCTTGATTAGCGATCTTGCAATCGCAAAGTGATTTATGGTATAATTCCCTCTTTTGCGCTGATTCTCTGTGTAAAGCTGTTTGTGAAGGTCTCATGGTGTGCTGCTCCTTAGGCTGGCGATTCAATGAAAGGTCCATTGGTTCATATGGGCCTGAAGTAAGATGAAACAATAAAATTAATTAATGGTGTTATAATATTTGAAGTGGATATTCATATTCAGCAAGTGAACATTTATTAAAGATTGAATAAAAGACTATATTTAATTCAGGTATAAAAGAAAATGTTTTTGGCTTAGAGACAGATTATTTGAGATAAGTCACTTTGATATGAAGAAGAGAGTATTAAAAGGGATATTATAAGTCAGATGAATGATGAAAAACAAAATATCATATATGATATTTCGATTGAACATATGGTTTGGAGCTGTAATGCTAACGCTGGAAGACAGAATGTACACAAAAATTGCTTACGATGGAATTCCTACAATGAGACAAATAAGGAACAATATAAACTAGCATTTCAATATTTAATAATTCTTACCTTGAATTTCCCCCAGTAGACTTTTCAGTAATGAAATATTTTTACAACTATCACAACTGCATTTATTGGGCCTAACTGGCGTTGTAACTTTGTCAAGTCGTGTTGTGCAACGTCGAGGGGGCGAGCCATTGATGCTCGTGTTAGATTCATTTGCCCTGTCGATGTTTCCTACAAAAGAATAAAAGAATAATAATAAAAATAACAACAAAAGAAAACATTTAATGAATAGTGGGAAAAAAAAGTTATCGTGTTTTCCTACATTTGGCAATTTCATCGTTAGTTCGGATTTCCACTTTGACTTAATCTTTCAATGTGTAAAGGCAATGAATGATGAGCTGATAATTTCAAGTCCATTGTAAGGAAATACATGCCATTTAACATATAAAAACTTTTTTCTGCGTATTTTGTTCCTATTTAATGACTTTCACTCGTAGAAAGACACCAAAATGTTTCTTTAAAGTATAATAAAATGGGCTTACCTGCCATTATGGAATGTATGTTATTGTTGCAGTGATGTGTAAATGCCAACTGATGTTTCGCCCTCTAGAACTGCAATCACTCCTGCGGCCGGTGTACCCTTTTATAGGTTAGAATGCTTTCCCCCACCACACCTGTGCAGCTGCGCAGTAAAACAGCTACCCCCCCCCACCCCGCCGAACTTTGTTTTTATTGGCTAAACTAAGAAGTTTGCTTTCTTTCCAATATTTGGATACTGTGAAATGATATACATAATAGCTTGTTTTATAATGAAAGTGACAAAGCCAGCCTTTAATGTAATTTAAAATGAATGTATGAACATCTGAATGATGTCTTTATTCTCTTTCTTATTCAATGAAGTGAATGCTGAAGGTTCAGTAAGAAATGACAAGAAATGTTATGCTTAAATAAAAAATTAAAGATGAATAACACCGAACAAAATGTTTAAAATATAGGCTGGCGGGATTCCTATTCATTATCATTGTTATTGTTCCCATCTCCATGCTACCATCAGCCATTCCCAGAGATTAAGTCACATAAGGAGTTTTGCGCCTTTAATTTCCTTTAACACCATAGAGCTCGTCTTGTATTCTGTCTACAAGCCCCCCCTTTTTCCGTTTTGGTTTGGTGTTGTAATGAATATTGGTGCGCAGTTTTCACTTATTCTTTGTGTTGTTTCCAAACATATTCTCCCCTTAAAAGCCTCTGGATTGTAAGATTTAATAGTACAATTGTTTTATACAAACCTGCTATAAACTGGCAAACTTATTAAATAAACTTACATCTAGTGACAAAAAGTTCCTGTTGAGATTTTATTAACCCCTTATCTATTACTACTTGAGAAAAAATAAATACTTTCAGAGCATCAGGTCTCATTCACTAACTTTATTCAATAGCAAGGGTAAGATGAATGAAATTTTCATTATTCTGTCTCTTCAATTTTTAATCATTTGATAACAAAGAATAATATCAGGAGTTTCATATATTGAAATGAAATTAGCGTTGTGTATTTTTTATGCTCAGTTGTCGCAACCTCTATTTTTACTTTCTCTACTGGCCAATAGGGGAAGTATCGTACTCCACCCAAAAATTCGAAGTCAAGATTTCACCGGAAATATATGTTCGAGGCCCTCTGAATCCAAAAAAGCAGGTTTACAAAAAGGTGCGTGTATGTGTGTATGTGTGTGCTTGGGTGCATGTGTGTGAGTGTATGTGTGTAAGTGTGGGTGTCTGCGCGTGTGTGAGTGTGTGTATGTGTGTGTATGCTCGTGTGTGTATGTGTGCGTGTGTGTGTATGTCTAAATGTGTGTGTGAGTGTAGGTGTGTTTGCTAAAAATGTGTGTGTATGTGTAGGCATGTGTGTGTGTGTGTGTGTGTGTGTGTGTGTGTGTGTGTGTGTCAGTCTGTGCTCAGCATAACTCAAAACGAAAAGTCGGTTAAACCAAAGTTAGTATTTAAGTTTAATGTCTTTCAAGGATGCGCCACGAAGAATTTGAAAAGAAAATATCCCCCTTAACTACCCTTTACATGGAACATTTTTCGAAAATTTTGACTTTCTTGGAAATTGCTCTAACGATTTGATTAAAATGTCATATGTTTGAGATATTTTTTTGATAAATGAAATGTATATCTTGAATTTTCTGGGTGAAGCCCCTGTAGTCGTTTTTATTCTGGGCGGCTTTTGCATAACTGGTAAACCGTTAGAGATGGACCAAATCATACTATAGAGAATATAGATCTTGCTAAAATACACAATTTTTGCCTGAAAATTGACTGAATAAATTTTCTTGTAGTGTGAATCATTTCGGAGATATTCCTTGTTATGTGTGTGAGTTTCGGAAAAACTTAGAACTTTCGTGAAATGGATCATCGTTGTTCATTTTTTTATATCTTAAGTGTGCAAAGACAACAGAATCTCAAAGCTTTAAAACATTAGACTATGGCAGAAAGCCTACAGTATTCTATCATTCTCCTTGCACCTACAAGGAAATAAGCAATAAGATAATTTGTACAAATGTTTATCTCAACTAACACGAAGAAGATATAGGAATAAGATTTTGTAAGAATGGGAAGTACAAGAGGGGAGAAAGTCCCGTGAGTGTAACACATCAGATTTTTAATATTTGTGTTTATGTAGAAATGAAGTCAAAAGAATTTTCTGTAAGATTGAAGGTTATTCCAGTAATTACTTTGACCAGAACTCTCGAATTTGTCAATAAAGAAACTAATAATAAGGCGAGATATTACTTAGTGTCTGAAATATGTCCATTACTTTGAAAATGCGTCCTTATGCAATTTTGCTTCTATTTTATGATGTAACACCAATAATAACCTGTATTGCTGATGGTTCAATGATTCAGCTACGTTCGTCGGGTGCTTACTGTTCCTGCATTGTGGTATCGTTATTCTTTGGTGCGATTTAAAAAATATTACTTGCTAGGATTAAACAAGCATAGTAATCTCGTAAGATACTATAAACAAGAAAATAAATGTATAAATAAGTGTCCTCTTAAACACACCGGATATTTCACAAAGAAAACTGAGTAGAGTATCCTTGTGAAAAGTGATGCATTGGCTAACATAAAGTCCTTAATTTAAGGAAATTATAAATGAAGCTTATGCGGTTTTGTGCGTGTGTTTGCGCGTATGTATGTGTGTAAGTGTGGGTGTCTGCGCGTGTGTGAGTGTGTGTATGTGTGTATGCTCGTGTGTGTATGTGTGCGTGTGTGTGTATGTCTAAATGTGTGTGTGAGTGTAGGTGTGTTTGCTACAATGTGTGTGTGCCTGTAGGATTTTTTGGAGATATTTCCATGATTTTAGTTGAGTTTTGGGAACATAAACAAATGCGAAGTCAAGAGATGTGGATGGACCAAAAAATTCCCTTGGGAATGTTTTTTCAGTAGAATTGCGTGTAGCTTTTGATCAGTACACAAAGTCTTCCTTACTCTAATATCCCCCCTTGCACATAAAAGGAAATAAGCAGTGAGATAATTTGTGAAAACGTTTATCTCAGCTAACACGAAGATGTTAGTGCAAATAACATTTTGTATTAATTGTTAGGGCAAGAGTAGAGAAAGTTGCGTGAGGGTAACAGACGAGACAATATTTTCAGCTTAAGAAACATGTTGTCAAAGCTTAAATTTGCTTGAAAGAAACGAGAAACAGCCTCTCTGATCGTCGAACATGATACTATACACAAAATGAATGTTGCAAGTATAAAATAACATTATTTATAGAATAATACTGAAATTAAATGAGAGTATAAGCCAGTATTTTCATGAGGATTAACAGAATGCAAACAATCATGTCACAGTAAGAAACGTGTGTAGAGAGAACTCTATGAGCGTAAAAGATCGTGAGATAGTGCTTGCGTTGATTGTGCGGGACATCATTGAAGTCCATAAGGAATCCAAAATAAACAAAATAGATAAATAAAGAACAAAAAACTAGAAAACATGACACAGGAAAAGTGGACCGATAAAGCCTTGTGAATGTAAAAGCCTCATTACCCTTCCGCTTAATGGCTAGTGCAAAGTCAAAGATGTGTGCGGTCCGAAAATTTCAGTGAGAATAGGTTTTTCTTCGGAAGAATGCGTGTGTGGGGGTAGATTTTGATCAGTAAAAGTTTCGTTATGTCGAACTGCAAGTTTGTTTTTCTGCTAAGAGTTATGTTACAGGTTTCCTTTTGTCCCCACTGTGTGGGAACCATTGAAGTGTTGGGGGGGTTGGACGGCCATTCAACGCCAAACGGTCATTGTGAGGGAAGGCAGGGAACCCTCGCAGTGGGGGACCACATGGGTGGTCCTCGTGTCAATGCAGAAGTATTCTTTCGCTATTGAAAAGGTTTCTTCCTGCAGGTGGGCGATCTTTGGCTGTTATGTTAAGAGAAAAACACTAGGCCTGTTCAGACAGGAAAAATGCGGATGTCTATGCTCGCCCCCCTTGCAAGATGAAGCGTGTTCTTTTCAAAACTGTCAGAGGGGAACATTTCCAACTGTCACATAAATATATCAAGATCTGAAAGGGGCCATTCATTGTAGGGTTTCTTACCCTCACGTTCTTCTTTCGAAAACACATGCAGACACTAGAATAGGAGGGTCAGGGGGGACGGGGGTCATAAATTACCCTTCCTTTGTCATCCTCTATGCTCACCGTTGCAAGTTGTATCGTGTTCTTTTCAAAAACTGTCCGAGGGAAACATTTCCAACTGTCACATAAATATATCAAGATCTGTAAGGGGCCATTCATTGTAGGGTTTCTTACCCTCACGTTCTTCTTTCGAAAACACATGCAGACACTAGAATAGGAGGGTCAGGGGGGACGGGGGTCATAAATTACCCTTCCTTTGTCATCCTGATCGCGACAGACCATCCACCCTCTCTTTTCGGAATTCCCACGTGTCCAAAGAAATACCAATGTCACTTAAGGGGGGGGAGGGAGAGGAGTGTGAGGGGGGCGGATTATTAATGGGGAAATTATGCTAAGTGGGGCAGAACATACAGATGACTTTTTGGAAATTCCCACATGTGGGGGTGGAGTGGCAGGGGGAGGGGGAGGGGGAGGGGAGGGGGGAGGGGAGGGGGGGCGTGACAGGATTTGATTAATGGGATATTTATGCTAATTGGTCTAGAACATACAGTATATCACTACTGCGAACCTTACCAAGGAGGAGAGCGGAGCTTTTTTTTCATGGATCCTCAAAACTTCTAATTCCGGTGTAATCTTGACATCAAAGTTTTGGGTTGAATGCAATACTTCCCCTGATTACTAAACGTAGTACAGAAAGTCAAAAATCAAAGTAACCGGTTTCTTTAAACCAATTCACTAAAACTGTGCGTCTTAGTTATCAAAAGCACAAATGTATCAGATGTTTATTATTACAGTACTTTGAGTTTCTTTGAGGAAAACTATGAGACACATTGGAGATTTTAGATGTTCTTTCATGCTAATAGAAGGCACATATTATTCGAATTTCAATTCTTTCTATTTTTCAATTTCAAATACAAATTAGAGCAATCGTGGGATTAAATAAAAGCCTTGGAAATTAGAAATACAACATACCTACTACTTAAAATCCGCACCTACTCAAATATACCGGGATACATGAATCAAATGATAGAATTTAATAGGTTTTGGATGTGACGACGGGAAGGTTGAGGATCTGAGTTTCAAATTCGGGCATTAATTTTTAAATCTGATAATGTGTTCTAGTATTAGAGATGGTCATCCTCGTCTTCTTTATCATGACCATTTGTCTCGATCCGGCTTCACAAAATTCCTTAAGTGTATCCTTATTCAACTGTCCACGTCCTTGCATATTCTCAGCGAATCTCAGTCATCCATTTGCTTGCTTGCATTTTATTATGCTTGAGTGCACAGGTACTATGATTAATAAATTTGTTATAGTCCCATACTGTTACAAGCGTTTTATACGTCTGGCTGCTTATCTTATAATCCCTATGGTGCCGGCGCAATTACAGCAGATAGTAGCGCAAACGTGATAGTGATGCAAATGCCCAATTCCGTGGAGTAAACCGCACTGTCTCCCTAGAAACCCAGAAGGTTCGAGTTCTAATGTGGTCCCTGTGAATTTCGAATTTTTCCTCAATCTGGAAGTACCATAAAGACCATTCCACCTGGACACGTGGAATTAATCATTAATCATAATGTACTGTTCGACTCCTACACTTAAATGTGTTCATTTGCTGCTAGAAATCTACATCGAAATGAAGTCCATTTCCATATAGATTTTGATTTCAATACAGATTTTTGTGCTTACGTGCCATGATACTCAGAACCTGTGAAACATAGTTTATTCAATAATATCAACTTATATTAACTTTATTTCAATGTTTTCATTCCTTATAATGAAATTCTAATAAACAGTTTTTCACACTTTACAAACATTGAGTAACAAAGAGTTTAAACACACAAAATCTGTTATCTGACTTGTTAATATACACATTTTGTGTGGTGCAATTTACAAACAGGGTTGCTGGTTATGCTCTCTTATGAAACTTAGTTGAAATGAATGGTTAATTTGTATTTATTTGAATGCTTTACTGAATAATTTGTCCTCGAGCTTGAGGATTTCATTGTTTTGACATGCTTTAAAAGTAAACCATGAGCACATTTTTGAGAGTGAAGTTACATTTTTTCTTGCTCCTAAACCATTAACGTTTCACATATTTTCTTTGATTTTTCATAAGTAAACTCTTACTTACATTGCTCGCCTCCTCCAATATATCAGGAGGTGTGGAACTAAATTCCACCTCTTCAAATTCACTAATACCTAAACGTTTCAGTCTCCATCTTGTAAAATCAATACTTGTGACGTTGAATCACTATTCCTTGTTAACGAAGCGTATGTATTCGATATTATCAAGAAACTGATTTATCACATTTTTATTTTCTTTCCTATGCATCTAAATATTACATATTTATTGTGTATCTAAAATGAGTGAGTGGGATTTAAGAGCCGGTCGACAGTTAAGTCATTAAGGCCCCAGTGGTGGCATTGGGGCATCATTCTTACCTAGAGGAAATCAAAGGCGTACACGTTCATGTTATACTCCTGATTAGCCCACATGATGTTTCTGAAGATGACTTCTTTGGCACGATTTACATTTTACACGGTCTTCAATATTTGGTCCAAAAGATGAAGTACACACTCTCAAAAGATATGCAAGATGTCATTAAAGTTTTCGTTCACCATGGTTCCAGTAGCTCGAGTGGACCCTTACTGAATGGAGTAAAAAATAATTGTACATCTGATTAAATTTATTAATTTTATCATTTTCAACACATTTTATGTATGACATATTATATCCTAAATATTTAAAAAGATTTACCTGCTATAAAATTGTATTATTAATTACGATTTTTGCTTTTTTTAACACTTGTAAATTAAGCGATAATACGGAGAACTTTGTGTGATTATTACATATCAGACATTCTTTCACTATCAGAGCTTGTGTTGCTATCCACATAACGGTTTAAAATTATTTTCTCATTTATAGTTAGAAGACTATTACAAGCACTTAAAGCGATTGGTGTTCCTTCCTCGCCCGAGGCGACAGCATCCTAATTAACGAATTTCAATGGAGTAGCTACATTTTCAGGGGTCTGGGATGATAGCGACCGATTTGATTTCATTAGATAGAGAAATGGCGGCCTCCTTTCAGAGGTACAGAGATTGGTTGCATTTGTCAATCAACGCTAATGCATCGAGACGAGTCAATAGTAACGGTTTGGGTTGCCCTGACCTCTTTCCTTGAGCGCTTTTACCTCGAGGAAAAAGTCTAACTCCGAGATAGTGAACCTGTCCCGACATGCTCTGCTAGACTATTTCAAGAAGTCTGTTCCTGATATTTGGTCAGCGTCATGTCTCCTAACTCTTCAGGAACTCTTCCACTCCCTGGTCTAGTCATAGTAACAGTAGGACGTAAAATTGCTTGGGAGAACGATTATCAAAAAAGTATGATGGGTTGCACTCACATGACTTTCTTTGCTCTTGTGCGAACTATTCTTACAAACTCTGATTCCTCTATCTTCTTCAAGTTAATCGAGATAATATTTGCAGAACTTATCTTATTGTGTATGTTTTGCAGGTGCATAGGGAATATGGGGAATACAGAAGACTTTGAGCGGTAGTCAAACCTTCGAAAACTGTTCCCTAAATGAAGATTTAAAATTTCCGTTCTCTTTGCACGGCCAAGAGATAAAAAAGGGAAAAGCGAGTGTGTAGTTGTGTGTAGTTTAGAGCAGAGGAATTTTCTTCATAGCCTTCGTGTTACATCCTAAAAATATTAAATTTAAATACAAACTGGTTTTTAACCGATTTTTGAGTTATGCTGTTCACATACACACGCGCGCGCGCGGATCTTTTTATAAAAATACCATTTTTTAGATTCAGACGGTCTCATAACATATTTCTGGTGAAATCTCGACATCTTGGTTTTGGCTGAAATACAATACTTCCCCTCCTAATTATACTAGTTGAGAAGGTAAAGATTACAAGAATGTAAGTTTTTGTCCAAATCAATGTCATTACGTGACGCGAAAATGCAAAACCTTAATAAAATGTGAGTGACATCACAAACTCCAAACACTGTCAGCCGCATATACCGGGTGGAAGGGAAGTCATTACATTAATTTAAACCAGTGGTAGATCTAGGTATTTGAAACACATTTTGTATCTTACATTTTTGTCTCTGACCTTTTCGTATGGTAGCACAGCAGATTGTGGGGATGAGACTTTCCCTAGCTCAGTACGTAAACAAACTTCCTAGCGGTGCGGCTTGAAAACATAAACACATACCGTGTCTTGTCCTTCTGTGTTTACTGTGCATGTGTAAGCCAATCACAAGCGTTAGCTTCCAAAACACAAGGCGAAAGTGAAAGTGTTTACATGCACAAACCAGGTCAATTCCCTGACCAACCTCAACGCAACGTTGTCGACATATTACACGTCTGAAGGAGCTGAACGTGGTATTCCTTCTTGTCTTTTAACTGATTAATTATTTCAAAACCCTGTGCGATGTCTTATAATTAGTTCCGAAGGTATTTCAGAAAGAAGTTACTCTACGCATTTTACAAGTAACGAACTGTTTTCTTCGTATATTCTTGTGGAATCACGCATCCAATTCTTTCGAAATTGGCTGACCAAAGAACAAAATGCCATTCGACTTTTTTGTTTGTAATGCTTCTATGAAGCACATATTAGAAGGAATGTAATGACTTCTCTTCCACTCTGTATATTAGAAGCACCTAAATTTATGTTCCAATTTCGCTTATGAAATTGTGCTTTGATTTGTATTTGCTCACATTTGTAAATAAACAGTAACATGTAGATTTTATTCCATGAGCCAGTATGTGAATAGTTATGTGATATTTTAAATGCAAAAGTTAGGACCACTCTTGAGAAATATCAACAATTACAGAAATATTTCTATGTAAAACATGCACACACATACACACACACCAACACACACACACGCGCGCGCACACATACAGGATAATCGATATCTTTAAGGACGGACTCGTGAACAGGAAATCCCGCCAGGATGGTCCTCTGCTTCCACCTCCTCCTCCCCTCCTTGAGGTTTTCGTCAGTTTTCACAGCTGGCAAATACCGGGAAGTAAGCTAAATTTTCCTTTCCCAAAATTCCTTTCACAATTATCATTTAATTACATGTATCATCCGTGTTCACTGCCTGTGATGCCGTCTGCAGTAAGAATGGGCCATAAAAGCTACTAAAAATACGTACGCGTACACATCACTCAGAGAAGGACGCCTTTCTTAAAATTCTGTGTGCATTACCCGTGAAATTTATTACCAGCATTTTGGGCGGAATAAACTATAAGCAGGTTGCAGAAAAATTAAAGTTGCATTTGTAAACCTGAAAGAATGTGTATTTCTTGCTAATGCAAATTAGCTGCTCTCTGGTAACCAAATCAGTTATGAAAAATGTAGTATACGGACTGTCCCGAAAACGCTTAGTATGTTGGCGGGATGGTAAACTGGTAGGTTTTCAAGAAGGAATCCCTGTCCGGAAATGCACGGTTGGACACTATAGCGCATCAAAGTGTGAGATGGGTGTACGTTCACATTTCGTCAACTAGTCCAACATAAGTAGCACATTGAACTGTATACATTTCACACGGACTTCGAACTGTGTACCTCCTTGATTGTAGAGCCTATATCGGCGGTGCTGAGCCTCATGCATATGACCCAATATGTACGGTTGTTCGGCATGCAGAGCTATGTGTCTATATCGCCTCCCTCGTGCAGTTAGTGATCTAACATGGAAGGGCGTCTTATGTCGTAGTGCGAAGGTTAATCGGGTCCCGCATAAGCACCCCTATTTAGTCTCATAATGTGTGCTACTGACATGGAGAGTGTCGAAAGATGAGATCCCAGGCTGCAGTCATGAGGGTCTCCCTGAGTTCAGCCAGGGGGATTTGTGTTGATGGTATGAGAAGTGCTCATGGCTTTCTGGTTATATGCAATAATAAGTAATGTTAGTATTACATTACATGCACTTGTTAATATTTACTGAGAGCAACATGCAATGAGCAGCATGGTGTATTATTCTATGCGTAGTCCCTCAATGGGAACCGAGTCGTTGCTGGCTTGCGTAGTTCCTCTCTGGTCCGTTTGTCGCCGGGTAGTCATGATGTCTCCAGCCAATCCGAGGATGTCGAAACAGCTGCAAGCCGTGTCACCTATGCTCCTATTTTCTAAAAAGCCCCACATATATTGTGCACGCAAAAGTCAAACGTTAAGAAACTGAATTTCGAAATTATAACAAATGAAACCCTACCTTAATTAAAACGTCGCTTCAAGGCTAGAGGAAGAGGATCCTACGTAGGCTGTAATAAAATGAAGTAATAAAACTACGAATTAATTTTCCTACGTCCAGATGTATCCTAAATCAAAGTCAAGAAATGTAAATGCATTTATTGTTTGATCAGCAGAAAATGACTTCTTGATAATTTGTATAGTCTTATTACAACTACGAATATGAAGTATAATTAATTTGAGTTTTCCGGCGTTTCAACAGGTACGGCTTTTTGTTTCAAATCACATTAGGGGTGCGTCTTCTCTCATAGGTTTATTGTAATTCACTACATAACCACCGAAACTGCCTGTGGGATATCTAAGACAGCGGGTGGGGAAGACGACGGTTGTACTAGACGCTACCAGATGTTTCAATATAAAAAATGAATAGCGATGTTCCATTTGACAGAAGTATAAGTTCTCCAAAATTCACAGAAATAAGAAGACATATCTCCGAAATGGTTCACTCTACGAAAAAATTTATTGAGGCATAAATTGTGTATTTTAGCAAGATCTACATTTTTATATAGTAAGATTTGGTCTGTCTCTTACTGTTTACCAGTTATAAAAGGTCATCCAGAGTAAATAGGACTACATGGGCAATAGCCAGAAAATTCAAAACATATATTTTACTTGTCATAAAATATCTTAAACATATGGCATTTAAATAAAAATCGTTAGAGCCATTTTCGAGAAAACCAGAATATTCGAAAAAGTTTCCATGTAAATAGTTTAGGGTGGAGAAATTTTTTTCAAAATCTTCGTGTCGCATCCTACTGCTATACGTAGTAGAGAAAGTAAACAAAAATCGAGATGCAAATTAAAGAAAGTACTTTCTTCAATACAGTTTGAACATACAAAATCATTAAGAATAGGTACATTAATTATTTATCTTAAAATTTAAACCGTCAGAAAAAGCATCACAAAGCGTGAAAAAAGCAAAAAGAAAGAAACAAACAAAAAACCAATAAAACATCCAACAATAAAATATAGAGAACGCAGAAAATAATATGTATCACAGGATCAATAAATAAATAAATAAATGTAACGAGCGCAACAATTTATGTGTCGTTCTGAGATAGATTTAATTTTCTTAAATGTTTCCGTACTCCTCATACTGAAAACAATAAGTATAAACAAAACTAAACCATGACCCTTGATTGTCAGGAATCTCGAAGATGGCACATAAAATACAAAATAGTAATTGCCTATGCAACTTAACGGTCCCGGGTTTGAAGTTCACTGTTGTTAATTTTCCAGGAAGTTACCTCCCACTCCCGAGAGGTAAGACATTGGAATTTATTACAAATATATTATTGCAAACTGCACTCCCCTACAGGAAGTCAATTGTGACAATGGTGGTTTAAATTACAAACTTGATTATCATACTGCATGCCGTTAGCAGCAGGAGTTTAAACTCATTTTCTTAAAGCTGCACTTTTATCTAGACATCACGTAAGCTTATTTCAACTGTCATTGCAGTTGCAGCGTATGCAAGAAACATAGTTGTTCAAATCATAGATGCCGACTGGTTATACAGTAGGATTTTACAATAGAATTTGTAAATTAAATATATTTAGTCATGGTACAGATGCTTTCGATTGCCTTAAAATTAGATAAATTGTTCCTTAAATTACATTTTCAGGCTGCCATAAAGATATCGTGAGAAAAACGACAAAATAAGTGCAATTACTTTTCTATCATTTTATTTTTGTTCTAAAATTTTGCAGGAAAACACAATTCTCTCCTACTGATGTTAACACAGTCCATAATCTGTCGTGATATTAAACTCCCAGCTGTTTTCTTCTCGTAGCCTCAACTCAGTCCTTTCATTGTCTTTCTTTATTTTCTCTGTCTCTCATACACTAACTCCGCCGATGCCACTCGAAGATCGTTAAAACTTCAATTTGATCGGACTAAAGTACCACACACATACACTCACAGACACATACACACACACAGACTAACTCATGTCTGTAACTCTGTCTATTTGCTTTTTCCTCACCTCGTTATATAGTGGAGATGACGTCACAGGTCCTTTTTGGAACTTCCACAAATATACTGTTCACCGGATGCCCCTCGAAAGTTCCAGCAACCCTGCCGCGCTGATTGTTGATAGTCACGTATGCACAAACAGTCGCGCGAGGCAGCCTAACCTTCGGCACCTTTGTTTGCTCGGCGGTCTGGTATGTGGTGTGAAGTAGCTTAGCCTCGATCGTTCTTTGTTGTGCACCGGCATCACAATATTAAAATCCCACAACGCTGAATAAGTTTCCTATTGGAGTATCACCATCAAAAAAGAATCTCAGATGCCTCTTACGGCCACATAAGATGTTATTTCAGAAATATGTTTTAAATAATATACTTCATTTGAGAAGAAAAGTGGAATAAACAACATGATCAGAAGTTGAAAAAGGCGCTAAAAGCTTTCAGCGGAGTTTTTTGGAACATACACCACTCATTTAGCAGGTAATGTGTGGGCTAATGTGTAACACTTCGGACATTTTATTACCCCTCTGAGAACAGTTTTAAATAGCATAATTATATAGTGGTGTTATTAAGCCAACATGGAATATCATTATTATAATGGGCTTATAGATGATTTGTGACCTTGCAGAATTACGAAAAAAGGCCAGGATGATCAGCAGAATAAGATTCGAACCCGCGACCTTCTGAATGCGAGTCTCGGACCTCAGTTATTACTACAGCATTACTCCTACTGTATAAATACATGATCGAGCTGTGTTTCTTTATATTAAATACGGGTAGCAAGCAAAATATTGCATGCGCTAGGCATCATCTAAGTGATCTATTTAGGTCTCTTTATTTAATACAGTAAATCATATATTTAAATTACTTGTAACAGGAAAGCCAACTAAGTTATTTTATGATTTATGATTATGACTTTCTGATACTTCATTTAAAAGTATTGGCATAGGAAATCACTACCCAACTTAATTTCAAGAACCAAATAAACTGAAATAGTGATGTATTGAAATGAGTAATATATAGTTTATTTGCGTTGACAAGGATGCTGGAGACAAATAGCCTTCGCGGTTTTATGCCTTATGACTCAATGACTCCATGACAGCTTGTGGAGGGGGCTTAGCACCTCGACCGAAAGGCAATCTTTTAAGCCTATGCTCCTGATGGAGCACCCTGCGGGAGGATGGATGAGGCGAATGGATCCTAAAGGGCGGCCGAAAGTGGCCACGACAGGGTAGATGGTAGGGCTCCCTACATTTTTCCAGCTAGAAGCGCCCCGGAGGAGCCTGGCTTAGCTCCCTCTGGCTTCTACCATTCCATGGAGCCCCGGAAACCAGCGGGCTCGCCTTCTAATCCGGTGGACGAGATTTCTAGAAGACATTTATGGCCCAAGCCGTGCTACTGCCGTGACGTTCGCCGACGCTTCTAACCCTGATGGAAAGCTAACAGGGTGAAGGGTGAAATGAAATTATTTATGTAACGAAATGGAGGGTCAGAAAATTCGGAGATACGGAAATTCTTCTTTCTTTTCATCTGACGACCTGGGGAAACCTCTGAAAAAACCCATGGGTCAGGAAGATCGTCCACGGGGATCGAACACGCATGCATGCCACAGGCGTTACACTCTGAGCCATCCTGCTTGGTTTTGCCCCTAAAAGCCTCACTAAACATACACCTACATGGATTTTACCATACAGTCATGTGATCTGATAACATGATTCTTGGAGAGATTTCAATGAGTGTATAAGACGCCAGGTTATTGAATAGCCAAGGGAGATAATGACTATTTAATCGTGATTTAAAGTCTTTTTCAGAACCTAAAACAGTCTTCCAGTATTTTTTTAAGCTAGTGAGTTTCAGAAATTTTAAGATCCACCAGGTTCAAAAGAATTAATACTAAAATTACTTGAATGTAATCTAGTTTAGCAACCATTAAATAAGTTGAAATTTAGAAGTAACCTACAAAGAGCAACATATAACTGCTTTATAGCACTTGTAAATACTACTGCAATAAAATTAGATTCGTCCGATAGTGAAGAAGGGAAGTTGCCTCTCCTCCAGACGTTGGAAGATGTTCTTTTACTCGTAAGTGACACTTCCGGTCATTGCATTGCATTGCATTTCCGCTGAAATGTTAAAATTAAAATATCTGTTCCAAAATAACAATGTGAAATGGAGCATAAAATGCATTACCCTCTTCGGAACCAGCTTCAGTTGTTGTAAGGGTGACAGTTAAGGTATGGCCTTCAAGCAAAAACAGCCCTTATCAGTCCTGAGTTCAGTACTGCTTAAGGTCAAAGTTTACCTATATGTCCCTTGCGCATACAGAACCTTAAGGCTTGTTCATGTAGGGAACTGTATATGACACACGAGGTCCAAAGAGAATGAATGTCCACATTATACAGTGCAACGACAGTATGCGTGTCTAATATAGTGTCCGAGTTATTTTCCAGCTCGGCATGGTTGCTACATATATGCAGCAGTTGAATATTATGTAATGATGCTTTATGTTTGTAAGTTATAATTGTAATGTTATTATACATTTATTTATGAAATATATTCATAAGTGGATTCTAACAAATAGCACTTTGTGTTGTCATGAAATTCACGTAATTAAACTAATTAAGTGAAACGACACTCCTAAACCAAACTATCAGTTCAAAAATTACTAACTATAAGTTACTAATATATAAAAAGCACCTTCAAGCAGCAGTATTTGAACCTGGGATCTTCACCTCTGGAGGTCAAAGCGCACACTGTTCTACTAGAGAGCAAGTTACTTCACACATAATGGTGGAAAGCAGTCATTGCGGACGAAATTGGTACTTCGCCGTGCAGTGGACAGTGCTTACGGCACAGCCTGTAAAACGCCCGGACTGCATGCAACTTCTCAATCCGCTGTATGAGAAGACTCATAATTATATGTTTATATAATAAACATATAAACATGCCCATGTGGACCTTCATGTAGCAAATACCTTGTCACTCATTTCCTCTCTACGGGTTTTTTCTCTTTAAAGGAGTCTACTCTGACACATCCTACTATGTATATAAATGCTCAGTCATCCGAAAGTCGATTTCCCCAAAAACCTAGAAACTCTAACAAGTACTATGTATTTTTTTTTTTTTTTTTTTTTTTTTCCCTTCTTGAACCTCGTCACACACAGTTTTTCCAATGGCCGGTAGCTGCAAAGTATCTGATAATGCTGGAGTTCTCTATATGTTTCAACATGACTTGATAGAATTAATGTTAAGGGAGGAATATCTTGATTATAAAGTCCTCTATTTCGAAATATTTCTTCCTTCGGTAGAGAAGGTGAGGTCTGGGAACCCTACGCAAATTTATATTGTTTTACTTAAGTTACAAAATGTCAATAATTCTAACTAAACATTTGCTATTCATAATGTCCTCAGCCAGATGCAAGCCAAGATTTTCTACTGAACTCTTAGAATAAGCACCTCTTAATTCTGCAGGCTCTTTGCTTCTACGAGTGGAAACTTAGTTTTACCCCAGAGGTAAAGTCTGATGAACAGCATAGTGCTGGTCCTACCAGCCCCGAGATATGCCCGAGGGCTGCAGAGATTGTGAACCATGACACGTTATCCTCTCAGGGTCTCTTTCGCAGTCTTTTGTCTCTTGTAGGTATTATTCTTTACTTAAAAGGCTAAAATAAACGAGAAATACTCTAACAGTATAGAATATTTTGTTACCTCGTTATAGGCAGTAACATATACAAAACATACTGATTCATCAGTCGTGAATAATAATATTGGCCTTCCTTTTGTTACCAGGCGAGAATGAGGCAAGTTTTCTACCACTATTATATTTAGTACAAATCTTTAGTTACTCGAGAAACTACATATTTTAATGAATAACAAGAGATTTGTATCGTGACATAAATTAAGGCTTGAAGTACACAGAGGATACGCAGGTATTGAAAATATCTTGCAGAGACATGACGAAAAGCTGATATTGTGAACATGTAATAACCGAATTCGTGTTACACAGATGACAATGGAATGCATTCATATTGCGTAGCCTAAAATTGCGCAGATAGTTTAACGCCGAATTGTGACATTACTGCTAATTAAATCCTAAATACATATCAAAGCTACCTTTATCCCGGAAAATGTAACAAACATTTTAAATGATTAGTTGTTTATTAATAATAAGGAGAAGAAGGACAGACGCGGAGGGAGACTTCGGCACTTTGACCTCAGGGCAGTGGCGGCTCGCAGTCAAAATTTTAGGGTAGGCAAAATGTAACAGTAACAACAAACAACAACAACAACAACAACAACAATAATAATAATAATAATAATAATAATAATAATAATAATAATAATAATAATAATAATAATAATAAACCCCGTTTATCCGAAATATAGGGGGCGAAGTCATTGCGGATAACGCAAACAACATATTGTTTGGTTGTTTAATAAGAGCAGAGTGAATGAGTGTGACTTTACGGACGAATTACCGCCAAAACTAAAATCACGAGTGTCGGCAGACTTTTTTCCAGGGGGTGGGGGGGGGCACGTGTTGGAAATTTGCAATCATATAATATTAAATCATTATTTTACTGTCAAAATTTATAGTATTTGTTGCAGATAACCGTATTAATTTGTGCTAAACAAAAATTGTTCTTTACATCAAAATTAAAATAATAGTTTAAAAGTCAGTAACTGACTGCACATTAAGTTCACCAACTTCCAAGGGGGGCCGTGGTCCCCCTTGCCCCCGTTTCGCGACGCCCATGACTAAAATAGATTAAGAAATTGAAAAATTGTCTGACTGCAGCTTTGTGTTAAATAGCTAAAACACTCCTCTTTTCATTGTCAGTGCGCCGCGAAAGCGAAATTTGTAATAGTTCACTAATTAAGTCGGTCATACTGGTATTACACAGAGATAACGACAGATGCAGATCTCTGAGATCTTCGTTCGTGGAGTATGGCTGCACAGAACACCTATATGGCTGTTCGGAAAATGTTGCATAAATTCGGATTTGGGCAGGCAAGTGTTCGGACTGCTGGCAGACGCGTCTACGCATGCTCGAAGTGCATATACAGACCGAATGTTTCCTTATCCCTGTTCAAGGGCCTCGTACTGATGAAATGGGGCCGGGCAGGCAGAGGTTAAGCTAGCCTGCTCTCCACTACCCAGGTTCCATGCGTATCATTTCTGCCGCGCGTTTCAAACACGCAGCGCAGTTTTGATGAATCGGAATTGAGATTAAAGGATTTGACCATGCGCTGATCGTAATAACCGAGAAAACTTTTCTTGAACTGCAATTTAGGGGAAAATGACGGTTCAAATGATAAAATGCAGAATCATAGTTAAACATTATTTGTTGATGTATTACGATAGGGTAGGCAGTGCCTACCCTGCCTACCCTAAGGAGCCGCGCCTGCCTCAGGGATATTTCGTGCCTGTGCCACGAATGGGCGCCCCCGGTGGGGAGGGGTGAGGCGAAAGGAGACAGAGGGTGGCCGGACTACAGAAGAGCAGGTACAGCAGAGAACAGGGTCCCTACGTTTTCCCAGTTAGAAACTCCCTGACACCAGCCAGTACACCGGTCTACCCGGTTAGTGCAGAGCGCCGCCTGCAGGGACTCCTCTGTAGCTCAAAGACCTCGGTGTGGACATGATCCGGAGCCCGGCTGCCGTGACGGAGACAGAGCATTTCATTCCACCATGCTCCACCCGAACGCCTGCTGACACGTTCTACCCTGAAAGAGACCAAAAGGATGAAAGGATGAAGGAAATGATTAGTGAAGTTAAGTGGAGGGAGAGGAAATTCGGGGGATGAAAGTAACCTACGCAGCATTCGTCTGGCGACCCGAGAAAGGCCCAAAAAACCCATGGGTCAGGTAGGCCGGTCGCGGGAATCGAACCCACTATCTCCCGAATGCGAGCCTTATACGCTACCGTGGAACTATCCCGTTTGGCTGTTTATTAATAATATATGCATATTGTAACAAAACGCAAATTTGACAAATCCCACTTTAGACACCAGTGTGACAAAACGACAAAAAGTCCAGTCCATTTTTTTTTTCCTTCCTTTATTTTTCTTCTAAACTTTTGCATAAAAGCACAGTTCTTTTCCATTGACATTAACAGTCTACAGTCTTTCATGATATCATGACTCACAACTGTTTTCTTATCATAGTTTTGACTCACTCCTTTTACTGTCTCTCTTCACTTTCTCTGCCTCTCAAACACCAACTCCTACGATACAATCACTCAACTTCGTTAAATCCTCTTCACTTCGACGCGATGTATCTTTCACAACGACCGTAACACACACACACACACACACACACACACACACACACACACACACACACACACAGCTGTCTCGCATCCACTGACCGACTCTTTGCTGTAGCTCTCTTATTTCCTCGCCTCCTTATATAGCGGGGATGACGTCACAGGGACCATTCTTGACTTTTACAAACACGCCAGCGATCACGTAGCCAGATCTTTCTCGAAGGCTCTGGAAAACCCTTTGTGTAGAAGTTTTATTATTATTAGTCGCGTGTTTGCTCGCGTGAGTGGTGTGGGAAAGCTTGCGCCTTTGTTTACTCGCCAGCCTGGTATGGGGTGTGAAGTAGTTTGTCCCCGAGCGTCGTTTGTTGTGCGCCGCACCCGGCGTCACAGTATTTTTATCCGGTTAGGAGAAAGAATTAGTAGTACAGAATTGCTATGTATGCGTTTATAGTCTTAGCTCTTCAACCAAATGGACCCAAATACCTGAGCTAGCGATTTTACTTTAATAACCAATTTTAAACTAGGTACTACCAGAAAAATAGTTTCTGCTTTTTTTATATCTTAAACACATTTTTACTAGAGATACGTTAGTGTAATTTACTACATTTTGGTTCTTCTCAGTGCTATTATATTTTATTACTTTTACCTAATCCATATTGTGCCATCTGCATATAGCACTTATTTGCAGCGTGGAACGGTTAGTAATTATAAATCAGTCATACAACAGCAGGCATTTCTGATCGTTGAAGGGCACCTCATATTGGTACAGTCATCTAGGTGACCTAGAATATTAAAGCCTGGAATGTTTTATGGAAGAACAACCGGGTGTTACATGAGTCATTTGTTAAATCTCAGATGACGACTTAACTTCATTCCCATTTTATACTCTATAAGATTGTCGTGCAATGATACAGAATAATTGTTTTTGTTTGTTGCAGTATTTAAGCCAATAAAAAGTCTTAAAATCATCTTAAGGGGTCTTTAAATGCCGTAAGAGTAAAACAATATAATAAACTAATTAGAGATGTTAAAATGTATATGTTATGTAAAAAGTTTGATTTGAATGAAGAACATCCAACTGAATAAAAGGGAAGAAAATATGAACCCACCCAAATATAGTACCAAAAGAATGTAAACATCTCTGTAATTAAATATAAGTTGTTTAACTTGTGTATATGAAATTGTATTTATAATTACTACGTTATATTTAATATTAATCTTATGTTAAAAGCATTAACCAACAAAAAATGCATAAAAGCACTTATGGATAATCCACAGGTAAAGAAGGTCATGAGCATATACTTAAAATTGAGCAAAGGATGTGAAATCGAAAATAAAATCCACGGAATGTAAAGTCATTCATGTATGTGTAGCGATAAAGAAGATACAAAATTTATTAAAAAGTACTATAACAGTGAAATAATTATCAGTATTTGTTAAGTGGATTCCAAAATTAACCTGGACCTTTGGTGATACAAAAGGTCGCACACCAATATCCTCTTATACTAAATTTCAAAGTCTTTCTGTGATTGGTTATGGGTTTTATAACCTAATGGGAAGCTATATTTCTGCGGAACTTCTATTTGAGAATGTGCGTCCTATTCAGCTGATCCTCTAAATCAGAATAAAGTAACACACTAACGTAATAAATAATATAGAGCATGCAAGGCCAAGATAATTATTTAATCAGTATAATGAATGTCTTTCACTTTCTGATTGATAGTTGATATTCAATGTCAGACACTGTACACTTTAGTTTGTATTCAATAGTATACTTATACGAATTAAAAACTGGTGATTTTGTAGTGCAGAAGTTTTTAAGGGAACCGATCTATGAATTTTCCAAAACGACTAGCATGTTGGAATTTTTAATACAACTTACACTTGCACAAAGCAAAGCTATTTCAAATTTTGGTGCATATAGTTTAAGACATTTCTGCGTTAAAAATTTTAGTATACAAATTTAACATATTTTATTACCAGTAACATTCACTATGTTTTAAGATCATGCTGTATCTCTGACTGAAATAGATTCCAGAACAGTTGTGGAATATTGCCAAGAACATTAAAAAGAAAACCAAGAAAAGAAACAAGCTAAAACTTTTACAAAACAATGGCGATTCCAGCGTTAACATATGGTTGTGAAACATGGATGATAAAGAAAAATGAATAGAATAAAATAAATGCAGCAGAAATGAGATACCTTAGACCTATAAAAGGATGTACAACAATGGATAAAATAAAAAAATGAAGCAATAAGAGAACTAGGTATTTGCCCAATAAATGATAAAATTAACCAATAAAGAGAAAGCTGGAGAAACCATTTGCAAAGGATGGATAATACTCAAGACCTCAGAATGGCATACGGGAAAACCATTGCAACCATATGGGAAAAGAGATATTAGAAGACCTATGAGGTGGAGAGAGACTTGAGGCCGGAACAGGAGAAGTCTCCTAATCCATGAAGTGTTGATGATGATGATTATTGATGATGATGATGATGTTGATGATGATGACGACATACCAATACTGTGATGTATTGTGGCATCCATTGTCAAAGTTTCACCTGAAAAATCACACTGTAAGGAGCATTTTAAATGTTGAAAAATGTTGTGAATAGTATATTTGAGATACAAACTTGAATCTTTATATTAAATTTTAAATGTCTCTTTCATAAAAAGCGCAATTTTTCACCCAAAAGTCATACTTATAAAACTGTTTAGCACGTGTAAAGCCAAGCTAAATTTTCCCCATCCGTAACCATCTTATACATGGAAAAAAAAATATTATTCTTTTATTTTTTGAAGTGCGCCACCAAAGATATCGTATCTTTGCCACACTGGGACAATTTTCGGTGAATGTCCCGCAGTTTCACGGGCGATCAGCCGTGAAGCTGTAATAAATAACGTGCGTCGTGAAAGCTTTAAATCTTACATCCCGCAGTTATCTTCATTCTCATTGAATTATATATGATTATGTATAAGCCAGGGTCTGGAGATATATAATATATAAAAGATGTAAAAATATGCAATTTATCTCCCATACCTTCTTTGCATCTTTAATTTTTTAAGAGGTGTTCTCTCATGTTTTTAATGTTTTAAGCTGTATACTTCCGAGATGACATGTCCGTTATTTTGTTTCTCATGCAGTTATGTAAAGAGTATGGAATATTAAGGCAGCTTAGGGCGACCTCCTTTACGACGTTTGCCTTATTATTAGTACTCCTATATACTCATAACAAAATGTGTACTGCAACCATATCGGCCAATATTGATCATGATTAAAGGGACGTAAAAGGAAAGGATGAATATTTTATGAATAATATGAAGAGCAATGAAAATAAGTTGCAGTAGATTGAAATTGTCAGATCAAACGAGATGACGCTGCGATAACGTGTTCGACTTTACTTTCAAGAGGTCCCGGGTTCAAAACCTGGGGCCGAAAGTATTTTCACGGTTTTCCTCCGTCAGTAGGTGAATGCTGGATTGGTTAATTTGATCCGAGAGTTTTTATGATCGTCTTCATCATTACATTTACTTTCTTTTTCACCACCATACCATTCATTGGTCTGATAACCCACTCTGGATATGCTATGATCCAAAGTTTGCTCGACAGGCTACCCACCCAAGATTTGCATGTAATGTCCTGAGGGTGAAGGTCCTACAAACAGGAGGAGGGTAACCGAGCGGGAGAGGCTCAGGCGGTTCCTCTGTAACCCGGATTCGGAAGGTCCGACCTCGATCCTACCGCTCTACCTGACCCTTGGGTTTTTTTGAGCGATTCCCCGGGTCACCAGGAAATGTTGGGTAGTCATTTCATTCCCTGAATTTCCTGTCCATCCATTTCACTTCACTTCTTATTTTCTTTCACCCTTCATCCGGCTGGTTTCTTTCAGGGTAGTAAGTGTCGGTGGGAGTCTCGGCGTTGCATGGCAGGGAATATGCTCTCGGTAAACTTTAGTTCTTCGGCGGGGCGGTCTTTGGTCTCTGAACCCCCTGCGGGATGTCTAAGACCCCGGATTAATGGAACTCCGGTTGTGCTAGACGCCGCCGGGAGTTTCAATCTGTAAATCGTAGGGAACCTGCCGTCTGCCCCATCGTGATTCCTTGGGTTCGCTATTCTCAGTCTTCTCTCGCCTCATACTTCCCGCGCGGGAGATCTGCAAAGGACATAGATACAAATATCTTCAAAATCTACCTCCTATCCTATACTGAGAGGAAGTAATCCATTAAGGCGGAGAAAAAGAAAAAGAAAAATATGTTACCAGATTTATTACACCTTCCTCTCGATTCTGCAGAAGTAGCTATTTCCTATTGTAATCTTCTTGTATGTTTTTAATACAAATGCATAACTTATTTGGATCTCCTTTCCATTATCTCCAGGCATTTTCAAAATGCGAGTAAGTAATTTATATTTTCATCTCGTTAGAACCAAAGTGAAAGCTTGTTATAATTTGAATGTCCATTGTTATCCTAATCCTGTGCCTTCTATGGCATTCTTTGTTGAAATACTCTTGCTACGATAATTTCGTTTCCTTGTATTCTGCAACTTGATTACTTGATTTCCTCTGCGAGAAATACTTTTAGCCTTAGCATTATCTACGTTGATAGTTACTGTTAGAGTTACTATTCTTGGTAAAAGATTAAGTGGAGAGGGAACGAACAAACTAAACCCTCCGTATTCAAAGCAAAATTTGTTATAGTAGTGAGAGTCAAGGAATTTTGTAAGCATATATTGTGATGTAAAAATATTCTTTCATTTAAAAGCTCTGGCTGTAAAGATATTTGAAGGGTCTAAATTTCAGCAGTTTATGTAAAATGTAGTTAGAAGGGCAAAGGTAATAAACATGCATAGCTGTCAGAAAAACTTAATCAAATAAACTCAATAACAGAGGAGTCAAAATGGAAATTTTAGCATACTATAAAGGAATTACCGCCGCTAACTTCAAATACCCAGGCTCTCTACAAACATTTGTGTGCGTTTTATCAAATAAATAGGGAAAAAATATAAATGTGATATTAACTGTTAAATCGTGACTGCATCATGGCTTCGAAAGGTCTTGAACTTGAGCACTGAACTGATATACTTTCATTTGGGGAGTGTTAACAGCAAGCGCAGTAAAAGAGGCAGTGCCTTCGTTTAGGAAAAAAACGCGCAGGCAGCTTCCCCCCTACGCACAAAAATTACATCGACCTCGGCGGGAACTGAACCTGCAGTCCTGGGATCCAGAAGCATGCGTGTTAACTACCGCACAGTTTGCGCCCATGGAATCGATATAGCTAGCATTTTTTAACCAGAATGGTGCTTTATATGCAGCACAAATCAATTGGAAACATCCTTTGGTATTTTTCCGACCATTTGGCATTATGATGCCAACATAACCCTCTAGGCTATAACTTTCAAAACTGATCCGTGCAATTACAACTAAACTCTTATATAATTTGTTTATAATGTATGTGACTGATGACTTATTAACTCTCTTCATTATCATGAAACGGATCCAGGAGTTTCAATATAGTTTTCTACTTTGTCCATAGAGAGCACATACCTCTCTTTTGTTTAATTCTTTCTCTGAAATGTCAACTGAAATCATTTTGGGACCTATGATATACTTTATATGATAATGTTCTCTTTTACTTCTCTACTACGTATAGTAAGTAGAAGTATTGTATTCGACCCCAAAAATTCGATGTCAAGATTTCAACGGAAATAGGAGTTTTGAGGTGTGTGTGTGTGTCCGTGTGCGTGTGCATGCGCGTGCCCATGCGTGCGTATAGCCCATGTAGTCCTGTTTGCTCTTGATTTACTCTTGCATAAATGGCAAACTTTAAGAGATAGACCAAATATTACTATACAAAAACATAGATTTCGTTAAAACACGGTATGCTCAAATGCTTTTTTTTTTTTTTCCTGTGGAGTGAACTATTTTTTAAATATCCCTTCTCATTTTTACTTTCTCTACTGGTAAGTAGGGGAAGTATTGTATTCCACCCAAAAATTCGAAGTCGAGATTTCACCGGAAATACATGTTTTCAGGCCCCCTGAATCCAAAAAAAGCATTTTTAGAAAAAGGTCCGTGTGTGTGTCTGTGTGTGTCTGTGTGTCTGTCAGTCTGTCAGCCTGTGGACAGCATAGCTCAAAAACGAAAAGTCGGTTAAAAACCAAAGTTGGTATTTAAGTTTAATGTCGTTCAAGGATGTGACACGAAGATTTTGAAGAAAATAGCCCCACCCTAAACTACCCTTTACATGGAAAATTTTTCGAAAATTTTGATTTTCTTGAAAATGGCTCTAACGATTTTGATTAAAATGTCATATGTTTCAGATATTTTTATGACAAATGAAATGTATATCTTGAATTTTCTGGCTATAGCCCCTGTAGTCGTATTTACTCTGGACGACTTTTGCATAACTGGTAAACGGTTAGAGATAGACCAAATTATACTCTACAAAAAATGTAGATCTTGCTAAAATACACAATTTATGTCTCAATAAATTTTCTTGTAGGGTGAACCATTTCGGAGATATACCTTGGTATGTGTGTGAGTTTCGGAAAACTTGGAACTTTCATGAAATGGGTCATCGTTGTTCATTTTTTTATATGTTACGTGTACAAAGAGAACGGAATCTCAAAGCTTTAAAAGATTTGACTATCGCACAAAGCCTACTGTATTCCAATATTCCCCTTGCACCTACAAGGAAATAAGCAATAAGATAATTTGTACAAATGTTTATTTTAACTAACACGAAGAAGATATAGGAATAAGAGTTTGTAAGAATGGTTAGTACAAGAGTAGAGAAAGTCATGTGAGTGCAACACATCAGATTTTTGAGTTTTGTAATACTTATACTTTATTGAAATCGACGGTCGTTATTCACTTTTTTATCTCTTGGCCGTGTAAAGAGAACCTAATTTCAGACTTCATATAGCGACACTAAAAAATTGGATCATCGGTCAAAATCTACTCTATCCCATGTTCCCCTTGCACCTACAAGAAAATTAGTCATAAGATGTCTACAAATGTTTATCTTGACTAAAATGAAGATAAAGGAATAAGGGTTTGTAAGAATAGTACAAGAGTAGAGAAAGTCATGAGAGGCAACACGTCAGACTTTTACTTTTTGTAGCACCTAGTTCTATATAAGGCAGAGGAAGTATTGCAAAACATTTGATATCGACATTTCATCAGATATTCGCGCACGCATCTTTCAACAATGCAATATACAAACGAGTGTCCAATAAAATGCATCAACCAAGAATGCGACACGAAGATCTCTTAGGAATATCCCCTACTACAAAATAACTTAAACATGGAAAATGTTTCGTTGTTTTGGATTTTCTCAAGTTGTTCTAAGGATTTTGATTAAAATAAGATGTCTAAGCTGTTTACTTTAGATACTAACAAAATGTATATTTTGAATTTTCTATGAACAGTTCGCGAAGTCCTCTTCATTTGAAATTAATTTAATACTAACGAAATGTATATTTTGAATTTTCTATGAACAGTTCGCGAAGTCCTCTTCATTTGAAATTAATTTTGTATAATTTTGTTTAACTATAAGAGATAAACAAAGACTTATTAAACAAAGAATGTACGAGTATAATAGCTCTTTAAAACACAACATATTTCCATTATTTTCCTTCAACAATTTTCGAGATATCGTTTATTGGTTTGAATTTTTCAATTCTTGTTGGCATTTTTGAAGTGCTGTTATCTTTCTCCTGATATTATGGAACTTGAAGTCTAGAATATTGCAACCTTCCTTTAAATTTTGGACTATCGCTTCAGTCACCAGTATTTCTTTGCACTTTCTACTGAATTATTCATAACAATATATTTTGATTTATATGAAGTAGACGGAAAAATAAGTAACTTTCTGTTACTTATTATGGATTATGGAAGTATCCTTTTTGTATCATTGTATCTAGCTGCATTTTGAATTGTATATTTAGACATCATCATCATCATCATCATCATCATCATCATCATCATCATCATCATCATCATCATCATCATCATCATCATCATCATCATTATTATTATTATTATTATTATTATTATTATTATTATTATTATTATTATTATTATTATTATTATTATTATTATTATTATTATTATTACTATTAATCATTATCATTATCACTAGCACTAGCACTATCACTAGCACTAGCACTATCATTATCATTATCATTATCATTATCATTATCATTATTATTATTATTATTATTATTATTATTATTATTATTATTATTATTATTATTATTACTATTATTACTATTATTACTATTATTACTATTATTACTATTATTACTATTATTACTATTATTACTATTATTACTATTATTACTATTATTACTATTATTACTATTATTACTATTATTACTATTATTATTATTATTATTATTATTATTATTATTATTATTATTATTATTATTATTATTATTATTATTATTATTATTATTATTATTATTATTATTATTATTATTTTGGTTGTTATAATTATTCGTTTCTGGCGGTCCACATTGGCAGAAAGTATAACAGCAAATGAAATATTATTTCCTAAGTTTAAGCAACAGTTACAAGTTCTCTTTAACCATGAAAAATATTGCTTACCATGTCAAATACGAATATGCAACGGAGCAAAATGGTTCCAAGACAACGTATGGGCCTCGCTTTCGTAAGATCCCGGATTCGATTCCCGTCGACTTTCCTCTGTTCCCCCCCCCCTCTCTCTCTCTCTCTCTCTCTCTCTCTCTCTCTCTCCTAGACGAATACTGGGATGGTTTTTCATTTACCGCGATTTTCTTTCCATAATTTAATGTGCATTCCGCGTCCCGCGATTTTCCTTCTATAGTTTAACGAACATCCCGTTTCCTTCTAGTCCGTCAGAAGAGGTTCTAACTGCGTGGCATATGGCGGTGCCGAACAGATGGCGCGGATGCTTACTCATAGTAATGAGTACTCCTGTAAACACTAAAAGGCTGCTTGATCGATGGGTCGTTCATCTCTATCCCTAGAGAACTTCAGCAGTCTAGTTGCTGGATAAAACTAAACATGAATGACTTATGATGCATTAGGTTAACTGTTTAGCAAGTTTCTGGGTAATGTTTTGTGATAGATGTTACAGGAAGGCAATTTGTTTACATATGTGCAAATGCAAAACTCTCTTTACTCTTTCAGTAATCTCCTGCCATGACAAACCTAGCGAACCAAGGCAGGAGTAATATGTAGAATGCAGTAGCGGCACTACATGTGGTCAGCGTGGTGCCTCCCCGGCCGCTTTGTCATCGCTTCAATATCAGAACCTCTACATTTCCATAAAATAGTTTCTCAACTGATCTCATGAATTAATGAGGCTGACCGTACCCCGCACCAGATCTCTCTATGGGGTAAATCCCCATCCCAATTAGGCAGCGCCGTAGCCTAGTGGTTAGACCATTCGCTTTTCACCAAAGCGTCCCGGGTTCGAACCCAGGCAACCGCATTTGGGAATTGTGATGGACGAAGCGGCGCTGGTCCGGCTTCCCTCCGGGTGCTCCGGTTTCCCCCGCCAGCTCATTCCATCGGTGCTCCATCTTCATTCCATGCATCACCAGTGTCACCGCCTGCGGTGCCGTATGTAGTAAAAGCGGGCGTTAAACATTACAAAAAAGGCAAACAAAAAAGAACCATCCCGATTGCAGGTCACGAATTCACACTATAAGCATAATGTGCTTAGAGGGACTCTAGTGTTTACGAGTCTATGGGAACTAAATTGTGGGCTTCTGGATATGTAATTCAATATGTCTTGTTTTCTGCAGCGCTTCTGAACAGATGCTTAGGAAATCTGTTTCACATCAAGGTGCGAGGGTTTCACGGTTCCGGTAGGTATCAATTAGATAAGCTACAGCTTCCAGACTTGTCACTAACTAGATACACTTTCCGGAAACTGTAACTTACCACTTAAACTGTTTCTATTTACCCGCATGTATTTTAACTGCTAACGAAAGGCGAGAAAGTCATTTACGGTGTAACGATCAATTAGCATTCTAAACCTTTGTTAACGCATTATAATTCATTGCATGGACTGAGTCAGAAATAATAATACTGCATTCAGGACACTGATTTTAACATTCTCTGCCACGTATCTAGAAGTAGAGAAAGTACTGCATTCCGCCCAAAATTCATATCGATATTTTCATGGAAATCAATGTTATCACTCATTGATAAAAAAAAAGTGTTTTTGGAAAAAGTTCTGCCCGAGTATTTTTTGCGTGTACAACAACACTCGTAAATAAAAAAAGAAAGTTTCGATAAATACCAAATGTGGTACTTAAGTGCAGTATCTTCCAAATATGAGCACGAACATTTTCAAGCAACTCTCCTACTTCAATCTACCCTTTAGAAAGACATTTTTCCCCAAAAAATGGCTCTACATGTTTAAAATATTTGCATTACAAATAAAATGTATACTACGAATTTTCTAAGAATAGCCTGTGAAGTCTTTTTCACTCACAAAGAATTCTGTATAATGAAACAGACAGACAAACGCGTACTGCATAAAAACTGTAGACTTCGTTAATATTGGTTTCAATTTTTCAACACTTTGTCCTTTTCTTAATGTGCTGTTGCTATTCAGGTTCTTCTCACAATGCTAACTTTTAACTTCTGACTGTCAATTCAGTTTCGTCTGTTACCCTTGTAAAAACTCTGGGATTAAATTATTTCTGCAAAGGTTTATTTTCATTAACATAAAGTGGATAGAAAAATAAGCACATTGGGACTGACTTTTTAGATGAAACTGAAAAGTTCTTCGATTTTTTAATCACGTCATATAAAAATTCTGTAAGTACATGCGCTCCATTGTAACTCCAATGGACCCTTTCTGTGTCTCATTTTCCCAGTTTTACATTTTTGCATATGCACTCGTAATTTATTCCTTACATTTCAGTTTATCTTTGATTTATATGCATAATCCAAAATGTGTTATATAAAGATTCAAGCATGGATTTTGTTATTCTTTATTCATTAGCTCACAAAAGTAGTTTATAATGAAAAAATAAAGGAAACCTTTAACACCAACAATTTCATAAAAATAAAAAGTTATTTTTTACAACTAATAACATTAACTTCAATCGAATACTTTATTTATTTTCACTATAGTAAGATATCAGCAAATATCGCGATCACAGTTATCTGATAAATGTGATTGCACAAGGCATTTTTAGAAAATTTGCATTTATATGGTTAATTAAAATTATTTAATTGTATTATCTGGATATTATTAAGCCTAGAGCATTGACCTTTTGTAGATTTATTTATTTATTTATTTATTTATTTATTTATTTATTTATTTATTTATTTATTTATTTATTTATTTATTTATTTATTTATTTATTTATTTATTTATTTGTTTGTTTGTTTGTTTGTTTGTTTGTTTGTTTGTTTGTTTGTTTGTTTGTTTGTTTGTTTGTTTGTTTGTTTGTTTGTTTGTTTGTTTGTTTGTTTGTTTGTTTGTTTGTTTGTTTGTTTGTTTGTTTGTTTGTTTGTTTGTTTGTTTGTTTGTTTGTTTGTTTGTTTGTTTGTTTGTTTGTTTGTTTGTTTGTTTGTTTGTTCGTTCGTTCGTTCGTTCGTTCGTTCGTTCGTTCGTTCGTTCGTTCGTTCGTTCGTTCGTTCGTTCGTTCGTTCGTTCGTTCGTTCGTTCGTTCGTTCGTTCGTTCGTTCGTTCGTTCGTTCGTTCGTTCGTTCGTTCGTTCGTTCGTTCGTTCGTTCGTTCGTTCGTTCGTTCGTTCGTTCGTTCGTTCGTTCGTTCGTTCGTTCGTTCGTTCGTTCGTTCGTTCGTTCGTTCGTTCATTCATTCATTTATCCACATTAGGTGTGCCAATTTTCAAGTAAACAGATCTAACTTTTAAAAAGTTATAACATTCAATTCCAACGTCCCTAACAAACAGTTATAGAGGTTGTGCGAAAAGAAACAATAGGGGTAGAGAAAGTTATATGAATATATACAGAAGCCCTTTTTTGTTATGTTTTTGGGGTAATGCAGCTGTATTGTGTGTCTTCGTCCTTTCAGCACATTGTCGCCACATGTTTTGGTAGATTGGCTGGTAAACTATTGAAACACTAAACAAACAGCCGATGAAGAATACACGCAGTCGTAGGTGTTGGTTATGATCAGGGATTCATTATTTTATCCATACATAAACATGATATATTGGCTAACACTCCATTAGTTTCTCAACTTCTAATAGCCACATAAGTTTCTGTCTGCCTGAGCCAAACTCGTTTCCTTCTTCGTGCACTTGCGGAACGTGCTTCTTCCATCGCTAAGGTTAGAAACAGACAGAACAAGGTTAACTAAGAAGATGAAAACAAAACGAAATAGATTAGAAGGTATCAACACAAACTGGTTTGCACAAAGAGAATGTTTCGTATGTGTGTGCGTGACCCCATTTGGAGCACAGTTCTAGAGTAACAATTATTATAGTCGATATACAAACAGCTTTTTGATTTACTGTTCTGTTGTACAGCTTGTCTTCATTCACCTTACATACGTCGTTACAGCGATTTGTCTTCAGATCTCGAAGGCCAAATGATCCCTTCTTCAGCATTTTAGTGGGTCAAGAAAAGTAATAACCGCCCTAACTGCATAAAAATAAATGAGTCTTTAGAAACTGTTACCTGCTACACAGCTTGCGTGTGCAAACAACTAGTTATGCAGTTCCTTATTTAAAGTTCGTGTTATGCGTGTTCTTTAGTTTTGAGTTTTGTTTTGTATATGACTGTGTACCTTTACGTAAGTTGTGGGAAGTATTAAAGGATGTAAAGATTAACAAATTTATAATGAATACAATAAAATATGTGTACTTGAAACCAAAATTGGAAAAGTTGTATCAGAAGAAATTAAAGTAACAAAAGATCTCCGTCAGGGTTGCAGCATATCGCCTACGTTGTTTAAGATATTTATACATAAAACATAATCAAATTGGAACAAAACATTGTTCAGAAATGGGAACACTAATTGGAGATGGATCAGCAGACATAATATATCATTGTTATTTGCGGACGATCTGATATTAATTGCGCAAGATATGGAATTTATGCTAAGAAAGTTACTGGAAGAACATGATAAATGGGAGCTGTCAATACATTTTGAAAAAAAGTTTTATATTTTAGTATTTGATGTGCACATACTTCTGCTAAAAGTGATGCAAAAAGTCATAAAATCATGTTTAAGATAGGACAGGAGAGGACAGGGATACTGTGGAGGGATTCGGCACGTCGACCTTGAAGATCTTACGCTCCTTGCAGGCACCCGGTAGAAAGGATGAGACGAGAGGAGACAGAGGGCGGCCAAGTCAAGGAATCACGACAGAGAAGAAGCAGTGTCCCTACCAGGGTGGCTAGTACAACCGATATCCTGCCCATCCGTGGTCTAACACACCTTCAGGGAGCTTCGGAGAGCGAATACGCCGCGTCGAAGGACGAAGGGGACCATCCCTTTCCCTGTCATGCAACGCCGAGACCTCCACTGATACTTACTGCCCTAAAAGAGACCTGTCAGACTAAGGGTGAAGGGAAATGAGAAGTTGGGTAAAATGGAGGGACAGGAAATTCGGTGGAATGAGCCTATCCAGCATTCGCCTGGTGACCCTAGGTAACCCCGAAAACCCTATCAGGCAGGTAGGCTGACCGCTGGGATCGAACCCATGAGCTGCCGAATCCAGGCCCCAGACGAAACCGCCTGAGCCATCCCGCTCGGTAAATTAACTTTAAATCAAATATATAAATTCTAATCAGAACAAAAATGAAATAAAACACATCAACATTTACATACAATATCAGAGTATACTCACATTATTATTGTTATTGTTATTGTTATTGTTATTGTTATTGTTATTGTTATTGTTATTATTATTATTATTATTATTATTATTATTATTATTATTATTATTATTATTAGTATTATTATTATTATTAGTATTATTATTATTATTATTATTATTATTATTATTATTATTATTATTATTATTATTATTATTATTATTATTATCTATTATTATATTTCGTTCGCACTAAAATTTATATTTGGAGTAAACTTAAATAAATAATTCTAAAATTGTCTGTCCTATTTCCAAATTTCATAATAATTGTATGCATTATTACTTTATCTATCAAATATCTTTTCACTGTACATTTTATCCTTTATTATTCATATTTAAAATTGTCTTTTTATACAGATTTGTTAGCACGCTTTGTCTTTATGATAATCCTAAAATAGGACAGCTATCCAACTACTGGATTTTCTCTCAGATAGATGTTAAAATCAGTGTTAAAACATAAAGAATTTTAACCTAACTGGATAGCTATAAACTGTGTTATGTGAAATCTAAACAAACTTTAGAATTTCCAGTAATCTATTGCTACCAAAATATCAGAATTTTTATGCTAGGTACCGAGATAAACATGATAACAAGCACATAACGGTACTAGCATACTTTAAAGTACTGAGGTTGAATAAACGTAACCTGATTCCCGCTATAAGGCATTCCCCCTCCAGGTCTCGGTTCGAAAGAAATAAATGAGGACTGAAAGCGGCCAACAGGTATTTCTCATCGGACACGAAACCACCAGATCAGTTTACTGTTGACATTCAAGGAAGCAGCAAATCAATCAATCAGTCGATAAATCAACCAATAAATCAACTCAACGCTTTTAGTTTCTGCTGTCTTTTCTCATGATAGACGCATTCTGCAGCACATGTAACCATGGAAACCGATCAATTACCTCACAAAATGTTTTCACTCATTTTCAAGTTATTTCCTGTTTAACTTTTTTCATGCATGCGTAAATTTAATGTCTTTTGATGTGTCTCTATTAAACTGCAATTCGAATATCTTCGTATGAATTACTTGAGCTGTTTATCAATATTCATTTAGTTTTTACATTTTACTACAGCCTCCGTAGCTCTATTTGTATACTTTGTCTGCTTTTTCACTCTCCCCTTCCTCCCTCTCCTTTTCTCGCCCTCCCTTCCCCCTCTAATAATGATTTCTCCTAGAGAAATTAGAAGATTAAGATAACATTGTTAACTACATTTTACGATACGAAAAAATGAGGAAGTAATATGACATATACGTCTATGTAAAACTGAACAAACAAATAATATTCTTGCTTTCAATAAAGCCTCAATATTTTAGGGTACATAAAGGGTACGCATAGGTAAAATTTTGTTCAAAATTTTCAAAAAATTCAAAAATTAGTTTTTACGCCCAACAAATAATGTGAACCCTAAGCTTCAATTGTCTAATATTACTTTTGCTCTCAGAGCCGTTTAAGACTTCAGCAAGTGGTAATATAAATACCGAAGAACACGTGGCCTTAAGGCCATATTTAGTTTTAATGTGTTTTAATGGACTTCGACTTTTCGCACACCTTCATACTTAAAAATGTTCCACACGATGCAATTTGTCCTCCATTATATTCAAACTTTCAAGGTTGGTCCCAAGGAGAATGTAGAAAAAAATAGTGGGAGTAACTTTTCTGTAAAGTTAACCGGTAGGTGAATTACAAAATTATAAAAATGGAAATAAAAAATTTAATAAACTAAAGCTTTACAAATGTTCTGCTCCCAACATCTATAACAGAATAATGTTTAAAATTATCAACATTGTAAATATTCTCGTGTAGAGCATTTCAGGTGCGGTGCTAAAATAGATAAAAAGGAAATAAATGTAATGTGGTTAGAGATATTGCAATGAAAATGTGATTTACAATATTCCTTGGTGTATTATGTCTGATATGAGTTTGAACTAAAGCCGCTAATAATAATTTTATTCACCTCATTATGCCTGAAATAAGGGTAGGTCTGGGAGGTTCAGTTTGTTAGATGTTGGCTTTACTGATCCCAAGGTCGCGGGTTCAAATCGATGGTTTTTAAGTGTGCTTAAAAAACTTCTGCGGCTCACCGGCGACGCTGATGTGATCCTGGTAATTGTCAGCGTTGTTAAACAACAAAATAGTTTAATTTAATGTCGTAAGGCATCTCAGTAATGAAAAACGTAACGGGTTTTTATTTTATTTTAGCATAAATACATGTTGGTTACTCATTTAATATTGAATATTTGTATTTACATTACTTCGTAATTTGAAAGCATTGAATTACAGAAGCCACAGTCATTCAATCAGCCAGTCGATTGATTAATTAATCATTCGCACATAATTACGAATATCAGCCTAAGTCAAATCCTTTGAATAACGCCTCCTTCACTTTTCCGTCTTTATTTCCAAATGAGCCATTTATTTCAGGCCTGGGGAAGAGTATTCTGAAGGTGTGATCAAAGTAGTCCCTCCGCTCCTTGCCTGCAGTAGCTACTGCCAAACACACATCCACGCATTAGGTGTAACCGGTTTCCTGCCGGTTTTCCGCTTTGGTGATCATGAAGAAGGGAATCGCTTCACACCTTGGTAATACTGTACCCAGGTTCAATTTATTTCAGTATTCATATATGTTCTGTTCACGAAGCCTTTCTCCATTCACCACTGTTTCCAAGCCGTACATGAAGTTTACTAGCAATCAATGTCTCAGTCATTTACTATTTTCTCCTTTGTTATCAACACACAGAGACGTTTCAGTACCTTTCCGGTCCCATAAGAGCACTTCAGGCAACGATCATACGGACATTCCAGGTAAGGCACTGGCTGTGTTTCGTACAGCCGTCCAGGATATATAATACACAAGTTGCGGATAGGGGCCGATCTCTGGATTAATTGTGCAATTGAAATAAATCTGTAATTATGCCTCCAGTGAAGGATTCTAATCACAGACTAATGAATACATTTTTGGAGGAGATAGATTCGAAGCATTTCTCTATAGATGCAGAAAACATCACGTGTAAGGAATGTTATATAAGTTTTGTTTTTGAGACGTTGAGAATATATATAGTCATGGACACCTTGCAACAGGTTACAAGGTAATAATGATATGAATGATATAAATAATTAGTCTCTCACATATACTTCAAGATTTATTGTATTCTCCCTTTTACATTACTCAGTGTGCAATTTACTGGCTGCCCTGTCACCCTGCATATAATTTCAAATTAACTGCTAATCTACAGGTACACGTTCACTTATGTCGCTTGAGTGTGCAGCATTGTTTACGTTGTCGCTGCCCCGATGTTCTTGGGCTACGGTACGTGTGCACTAAACTTGAAAAAGCAGGTACCAAAGTACCTCGGCCTCCTTATCATTTTCAGCATTGTTCTTCCTTCACAATTAATTTAAAACGTCATTACGTATTTTGTCTCTCCATTCACACACACACTGCTTTCCTCTGCATGTTCGCATATTTTCATGTGATTACTATGGTTTCTTTCATACGTCTCAGCTTTATACAAAGACACAATCTACCTAAAATATTTCGCTAATTTCATTTTAATCAAGAGTTCACACACTATTCTCTTTTTCTTAATTTCTCTACTACGTAAAATAAGTAGGGGAGGTATTATATTCCTCCCAAGAATTCGATGTGGAGATCTCACTGGAAATATGTGTTTTGAGGCCCACTGAATCCAAAAAGAAAGCATTTTTTAAAAAAAAAAGTCCGTGTGTGTATGTACGTCTGTGAACAGCATAACTCAAAAACGAAAATTTCGTTAAAAACCAAAGTACCTAGTATTTAAGCTTAATATCGTTCAAGGATGTGACACGAAGGCTTTGAAATTCCTCCACCCAAACTACCCTTTACATGGAAACTTTTTCGAACCTTTCCATTTACTCGAAAATGGCTCTGAGGATTTTGATCAAAAAGTCACATGTTTAAGATATTTTTGTGGCAAATGAAATGTTTATTTTGAATTTTCTGGCTATAGCTCATGTAGTCCTCTTTACTCTTGCTGACTTTTGTATAACTTGTAAACTGAAAGAGATAGGCCAAATCTTGCTACACAGAAACATAGATCTCGTTAAAAGACACCTAAATAAAAAATTTTTGAGTGAACTTAATGCTATCCACAAATGAAAGATCATTATTTATTTTTTATATCTTAGCTGTGCAAAGAGAAGGAAATTCCAAGGCTTTAAAGGATTTGACTGTCGCTCAAAGCCTACTGTATTCCCACATTCCCCTTGCAGCTACAAGAAAATGAGCAATAAGCTAATTTCTGCAAATGTTTATTTGGACTGACATGAAGAAGATAGTGGAATAAGACTTTTCAAGAATAGTTAGCATAAGAGTAGAGAAAGTATATTTTTTTCATGAAAACCTTTGTATTCCATTAACTAACAGTAATTGAATATGCATTTACGGAATGAAATCGTAAACTTAAAATAAATGTTTTTTTAAAGAACACCTATAAAAAAACAAACCAACAAAAAAGTTTTAATCAAAGCTATGAAATCTCCAGTTTGTTTGGAAAAATGAAAAAGAAGTCGAGGACCCATACCACTTTGTTTAGCTACATTCACCTTCTGCCCCCCACCCCTCTCTTACTGCCCCACCCCACTCCCCAGTTCTGTTGAAAAGGTAGCCCAGAAGTGGGTGTGTGTGTGTTTATTTTCGATGCTTATGTAATTAATATGTTGCCACGAACCAAACATGTAATTATACTTAGCTCAATGGCTTTCACTTTTATTTTGCATCGGTTCCTTAACACTTACTTGGGATGCAATTGGTATATATTGTTAAAGTATTTAATACTTCCTTATTTCTTACTGGACGTTGTGTCGCTGAATTTGTTTTACATAATTTCTCGGTAGTACTTATTACTCTAGATCTCCAGCAACAATTAAAATTTACTGTGTAATATAATTATTTATAACTAAAGAGCTATTAATTATAAATAAATAAATATGAATTATAATTAAATAATCCCGTCTTGCAATTCCTGCAAAAAGACCTAAACTTCTAATACAACTTATGGTGACCAATGTAATCTAAGCTGACATCGAAAATAACAGTACAAATTAAATTATATCGAGAAAATGTAATCACAAATTTTCTATAAATAATTACCATTCTTTTCCCTGTCGTTTAATTAGCTGTGACTTAATTTGCAACAGAGCACCACATAATGCAATAAATAAACTTGGGAGGTTTACAAAATATTTAGAAAAATTATTTAATGTATTCATATTTACTGACGAGGTATTTTGCGGTGTAAAGATGTTCACCTTGTAAACTGCTAATAAGGACATTCATTGAGGAACGAAACTTAGTTAATAACTTTGTCCACCTACAAAAAATGATCTATGAATAAGCAATGCCCATTTTAATATTTGATAACGCTCTACCAATTAGATTAGGGAAGCACAGGGTTCCGTGTAAATCATACAGTAAACAGATAGTGAACGCGAAAACAAACCTGTCCCTCTGTTGGGACAGAGAAATAAGTTAGTGTGTATACGCTTACTGGATAAATTAGTTTTAACATGAAACATGTACCTACGGTAAAAATTATTAATGTTCAGATTTGATAACGGTGAATTCTTTACATTGAAAATAGTAAATAAACCCACATAAAACGGTCGTTTTTGATGTATAGTTGCATTCTGACATGTGCATTATTTTCCGTCCACACAAGTATTTCTTGTGAAACCCAAAGAATAATTCGTTTTATAGGAATACATTACTGAACCATCGTAAGTAATTTGTACACTGGAGACGTAGAATCAATGAAAACATCCATACTTGCAGTTTAAAGTTCATTTCACTGAACAACTGGTAAAAGTAAAAAGCTATTTTCACAATAAAATTGTACTTTGTCAATTTTTCCGAAGAACTCGACTACAAACTAGTGATTCTTTCTTTCTTTGTTTCTTAATATTTTTCTTTTTCGTTACTTCTTCTCATCGGCCAAAATATTCATTCTACTTTTAAGAGGTTGAATCAGGACTGAAAAATTCAAATCCGGCTATGGCATTGAATTTTCAGTCCTGATTCAACCTCTTAAAACATTGCCCACACACGGCTTATGTGTTTAAAAACACCAGCAGTAAGCTTGTTGGCATAAATAAATAATAACCTTCATTCTACTTCTTTGAAGTTTTTGGATGCACTATATATTTCTCTCCGCGTAATTTATTACATTGTAGCACTGCCGTTGAACAGAAGTGTTTTTAACGACCTGGATAGTTTCTGCAAACAAATTTATCTTTATATGATTCAACTGTGTCTCCGGCACCTGTGTGCTAGTTTCCAAAATATTAAACTCCATTTTAATTGGTGAAATGAAGGAACTGAAAAAATTCGGGGGATATATTTACCAGCATTCGCCTACTCACCCGAGAAAACCGCAGAAAAAAAGGGTGGTCGGCCACTGAAATCGAGCCTATGACCCCCTGCATGTCAGCCTGAGCATGTTGCCATGGATCCATCTCCAATGTTGGAATGTCACCGGAAATGTTTTGAGGCCCCCTGAATCAATACAGCATCTGTGTGTGTGTGTGTGTGTGTGTGTGTGTGTGTGTGTGTGTGTGTGTGTGTGTGTGTGCGCGCGCGTGCGTGCGTGCGTGCTTGTGTCTGTCTATAGTATGTCTCTTTCTGTGTCTGTAAACAGCATAACTCAAAAAAGGAAAAGTCGGTTAAAAACTAAAGTTGGTATATTATCTTAATACTTTTCAAGGATGGGATTCCTCAACCTTAAACTGGAAAACCTTTCGAAAATTTTCATTTTCTCAAAAATTGCTCTAAAGATTTTGATCAAAATGCCGTACGTTTAAGACATTTACATGGCAAATGAAATTTATATTTTGGATTTTCTGGTTATAGTCCATGTAATTCTGTTTACTCTTAACGTAAACAGGTAAATCCTAAGAGATGGACCAAATCTTACTAAATAAGACCAACTCTTACTATACAAAAAATGTAGATCATGTTAAAACACGCAATTTATGTTCAAATAAATTTCTTTCTTTTTATAGGGTGAATCATTTCGGAGATATTCCTTGTTATTTGCGTGAATTTTGCAACATTTATACTTTTTCAAATGTAAGGTCACTATTCCCCTTTTTATCTCTTGACCGTGCAAAGAGAATGGAATTTTAAAGCCTTCATATAGCGACAAGCTTTAAAAGATTTGACTATCGCTCATAGCCTACTGTATTCCCATATTCGCCTTGCATCTACAAGGAAATAAACAATAATATAATTTCTACAAATATTTATCTCAATTAACATGAAGAAGATAGAGGAATAAAAGTTTGTAATAATACTTAGTACAAGATAGAGAAAAGTCGTGTGAGTGCAACACATTAGATTTTTTTTAAAGAAGAATGTTTTTAAAAGAAGATATACCAACGAATATATGCATTACATGTAAGGAGAGTGTTTTATGCTGATAACCCTACATAAATATGACGTAAAGAAGATCTGTATTGCACTATATTATCTGAATTCATTCGGAATTCAGAACGCTGCCTGCACAATAGGATTACGTAAAATAGTTTTATTTCCCTTTGTATCTCGCTGAAAATTTTACTGGAAAACTCAATAAAGCCAATTCAATTAAACACTTTCTGGACTACAATTCCACACAGTGCATTTATAGCCACAAAATAACTCGCCAATAATAAGGGGATATCTGGTAGTAAGAGCCGGTTGTAAAAACAAGTAATTTCATATGATATAGAATTTAGTGAATGTCAAATAATACTCACCAGAATAATGCCCTTCTGTGCAATCACATAGTCATTGTAATATTAGTTCTGTGTTGTTAGTAATTTAAATCTAGGCAAATCACAAGCTGGGTGTTTAACATAAAGAGCAACCAAAGAATAAGCAAATGCAATTCAAAACCGAAAGAAAAATTGAACGTTAAGCCTACAGTAGGTTTGCTTAAAGTATATTTAGGTTTACATAATATATGTATAAGGATATGTATGATGTATTGTACTTATGCTTCTTATATGGAAATTATGAAAACCCTAATGCTCCGGTTTTATACTTAAAGGAATATAATTATAGTTGATGACTTAAAGTACCATGTGAACGCCATTTTTGGGGATGGTTTCATTCAATTAATATTTTATCTCCAATATTTCAAATAGCAAAATGTTCATGTTTTAACACTTATAAGCTAAGGATATTTTGCTATTACCTAAATTATTAATGATCTCTGGGAGTGCATACTAGTTCCATTATTTCATTTCTACCTAAATCTTTATTCCTATTTCTAAACGGAGACTGAGCGGGATGCTCAGGCAGTTTCGTCTGTGGCCCACATACGGGAGGTCGCGGATTCGATGGCAGCGGTGGCCCACCTGACTCATGATTTTTTTTCGGGTGTTTCCCCGGGTCGCCAGGCGAATACTGGGTAGGTTCATTGCATCCTCCTAATTTTCTGTCCCTTCATTTCACTCCACTTCTCACTTTCCTTCACCGTTTCACCCTTCAACTGGCTGGCCTCTTTCAGGGTAGCAAGTGTCGGCGGGGCCTTGGTATTGCATGTCAGCGAACACACTCTCAATAAACCTTCATCCTTCGACGGGGAAGACTCCTCTCCGAACCCTCCGCGAGATGTGTATGACCAGGGTAAACGAGACGCCGTCGGGAAGTTTCAATCTTTAAATGGTAGGGACTGCCCTCTGTTCTATCGTGACTCCCTGGGTCGGCCACCCTCTGTCTCTTGCCTTATCCTTCCTCCAAGGGGTGTCCTGCAAGGGACGTAGGCACAAAGATCTTCAAGGTCGAAGGTGCCGAGTCACCTTCGCAACGTCCTGTCCTATACTATCCAGACGAGGTCATCAAGGTTGTAACACTTCTGCTTTTAGTACTTGTGATACCTTTAGCAATGGTCAGGGGGTTCAATTCCCCCATCCCGGCCTTGGGGTTTTCCTTGGTTTTCCCCTTGTCAGATGTAAGCTAGCTAGGGTGCTCATCCTCATTCCACGACTTACCTAGCCATCACCACTCCCTTCTCATCCATTTAAGAGCTGCAGGAACAGGCGAGAATGTTCATCGGGTTGCGTGGCTATGCGTTCTGTAAAGGTTAAATCTCTGACGTCGTTTCGGATCAGTCCGGTGAGGACCCGCCTCTGCCATGGGCCCTTGGTGGACACCGCCGGAGAAGAGCTTGTATGCGGTAGGTCCCCATGCCTCCAACAGTGAACAAGTTGATTCCCAAGTTCACCGAATAACTTCTGTATTGATTCCGCTAACTTTCGACTGGAAGCGCTTCGCTATTCCTTTTCACCATCGCGCAGGCAGATCAGTCAGGCTGTGTGTGAGCGATGGAGGTTGATATAATGACAAGTGCAAAGGGCAAAGAAATATTCACGATAGACAGTTTCGTAAGTTTCCATAAGTGTCTCGTTGATGGCGTTGATAGATACAAGTGTGCGAAGAGTTTAAAGTGTTTTGTGGAAATAAATTCTTTAAACCGTATTGTTGATTGCCAATTAGCTCTGTTTGGACCGCCTCTCCTGCCCCTGACCAAATTGATGATTGCTTCGTCGAAGATCTAATGTCCTGTAAAACTTGCAATGGACGACCTTTTGATTACTTATTATATTCCTCCGGATAGCAACATTCCGCCATTATGTGGGCTGACTTTAGTAGTTGATCTGAACGGACTAACTGCTGTGAGGCACTCCAACCTTAATTGAACACTCTATTTTACCTATTCATCGCAACACATTCCATCTGTTAGAAACTTTAAAGGGTGTTCAAATTGAAACTTATATTAAAATTTGAAGCGAGAAGAAAGCCACTGCCCCCTCAAGAACAAATGGAATGCTAACCATTACCCGGTATAAATATCTTCACAATATCTGCTACAAGCCTTTTCCCATATACATAATTTTAATGACAATGACAATGACAATGACAACGACAACTCCACTTGTACTGTGCTTGCATTAGAGAATAACAAAGCCAAAAATGTTTAACCTTACCTACTACATATAAAATGTGTAAAATGAAACGGGAATGTTGTGGCACTGTACGCTAGGGAATAAGATGGCAACTAATGGGAATCAATACGTCTGTTTAGGAATCAACCCGGGGCCAGCCCTTGTTCGCGAGGCTTCGGATGCATTCGTCCGGAAACGATAGGGACTCCGTCCAAGCTTGCGCCCGTCGTCATCCAGATCTGGTAGCCCCTTGTGTCTGTCCCCTTATCCTTCCCTCCCAAGGGTGGCGCTAGCATCACAAAGAACCTACTGGCCTAAGTATAAAGGTATGTCTCGGTAAGGCCGAGAGCCCTTCATTGTGTCACTGCTTTTACCTTTTACAATAACGGTAGAAAAAAGAAAACATCACTTTATTGGTAGTGGAATTAAGTCTGAGAATACGAGGGAATTATTTCATTTTACCATTCTTTCTGTGAAGTGATGCATATCAATTTTCAGTCAGGTCCTTAAATTTTACCCTTTTATTGCTAACAAAACTATTGCGTAACTTCATGGTTGTTAGTAAGCCATTAAACTCTACGTTTAATGCACCTAGCAATAGAAAGTCAAATGGATTGGTATCTATAAGTTGAGAGGGTCTAGTTGAAATATATCCAGCAGTGACAGCCTGCCAATTATTTTGCAAGGCTGGGGTTTACAAGCAATAGCAATTAAATTCTATAAAACAATGGCTGTGCCTGCAGTAAAACCTGAATGAGGTCAAAAGTCGTGTAGAGGTAATAGAGATGAGGTTCCTGAGATCCCTATTAGACACCACAGCATAAGAAATGAGGACATCCGGCAGCAGCATTTCAAACTATATTACTATTAAAGAATGGTTACTAGTACACAATGAATCAATTATTCAAAGTTATCTTAATATTTATTAAATCCCAATCCAAAAGCTCGACAGTTATTATGCAGATCTTATCAAAGATGAAATTAAAAACATAAGTCCGTTGAAACGTTAAACTATAAGCAGAAGTGTTTTACAAGTGGAATACAAATATTCCTTTATGCACTTTGTTTTACTTTATAATAGCGTTGAATCAGATTATATAAAATCCAATCTAGTAACTAAGCAGCTCTCGTTAAAGCACTGGCATTGACATACACCCCTACTGCACAAAACTTAGCAGACAACTGTACTCTGTATAGTCTCAAATGGAGCATAGGGAAACAGATCTGTTTGCTATCGTAAGAAACTATTTCCTAGAACTACAGCTTGCTAACATTCTAACAAAATTTATTTGAACTAAAATGGAACAAAATAAAAATGAAGAACTGAAAAGAAACGTCATTAGATGTACCATACAATTGTATTTTTGTGCAAATGACTCAAGAAACCATATACATTAGTGGTTGTTAAGAGTTTTAAAATATAAAAATCGCATGAATTTTTCTTTGCAAGTGTAATGAATTAATCAACAAATGCAGCACGTATATGTATCCCATAATATATCTTAGGTCAGTTGTCTCTTGTTTTCTGAAATATGTATATCCTTTGAGCCTAAACTGAACGTGGTGGTCAATATTCTTCTTTCGTTGAAGACCCATGGTATAAAATCAGAGATGTTTTAAAGCGTGTTATTAAAATTGCTGGTACCTAAAATGAGGTTATGTTACGGCGATATTTAAAGGTCATAGCATTTAAACAAAAGGTAGAGTGAGTGTGAATGAATGATGAAAGTAGTGTAGAGAAATAACAGACGATTATACAATTAGAAAGGATGCTGCGTTCTGTAATGAAAGATCGTATGTGTTGCACTCGCATGACTTTCTCTACCGTTGCATTAACTATTCTTACAAACTCTGTGTTCTTCATCTCTATGTTCCTCATGTTAGTCGAGATAAACATTTTTAGAAATCATCTTATTGCATATTTTCTTGTAGATGCAAGGAGTATATGGGAATGCAGTAGGCCTTGAGCGATAGTCAAATCTTTTAAAGCTGGGCGCTATTGAAGGCTTTCAAATTCCATTCCCTTTGCTCGGCCAAGAGATAAAAAGTGAATAACCACCTTCCATTTCAGAAACGTTTTAAGTATTGCAAAACTCGCACAAATTACAAGGAATATCTCTGAAATGGTTCCCTCTACAAAAAATTACTTTGGACATAACGTATGAGATTTAATGGATCTACATTTTTTGCATGTTAAGATTTGGCTATCTCTTACGTTTTAGCAGCTTTGCAAAAGCCATCGAGAGTAAACATAGGCATAAGCAGAAAATTCAATTTCATTTGCCATAAAAATACCTTAAACATATGGCAGTTTAATCAAAATCGTTAGAGCCATTTCTAGAAAATAAATATTTTCAAAAATTTTTCAATGTAAAGGGTAGATTAGGGTGGAGGAATTTTCTTGAAAATCTTTGTGTCATATCCTAAAAAAGATATATCAACTTTGGTTTTTAAACAATTTTTCATTTTTGAGTTATGCTATTCAGACAGAAACACACACACTCTTACACAGATCTGTTTTATAAAAATGTATTTTTATTCAGGGGGCCTCAAAACATATATTTCCGGTGAAATCTCGACATTGAAATTTTGGTCGACTACAATACTTCCCCTACTTACTATACGTAGTAGAGAAAGTAAAAATAACTTTTGTGACGCCTCACTTAGCGGGTAGCTCACGGAAAGCGGGGCAAAATTCAGTTTGTACTCAGTAGCTGTTATGGTAAAAATAACAATAAATGTTTTATTTATTAACAACCCAGTGAATCACCAGGGTCATATCAGCACCGCCAGTAAATCTACTGACATGGGGCTGTTGCATTTTAAGCAGTGATGGTTCAGTCAAGTCCCAGTGTTACGGTGGTTCTGTGAGTCAAGAGTCTGCATTTGAATATTATTTTAACGTTAGCGTGTGCATTTTTAATATAGCGCATTTTAAGCTGCACAAATTACCTATCATGGATCACGGCATCATGTTTTACGATTTCCTTATTGCGTCACTCGTTTGGCGCCGGCTCCAATCTCGGCCCACGATGCATCTGTCAGGTATTCCTGTGGTGAACTAGATATCTGTTCCTCAGCTATACGTGGGGGTGTGAAAATGGACAAGTTGAGTGATACATTTAGTTGAGGCTAAAAATAATATATTTGAAGTGAATTGTCAACTGTCTGAAGATATAGAATTAATCCAAAAAAAAGCATGTTTAGAAAAAGGTCCGTGTATGTCTGTGTGTGTCTGTCAGTCTGTCTGCCTGTCTGTGGACAACATAATTCAAAAAGGAAAAGCCGGATGAAAATCAAACTTGGTATCTTAGTTTAATGTCTTTCAAGGACACGACACTAAGATTTTGAAGATAATTCCCCCACCCTAAATACCCTAGAGAGATATTAAGGTAAATTGTTCATATGCAAAGAGCAGTTTCACTGTGATTTATCTTTTATATCTTACTTTCCCAAGTTTGCATCAGTCAAAGGGTAAAGGGTACAGGTACAGAAGGGGACACCTCGCTCACGTTGATCTACACAGGTCTATTGTGGCTGCCATCCCCCAGGAGTCAGGGATGAAATGAGGGAACCGAAGGGATGCTATCAGACCCGCAGCTAGACAGGCCCACCAGAGACGTGCGGAAATCCTAAATCAGAGCTGAGATGTCTTCTTCCCGGCGCAAGGCCCCGCCAAGCAGCCAGCATCACACCGCGAGTCCGGGGTGGTATCGCACGAAGCGTCCCCCCCCCCCCTCGACGGAGGACAAGAGCCACCAGACGCCACCCATCGCCGAGAACAGCAGTTACCATGCGCAGTCATCCACGCCATCTGCCCGACACTGCCCACACTACATGCCTGGAACTGCACCACCTGAAAGATGATAAGGAAATGGAATGAAAGGAAATTATGGAAAGGAAACCGTGGTATGAAATAATGCACCCCAGCATTCGCCCAAGTGACATGGGGAAACTATGGAGAAACCAATATCAGAGTGCGCGGCCACGGAGATCAAACTCACGAACTCCCGAATGCTGTCCACAGATGTTTGAAACCGAAATTATAATGTGAATATATAATTGATAATAGAAAGAAACAAAAGGAGATTCTAATCGATAGTTAAGGGGAAGACGTAATAAAGCTGAACAGATTAAAGTCTCAAGAATGGAAGCCTAGGCAGATTTACATGAATGATAAGGTTACAATTGTTGTATGTACGAAGCCCGAGCGATTTCACGGGCTGATTCGTATCTTGCCATGACGTGCTCTAAAGTTGACCAATAGAAATCGCTTCCTTCGTGTCGCCCACGCAAAACAAATGCAACGCAAGACACACTCGTCTTGAATCGAGCCGAGAGTGCACGTGCAATTTCTGATTTATACGTAAGCTAGCGCGTATACATAATTCGGCGGGTGCTAGAGGGCGACAAAGTTCAAATATTATAACGTTGCAGTTGAAGTTACAAAGTTACATTCTATTTAAATATCGTCGGCAGTTCTCTACAAATCTGGAAATTTGCAAATAAAGTTAAATGTTGGTTAATCCTTCGTTTGGTTCCATTCCTACCACAACTCACGCATACCCTGCAGTTTAGGACCTCTTGCTAGAGCTAGTCCGGACACCAAACACATGATAGGAGATATCCTGGCGACAAGATCTTATAGGTCTTAAAGACGGCGTCTTCGACTTAGAGGAACGTTTGCGTCACGTTACCGCCTGAGCCATCCCGCTCGGTTATCAGTCAAAGAACTCCACGGAGAAGTGAGATTTAAGCAAAAACCATCTCCATAAAGCAATACAAATTCGAGCTAATAATAAGGTAATATGCTTTGTAGTCAGATAGAGGAATCAATCTCTTTCTTTGATTTTGTAGTATAACAATCATAAATCCGGATTCATAACTAAATTTTAATGCCTTGTCCCCTAGCATATTAATGAATTTTTCTAATGAAAAGTACCAATACCTTGGTAAATCTTATAACTGGATTCCTGGGTGATGCTAATGCTTATCTTGGAAAACTTAATTGCTAGATTATCCATCTCTTCCAAAAGATTTCCACCAGCGATTTCACCAGAATCACATTTCATTATTGCTGAGAAAGGCCAATTCTCTTATACCTGTTAATTTCTTATCCTTCGGTTTTCCTGCACTGTGATCCCATGCTGCTGCTTTCAAAGTCCACATTGGGTTTGCTCCATGTTGCAACATTTACAGCGTTCAAATCATTATGGGGTGTGATTACGTAGCCGTGTTTTAGAGTTCTCTAGAAACCTAGTAATCATTGAACTCGACATACTAAAGTTAAGAAAGAATTCATTAAGAAGAAAAGATAAATTAATCAAAATAAAGCAGAATAAAACACTAACTGGTATGCTGTCGCTTTGAAACTTTAATATTTGTTAAAAGAAACTTTCCAGTAAATTTTTACACATGACCCACCATCATATCTTTGAATCTATATGTATACAGTTCTTTATTATTTTTTTAATTAAAGTGTTACCTAAATCACTCCAACTACAGCAATATATTGTAATAAAAAGTGCCCTAATCACGTTTATATTGTGACAAAAACGAGAAAAGTCCAATTCAGTTAATTTTTCTCATTTTATTTTCTTCCAAAATGTTTGGTCAAATACACAGTTCTCTTTTACTCACGTTAACATTGCCTACAGGTTTTCGTAGTACTACAGTTCATAACTATTTTCTTTCCGTAACCTTGACTCAGTCCTTTCACTGTCTTTCATCACTTTCTCAGTCTCTCATACACTAACTCCGACGGCACAATCACTCAAAACTCATTAAAACTTCTTCACTTCGACGCGAACTGACGATATCACACACACAGCTGTCTCATACTCACATTGACCGACTCATTTCTTAACTATAACTCTTCTAACTCGTGTTGCATCGCCTCCTTATATAGCGAGGAAAACGTAACAAGGACCTTTTTCGAACTTTACAAACACACCGCCGCCGGATACTTCTCGAATACTCTGGAAATCCCTTTGAGTTGCGCTCGAGTGTTGTTAGTCAGGTGTTTGTTCGTATTAAAAAATAATTTTGTTGTTTAAAGACGCTGTCAATTGCCAGGATCACATCAACGTCACCTGTGTGCCCGAATTTCCTCCTGCAGGAGTTCTTTCACATGTCAGTAAATCTATTGACATGGAGCTGTCGTTTTTAAGCACACTTAAACCATCATTATTAATGAACCATTTAAAATCAAAGGCGTTTCCAACTTGATTTTAAGGCATGAATTAATGATGTAAGGTAAAACATTAATTGTTTTGCTTTTGTTGAGAGCTGTAGATATAAAATAGATAGATCATATTACAATGGTTGCAATAATGTATAAAGGAAATTACGTTATTAGGGTTTCACAATTAACCAACATACATGTTTTTAAAATGGGGCAAATGTGAATTATTTTCTCATTCAAATGGTGAAGTAAACACACTGCGCCATTTCTTAATATATATATATATATATATATATATAAAAAAAAAGAGCACTGAACATTTTCGATTATGGAAATTCTGCAGCTTTGTGTAAAATAAAATGCAATGCAAGTGTTCATTGATACTAAGTAATACGGAGCATCGCTTAGAATGAAGGCAATATATTGTTATAAAATGTGTAAAAGCATTTGCTTCTTACCTCGCAACAGAAGTACGAAAATACCATTTCAAATATAGACTGAAAATACGTAATCACGAAGCAAATTCTCTCTTAAACTCAGTAACAAATTAAGATTAGACCTGGTCTGATGAGACGCACACAGATGTTATAATATATCACCATAATCAAGCGTGAACTTTCTTAAAGAGTATGATAGTTGCGGGTTTGCAGTATTAATAAAGACACCTGATGCTTTCATGGACCAGTTTTAACCAGAGGGAATGGAGGCGTGTTGAGGTATCAACTCGAAAGTTAAGGAAAAGCTACTCGGCTTATAATTTCATTATGATATTACTTAATAAGCCTATTATGTTATTAAAGGCAGGAGTATTCCTACTTGGGAGGATCATGGCTCTTCTAATCTGGTAATCGCTCTCTGCTGAAGAAAAGCGAGAGGGACCAAAGAGAATAATAAGGTAAAAAAGAAAAAAATTAGAACAAGTTCCAAAACAAGTGAGTTTCCAAATGAGAGTGGGGTCTGGTTCGATAGGCTTTTTGCTAACAATCGTGCTCTTTCGGGGATTCTTTATGAAACAAAACTTTGGTGGCGTGCTTCACTAACGAGATACACAGACTACGGCGCGAACTGCAATGACATAATTCTTTTATTTCAGTCAGTCATGGACCAATGCAAAAAGCACAATCGCCTAATCGCCTAATACATATTCTACATAACCAAAAATTTTTCTTTGAATCCACACAAAACATACAGTTTTATCATGATGGTATACAATGTTAGTCATGTACGTAACTCCGATTCGCGCCGTAACTGTCTTTCTCGTTAGCCACAGGTGACGTGCCGTTGATGTTATAATACGGAACTTACACCGTCTAACGATGCTCATCCTTTCTGTGGCAATAATGGTCAATTCCGTGTACAAACAGAGAATAAATGAGATGCTATTAGTGGGTACGTTAGATATTTTTGGTCTCGATATCAACTGTAATTTCACATTTCTTAACTTTTCTTAATAATGTTGATGCAGTTCGATCACATAATTCATATTTCCAGTTTTAAAATGAGCTTGTTATTTTAAATATATAACGATTCTCAATTAGTCACTTATAAACCCTGTTTAGTACAACGGTTAATACAAAATATTAGAAAATTCACCATTCTGGAAAATAAAATCTTTGTTGGTTTCTACTTTCTTCATTTACATCTTAGAGTACACTGAATGTTATACCCAACTACGTAGAAATAGGAGCTTCCTGTTGACACCAATCATGTTATAAGAGTTAAGAAAACCAAAAAAGTAATATCAGCGTGCTATAAATTTATTGCTGGTTTCTAAAACTTAAGTTGGGTTTAGTTATGTCAAACACAAAGCTATAAAAACTACTTTTCCTTCTTACTTTCTCTAACACCTACTTATAGGAGAAAAAGGACATACTGCATTCCACCCAAAACATCGATATCGAAAGATCTCTGAATAAATAAAAAATGAGTATGTGTGTGCGCGACGCCTTTCCGTCTTCTTCTGTCTGATATATATTTAAATTCAGCGTATTCCAATTGTTCGATACGAAGATATTCAAGAAAATACTCTCCCCAAAGCACCCGGTAGATACAAACTTTTGGTCAATCGCATTGTATTAGGGATCTTTTAACGTTAATCAAAATACCGCTAGCTTTGCCAATATCCTGGAAACTCTTTTCTTGCAGAATTAATGGTGAATGCTTTGATATAATTTTAACTCAGGTTTATTATGGGCTCTCTTTAACTCTGTGGTTCTCAGCGTTTCATTCTATGTTGGGCGCGAAAGGCCACTTTATTTTGTTCAGAGGTCTCTTTGTCGGGCTTGCGGTTTTTTTTACGTGTCGTAAATGTACCACACGGGACCACCGGCTTTACTTCCCTTACGAAGGATTTCAACCCATCGCTCTCTGCCGGGTTTTAAACGCGATCTTGCAACGTATATATCTTGACTTTTCTTAGAATAGCCTCGAAATTCTCATTCTGGATAACTTTTGCATAACTGGTAAGACGTAACAGATAGTTTTGTGGTGTCCAACCATTTCTCTTATGAGTTGTCGCCCTACCCCACGGTTGTTTTGTACATTCTGGTAAGAAATCATGAGAGTGGTTTGTTTTTGAGTACATGAATGTGAATAGCTCGAGAACAGTAGGTGGAGGCAAATCCACCCACTTCTCTTTCGCATAGGATTGGGATCTCTGATATACACAGTTTTACTACGTCAAAAATGTAGATGTTAAAGCACACAGGTTATGTCAAATTATTTCTTTTTTGAGCAAACTAATTCCGAAATTTTCCTTAGCATTTATTGGTTTTAATTTTAAAAATTCCTATAGTTTACTCAAATAGGATTACGTTATTCGATCTTTATCCCTTGGCCATCCAAAGAGAACGGAATTTCAAAGCCATTACGTAGCAACCAGATCTTAAAATATTTTATCGCTTTAGCCTACTGAAATCCCCAATCTCCATTGCACCTATGTTTAAACAACCTGAAATACTCAATAAAGGCAAATACAGCCTGGGATGTAAAATAAAACCCAGACTAATAAGCCAATTAAAATTAAAAAAAGAAATTAAAAATTCCACTGCACCTACAAGGAAATTCTAACTAAGATAATGTTTTTAATATGTTTATTTCGATTAACATGAAGTAAATAGAGGAATAAAGCTTTGTAAGAAGAGTTTGCACAAGTGTACAGAAAGTATGTGTTTGCCACCATGAAATATCGAATTTTTTAGTAGAATGCAACATCTTCTCGAGCTACTATGTAGGTATGTGGTATAGAAAGTAAAAATGTCATTGTCAGTTAAAAACAAACGAAATCCCACCTTAGCACCTCGTTCGAGTTGCGATCTTTTGTGCCTATGCCGCTGACGGGACACTCCCAGGAGGATGGATGAGGCGAATGGACCGGAAGGGCGGTCGGAAAGTTGCCGTGATAGAGCATAGGTCAGGGTCCCTAATTTTCCCAGTTAGCACCCCGGCGGAGGCTGGCTCAGACTGGTTCCTGCCCCATCCCTTCGGGTTCGTACTCGGAAACCGGCTCTCCTCTCTCCTCGGGCTAGTACCATCCCATGGAGGGGGGGGGGGGGGGCCGGAAAACAATAGACTCGCCCTCCAATCCGGGGGAAGAGATTTGCAGAGCGCATTTTTCCTCTCCCGTGCTGCTACCGCGATCCTCGTCGACGCTTCCAACCCTGAAAGAAACCCAACGGGATGAAGGGTGAAATGAAATAATAAAAGTAACGAAATGGAGGAAATTCGGAGGATATGAAAATCCTTCCCAGCATTCACCTGGCGACCCAAGGAAACCTCCGAAGAAAACTATAAAGATCGTTCACGGGGGGTCGAACCCGCGACCTCCCAAATACGGACACAGACATTACCGCCTGACCCATCCCGCTTTTCATTCCTTTTACCAAGCATTGTTATTTGTCACCTAAAGCATAAGATGATTGGCTTCCAAAGCCTCTATATTTTCCATTTTCTTTTGAGGGGTTAAAAAGAAACCATCTTAACTGTAATAAATTGGAAGTATATAACATTAATATTTTTGTGATGTATGAGCAGTTCTTGCATTTCTTATTTGAACGCTAATGATCATCAAATCAGTTTGTGAAAATGATAAACGTGAAAGTGAAAAAAATGGCTGGGTTTTATCCCTCCAGGAACTACTGTGGCAGCACGTCAATTAAAAGTGCTGAAAACGTGAGACTTGCATGACACGCGATATGTATCCTAGGGATCCGCTTGTCGAAACTGCTAAGGCCTGGGGCAGTGCAAGAGAGTGCAATGAAACTTCAGTTATTTTAGGTCAGTCACTTGGCCCATTACCAGGCTGCAAGGGTCCAGTGGTCCACTTGATTCCGGCTAGCTGTTATTACCTGCGCCTTATAATTACTCACTGGATCCATAAAAGATGAAATTTACGATACAGAAAATTGGAATGCACGCCTACGATTAATCAAGATGGAAAAACCCCAAAAGTGAGAAAACATAAAAGGGGCAAGGATAAAAAGAGAGCTGTAAAACCACTACAATTATACTCAGCTTTCGAGTGGTTATTATTCAATACATGTAAGCTGTTCTCAGTTACATTACCTAAATGTTACATCAAGAAGCTCACCATATATCACTTAAGATATCTTAAACATTATAATACCTTGGAATTACATTTTAACTATTTTAAGCCCAATGATTCCAATTATGGAGTCATTTGTGTGTTAGGAACGTTTTAAGGTATTTTAATTTTTTTTTGTTATTCTTGTTGTACTTACTTTAATCGACAAAAAATACGCATTTGAGATGCTTTCAATTGTAAATGTTATATTTTTACATTTTTCTGTGGTTGCTGAGACTCAAACCGGCGACCTACAGCTTTCATTGGATGGCCAGTCCATTTGTCTAGCCGCAACGCTCTTGGCTATTCCAGCCAATTGCATGAGGCAATCGCTTATGCGCATACGAAAACTGGTTTTGTGAATTTGAGGATGACTGGCATAAGCAGCAAAACAATTTGGGCTGTAAAAAGTTAACAAGTAATTAAGTTTATGTATGTGCCACAAAAGGTTCCTTGTGCTGCGCTTCTGCACCATTATTACCGAGCAAGACGAATCCGCGGTAACGTGTGAGGCTCGCATTCGGGAGGTCGTGGGTCCGATTCCCGCGACCGACCCTCCTGCCCCATGGGTTTTTCGGGGGGTTTCCCGGGTTACTAGGCATATACATGCCCCGAATTTCCCATCCCTCCATTTCGTTCCACATTCTTTTCAATCCAGTCTTTCAGGGTCGGAAGTGTTTGTGACGGACGGGTTAGCGCTGCCGTGTGTGGGATTTGCGCACTGCAATGCTGTTCACGATGATGGGTAGCCTTGCAGTGACCAGGCCTGCCAGGGAGGGACTGTTGTCGAAACCCTTGCGGCTGGTGGGTGTTTGGAGAACGTTGGAGAACGTCACGCTGGCTCGCTGCTCACCTTAGTTCCCTCACGCCCGTCGTACACTCTCAGCCAATCACTTCCTCCCTCACATACTATTGCCAGCAAAGGCTCAGTGTGAAATCCCCTTCATACATACTCTACTTCATTTCTATCTCTACCATTATTATATATTATATACCTTAATAATTTAAATAATTATATAGTTTTTTTTATTTTTGAAAAGTGAACCTATTGTGCATTAGAAATAGAAGAGGGTTTTAGCACTACGGCCAACGCTAGGCCTATTTTACCTACTAATCCACTGGGAGGAAGCCATGAAGCGAGAGAGAACGAACGGCAACCAGATATGTTAGCGGCAATCAGGGCAGCAGGCCCCTAACGTTTCCAGAAAGAGCATGTACAACAGCCCCATTAAGACTCCTAACCTGAGGGAGAGGTTCGGGCAGAATGTTCCACATCAAGGAAGTGCCCTGCACACTGTCCTCCAACCTCATAGAGCAAAAGGGAAATTAAATGAAAAGCTCTGATGTGTTGCATTCACATGACTTTCTCTACTCTTGTACTAACCATTCTTACAAATTCTAATTCCTATATCTTCTTCCTGTTAGTTGAGATAAGCATTTAGTGAAATTACCTTATTGCATATATCCTTGTAGGAGCAAGGTGAATATAGGATTACAGTAGACTTTGAGGGATAGTCAAATCTTTTATAGTTTTCAAATTCCATTCTCTATGAACGGTTAACATAAAAAATGAATAACGATGTTCCATTTGCAAAAGTAAGTTTTCCAAGACCCAAAAAAATAACAAGGAATATCTCCGAAATGGTTCACTCTACCCAAAAAAAAAAAAAAAAAAAAAAAAAAAAAAGGGGGACAAATTCTGTGTTTAGCAAGATCGACATTTTTTGTATACTAAGTTTTGGTCTATCTCTTACAGTTTACTAGTTCATCCGGAATAAACAGGACTACAAGGGCTATAGCCAGGAAATTCAAAATAACATTTCATTTGTCATAAACATAACTTAAGCATATGACATTTTAATCAAAATGTTAGAGCCATTTTCAAGAAAATCAAAATTTTTGAAAAATTGTCCATGTGAAGGGTAGTTTAGGGTGCAGGAATTTTCTTCAACATCTTCGCGTCGCATCCTTAAAAGATGTAACTTTGGTTTTTAACCGACTTTTCGTTTTTGAGTTATACTGCCCACAGACACACTAACACACTGACACAAACACACATACTCGCGGGGGACCTTTTTCTAAAGATGCTTTTGTTTTATTCAGAGCATACAGTGAGTGTAATCAGCAAAGAAATAACAAAACTAATAATTAAACCCACATAATCGATGTCAAGCGCTGCGGCTAGTATCTCGACTTGTTAATAGACTTCATTTCACTGTGCAGACAATTGACACGTTTTGTGTTCTAAAAACTGTGCAAAACAGGCCAAGAACTGGAAGGCCAAGGTTGCTGACAGAGCAAGATGAAAGATATATCATACAGGAAATCACAAAGGACTCTAAAATCAGTGCTGTGAAGTTGGCTGCAGATTTGGGAAGATGTGGTATTAATGTTTCAGTCAATACTGTGCACAATATTTATCGAGAAGTTGGATATCATGGTCGAGTACCTTGGAAGAAGTTCTGGGCAAATAAGAGAAATCAAATAAAGCGATTAAATTTCGCAAAAGAGCACCGGAATTAAGCACCAGGCTTCTGGAAAAGGGTAATTTTTTCAGACGAAAGTAAGTTTAACATTTTTGACTCCGATGAAAGATGTATGGTGTAGCGGGGAAAAAAAAAATACGGAGATGGATCCAAAACATGTAGTGCCCACAGATGGTCTGGGGTACCTAAGCGCTTCAGGTGTGATTTGATTGCACTTTATCGATACAAAATCTTCATCGTAAAGCTCAGAAACTGGATCTTGAGAACAACTTTATTTTTCAGCTGGACAACGAACCCCAAAATACAACTGGAAGTACTCGCTTTTGGTTGTTTTGCAACACTCCAAAGCAACTTCATACACCACCTCAGTCACCAGATATCAATCTTCTAGAACACTTGTGGTCTATTTTGGAGCAGAAAATTAGAAATTGCACACTTTTCAGTAAAGAAGGCTAAAACTGACACTTTAGATAGAATGATAATTGAACTAAAGACAACAATGGAACTAATAGAATCAATGCCACGAAGGTTGGAGGCAGTTATAAAAGCAAAAGAAAATCCTACAAAATATTGAATGATGGTATTTATTTATAAAAATGTTACTAAATTGTAGGTGTACGATAATTTTTTGTGGAAAATAATAGCATTATATTAAGCGGCAATTATTAATTAATTTGTTTACGTTTTGTGATATAAAGTATGACCAAATACAACATATGCATCACTAAACATGACTAAGGTATTTAAATATCCATCCCAACATTCTATTCCTATTTTTTCAGACATTTTAATGTAATTTCCTATGTATACGAACAGTTTTTGCACTCACTGTATATTTCCGGTGAAAACTCGACATCGAATTTTTTGGGTGTCATACAATATTTCCTCTACTTACTATACGTAGAAGAGAAAGTAAAAACCTGATGTGTGCATTCGCATGACTTTCTCTATTCTTACAGGCACTTATTCCTCTCAAAAATGGCTCTAACGATTTCGATTAAAATACGTATGTTTAAGATATTTTTGTGACAAATGAAATGTATATTTTGAATTTTCTACTATAACTGCTGTTTACTGTTAATGACTTTTGCATAACCGTTAGAGATCAAATCTTATTGTGCAAAACGTGTATATCTCGTTAATACACACAACTTATGTCCGAATGCATTTTTGTGGAGTGGAGCATTTCGGGGTTATTCCTTGTTATTCATGTGAGCTCTGAATACTTAAGCTTTTCTCAAATGGAAGGCCATTATTCACTTTTCAATCTCTTGGCCGTGGAAAGGGAACGGAATTTCAAAGTCTTCATTTACCTAGCGCCCAGCTTTAAAAGGTTTGACTATCGCTCAAGGCCTCCCATATTCCCCTTGCACCTACAAGAAAATTAGCAATAAAGTAATTCCTGCAAATGTTTATCACGACTAACATGAAAAACGTAGAGGAATAAAAGTTTGTAGGAATAGGTAGTGGCGGCGCCGTGGCCGAGCGGTTAGCGCGCTCGCCTACCACCCGGGTTCGATTCCAGGAACCCGCATGTGGTATTCGTGTTGGACGAAGCGGCGACAGGGCCGGTTTTCTCCGGGTGCTCCGGTTTCCCCCGCCACTCATTCCACCAATTGCTCCATTATCATCTTTCCAATCACTAATTTCGCCTTCATATCATCTTCCTCACTCTCATACCTGGTGCTTGGCTGACCACCCGCTTCCAGGTCTTCACTCTGTCCGGTCCATAGGTTCCTGTGCTCCCCAACAGGCATCTAACTCTAGGCACTGGCTTGTAAGTCCTACATAAGGGGAGGGTAATCAGGAAAAGAAGAAGAATAGGTAGTACAAGAGTAAAGAAAGTCATGTGAGTGCAACACATATTTTTTTCCATTAAAACCTTTGTATTCCATTAACCAGCAATAACTGAATATGCATTTACGGAATGAAATCGTAAATTAAAAATAAAATGCTTTTATAGAACGTATAATTATAGACAATAACCCAATAAAAATTGTAATCAAGGTTACGAAAGTTCCAAAGTATCTTTGGCCTGAAAAATGAAAGAAAAAAAAGTCGAGGACCCATACCACTTTGTTTAGCTACATTAACTTTCTGGCCTTCTCTCTTTGTCTACCCCCCCCCCCCCCTCCCCGTTCTTTTCTCTCTGTTGAAAAGGCAGCACAAAAGTGTGCGTGCGTTTATTTTCGATATTTCTGTAATTAATATGTTACCGTTAAACTAGCATGTAATTATATTTGGGTCAATGGCTTTCACTTTTATTTAGCAGCGGTTTCTTATGACTTGCTTGGGATGCAATTACTATATATTGTTAACGTATTTAATACTTCCTGATGTCTTAGTGTACGTTGTGTCGCTGAATTTGTTTTACATAACTGCTCGGTAGCATTAGATCTCCAGCAACAACTAATATGTACTGTATAATGTAATTATTTAGAACTAAATATATAGTAATTATAAATAAATAAGTATTAATTGTAATTAAACAATCCCTTATTACAATTCCTGCATAAAGACTTAAAACGTATAATACAATTTATGGGTGCGACCAATGTGATCTAAACTGACATCGAAAAGAACAGTACAAATTAAACTATACTCTATCGAGAAAATGTAATCACAAATAGGCACAAATTTTCTAGTGTAACGCATAATTTTTTTTATTTTATTTTTTATTTTTTTTTATTTTTTTTTTTTTATTTTTTTTTATTTTTTATTTTTATTTTTTTTTTTTTTTTTTTTTGTGACTTTATGAGACATGCTGCCCAATGCCAAAATAATGCATACCATGAAAATGAGCTCCAGTTGTTCAAACATTGTGGACAGAAATTTGCTAAGCTTTAGTTTGCTGCAGGGTTAATTCAGTGCCTGAGGACATCTGTGACTCATTCCATGGTAGGATTTCTGCAAATGTTGGTCATCCAAGACAACGGCCTCAAGCGCAACTGTAAACCTGTTAAGTAGTTTGTATTCCTAAGTTGTCTCGTAACATAGTTTCTGTTATCTGTATAGCGTGAGCACGTGTGAATATGTATCACAAAGTTCCCTGCAGCAACAAACTAATAAACGCATTTTCTCAAGACTGACAAATTGCTTATGCATATTTTGTTGCATTTAATGTAGACATGAAAATTATGTGGTAAAGTCAATTATCTCTATACATGTACGATATCTGTATTATAGATAGGTAAATTACAGGTATCTGTAAGGTAAGCACAGGTTTAATGCATTACATTTTCTTGTGTTCTAGCAAGGAAATAAAAGACTCACTTTGTTAGCCAAACAATGGATTAACTTAAAAAAATCTGATGAGTTGCACTCACATGACTCTAATCTTGTACTAACCATTCTTACAAACTCTTATTCCTTTATCTTCTTCGTGTTAAGCGAGAAACATTTGCAGAAATTATCTTAATACTAATTTTCCTGTAGGTACAAGCGGAATGTGGGAATTCAGTAGAGTTCGAGCGATAGTCAATTCTTTTATCTTTCTTTGCCAATAGATAAAACACTGAACAACGGCCCTCAATTCGACAAAATTGTTCACTCTACAAATAATGCATACAGACATAAAGTATGTGTTTTAACGAGATCTTTGCCAAGTAAATTACTTAAATAAAATCAGGCATGCATACTAGGCTATGGGAAATACATGTAGAAAATTTCATTATCCTAGCTCTTATACTTTCTCTTTGAAAATTTTGTTTAATAAGCAAACAGAAGAGAATATTTTTTTGAAAAATATAGTATATTGCTGCCACAAAATTAGAATAATGATAAATAACAAAACACTGAATGTTTACATCTGGGTCTCATGTGTCTGCTACGATATTGATCTATAATTGTGTAAGTATCTGTAATTGTTTTGTAGAGTATGTTTCTCTATATGAAGAAAAATGAAAATGTAAAATTTACAAAAAACTATAGATCCATATTCAAATTGTGAGTTATATCATCGTAATTCTAGATCAATATGTGTAATTCTATAGAAAAATAAATGTGCATAATTTTAAACCTCTAGCTCTAACGGTTGCTGAGAAAAATTGTCATTTATATGAAAACATTGTTTCCCAGAAAAAGCTAATGAAACAAAAAGTTTATATATATGTATATATATGTGTGTGTGTGTGCAGAAAATATCAGAGAATTTAATTGTAGTGAAAATAAAAAATGAAATTTCACTCGAATTCGTTTCTTGTAATATAAACACCATTATAACACTCGACGAAGATTTCTGAAACTGAATTTCCTAGTGGCCTTTAGTTGTAGATTTAGTCTTAAGTTAATGACAGTGAAACCAATCCAGATCGATTGAAATGCCTATCGCATTTAGGTAATTGGATACTTTCGCTAGTAGTAGTGGAAAGCGAAACAGTTATATAATTGCATGAGACAGTGACAAATGAAAAACTCAATTAGTCGCTTAGCATTAACTTGGACGAGTTAAATCAGACAAAATAAAACAAAGACAGATGACAGGCTGGAATTGTAAAGTACAACTGGTGAATATGAACATTTTTTTACAAATAATAATAATAATAATAATAATAATAATAATAATAATAATAATAATAATAATAATAATAATAATAATAATAATAATAATAATAATAATAATAATAATAATAACAAAGAACAATTGCATATACTTTTACGAAGAACATTTCCCGTAGTCTATAATAATGTACACAAGTTTAAAAGCACACTCATGTCATCAATGATGTAAAGCATGGCAAGACTCACAGAGGGGCCCCTTCGAGCGCCCCCGGAGAGGAGAAGTGAGATGAGGGCAGACCTAGAGAGACGCCAATCTAATAGCTTCAGATTTAAACTCCATATAGCCAGCTACTCTCCGCCCTGGGCTCACATATCCATAGAATTTTATAAATATCCTCTGATACTTTTCACATTCTAGAATGTCATATGCAACAGCATATTTTTTAACGTTAAATACCTAACATGTAAGTACCTCAGTATCATTAGACACACCTACCGATTCATCGATTTAAATGGCAAATATTTTGTCCATTTTAATATTTTCTATTTGGTCAACAATAACTTGTGCCATATCATAAATTCTACTCGCTATACGTGTGTCAGAGTTCGGAATATTTTTGAATGGGTACTTTAGCAGAATCCTTGTAACATTTTATCTGCTATAATCAAAGAACCGGAATAAAATGAGATTCAACTACGTTAGAAGGCGATCTATTTTAGCAAGTAGCAACGCTAACGTTTACGATGTCCCCAGTGCCACCTTTGTTAATTTAGTAAAAGTGTGTATTACCTTTGAACTTTTCTGAGTACTGAAGGATTACAAATCAGTGGATAACGTACATTCGCAGACACTGCTGTTGTTGTTTTCGGTGTTTGAAACGAAGAATACAAAACGCTATATTGTTGGGCCGACCAGTAGAGTGAACAAAATTGATTCTTGGACATAGGGCTTATTCAGATCTCTCTGACTGAAATATTATTTGTGGTAATTCAGGAGACATATTATTATACCGTCTATGCGTATTTTAAATTGTACTACGTCATACAAAGTCTTACGTACCCCAGGTTGTGTATATCTGGTCTAACGTGGTGTAGTTGACATACAAAGAGGCAACATCTCACGACAAACCAAGGGCCGAAAACACAAGAGCAGCATGCATCAAGTAGCATGACGGATTTCTTTCGACATATGCTCTAACATCGATATTGCAAATAATCTTGAAACCTCGCGGTCCAAATTCAAGTTTCTTGTTTTGTGTTCTTTCTTGTTTAGGTAAGCTATATTCGAGTCACGGCTGTTTATTTTCATTCCGTTTACGGTCATCATCGAAGTGCAGCAGCACATTCATTTCCAACCAAACGACAATTCCAAAACTTGTCCTGTCCTACCAGTTTCTATCTCTCTCTATTTTGCTACTCCCTCCTCTATTTGGTTTCTAATCAGGTACGCTTCACAGAGACATGCAGTGCAATGCTCACTCTACTCCACTTTTCGGAGATTCGTAATCCTTGGCCAAGGCATGTTGAGCAATTGCCCTAATAATATTTTCTATGCCAATAAGGTAACAGATTTGTTTCACAGAATAATTTCTGATGAGAGGTTAAAACATCAATAGTGTTAAAGCAATTAGATTTCAAACTAATTTGAATATTTCAAAATGTACAAAAGTAATAGTTATTGTTTTATTGCTAATATTAGTATTTTCTGTACTACTTACCTAAGTTTAATAAAATGGCACGCGCGCGTATGTGTGTGTATGTGCGCGCGCGCTCGCACGCGCGTGTTTCTATGTGATCGATATAAACAAACTGTAAATATCGGTTAAATACTAGTTTTGGTATTTCAGTTCAACATCTTAGAATAATGCGACTCGGACATTTTGAAGAAACTCCCACCACCCGAAATACTTTTTACATGAAATATTCTTCATTCTTTCTCCAAAATGCTCTAACGATTTTGATTAAAAGGCCATATATTTAAAATGTTTCTATGCCAAGCAAATGTCTTGAAATATGTGCATCTGCATATATGCAGTTAAACATATATTTTTTTATTTGGATGTAATACTGAATTGCTACAATTCAACGTTTTGAGAACTCAATGTTCTTCAATAGCTTCATAAAATGTATTTTTACTATTTCAAAAGACCTTTTCATAAATGTGTAATATGTATAGTATTGTCATCTTGGCTGTGGGTATTATTTTCAATAATAGGGGTTAAACCATGTTTCAGTATTCACGTGAACCATTACAGCAAGAAATTAGTGGATGCATTATGAATATAGTGATCGTTTCATCAGCTTCTTTAATTTTCTACCACTCGCATAAGATAGGAAAATACTTCATTCAACCAGAAACTGTTTGTGTATTTGCACATACGCAACATGATTTAGATGTTAAATTTAAGTATATAAGGGATTTCGAGTTTCATTCAGATATCTCTTAAGGAGAGAGGAATTTCTCATGCACCAGACAGCCTTGACAGTTTTTATTTTGTCAAAAGGGCCAAATGATTTTAATTAAAGTGTTTTCGCATTTTGAATAAGATGTCTAAAATGTAAATAGCCTTTCAAGTGTCCTTTATTCTTGTTAAATTTTCTACTATGAGGAAATTATGCTAAAAACTGGGAAAATCTTTGGCATTTTAAAATAGACAATTGATCTCTAAACTATTGTGACATTACGCGTTTCGAAATATTTGTTACTATTTAAAATTAGTGCTGTTATAACGAAAAAAGGGATTTGCGTAGGAGATCACACTGAAAGATTATTTTGTGCATCAGTTAGGTGTACTTATTAAAGGTTCCCACTTCTTCTCTATTTCGTTAAGAAAACAAATGTTGCTTTTCAGGCATATAAGAATATTCCCATTATTATATAATCAGTATTTTCTCATTCTTTTACTTTCTCTATCACTTACTTATGTTAAGTGCGGGAGTATTGTAATTTATTCAACAATTTAATATTGAGATCTGGGCGGAAGTATGTTTTGATAGCCCCAGCAGGAAAAAAAAAAAAAAAAAAAAAAAAAAAAAAAAAAAAAAAAAAGGAAAAAAAAACTGAAAAATAAAAGAATTTAAAGAAGTATATTTCAGTTTGAGTGTGTATATCTGTGTGTGTGCACGTGTAAGTGAGCATGTGGATGTTGAATGCTGTGAGGTGGGGGAAGATGAATGAAATAACAATTCAGATAGATCCTAAATTCGATACCCTCGTCACTAAATAACAATTCAGATAGATCCTAAATTCGATACCCTCGTCACTACATCGCTTTAAGAGACTAGGCAAAGAGTTCTAAATAAAAACCCCGCCATTTCAAAGGAAATTTGCAAGGAAAAACCGTTTTATTTTCATAAAGATACCTCTAAAGTTTTGCATTTGAATATTATAAATTTCGTGTATTAGCGTCTCAAACACACACATACACACACCTCTATATATATAATTTTATGTAGACGATTTACTTGCTATATAAACATATATGGAGTTTTGTCGCAAAGATTCTTCCAAAACATTCGTTTTTTGATGCTCAAATTTTCCTGGACTTAGCCTACACAGCCTAAGACGGTTTTAATATAAATAATAAGGAACTGTCGTTATAGAATCTTTCATAATATCACAGAGGAATTAATGCATCTAAAGTCTGAAGAGCATAATTTAAATAATATCTAGCAAACACTTGTATGTTGATTAGCATAAAATGAATGCTAATGAGGAAAAGTCGTATAAGGATAAAATTATTAATTATTTTCGTCATTTCATTCGAATGAAATCTGTAAATCTGCTGGTTAGTTGGCTATTCGTTTTTGGATTTGGCTATTCTTTGTTTCCCTTCCTTCCGTCATGGAATTTTGGAATTTGAAGACCATTTGAATAGTGACACCTATTTAAAATTCTAAATATCGCTACTTAGTGTATCTTACAACAAAATATGAATTAGCAATAAGTAGAAGAGTGAGTTGAGAGAGTCGTGTGAATGCAATACACGATTATTGGCCTTTTTTCCCAACTTGAATTTACGACGGTTGTTAATTGGAAGTATGACAATCTGTAAATAGCAAGTGAAGAAATGGCGTGAGAGAATAGACAAGTTAAATCTAATATTCCTTATGTAAACTCATCGTGTAAGAATAGAAGACTAGTTGTGCACATAGAAGCAAAGGTACTGTTGTCTGCAGAAGGTTCTACTTGCAAGACAGAGGGGCAGTGCTTTATGTTCCTTCGCGACAGGAAAGAAGCCACAAAAATGAGCTGCAGCAGGGAACGAACCCAGGGCTTTGAATGCGCAGACGAGGCAGCTGCACAATATACCACTAAGGTAAAGCAATGACCTCCTCTTTCATTTATTTTTCCGCCCTCCACCCCACCCCTTCTTGTCTTTGTATGCACCAAAGTGCATCAAAACGTCTTGTGGCTGCATTCAAGTTCCTTTGTGTCGCGTATGTCCCGTCTGGCCATCCAGTCTGACAGGGTGAAGTGCAACCAGTGGCGGACAGAGGAGCGAATCGCAAAACTTTTCTCTTCCTCTTTCATTCTTCTTCTTTTCGAGCAATTTTATTTCCGCTTGAGCAGACCTGGATCCAAGGTTTGCACATTCAAACCCGATTGTAGTCGGTGCAATTTTTAGGACAAAGAATATTCGCATTCGTGTCGAGAATAGCCGTTGATTCCGCGTCTTTAATTCAGAATCCTTGAGCTATCTCAACAAATGACTAGGCTTAGGGACGACCAACCCTAGCCCACGGTCCAAGTAATGGCCCGTTAAGACATTCTCATTAGCCACGGATAGCTTAAGATCCGATTGTCATTTTGGCAGTCCCACTAAAACACATGTGTGAGAAAACTCAGTATGAAACAGAAGAGATAGGAGAGGAATAATCCTGGCTGCGAACTTGTCTTAGGTCACTGGCAGCTTACTCTACCTTGAATTAAGATACACACAAAGGAAGAGCTGTGACCTGAAATGGAGACCCACCCAATCACTCACTCACTGATCTACTCACTCACTCACTCACTCACTCACTCACTCACCCACTCATTAACTCACTCATTCACTCAACTCTCCTGAAGCCGTCAATAGATCTAACCCTTGTCGTAGATGATCATCATCATTACAAATGCCTTCTCTTTCAAATCTGAAGAAGTATATCTACTATAATTCAACCTATTTCCTTTCATAATAATTTTTCAAAATTTTATAAACAATATAAGACGTCCTTTCAAAGCAATAAAGTGAACCGGTAATAAAAAAAAATCTGCTGTGTTGCACTCACATGACTTTCTCTACTCTTGTACTAACCATTCTAACAAACTCTTATTCCTATATCTCCATGTTAGTTAAGATAAACATTCGTACAAATTATCTTATTGCTTATGTCCTTGTAGGTGCAAGGGAGATATTAGAATACAGAAGGCTTTGTGCGACAGTCAAATCTGTTTGATCTTTGAGATTCCGTTCTCTTTGCACGATTAACATATAAAAAATGAACAACGTTGTTGCATTTCGCATAACAAGGAATATCTCCGAAATGGTTCACCCTACAAGAAAATTTATTGAGACATAAATTATGTATTTTAGCAAGATCTACATTTTTTGTACAGTATGATTTGGTGTATCTCTAACGGTTTACCAGTTATGCAAAAGTCGTCCAGAGTAAATACGACTACAGGGGCAATAGCCAGAAAATTCAAGATATACATTTCATTTGTCATAAAAATATGTCAAACATAAGACATTTTAATCAAAATCGTTCGAGCCATTTTCAAGAAAATAGAAATTTTCGAAAAATTTTCCATGTAAAGGGTAGTTTAGGGTGGGGTTATTTTCTTCAAAATCTTCATGTCGCATCCTTGAAAGACATTAAACTTAAATACCAACTTTGGTTTTTAACCGACTTTTCGTTTTTGAGTTATGCTGTCCACAGACTGACAGTGACACACAGACACACACACGGACCTTTTTCTAAAAATGCTTTTTTTGGATTCAGGGGGCCTCAAAACATGTATTTCCGGTGAAATCTCGACATCGAATTTTTGGGTGGAATACAATACTTCCCCTACTTACCAGTAGAGAAAGTAATAACTGAATTGATTTTAAAACATTATGTTTTATTTATATACCTACAGCTGCACTTATCCAAATACTTCAATAATATTTTATGTTGAAATTCAAATTCCAAATGGTTATTAGTATAAATGTAATAATACGTCCCTTCAAAGCAATTTTATCAATATACTGGCCCAAACACAAAATATATTGGGCATCCCAAGGCTAGAAAGTTGCATAGGACACTCCATGAAGTTCATTCTCTGAGGCCATTCCAAACTACTTATTTCTGATAGTTTCTCAGGCTAACAGTCAGGTAAAATGTGGGTAACTACCCAAGGTAACAGTGACTAACTCTGTCGCCACGGTTCTTTTTACCTAGCTATATTTTTAGTTATGCATTATGCACTATATTTTGTGTATATAATAGATGATTATGATTGTATTTATCTGTTTGGGGTGATGGAAAGCTTGGAAAAATAAATAATTTTATTTCGTAGGAATAAGATAGGCCGATCTAAATATGGTTAAGGATACTGTTTTCAACAAAACTTCCAAAATTCAAACAATTAATAAGAACAATAAAAAGACCTTTAAGTAAAAGTGTAAGAAAGGGGACCACACTGAAGTTCTATAAAGTAATGGCCATGCCAATGCTGTTATACGAGTCGGAAATATGGACCTTGACCACACAGCAGAAACGGATATTGGACCAGTGTAGAATATAACTTACTGAACTTAAAACATAATGTCGATATCAGAGAGGAGCTGAATGTACCCTGCATTCTAGAAATAATACAAGAACATGTGAACGCATGTCTTGATCATGTACTTAGAATGGAGACAACTCACCTAATATAGTTTACAATTATAAGCACAAAGAAGAAACAGAGATCGACCAAGAAGTTGATGACATGACCAGTTCAATTAACGTGTGGAGAGGAACAATATTTTGTTGTTTAACGACGCTGTCAATTGCCTGGATCACATCAGCGTCGCCGGTGTGCCGGAATTTCGTCTTGCAGGAGTTCTTTTTCATGCCAGTAAATCTACTGACATGGAGCTGTCGTTTTTAAGCCGCGACCTTGGGATCAGTAGGCCAGCGTCTAACCAACTGAGCCACCCAGACCTACAAATGTGGAAGCGGAACAGGCTATATGGCCTAAACCGTATTGTTCATGAGGTGGCTCTTGCAATCCAACTTGTTTTCAATTTGAAATAATGAATGAACTATAAGTTTATATTTTTTTAAGTTTATTAGGAGACACTCAAGGGATACTACTTGTGGAATCTTTGGAGCAACTGTCTCATGCAATATTGTGCAGTGCAAAGGAAACCCCAATTGTAGCAGACGCAAAATCTAATGGTGGCTGATAGGTGACCATTACTATTTCCTTTCCTGTTGTGCAAATAAATTTTGTGAGCGCAAGTGATATTTATATCACCGGATTTACAGCGTGATTTCACAGCGTGTTAACTGTACAACACCGCAAGGCGTGGCAAGCTCCTCATTGGATTTTGTGTTTATCAGCTCCTCCTGTCACCCGCCACTAAATTTTGTGTCAGCCATAAAAGGTACACATTGCACTTCTACCGTCAGTATGAGATTTATTTTAACTCCAAAATCATTTGAAAAGAATACTGATGGATCATGTTTCTTCAATTAATACTATAAAAAAAAACCAGAGAGTGGTTAAGTCACCTTTTTTTCTAAAATTTCGAACTACGTAATCCCAGATATTCAATGGAAATATGTGAGCTGTAGCTTAAGCAACATGTGCGATAATTATGAAACTTGATTTTCTTATTTGATGATGGACCAAAAGAAAGACGTTCATAACAAAATGTCCTCGTCCATTTTGTTCTTCCATTAAAAGGGCTGCTCGTCCTTTTTTATTTATTATTATTATTATTATTTTTTTTTTTTTTTTTTTTTCTCTTTAGTTAGCCCCCCCGGCTAACTAAAGAGAAACAAGAGTGGTATTTTATGGTATAAGTGTGAGCATTAGCAACAATTTGTATCTTGCTTTTACTCAATAATATTTCAAATACAATCGAACCACAAAACGCAGCCAGCTACAACATCTGTGGCGTGCCATATCCCAACGGGTTGTAAACAATTGCCAAAACAAAAAACAAGTGCTGCGCAATCAACGAATTTCCATTATTCAAGGCTGTCACCAGAGCAGTCTTGACCCAAACTTAATATTTCGAACCTAACCCAAAGAAAACCATGACATCTAGTACCCAGCCTAGAAGAATAAGAAGAAAGTAATGGTATATATATAATTATACACACACACACACACACACACACACACACACACACACACACACACACACACACACACACACACACACACTCTCTCTCTCATTTTGTATCTTACGTTTTTTGTCTCTGACTATTTCCTACGGAAATATTATAGTTTTCTTGAAAACAACCTGGCAACACTACAGGTTGTGTGGTTATCACTTTCCCTAGCTCAGTACATAGACAAAGACAGTAACGGTGCTTCTTGAGAACATAAACAAATACCCTTCCTTGTCCTTCTCTGTTTACTGCACGAGTGCAGGCCAATCACAAGCGTTAGCTCCCAAAACATTAAAGCGAAGGCGAAAGTGCCAGACATGTTTACATCTACAAACCAGCTCTATTCCCTGATCAACCTCAACGCAACGTTGTCGACTTACTGCGCATATGAAAAAGCTACTTGGAGTATTCCTTCACATCTTTTAAGTGATTAATTAGTTCGAAACCCTGTGTGATGTCCCATAATTACTACCGAAGCTATGTCAGAAATAAGTTACTCTACGCATCTTAGAAGTAACAAACTGTTATCTTCGTACATTCTTGTGGAATTACGTATCCAAGTTAGATCAAAAACTCCCTTTATTTTTTCGAAATCGGCTGATCAACGAACAAAATGCCACTCGACTTTTTTGTTTGTAATGCTTCTATGAAGCACATATTAGAAGGAATGTAATGACTTCCCTTCCACCCTCTGTATACATTGATATGGTATGTTTGTGTGTGTTTGTATATATATAATGAATTATCAGTTGCCTAAAGCAGAGTTTGTATGCATTTTCAACTTGAGACATTAGGAATTTGCAGTTTAGGATTTTCTCAGATAGATGCGCTTTCTCTTTGAGAGCTGGTTTTCTTTTTTTCAACATTTTCTTTTTTTCTAAACAATTGCACTAAGAATTGTATAAATGTCTTAAAACTGATATGAGTCCTGGATAAAATTAGATTTTGTAAATATGTCTTAGATGATTTAGGCAAGAAGGAAATCCAAACCCACTACTAGGAGATACGTAGGTCTTAAGAAATGTTCACTGTTATTGCGTTATACTCGTATTACCTCGTATTTTAGTAGTATACCTTAAGATGCTAAATCATGCTCTTTCCTTCTTCTAGTAAATGTATGGTAATAATATCGTATCTCAAACAGCATTTTAGATAGACTCGAGCATGCTCTTATGTATCTACAAGGAAATTTTACTGCGGTATTGAAGTCTTGCTATGTTTAATAGGGATTAGATCGAAAAATGAGTCTTTATAGGAAAAATATTTTGTCTTATGTACTACAAATAAATAATGGAGAATACTTTGTTATTATTATGCAAAAAATGCTTACTTTTTATTCCTTTAATATTGTGCTACCCTTCGCTAATTTCTAATGAGTTTATTTACTTTATATATGGTTAAGGTATGGTATATGTATCCAAATAAAGTAACTCGTCTCACAAAAAAATGGTTTGAGTATAAAATTAATATCTTGCAAATGTAATAAATAGATCAGGCTATGGGGACCATCAATCTTCGCATATATAGACGAGAGTCATTTTTAGCTGAAACATAGTAGAATACACTCAAGGTAACATTTAAAATCAAATAGGCAATCTCTTGAATTACACTCGTTTGTATGCTATCTTTAACATCTCAGGTCATGTCGGTGACTTTTCCTTTGGAACAAATGCTCATTTGCAACAATGTTCATTGCTTTACTGTGCGTGTAACGTTGGGTTCGTTTATGATGCTTTCTTTATAAACATTAACTTAACATTCTCAGTCTTACTTCCAGACTGTAGGAAGGATGTGGAAAAATCCTTGCTAGAGAAAAATTCCCATATTCCAGCTGGGAATCTAAACCTTGACCTCTGGATTTGCAAATATGCTTTGTACCATGTGTAAACTGGTGATTGAGTTAGTATAGTGGCTGTCTTCTGTTCCAAGAGTCCCACGTTCATTTCCCTTCTGGGTTCGAGATATTTTTCTAAGCTCACCCTTTGATGCCGTCTCCAATATGTTGGTCTTTGGTGTATCTGTTACTAGGTGCTCCAGTGGTGACTATGGGGCCTTAGTCTTAGGGTATGATAGGGTGGATGTGAGGATAAATAACATCGGTTAAGCTGACCGTGGTAAATTTAATGAAGGCTGATGAGTAATTTGCAGCGAGTTGCCGATTACTTGAGCATATTATTACTTTTATTATGATTATTATCATTATCATTATTATTAATATATTACTATTATTGTTATTATTTATATTATTATTGTTGTTTTATTTATTATTTATTTAATTATTTATTTATTATGAACACAACAGGCATGAGCCCAATTACAATGTCCATTATAAAGCACATTTACATTCAATAATTTTCAAATAGTGGAACTGTTTCTGAATCTTAGCACAAGAAACTTTACTGAAATATTTGATCTGTTAACTTCTGATGTATCAATACTGTAAAATTTCAAAATAACTGTTTCCGCTAGTAACAATGCGAAGCATAAGTTGCCGTCAGTCACTGAAATGCTAAGCGTAAAGTTCCCTCGCGACGGCCGCCAAGCATGTTTAACCCGATCGCAGCCTTTAGACGCTAAGACCACCCAATTCGATTATTTGTGTGAGACTGCAAAACACGTAGGCACAAATTGTAGAAATAAGTGCTCTTTTATCAATTTAAATACCGCCTAAAACTTAAATCCCCACTTAAGTTCCTACTACTCATTCCACGTTTGAAGCTTCCTATTCGCCTATGAAACACAACTTTTCACTCGGTGACTTGCTAAATTCTCATAATTTCGTTCTCATTTTAGTTTCTAGAACTTCCCTAAGTGCATTAGTAACTTTATGATTTCGATTATCCGACTAATGGATTTCTTGCTGAATGAATTCACTTGAACCCTAATTACCTCAGCCATACTAGCCTAACTAATTGATTTTCTTTAACATGGTAACACTAATGACCTTTTTCTTATGACAAGAAATGAGAAATCATGCCTCCTACATTATACATTTATTTTAACATATATAAATAAGTTATTGCAATTATTTTAGCTATCCCCCTATAATTACCTTATAAACGTATTTATTTTACCCCTCAGTAATTCAATATAGAAGCTTACGGCAAGTTGCTCAAGCAAATGGTACCGGAAGTTGACTACGCAACAACTTCATCTGTCACAAGAGAAACATCGAACCACAGTAACTGTTAAAATACTACATAGAAAATGTTTCTAAATGATGAGTTCTTATTTGCATGTCCCTTAAAGGCTTGCTTTATATAGGAAAAGAAAGCTCTGCTTAGCTATTATTTTAGGTGTTCTCTAAAGTTTTGTACGTTCTCCTATTTTGTTCATTAATGCCATGTAACGAACATATGATCTCTTGGAGAACATTGCGTATGCATATATTCATATGTGTATGGCTGCCGGAGAGGGTAGAAGTTAGAAGAGAGTGAACGAGGCGTATTTAAACTCAGCAAACGCGTAATACACCTACTGTGAATATTCCTATGTGACTTTAATAACTCAACAGCTCCGTTTTTTCCATATTGTCCCTTTACATTTCGCGTTTACTTTCTTATGCTTCTTCGGTTTGCACCTACGCTGACTTTCTATTCTTCATTACAACTGATCTATTCCTCCTTTCTTTGTCTATATGTTGATCTAGTTCTCGTTTCTTTGATTCCACATGTCTACTTCCCCTATTATGTTTTACAATAAATAGATAAAATGTTGAATTCCACTAAAACAATTCACTCAAAGATTTCACCTCAAACACTTGTTTTCAGGCCCCTGGATTCCAAAAAGCAGTTTTAGAAAAAGTTTCGTTTGTGTGTGTGTGTGTGTCTGTGTGTCTGTGTGTCTGTGTGTTTGTGTGTCTGTGTCTGAAAACAGCGTAACAAAAATAAAATGTGGTTAAATACTAACTTCAGCTCCTCCCAAAGATGCTCATCCCTAGATGTTCTATTCAAATATTTTTTCTTCTAGTTGACAATTCAGGCTAATATTACGCAAATATGACGCGGTCTGTTTCTTGTTTCTTTTCTTCTTTCTTGTTATCTTCTTTTTCTGCTTATTCTTCATCGTCGCAATGTCTTCTGGATCAAAACTCTCTGCTCTCAATTGCTCTAATAGCATCATGGCTATCACAATAACCTTCTTCCTTAGTGCTCCTTTTATACTAGCCCATAGCTTCTCTGGAAGAATTTTTTCTGGGTTCTTCCATTGGAACCATCATTAGCGGCTCATCATTAACTTCGGTATACATATTAAGTGTCTGCTCTTACCGTTTTCATACATCTCTTGTTCTCGCTCAATCTCTTCTCTGGGTTTGTACTTCAATTTCCTATCAACGCCTATAAAAGGTCTGTTTATCTATATTCTCGAGCTCAGTGTTGGAAGCTTGTATCTTCACAGCAATAAAACTAACAAAACTAACCGGAGGTTAACCATTAGTAAAACTTTGTAATGTTATCACCAGTCGATCACGAGGCCGATAGTTCATGAAAGTGATACCAACTGCATTGCAGAGCTACAGTGGCTTTTTTTGCGTATGTACGCTTTGACATTAGCGTGCATGGTTCCTAACTCAACAGATTTCTCTTTGGAGGCGGGACCAGCTGCGTGGTACCCACCGGATTTTAGCCTTGATGAACTCATTTTAACTATGCAGCTAACATAACATACCAATTGGTTTCCCAAACGCCAAGCTCCAAGTCTAATGCGCTTCAGCAACGATCCACTTTTAAACACCGTGACGCAAGGCAACTAATAACAGTTATTCAGTTGCAGCAATTGAAGGGGAAACAAGTTGTACACCTGTTAAAACAAAAAGGACAGGTTAGCCCTACCTCTATTCTGATACGGAAAATAGGAAGGTGTATTAGGCAAGTTTTTATAAAATTATGGTTGTGAGATATATGATGTAGATAAATAAATTATGATAAACCACGAGAACCCAAAAGTTATTTGAACATTTATTACCTGAATTATCTATCAAACTACCTGCTAATAGATATATTCCATGGACGCTAGCCTCTAGCCCATGTCGCTCATTAAGTAGAATCCCTGGTTAACGTATGGCCGAAGCAGTACCTTCCACCCGGTAAACGCATTATTGGGATTAGTTATGGTACTTGACCCGTTTTCACATTGTTGCCAAAGAAACATTTTAGAACGCAATTTAGGATTACACTGTTTGCTTTTTTTTTTTTTTTTTTTTTTTTCTTTGTATTTTTTAACCAAGCTTTGACATCCCCTTTAAGAAGTCAGGTTCTATTGACACGATAAGTAAAGTAGTAGGTGAGTAATCTCTAAATGTCAAACGGTTTTAAAACATTTTAAAGGGTTTTCATTGCTTAAGCTAACTCTGTGAATAAGATTTTTCATAAATAGCACGATATATCCAAGAGTCAGTTTGAAAAACAAACAAAACTCAATGTTTCATTCTTTGCATAGTATTTATTTCGTTTCTCATTTGTTTTCTATCAAATTTATATCCTATGTATTTATGCAAATGCACCTATTTTCTTCTCATGCATCATCGATCAACATGTCCAAGATAATCAAAGGCGTGCAAGCTACCTTGAATTAAACGATCCAGAGCAACGGAAAACGTTTCATTTTAATTAAAACCCCGAAATTGTCCAATTAAGCATTCAGGCACATAGCATGATGCGTTACGGTCCCTCGAACTCAATGACATTTATTGCGATTTTCACCATGCACACTGCACCACTTTTTGCACCAAAATAAACCAATTTTCCAGCTCTTTCTACTGTCGTAACTGCAACTGTGACTTTTCCGTTATACCTATTTGTTTCTCTATACAGAAGTCTGAGCTGTATTACCCTGCATTACAGGACGAGTTTTTTCATTGCATAAATCTGTTGCACCCTTCGTCCTATATAAAATTGTGCAAGCATGAATTATCAAAGTTTTATATGTATCATGTATAAAACAAACCCAGTTTACATGTGTACATTTATAACTGCTACTTCACTGCTAAAACTTTGGATAGGAGGCTGGGATAATTCAGTTCAATCGTTACTTGAAAATCAATATATATTCAAACATGATATAAACCACATGTTAGTGATTAATCCAGTTTTCACTAACTATTCGCTGTCACTTTATCAATATGATCTAGTTCAACTTTCGCCGTGGCTTCACTTTTATCCATGACGTATTCGCTCATGTAAACACTCCTGAAGCAGCCTTCACTTCTTTCCGCTTCTTGCACTGGGGAGTTGAACACACGACCTCTCTAATCTCTTACCATAACAGTACTAATTATTGTGCAGCTATGTCACAGTTGTCATAAACTTACTTGTAGAACTACACTTTATTTGCTTCAGAAACGCGCTCAGCAACTCACTGGTTAGATAACCGCTAGAATTTTCCTCACAATTCCCGGAATATTTTAGAAGTGAGGGATGGAATTCTAGAACAATCTTTTTATCTCCTGATAAAGCTGTTTAAGCTGGATAAGCTTAATATACCCGTAGTCGGACTTCAGTACCTGTTTGCAGTATTTGGCATATCAACATTCGTGCTCATTTTCCGTAAAAGTTAATGTTTTGTAAGATGTGTTGCACAGTTAACAATTCATTTAAGTTGACATTAGTACTTCTGTTCATGCATCGTTATATAACTTAGACCACTAATAGACAGTTGCTTGAATAAAATAGTCAATCCATCACAGCAGAAGGCGCCAAAGAAAACAGTGATGCTAAACAAAGTGGAAGTCTTATCATCTACCCTTCTATCTAAAGCGCGTCTCACCCTTAAAAGACAGTACACGTTAAATGGAGCGCAGTGTTGCAACATGTACTAGTTGCGAATCTTTCTCCGCGAGCGACTCGAGGTGACCAGAGTCCTGTACTTAGTCCTTCAATTGCTGCTTGACGAGACGGGCACTTTTAACTTTGGTATCCCTCCACGCCTTTGTTACTGTATGACCTAAATTTACAAATGACTCGTCTGTATAAACAATTGATTTCCCCTGGTCCCTAAACCTTTTACGTCTTTTAGATATTTATGTCGCCATCTGATGATATCGATATCGTCTCTTTCTATTAATATGCACTTGTTACCCTTTCTTTCATATTCGAATCCCAAATCAGAGTGGCCCTTGATAAATTTGGTAGGGTCTCATCACTGTTGAACTGTGACAAAATTATATTCAGCGTGGGTGGAATATTTGCAAACAGTAAAGAATGAACAATTCGCCGCACTCCACCTTGCACTATTCAATCATATTGCGTTAACCTAGCGTTTTGTGTAGTCCCGCCCCTTTTGCTTTCTTTTTCGAATGCGTTCTTAGAGGTCCTTCCATTAGTTCCTTTTTAATCATACACACTACTGCTTCTGAACACCCGATAGCCTTAGCTGTTTCTTTTACTGCCTTTACTGCCAAGCATTTTGCTTCAAAAATAATCTAACACATTCATAATTACTTGGCGTTCCTTACTTCTTAATTTACCAACATATCGTCTCTTCCTAGCTTCCCCCTCCATAACTACAAATATTTACAAAAATATTAAACAAATAACGCAATAACAGCTCACAGTTACACACACGGCTCCTTTCGAACTAATGTTAGTGCTGCTCCTTATACTATCTTCTGTGTCAGGCCTGACGCTGAATAGATGAATACCTTTTGTTTGCCCTACTGGACAAAAGAAAGAGGTTACTGCCTTTTGGTTTATTTTAAAAACTTTCTCCAACCTTCCTCAACATTTGTTCTCGCTGGTTCCCTGATGTAAACTCAATAACAAAAAAGTTTCACACTGCGTAACTTTTGCAGTGCACAGATATAAAATTTTCCGAAAACATTTAATTTAAAAAATTATAACCCTTAACTGGGTAAACATAGAGAATTCAAAGTAGGCAGGTAGTAGCACTATAGTTTACTCTACCTAAGAAAAAAATATAGATGCATTCTATCAGTTAGTTTGTTAGTTAGTGCGTGATGAGTGTAGAAACAGCAAATATCGGACTTCTATTGAAAAAAACGTTTTCTGAAGAAATTTGGACCTATAGAAATGTATAATGACTCTGAAAAGGATATAACCTGATAGAGAAAAAAATTCTGCGTAGGATAATGTGTTCAAACCTGAAATTTGTGCTGATCGCACTTATTTTGTTTTATGGAGGCACCTCCTTTGTTTCGCAACTCTTGCTTTCCCCGCTGGGTTGCGCTAGTGTCTTCCTATGGGTTGCCTCTCGGTCTGACAGTGAAAGGAGACGGCAGTGGGAGTGCTCCTTTCGCGCCGTGCGGGGTAAGTTGTTTTGGCTTTAACTAGGGCTCAGGGTCCACGCGAAACATTTAGGCTTTCAGATAGGCTGAAGACTGCCTGACTCCTCGCTTGAGAGGGAATTGACTGGGGGTTATGCAAATTGGTTTGTTTTACCTGTATTTCTGTTGTGTTTCGACTTCCATTTCTGTATAAATTATTGATCCATAAAGGTTGTAGTTCTCGGAATTTTTAGTGCTCTCTTCTTTTCAGTTCCTCCCCCCCCCCCCTTTCTCACGATTGTACCTAAGCCCCTATGGTACAAAATGGTAGCAGAGCGTGGTTGTCTTATGGTCGAGTGGGGCAGTTAAATTGAGCATTGGGTTATTGTTTTGATTAACCATGTCGAGTGACTTTCAGCTGTTGCGTAAGAACGAAATACTATTTGAGTTGGGGATTCGTGGACGTGATGATTTGTCGTCGGCAGACGTTCCGGCCCTATTAGACGCACTTCGTGGCGTGAAGGATAACGATTATGTTGTGTTGCCGGACAAACATTTATTGGTAACTGAATCACCGTCATTATGTGAGGCCGCACGGCTGGAATTTGAAGAGTTGTTCTCCGAGTTGAGTAATATCTCGGGGTTTTCGAAAGCGCAGGTGAGGCGTTTGACAGCCAGGATTTTGCATTATGTGCAGCGGATTGAATATTTCCAAAAATATTGTCCTAAGGTTAAGTTCGGGGTTGACTTAGCCGAGCTGAAGGGGCAGTTTAGGAGATATTTAGAAGTGCTTGCTCAGAAAGGGGATCGGGCCGAGTCGACTACTGTCACACCAACTGTGACGTCTCAAATGTCGGCCTTTAAACCGCTAAAGTTACTTCATCCCTTACAACAGTTGGTTGAACCTTATCAAGTCTTTAAGGTTGTTGATGTTCTTACAGCTCTTGAATTTCTGAAGTTCCTGGTAAGAGCTAAGGATTGCGCTGAATTATGCGAAGTTCCCGGTTTGCAGCTGCTTGAAGTAGTGATGTCAAAAGGGGGTGACGCGGTGCGCAGTATAATTGGGCGTATTAAGGGATGTGTTGATCCAGTCTCTGAATTACATGACAGTGTATTGAAGTGTTTCATTCCTCGTCGGGAGCTACATACATTAATTCAAGGTCATTATTTGAAACCCCAGGGATCAGGAGAGCCTTTCTTCGAGTACATTAGCAGGGTTAAGTTGTTTGCGCGTATACTACGGTTGCCAGATAGCGAACGGCAGATCTGTGACGTCATTATTACGGGGTTGACCCCGGAGGTACGTTCTCTTTTGGTATTTAGCTCTTGTCCTGCTACGTTTAAAGATTTAGAGGGGCTATTGCCGATCTTGGCAGAGTATGAGGCGTCAAATGCGGCACGAAACCGCGAATCATTGCAAGTGCCTCTGCATGGTGTTCGATTTGAGCCGCGGCAGACTAACCGAGGAGATTTGGCTCGAGATAGTTTTCGCTCGCCAGGGTCTTGTTTTAGATGTGGTTCTCCTGAGCATTTGGTTAGACAATGCACGGTGGCCAGGAAGCGTGGTGGCGTTTTACTACCCGTGGGGGTAGATGGTCAAAGGCGCCAAGATTGACAACGAGCTCCTTGCGGAATTTCTGCCTGTTGTCGGATATTCCGTCGGATAATAGCCAAGCCTTTTAATTTGAAGCCGACAGTACAGGTGACTGTTGGGAAACGACAGTTAATCGCTCTCTTGGACTCGGGGAGTTCCTGCTCTTTGGTACACGAGGAGTTTTATTATACCTATCTTGGTAAATTCTCGGCCAAACCGCGACAGTGTAGCGTTGGCTGCGTGTCTGTAAATGGTCATAAATTTCAGGTGAATGCCAAGGTTCTGTTGACCATACGTATTTCGCGTTTTACGTGGAAACACTATTTCTATCTTCTGCCGGACCTGCCATTTCAACTGATTTTAGGCTCGGACTTTATGACTAGAGTCGGCCTAAGGCTTGATTTTCGGGATGGGGAAATCACCTTTGCATTTGCCCCTTCCGAACGAGTTGCATTTCAGTGCGGTCAAGTCATCAACAAACCACCTTTGGAGGAGAGTGGCGGGCTACGTCACCATATATGCGACGTCAGCAATGCCTTCCCCCATTTGACAGAAGAGCAGGGCCGTTCGCTGGAACAACTCTGTGCGAACCATGGGTCATTGTTTGCTGACCGTTTAGGAGTAACAAATTTGGTGGAGTATGATATACAACTAACAGACGACACCCCTGTGAAGTTACCACCCTATCGTGTCACCCCACCTAAAATGGCTATTCTTCGTAAAAAGATCGACGAAATGTTACGAAAGGGAGTGATCAGGCCGTCCACGTCTACTTATAGTAGTCCAGTATTTCTGGTCCCTAAGGGCGAGGACGATTTCAGGGTAGTGGTGGACTACCGGCACTTGAACAAAAAGATAAAGATCGAGGCCCAACCAATGCCACATCTAAATTCGGCGGCGCATTATTTTGCGGGTGCCAAAGTATTTACTAGTTTGGATTTGAATAGCGCCTACTACCAAGTGCCCTTATCGGAGTCCTCTAAGCCACTAACGGCTTTTGCTGTCCCATGGAGGCTTTATGAATTTCAACGAGTACCCTTCGGAATTGCTACTGGAGCTCAGGTGTTGTCGCGGTTATTAGACGAAATATTTTCGGACATCAAGTTTAAATATGTGTATCACTATCTAGATGACGTGGTTGTCTACTCGCCCGACTTTGAAACCCATTGCCAACATTTAGCGGAGGTCTTTGACCGGCTCGAGCGCGCAGGCCTTACCTTGCGCAAAGAGAAGTGTAACTTTGCTGCGGGCCAGATTTCTTTCTTAGGTCATATTGTATCTCCGGCTGGGATAACGATTGATCCGGAGCGGACCAAAGTTCTACGTAACTTTCCTCCCCCTAAAACCGTAAAGGCATTGGCCAGGTACGTGGGGATGGTGAACTTTTTCAGCAAGTTTATCCCGCATTTTGCAGCGCGGGCGGAACCACTGAACCGTCTTCGGCGGAAGGGAACGCCGTTTAAGTGGGGTGAGGAACAGCAGCAGGCCTTTGAAGACCTTAAACAGGCCATAATGAATCCCCCGGTGTTGGCTTTCCCTGATTTTTCACGTAGATTTATCCTTCAGACCGATGCAAGCAGGGGATCGGTGGCTGCTGTGTTACTTCAGGATTTTCCTATGGGGCGTAGGGTTATTGGGTATAGTTCACGTACCCTTACTCCAGCCGAGCGGAAGTATTCAGTTTACGAACTTGAAACTTTGGCTGTGGTATTTGGCTTAGAAAAATACCGCGAATATCTGGAGCATGTTGAGTTTACTCTTGAGTGCGATAACCAGGCGCTAACGTGGTCGTTGGCCTCGCCACGATCTACAGGCAGGTTAGCGCGTTGGGGCGTACGCATTTCAGCTTTTAAGTTTGTCCCGATACATATACGTAGTTCAGAAAATTGTGTGGCTGATGCCTTAACGAGAGTATTCGAAGAACCGAGAGAATGTAAATGCGGAAAGGAAAATGTTTTAGCCGTCTGTGAATTTCCGGAGTTGTTCGAGGGTTTGCACACACATCAGAGGAAAGATCCGGATCTGCAGGCCCTTATTGATCGGCTTGAGGCTGGTGAGGTTGTTACTCCTTATTGTTTGAAGGAGGGTGTTTTGATGACCCAGGCTACCTTCGACGGCAAGAACAAGGTTGTTTTGCCACGGGCCTTAATTTCCATGGTGTTTGAATATTTCCATTCATCTCCTGTAGGCGGGCATTTGGGAATAGCCAAGACCAAAGACAAGATTCGGGAATATTTTGTGTGGCCGGGCATGAATAAAGAAATTGCTTCCCGAGTTAGACAGTGTCAACTTTGTGCAATGGCGAAACCCGCGCAATGTACAGTATGGAAAGGTTTAGCATCGGAGGTGGCAAGTAGACCCCTGGAAAAATTATTTGTGGACTTTGTCGGTCCTTTTCCTCGTTCAGTCCAGGGGAATACGTATGCATTAGTCATAGTAGATTCGTTTAGTAAGTTTGTATGGATGTCGGCCTTACCGAAAGCGAATACACGAGGGGTAGTCAAGGTTCTCTCTTCAGTATTTGCGGCTTTTGGAGCCCCTCGTTATTTGGTAACAGACAACGCCACTCAATTTACTTCTTTCGCCTTTAGAAATTTCTGTTTTAGTTGGGGCATTAAAACCATAACTACCACCCCTTATTACCCCCGTCCTTCCCATGCCGAAAGATTTAACAGGAACCTCAAATCAGCATTAATAGCCTTTCATCATGATAATCATACTAAGTGGGACACTAATTTGTCTCGGTTGCAGTTGGCGTTTAATTCGGCTCGACACGAATCACATGGCGTTACCCCTCATCAGCTTATGTTAGCCTATATACCTAACTCTCCGCTGTCTAACCTTTGGCGTTTGGACGATTTGCTTCCCCAGAATATTACTCGCGAGGAAATATGTAGAGTATGGAAGGCCGCTTTTCGGAATTTGAAGAAGTCACTTGCCCAGGTAAAGAAGCGGTATGATGAAAATAAACGGCCTTCACCTTACGCCGTTGGCCAGAAAGTACTGTGTAAGCTGTACACTCAATCTTCTAAGCAAAATGCTTATGCAGCGAAGTTGGCTCCTAGATACGTAGGGCCGTACGAGATTATAAGTATCTTCAAAAATGTTTCTGTGCGCTTAAGGGACCTCCGCACGGGCCAAGAAAGGAGAGCTCACGTCTCACAATTGAAACCCTTCCAGTAGTTTGGTATCTGTTTTCCGTATGTGTGTGGGTTTCCTTTGTTTATTCCTGTATGTTTATGTTGTGAATAAAGTGTTTTGTTTGGAATGTGGGTGTTTGTTTATGTTGGAGCGTGCCATGTGTGCGCCGGGCGGTATACCTCTACGGCGCCCCTGTAGTTAGTTTCTGCCGGGCGTGTGGAGTCGGCATTGTGTAGATTTGTTTTCGTGTGTCTTTGTATGGAAGCGGTGTGAGGTGTTTGGTGTGGTATGTTTGGGGAGTATTTGTGGGATGTTTGCTGCGTGCTTGCGGTGTGTGTCTTGTGTAGTAATTATGTGTATTTCGTGTTTGTACTCTTGTGTTGTCTGGCCAGTAGGGATTTTGTTTTATGCGCATTTATTTATACAAGGCCTTGTTTATTTTGTTTAACTTGTATATATATATTGTTTATATATATATTGTTTATATATATATATATATTGTTTAGCTTGTTTTAAATTGTCATTGGGAAGAAATTATATTTAATGTTATTCAAGTTCGAAATTTAAATTGCTCTTATATTGTTATGTTCATTAAACAGTTTATGGTATGTTATCACGCTTGTTGATTATAAATCGATTCAAATTGTTTAATTTACTGCTATTTATGTATTTGATGTCATCCACAGTTCTGTAAAAAACTGTCATTCATTCAGTTTGATCTACCCCGAGATGTTATTTTGGGGCAGCAGCCTATTTGAAGCCTGCGTTTTGTTCCCTTTCTGTTGGGTTTGTTCCGTGTTACAGCCTCGCCAGCTCCTGTTCGTAACCTGTCCAGAAAGCACCTAACCACCGCAGTTTGGCATTGTGTAATGTTAAGCCTGGCTGTTACCATCTATCTGGAGTGTTACTGCAGCAGTAAGGTCCGCAATGGAGATTTCTGGAGGCCAGGGAGGTGACGATGGAATATGAAGGGGCTTGTATGTGGCCCACGTTTTGGGTTTTGGACTTTCTCAACGCCTGATTGCAACGAGAGGGCATCCACAGGCTCAAACCCAGAATTTGTTAATTTCTCTGGAACAACGAGGGATCGGTACGCCCAACGAGCTGTGCATCGTCTCTCCCGTCCTGGAAAAACAGAATTGTGCTCTCTGATGTGACAGTGGCCAGTGATTTGTAGTGACAGTGTTTGGTGCCAGTGCTTTCACAGTGACCTGTACAATGACCGGGCGGTGTAAGGTGTGTCCTTCCTAATATGATACTTCTCATACAATATCAGTCTGTTCCTTTCCAGAATGGCGAGTGCGTGTTGTCAGATGGGGGCGGGAGTATTGTGCTGATCGCACTTATTTTGTTTTATGGAGGCACCTCCTTTGTTTCGCAACTCTTGCTTTCCCCGCTGGGTTGCGCTAGTGTCTTCCTATGGGTTGCCTCTCGGTCTGACAGTGAAAGGAGACGGCAGTGGGAGTGCTCCTTTCGCGCCGTGCGGGGTAAGTTGTTTTGGCTTTAACTAGGGCTCAGGGTCCACGCGAAACATTTAGGCTTTCAGATAGGCTGAAGACTGCCTGACTCCTCGCTTGAGAGGGAATTGACTGGGGGTTATGCAAATTGGTTTGTTTTACCTGTATTTCTGTTGTGTTTCGACTTCCATTTCTGTATAAATTATTGATCCATAAAGGTTGTAGTTCTCGGAATTTTTAGTGCTCTCTTCTTTTCAGTTCCTCCCCCCCCCCCTTTCTCACGATTGTACCTAAGCCCCTATGGTACAAATTTATAACAAATGAATATTTATACCATGCTATTAGGAATGTGGCAACAGAGCGAGGGTAGAAAAGGACGCGGCTAATGGCAACTTGTATGCGCTAGATAGAGACAGAGATGTCCCATTTAACTCCATACTGTCTTCTAAGAGTGAAACGCTATATAGCTTCACCCTCAATAACTACAAATATTTACAAAAATATTAAACAAATAACGCAATAACAGCTCACAGTTACACACACGGCTTCTTTCGAACTAATGCTAGTGCTGCTCCTTATACTATCTTCTGTGTCAGGCCTGACGCTGAATAGATGAATACCTTTTGTTTGCCCTACTGGATAAAAGAAAGAGGTTACTGCCTTTTGGTTTATTTTAAAAACTTTCTCCAACCTTCCTCAACATTTGTTCTCGCTGGTTCCCTGATGTAAACTCAATAACAAAAAAAGTTTCACACTGCGTAACTTTTGCAGTGCACATATATAAAATTTTCCGAAAACATTTAATTTAAAAAATTATAACACCTAACTGGGTAAACATAGAGAATTCAAAGTAGGCAGGTAGTATCACTATAGTTTACTCTACCTAAGAAAAAATATAGATGCATTCTAGCAGTTTGTTTGTTAGTTAGTGCGTGATGAGTGTAGAAACAGCAAATATCGGACTTCTATTGAAAAAAACGTTTTCTGAAGAAATTTGGACCTATAGAAATGTATAATGACTCTGAAAAGGATATAACCTGATAGAGAAAAAAATTCTGCATAGGATAATGTGTTCAAACCTGAAATTTATAACAAATGAATATTTATACCATGCTATTAGGAATCTGGCAACAGAGCGAGGGTAGAAAAGGACGCGGCTCATGGCAACTTGTATGCGCTAGATAGAGACAGAGATGTCCCATTTAACTCCATACTGTCTTCTAAGAGTGAAACGCTATATACTTCTTGTTAATCCAAATAAACCATCATTACTCATCGTCATTTCATTCTGAGGTAAGAAAAATACACAAAACTAAAGCAGAACTCAAATCCGTTCAAAGCCGGCCGCTATGTAATGGCATCGAACTGGGTTCTCTGTATATGAATACGAAAAGAAATAAAGGAAAAATAGCGACTTGTGGTTGATAATTTCAAATCAATAACAAAAAAATATTTCCAAAATGGTATACCCCACAAACATTTTGTTTCATATAAAGTGTGCTCTTTAACGAGATAAACATTTTTTGTGAAATAAGATTTTGTCTGTCTCTTACGGTTTACAAATTATACAAAAAGTCATCCAGAATGAAAAGGAGTTCAGAAGCTGTTCCCATAAAGTTCAAGATATGTTTCACTTGCCATGAAAATATGTTAATCGGTGATACTTTATTGAAAAACGTTAGAGCTATTTTTGAGAAAATCAAAAATTTTTTAAATGTTTCATGTAAAGCGTAGTTTGGGGTTGGGGAATTTGCCTGAAAATATTCGTGTCACATCCTTAGAAGATGGCGAAGTTTAGTAGTTCACCAACTTTTCGATTTGAGTTATACTGCTCTAAAGACGCACACAGACACACGCACACACACACAGACACACACACACACACACACACACACACACACACACACACATGTAGACAGAGAGAAAGAGAGTGGACATTCTTCTAAAAATGTCTTTTTGAGATCAACATTTTTTAATGGATTGCAGTATTTCCTCTACTTTATTATAGATAGGCAATAGAACGTAAAAACGAAATGTGAAATAATTGCGAATTCCCAAACACAAATAGACATTAAAATATTCCTGTTATTTTTTTATTTCCTAAAAATGATCAAGGAATTTTTATTATATCACACAAATTATAGGCACTGACACGACAGTATCTTATGTGCAATTTTCAATAAATAGATGAAATAAATTTCCCTCTGTATTTACTGAACTACACAACAGAGAAACCCTACATATATGAAATGTTATACAAACATGCATACCTGTGCGCTAGCAAAATAATCTCCCACATATTGTCAATGACAGCGTGTTCCAGAAACTGTCAACATCGTCTTAGCTGTTCTAGGTAACCAACTATTTACTCTCATTAGTGCAACGTTATTTGTTGCACTGATCGCATTTCCGCAAAACTCCCATTAACTGTGACGTTTCAGAGCGCGGTGTTACCCTGATGATGTCAAGCGCAGTACTTGGCGAAGCGTTGGTATCTACAATGCCTTCTAGACCACGGCCTACAAGCCCGAAAGAATTTAACATACCTAATAGTTTTATCTATTTATTTACTTTGTGCTACAATGGAGCAATTCTGTGATTACGGTAGCTATATGCAAATATACATTAATATGCAAATTTAAATACATGTAACATAATTTAAAAGGAGAAGAAAATAACTAAGCCTAAAAAGGAACGTTTAAACTGTTAATTATGAAAGAAAAGACATCATTTTCGTAATCATATATAATGAAAGCTATTAACCAGTTCTGTTTTTGTTGCTAGTTCATTGCATTTAGAGCATAACCTAAAAACAGGGAGTTATATACAATAGCATTTTAGATGTTCTAAATGGAGTAGTTGTGCTTTCCAAAATGTATATTACTGGTGTTAGAATGTTTGACGAAGGAATTCTTCATTGTGTAACAGGTCATTTGTAGATGCTGCTACGTTTGGTCATTATTTTTCAGGAACTTCTCAGTTGACGTGTCACTCTTCGTATATACTTAGGCATTTCTAGATGAATGATTTGTTTTGACGGTATTCATCGTATGAAAATTGCCTGTGGCTGTCCGATATATCCACTATCCTAGTGTGCTAGATTATCCTCTTATTTCTTCACTCAGGTACGTTCTCGTGTTGCACTTAACATCCCCATTTCTGTTTTTATACGACTAGATTCTTAGTACCGTGTCTCATAGTTTATGCCATAAAGAGTTGGCAATTTCTGAACTAACCTTATGGAAACATTGGAAATATATATTTGGATTATAACATTTTCTCCTATAATTATTAATTGGTTTTACGAAAATATGAAGCCTAAAGAGTTTCTACGCTAGCAATGAAACTGTTGAGGGCTTTTTTCTTTCTTTTTTACCGTGGAGGGGGAAAACTCAAACTGGTTACAGGTGGAGGACCACTTGCAATGACCAACAATATGAGAGTCCCTATATAAGACATTCCTTCAGATGTTAGTACTTGCACTTTTGCGCATTATCGTGCAAGTTTCGTGCTATGTCGGGTCCCACATAGTACCCCTTGTTAGTATTTGAATGCTACTAAACTAGCATGCATTGCATGCGAGCGCATCATGTGTTACTTCTTGGTAGAGACCATGAAACCTGGACAAGACCAAGCGACATTCATGCATTGCCTAAGCGTTATCATTACTACTGTTGCACAGGTATAGCTTGCAAACGTTTAACGTCAATATTAACAATGATTATTTGTTTAAATGCTATGAGGATGCGAATGTCTGCTAGATATTCTAGTCTTGTCAGATAAGGGTTCTACTTTGTAGTAGGATGAGACTGACGATGAGCCAGCTGGTAAAACTGGCGAGTTCAACTATCTTGAAGGTAACTTGGTCATCGGAGTGCCCAACTCGATTATGCGGTGGCCCACTATTACCGCGCACGTAGGACACTCGTGGGAGGCCCTTGATCCCCCGGTCCCCTTGGCCGTCACCAAGGACTTGAAGGGCTGTTGACATCTTTGCATGTCACCGACTCCGTGGATTTCCGGACCTTGGGGAATCGACAAGAGCAATGGCGCTCAATTGCTTTTTGTGGTGTCTATCAAGAAAATTCTCCATCCTTTTATTTCTAGTTTTTGGCTGTTTGCTTTCCTGACAATATATGCACAATTGAAAAGCGTGAGAGCAATAGGAACATAGGAAAATTGTTTTCTATAATTTGCGTAAAAATGGAGGATTTGCTTTTTTGACAAATATATCAAGGTGCCAACACATAAAAACACTGATAAATATAATTTTAAAATATGTTAGCAAATAACCAACCAGAGACTTTTGAGACTAATGCAGTCATTCTTTTAGGCAAAAGTACATAATCAGGAGAGTTCCGATTCTGGGTTTAAAACATAAGTAGTATTTACAATCTCTGTATTTAGTCTGTGCCTGATGTAACATGTGGCCAGATAATTCACAGTAAAGGGAAATTTGCCTTTTCTCTGTATATAAATGGCAGCAGCTTATACAGTATAACTTTCTCTACTACGTATAGTAAGTAGTGGAAGTATTGTATTCCACCCAAAAATTCGGCGTCGAGATTTCACCGGAAATATGGAATCCAAAAAATTCACTTTTAGAAAAAGGTTCGTGTGTGTATGTCCCTCCACCTAAACTACCCCTTACATGGAAAATGTTTTGAAAATTTTAATTTTCTTGAAAATGGCTCTTAACGGTTTTGATTGAAACGCTATATGTTTAAGATATTTTTATTACATATAAATTGTATATTTTGGATGTTCTTACTTACTATAGTCTTGTTTGCTCTTGATGACTTTTGCATAACTGATGAACCACAAGAGATAGACCAAACTTACTATACAAAAATGTAGATCTCGTTAAAACACACAATTTATGTACTTTTTTTTAGTGAAACACTTCGGAGATATTCCTTGTAATTTGTTTATTTTGCAATACTTATAATTTTCTAAAATGGAAGGCTGTTAGTCACTTTCTTATATCTTGGCTGTGCAAAAAGAGCGGAATTTGAAAGTCTTCATATAGCAACCAGCTTTAAAAGATTTGACTGTCGCTCAAAGCCTACAGTATTCCAGTATTCCCTTACACCCACAAGGAAAGAAGCAATAAAATAGGTTTATTTTAACTGATATGAGGAAGATAGAGGAATAAGCGTTTGTAGGAATAGTTGCCTAAGGAGTATTGAAAGTCATATGGATGCAACATATCAGATTTTTCTACACTTCCTTAGTTTAGCATTAACATCTATGTGGTCTTCTAGGAATAAATCAACTTCGATCTCTTTTCACTGTGTGTATAAATTCCTAGTGATTCTGTTACATTTCATATTGTTTTAAGTGTATTTAGAGTCGGGAAGTATAGTAAAGAATGGCCAGAATTGTCATTCTTTTGAACCTAATGTATAAGTTAAAAATTACTTGATGACTGCATTACAGTCAATGGCTTTCAGAAGTTAAAAAGATGACTATGGAAACACCAAGTTAATATACATAAACCTTAACCTTGCTCAAGAGGACTGTTGATTATATTACTTTGATCTTGTTGAAATTATATCCAATTACCGCCCAGATCTTAACGAACCAACCAAACTGATTTCCGTATAGCTTTAAGAAGTAACGGAAAGTAAGCGGGAAGTCAAGATCCAGCATGGAGTAATCGACAGAAGAATCACGTTTATGCTGTAAGTAGAGAACGATGAGTTTGAACCAGCCATTTATGAGTAGCTTAATGAGATTTCATAGAACATGTTGACATCATATAGGTAACTATTCAAAAAAGCACTGCATGGAATTGGTTACATGAGAACTCCCTGAGAATGAGGCTAATACGAGTAATAATTCTGTACAACTTTAACGAGCGTTTCTGTAACGTTGGTGTTTCCTGCGATCCTTAATGATCACGAACTAATCGCATTTTGAGCAGTGTAAAAATTTGTACACCAGTTCATAGAAGAAAAACTGATTCTACCATTGAAACCAGATAAAACGAAACTGATTTGGTCACAATAATACTTAACTGGTCTGCATAAAGATCTAGCCATGCGAATTGATATGAAAGAAACACTATGCAACTTTCAAATGACAAGATACCAAACAACTGTTTTTAACTGAGTTACCCAATTTCTTGGCTGTATAGATCATGATCCTGAAAATTGACAGAGCCGTTAACAAGCAAAATTAAAGTTTCAAAACTAAGTTTCTAAAACTTAGAAGATTAGTACCGATAATGATTAGGAAAATGTCTTCAAAGAAAATTCCGCAATTTTGGTCGGCAAGTTCATGTTACTATGTAGTAATTTTATGGTGTCACAGAAGCTTCTCTGCGAATTTAGTTTGAAGCGTGGATTTACAGAGGGATAAGGAGAAATGAAGACAGGAATACAATGGAAGTGGCACAATCAAACCTGTGCTGTTTGACTGCTCTTGCGTCACACAAGTGCTCCGACATCACAGCTACCGAATTGGCTGATCCGTGCGCTGTAGAAGTGAGTGGTGCCTGCCTTCCTTTCTCCCTTTTATTACGACTGGCAGCACCTTAAGCACACATCTGTGTATAAAAAGAAAGAAATATATAAACTGATATTCGTATAAGCGCCTGACGTTCCACAACCTCAGGAAAAGAGTTGGTATGGCTCGTGCAATCGTTTAAATGAAACGTTTAAAATATGAAAGATTTGATAAGTTATTACTTCCCTTCAATGGTAGCGATACTTATTGTGATGTAGTCACCCACTCAAATATTATTAGAATATTTATTTCACAGATCTCCATACAAGCCATGTTCAAATGCCGAGCCAGTGTTTGATACTTCCCGCATGACATACATTTGGAAGGAGGGAGAGGAACAAATCGACCTTTGCACTGACAGTAGGTATGAACTTAACTTTCGACTAAATATTGTGTATAACAAAGACCTACTATGCCAGTCACAAGACCAAATTAATTTAAAACATGTTTATATAATAATCGATAATTTTCAGTAAAAAGTAAATTAAGTTTCCAAATTCGGCATATCTGTCATTGATATGTTTAGCTTGCTGAGAGATAATTGATATTCTAATTTTATGTTTAGGTTTATTCGCTTCATTCGAGATAAAAAGCTGTTCAGAAATATATGTTGAGGCAAACATTGCCAATATACGAGCGCTAAATGTCCTAAGACGAGGATATTTATTCCTAGGTGCAAGTTTAAATACCTCGATTCTTAAATGCTCTTTACAAATACTTTTATCAATACTTATATACACCGACAACAGTCCGTTAAAAACTACCACTGTTTCTTACTTGTACGGTAGTATTCACGGCAAGTGAAGGGGTGTGTCGGTAGGCACAGACAACGAGACGCGCAGAAAGGGTGAGCCAAGGTCGGCTCATGAGCCTGTAGTTCGACAGGCTACTCTATACAGAGAACTCGTATAGTCACTACCAAACTGTCACAGTTCCAGTAACGATTTCAGTTCCACACAACACTCCGCAGTGAATAAAACATTACTCTATCCTTTTGTCACATTTCAGTTCTACTGCCTGATATATCTTCGACTCTTGTCACCATCAATGTCAGTATCGTTGTCAATGCTTTCAATCCAGTTATATGTAATTCCTTCAATTTTGTCTACCATTAGACCAACTTCAGTTAATTTCTGTTACTTATTGAGACGTTATGCTTTTTTTTTCTAGTAGCCACAAAGAGTGCTTCTTCCGCTTCATGTTTTTACTTTTTTGTGCAAAATTCTCAAACAGAATGTGCAAGACGCTAGTAACTACAGGAACTGTTTCTTGCACTTGCTTCTTTTTAGACAGATCTTTATCTTGGCCTCTTCCTTCGTGTGTCCATAAACCTTAGCAATCACCTCAAGTGGTTTTCCTTTTAACCTTGAAATTAAAGGAGGCGTTATCACAAAGTTAACTCAATATATACACCCTAATACCCGTACGACAATATTTCACTGTACTCAGAGGCAGAATATTCAACTTCATATTTGCATCAAATTGTCGTAGCACGAGCAGTAAGATTACTGAATTCAGGAGAGAGACGGATAGATCCTGGCTCATTCTTTTCTGGATGAAGGTCATTGTTCATAAAGGAATAGACGAGCTATACCTACTTAACTACAGTGTTTACATTCATATTTTCAAAACCTGTGGAAATGAAAACCGAATTACTTAGAACTGCAGGGTAAAAAATGTGTGTAGTGCTGTGGGCTGTATGAAGTAGTATTGATTGATATTTTAATTTCACTAAGTAAAGGGCACTTTTAACTAAACTTTGTGAATATTTTATTGAACGTGTGTTCTAAAAGAGGATTTATAAATAATTTCCATATATTTTATTTGCTTAATTTGCTTTCCAGTAAATTAATTTAATTAAAGTACTTATTTCAAACAGATAAATGAGCTTTTGTACTTGTTTTTAGACACATGTAGATAAATTGAGTAAAATTGGTATTAGTGGAAATTTGTTTGGTTTGAAGCGGGTGTATATAACCTCTACTGCATCCCGCATTTCGATCGCCATATCTATCGCGGTCAATTCATCTTCCCCAGTAGCCCTATCAACCACAGCCATTCTAATTTCTACTTGAATTTCTCTGCTCCTTCCGTTATTTATATTATAATTTAGAGAGCTTTTAGGTCATATTATCCCTGCCACATAACCATACCATAATAACTGCTCTATTTCTATTCTCTTACCCTGGTAAAAATCCCTCAGCTCGTCATTGAATTTCTATATGTAGCACATGTTGCAATTTGGAGATTCTACATGTTCTCCTTAGGAAGTCCATTTCCACTGTCGAAATTACCCCTTCATCTTTCATAGTTGTCGACATTCAAACCCATAAGACAACGTAACAAAAATGACATAATCAGTTCAGTTACTTTTCTATCACTTTATTTTTTCTAAACCTTTGCACATAAACACAGTTCTCTTCTACTGAGTTAACACAGTTTATAGTTTTTCGTGATATTACAACGGTTCTATTCTTGTAGCCTTGAGTCAGACCTTTCACTGTCTTTCTTCACTGTCTCTGTCTCTCATACACTAACTTCGATAATACAATCACTCAACACTCATTAAAATTCTTCACTTCAACGCGACACTTCTTTCACAGCTGTCTCGCACTCATTGACACACTGGCCGACTCAAAAACTGCCTGCTTCCATGCCTCCGCAAGCTTTTATGCTGCGATGAGCAGCCAAATGTTTCTCAAACGCCTACAAACAAGCTGCCAGACACTCCTAGAATGCTCTGGAAAATCTTTTTTGTTGCCGCTTGATTTTTGTTAGTCACGTGTTCGCTCGCGTGAATAGTGTGGGAAAACTTGACCTTGAGCGCCTTGTTATGCACCGCACTAGGGGGTGGGGTAGCCCGGCGTCATAATAATATAGGCGCTATTTATCCTCATCTTTGTATTAATTGTAACTCCGTTTGACCATAAGAAAGAAAATAGATCTTTTTCCTTTTACTCGATTATGAATGTTGGTCGTGTTGTTCCCTTTGTTAACGCAATGCTGCTCAGATACTTAATCTCATTACATTCACTGATGTTCTATATATATACAGTGCTAAGTACTTTTGTCCTAGTCTTAGGTAGTTATCACCATATTCATGTTGAGGCCCATTTCTTGTACTCCTTCAATAGTCAACATCGTACTCCTTACTAACTTCACCTGCTGTCTAGGATTAGCATTCTTGCGGATATCCTTTTTCCTAACGGTCTTATTTCAGCAATGTCGGTAAACTTTACCCGCAGCAAAAGGGTTAAAACTTTTCGCCTTGTTATTTCTGTACACCGAACGGGATAGCCTGTTTTGGGAATGGCCCGCATTCGGGAGGTCGCGGGTTCGATCCCCTTCCTGACCCATTGATATTTTCGGATCGCCAGGCAAATGCTGAGAATTTCCCTATCCTCCGACTTTCTTTTCCCTCCATTTCGTTTGGTTTGGAAGCGTTGGCGAGGGTCACGGCAGCAGCATGCCAGGGGGAACCAATCTCTCCCGGATTGGAAGACGAGCGTACTGGCTTCCGGGCCCCCCATGGGGTGGTGCAAGCCCAAGGGTTGTCATTGAATTATATTTCTATGCATAAAACTAATTATTATTATTATTATTATTATTATTATTATTATTATTATTATTATTATTATTATTATTATTATTATTATTATTATTATTATTATTATTATTATTATTATTATTATTATTATCATAATTATTATCATTATTATCATTATTATCATTATTATCATTATTATCATTATTATCATTATTATCATTATTATCATTATTATCATTATTATCATTATTATCATTATTATCATTATTATCATTATCATTATTATCATTATTATTATTATTAATCTTCCTTTTTTTCCCCCTCCATTTATATGCCACTTGTATCATCTAGGTCATATCGATAACTTTGCCTTTACATTCACACACAGACACTCATTCATACTTACAGACTCTAGAGAGGGTGTGGTAATTCTGCTAAAGAGAAATTCTTCACCCTCCAAACGGGAGTCGAACCCGGCACCCCTCGTACAGGAGGCAGGTGCTCTACCGACTGAACTACGGGACCAGTCATGGTATTTGTTTTCGACGAGAGAGACCAATTCTGTTCGTGTTATTTAGATCAAATAATTACAGCCTTCTAAATATATCAACAAATGTTTTTATAATTTGGTTTGCAGTACAATTTACAATGTACACATCAGTTGCACACACAGTCTAAACTTATTTGCATAACTTCCGACTAACTACATACACACATTACTACCTAAAACTACACTATCGACAATTTTATTGTATAAACTTTACGTTTTGATATGCTTAATTTAAAAGTGCCAAGAAGTAGCTTGTAAAAAATAAAAATATGAGCATGCTTTCATTGCCTCTCAAGCCTGGACACCTCCAATCATAATAGTGTCGCTTAATTTACAAAAAAAAGATGGTTGTCACATGGAATGCCTGGTAATATTTGCAATTATTACATCAATATAAAAATGAATAGCTGCCTGTGTTATAAAACAACAATCTTTAACTCCTCGCCTGTTTTCCTCAAAATCTTCATGTCCCATTCCTGGAAGACATTAAACTTAAATACCAACCTTGGTTTCTGCCCGACTTTTCATTTTTGAGTTATGCTGTCCACAGACACACAAAATGACACACACAGACACACACACACACACACACACACACGCACACACACACACACACACACACACACACACAGTCTTGCACTCACATTCTTCTCTACTCTTGCAGAGTAGAGAAAAACGCTTATTCTCTATCTACTTCATGTTAATGGAGAAAAACATTTTCAGACATAATTGTATTGCATATTTTCTTGCAGACAGCAGGAAAATAAGGAAATACAGTAGGCTTTAAGCGACAGTCAAATGTTTAAAAACTGTTCGCTAATGTGATGGTTTTGAGATAAAACAGATAACGACTTCTTATTTGAGAAGATGATAACTATTACAAAATTCGAACTAGTAAAAAGGGTTATCTCGAAAGGGTAAGCTCCACAAAAAAAAAAAAACTAAATTTATTGCTTTAATGAAATCTACATTTCTTATAAAGCAAGCAGTTTATCAGAATGACAAGCTCTTTAGAGGCTATTTCCAGAAAAATCAAGATATATTCATTTGTCATTAAATGTCATAAATATGTGGCAATCAAAATCGTTAGATCGTTTCTTGAGAAAATCAAAATTTTCGAAACATTTTTCATATAAACGGTAGTTGGGGCGGATGATTTTTTGAAATTTTTCATGTCACATCTTGGAAGCTGTTGCATTGAAATGCCAGAGTTGGTATATAACCGTGTGTACGTTTCTGAATTATATTGTTCATAAACAGACAGAAAGATACACTCACAGATCCACACGGACCTTTCCTTGGATTCAGGGGACCTCAAAACTTATATTTTCAGTGAAACCTCTGCATAGAATTGTGTGGCAGAGAAAGCGAAATTAAACATTTAACGGTACAGATATATTATTTATAATATTCCATTAAACTTCAGAAGCAAAAATACGGCTGAGGATATTACCAAAAGTAGTTAGTTCACGTTAGATCTGTGGAAATGGGGTTAAGAAGAAATCGATACGATGGCCTAAAAAGTTTAGAATTGGTCACCTCCAGGAAGGAGAAGACGAGGAGAAGAGCTCAACTCACATAGAGAGGAGTTGCTGGAAGTTAGAGGATTGGAAAATGGGTCTTGGAATGACCGCCAGCAATGGAAAAAGGGAAGAATGGGCAACTGCTAAAAGTGGAAACGCCTCAAAAAGTAAAATTAATTTAGATTTTAGATATTATTCGCTAAAATTCGAGGTTTTGTTACTCCTTAGGCAAAATCATGCCATTTGCTGCCAGTCGCTGGTGTTTATCTTAATTTTTTTAAACAATACAATAGAATACTTATGATAATTCCTGTAAGCTATTTTTTGAAATACCTGATGTCAATACAAAAGTGGTATTTCTTAGCGTCGTTGATTCACATATTAGATTAATATAGCATCATATTCATATCGCAAACATAACTGGGCGTATGTCGTCTCAGGCCATTTACCACTGATCACAAGCGCAATCAAGATGGACATCATAAATACGCCGTTAAATTATCGCTAATGAACTTGTACACGTTGCAGTTAATTGCGTTACATCGAACATTAACTACTCCAGCTTGTAACACAACATTATACAACGCTTTGTATAAGCACGTTATGAGTTGTCCGTGGGGACTGTGTCTGATATTTAGTCCGCGTCAACACGGTAATTAGATGTCCCCTGCTCCATGAATTCGTTCATAACACATGTTTTGGTTGCAACTTTTTCTCTTATTTTACTTATATCATTCTGCTTTAAATGAATCATTGACATATAAAATTCCAGGTAAACGTTCATATTAGACAAGCTTTCCATAAGGCATGTTGAAATCTGTCCAATATCATGAAATTGTAGCAAAAAAAGATTAAAGGCTAAGTTTTTTAGAAAGTGACACTCTGATGAAAACAGGCAAACAGTTTCTGAAACTGCAATTTTGCACGTTTCACAGTTTTAATGCAAATAAAGGGTTGTTATACTAAAGGGATATATGTGACTGGAGTTTCAAAAAATCCAACTTGTTTTTATTTTTGAGAAAAAAAAATAATTTGCGATTCTTGCTGAACAGAATGGTATATGAATTTATAGGGTTGAGATATAATTTACGTCCTTAAAAGGCTATTTAGTAGTATTCTGTATCCTTTAAATGCTCGTATCTCCCACACCTACAAATTTAAGTTGGTTTTTGTCAAAACTACATTTTCTTTGCTGTATGTACCTTTTTCTCTGAAAGTAGTGTATCAATTGTAGAGAAACTTAAAATGGTAATAAAGTTGTCAAAGTTCTGAATTCTAACAAAATAAAAACACCAATTTGTTCTAAAGAAATGGGATTTTATTTAAACAAGATACAATTAAATATGGCCAACACTGTGTTGTTCAATAAGCATTTGTCTTTCTTCAACGCTATAAAGAGCATTAGCAAACGCACTCCTAGGAATGCTCTCAAGCACATCCGACATTGAGTGCTTCAGTTCTTAAAGTGTAGTAGGTCTGGTAGACATATGTACCTTTTATTGTAGATAATTTCATAACCAGTAGTCTACATTTATCTAGAAGGCCAACTATTCGGAAAATGTCAACTAATTACACGATCACCAAAAGTGTGGTGTAATAGTGCTTTTACAGTATTGTGTATATGGGAAGGAGCGCCGTCTTGTACAAAAACAATGTTTTCTGTGAACGCAAAGTCTTGCAACATTTTAAAATATCGCTGCCGTTTACTCTCACGGTTTTGGTGTATACATTTTAAAGTTCTTATTAGAAATAAGCTCCTATAATGAAGCTGAACAGTAACTTTGATATTATGTAATCCTTGCTATATAGCTGTGTTTAGGTTATGTTCTGCCATATGCTGCAATTATGAGTGTTAACGCCCGTTTAATTCGAAATGTGTCTCATCTCTCCGCAAGATATTGTCCAAACGTCAAAGTTCATCTGAATTTGTGCTAACACTAGCAATGTGAAGGCTATCTTGTTCTTTGAGTTTACAATTTTCATTTTCAAAGGATAGAGCCAAAACTCTCTCCTCAGAATACGCGACATTGCTCAATAAATTATATCCAAACGCTTTGCAACTTTATTAGTGTTACAAACATATTCTGAAAGTTCAATAATTTCCTGAATTTCTTGTAAAACTAGAGGAGTACACACCTCGTTTTTCACTAATGTTGGTGTACTGGATCGCTTTCTATCGATAAGTGAACAGCTTCCTCAAATTTGGTCATCTTGCGAAATGATTTTATTGACTTGGGTCCTCTATTCAATGTTCGATATCTCTTCAGCGCATATTGTCTGCTACACCAAAGTGGACAATTCGAACTCGTATAGGTAAAGGCATTGCTCCTATTCTCTGTATTCTTATGTTTATGTAAGTATCACACAGTTACCATAATAGCGAAAACAAAATCAAACCTTCTAACCAGTAGCAATATGAAATCAAACTGCTAATATGTAAAGAAAATGTACCTGTTTCAAAATGGAAATTTACTATAGAATAATCTGACAGTTATATTTAGCCTATAAAGCACATATTTGCCGATTTCATGCTTTAGATGAAAGTATAGAAATTACCTACCTTCAATAACCCTGTATTTCTGCTAATATAGCGTCCATTATCGTGTAATGGGGAGAACAATGCGGCATGCTGGAAATTCTAGTCTAGAGTGCTGGGAATAATGGACACTACAGAAAGGCACGAAAATAGGCTCTGATGCACTTAAAGCGATACAGCGGTACAGAAACAATGGAGGGATAGCTAACATACTTCTTCTTGAGTATTACCGCAGTAAACAAAGAGTTGGAACCTATGGCACTTCGAATGGCTGAGGTTAAATTATTAACACCAGCTTAGAACCGTTAAGAGCATATATTTCCTACAGTTGCTCGGATGACTATAAATTTCAGTTCTGCCCTATAGTGTCCTATCATACCTTACATCGGCACTAAACGCTAGAATGAGGAAGTCTCATAAATACCTAAATATATTAAAACTCATGTGATGTCGGCTGAAAATTAATTTGATATTGTTACTTTTAGCTTTTCACATGATAATACTGCAATACTATAAAACGACAGCAGTTCAATAAAGAATTTCCACGTTAAAATTACAGGTCAGAGGGATAGGTGCATCATCTTAGTGTTATTTTGTAACTACCTACATTAAATATTTAGGAGTGGCGTTTAGCCAAGGGGACAAACGAGAAATGAATTGTGCAACGCTCACACGACTTTCGCTAACCATTATCTATCTCCTTATATGCATTAACCACGCTCTGCTACCAATGTTAAATGTATAATTTTATTTTTTTATTCACTACCAATTCTACTTTGGTTTACTGTCTTCCTGGCTCCCTTTATTATGTTGTACTGTTTTAAGTACCCTTTGTCTGAATAAACTGTAAATGCGTAGTAAGAACTAGTAAACAAATATCAATTATATCCTGCACAGTATATCCTCTATTTACTTCTCGCTTATCGGAATAAATATTTCTCAAAAGTGTTATCAAATGTAATAGTAATGTGGACTAATGTGCACGAAATGAAAAATTAGAAAATGATAACTCTTTCGTAGCAAACAAACTGCAAAAATATAGAACGTCTGTATAAACAGAAGTGTTCCGTTTTATTGGGTTCTTTGAATGTTGTAAAAGTTTTACCTTAATATACAGCGAGTGTAACAAAACCATGCAACAAAAAGCATAAAAGAACATTAAAAGATCAAAATAAAAGTTCAGCTGGCAGTTTTTGCTCATATGGAAAGAAAGAGTAGCAGTAAGTTCTCACATGTATTGTATCAGATGGGGTAACACTACGGAATTAAGTAAAAAAAGTAATAAACGTTAATATTTTGGAAGTGCTTAACTTCATGAAAATAGTTAATCGACGCAAACTGTAAATTTTAATTCAGTGCTGTAGTGAGGCTTTCTCCGTTTCTTATATAATTCAACAAATGCATAGCCGTAGGCATTCGCTATTGTTAAATAATGCAATCTCCAATTTTTATTCGTCATGACATTATCTAAAATATATGAAGTACTAATCAACATTGGGTGAACAAAACACTACGATAATTTTCCCATCGTATGCCATTCTTAAGCACTCAAGTAATAAAGTTTATCCAATTATTTATACCTTTTCTTATCTTTCTTAATTATGTTGTTCACCGATACCTTTTCACACATTTCATTGCTTGTTTATGTGCTGGTTCAATACCGGGTTTTCTCCTAAATTTATACCTTTAATGCAAGAAAATCAAATAGTAAGCTCTGCAAAACATGTGCAGGTTTTCAGAGCTAGGGAAACCCAAATTAAGTGCATTTATGTTGTGCATTACAAAGGAACATAAAGGTGTGAACTGTTAAAACTGAGGAAACACTGCAGAAAATTCCAGTCGGGGAGAGGATTCTGGCGGTGTTTGAGTTGCAGATATCTCGTTTACGAGTTGTGTTTTAATGATTCCGAGTACCGATGTCGGTAAAATTCAGGCACAACTAAACATCGTTGCTAACGAGCAATTGTTTTCGATGGTAAACAAAGATTTCTTGTGTTTCTTTTATTGCACACATTTAAAACATATTTATTCTTAGAGTCTATTAATCATAGAATCCACATTAGATTATCTTTTTCTGGTTTTTGATTCTCCGCAATTCATCCCAACATCTTTATTTCATCTTACCTTTTTCATCCTCTTAACTCCGTGGTTTGATATCAATTTGTTTCACTTTCATCTCTTTTGGTCTTTGCCTAAACCTCATTTTCCTGCAAGTTTATAAGTGACCTTTGGAAGTCTTTGCTCGTACATGTGAGAGACATGCAAGGATTTGTTCGTTTATGGAACTTATGCTCGACCGTGCCACCAATCAAAAGATCGGCATGTAGTAGTCAATACTTTGCCACTGCACACATTCCCATGTAGCTGAAAGCGAAACTATCGATTCCGTTTATTTAATAATTACTGTTAATATTGTAAGTATTAATTTAATTTAATTCGTCTTTCCCTTTCTCGAAAGTCTACTTTTTTAAAGGTTATAGTACATTTGAGGCCAACATAATAAAATCAATAATTTCGCAGTTGAAGGCACAACTATCGATCCTCGTATGTACAATCGAATATCAAATACATTATTAAAATGTGATAGTAACATGCAGCTCAGAATATTAAAAACATTTTATAAATTTTTTAAACTTGACTCATAGTCGAGCATAAATAGTGTGTGACACTTGAGTATAATGGCAATTAAGATTCTCGTGTGAATATTACATCTTAATTGCTGTCATTATGCTCTCGTCGCATAATATACTGTTACATCAAGCTTGGTTATATTATTATTATTATTATTATTATTATTATTATTATTATTATTATTATTATTATTATTATTATTATTATTATTATTATTATCATCGTTATCGTTATCGTCATCGTCATCGTCACCGTCACCGTCACCGTCACCGTCACCGTCACCGTCACCGTCACCACCACCACCACCACCACCACCACCACCACCACCACCACCACCACCATCACCACCACCATCACCACCACCATCACCATCACCATCACCATCACCATCACCATCACCATCACCATCACCATCACCATCACCATCACCATCACCATCACCATCACCATCACCATCACCATCACCATCACCATCACCATCACCATCACCATCACCATCACCATCACCATCACCATCACCATCACCATCACCATCACCATCACCATCACCATCACCATCACCATCACCATCACCATCACCATCACCATCACCAGCACCATCACCACCACCACCACCACCACCACCACCACCACCACCACCACCACCACCACCACCACCATCACCATCACCATCACCATCACCATCATCACCACCAAGTATTATTATTTATTAATTATTATTAATTATTATTAATTATTATTAATATTATTAATATTATTAATTATTATTAATATTATTAATAATTAATATTATTAATATTATCAATATTATTAATATTATTAATATTATTAATATTATTAATATTATTAATATTATTATTTACTTGATATAATCTTATGTATCTTATAGTTTTTTTAGAAATTCCATTTCACAACGTTGTACTTTACTCTAGCTCTTTGGAGTTATCCATGTTTCACATCCACACAATAAAACTGGCATCATCATTGGTTTCTATAACTTAATATTTCATCCCATACATATATTACATAATTTGGTTGGCTACTGCCATTTGGCCATGGCCAAACCTACAAGGCGAGTGCAATTCTACTGCGAGTTAGTTCGTGACCCGTTGGCATATTACCGTTTTTATTATATTCATCTTCTACTTCACAGATTAGGCTCTATACCCTGTTCCGGCAAAACTAACCATGCCATTCTTGGGCATCCTATACTTGTTTTCCTTCGGGGATTGTAATTGATGGCCAACTTTGGTATCCTGCCATCATCCATTCTGTTTACATGTTTGTACCAATTGCTCCTATATTCATTGATCTTGTCTTGTATTGGAAAATGTATTGAGTTCTTCTTATATGGCACCATTTTGTATACGTTCCATTTTATTGCATCCTTTCACCGCCCTCAGAAGTTTCATCTCAGCTGTCTGAATTTTCCTTCTATCATTCTGTTGCGTTACCCATGATTCAGAGCCGTATGTTAAACTAGGCATCGCCATAACTTAATTTTACTTGGGTTTCTTTTCTACAATAGTGCAATGTACCTAACTTCTTGAATATATATTAATTTGATTATCTATATCATAATCATAGGCATAAAATATATCACAACCTAGATATTTGAAATGATTAACTTGTTCATTATGCTTTATTATTTACGCATATTTTTATATTAGAATATTATTAGCTTTAAAAGCCGTAATTTTAGTTTTCTCTATAGATATTTCTAAGTTATATTCCTTAACCATTGTTTCTAAAATATATATTGATTTCTGAAAATTGTCCTCTGTTGTGGCGATGGTTGTGGGCATAAAGTAAAATATTTATAGCTATGCTTTGTTTTAAATAAATTCCTTGAGAGACGTTTAATTTCCACTTCTTATTTAAGTCATCAATGTAGATACTGAAAAGCAGAGGTGACAGGCAACATCCTTAGCTTACTCATTGGTTAATATACAGAATGTTTCAAAAACACCGACAACGCTTAGTATCTTGTGCGGGATGGCAAACTGATAGGTTTTCAAATAGGAACCTCTGTCCAGAAATGCATCGAACTGTGAAATAGGTGTACGTTTATATTTCGTCAATAAACCCAACATCGAGCTGTTCACTTAAAAACGGGCTTCGAACTGTGTACCTCCTACGTTATTTGCAGAGCCTATATCGGCAGCAGTGAGCCTCATGCACATGACCCAATGTGTGCGGTTATCTTTGAAGATTTCCAATTGCCATTAAGGTCCTCCGCTGACGTTACAGGAGTGTCATACATGATGCTCTGAATACAACTCCATAGAAAATAGTTGAGAAGTGTCAAATTTGGCAACCGTGTTGGCCATGGAACTGGTCTACCTCTACCAATCCATTGATTTGGGTATGCGACGTTGAGGTAATTCCGCACATTTACATTGAAGTGTGCTGGAACTCAAGTCGGCCATTTCAGCAGCTGTGTACTGGTACGTGCCGCACTGCTGTTAAAAACGTTACTGTACTGAAAACTACACAAGTAATGCAGTAGGATGCGCACCAAGGATTCTATGGTGGAATTTAGCGCATGCGCAGGAATATTATTATGCTCAGGTCGTTCACCACAGTACACAGATGGCTAAAGGGTTGCATACTTTCCTCATTAAGATACCAAATGAATGTTAATAAATTGTCATAATCATTCGGTATCAAACTTCGACAATCTCCAGCGTCCAAACTGTGCATTTCCGGACAGGGTTTTCTGTTTGAAAATAAACCAGTTTGCCATCCCGCACAACATACTAAGCGTTGTTTTCTTTTTCCTTTTTTTTTGGGGGGGGGGAGGACGACACCCAGTATATCTCCTCAGAGGTATACTCATTGTTAAAAATTATAGAGATTGCGATGTTCCTTTATGCCTCTTCTATGTCTCCTATTAGATGTTCCGGATAACCTTTTTCTTTTAAAATACTCCATAGTTTTACACGATTTACATTATCAAATGCCTTAATGTAGTCCATATAGTAATGTGCGTGTCTAAGTTTTTTCGACGTTTTTATATAATTTGTTGGAGTGTAAAAACAGCATCGCTGCACAAACGACCCTTTCGGAAACCATTTGCTCTTCACTTATAATTTACATTCCTGCTGTTATAATTTTCGTGTATTTGTTTTTATTATTGTTGTTATTAATGGCATTGTTCTTTTGTTGTTGTGGTTGTTGCTACTCTGAAATTTCAAAATCAAAAGACTGGATAAAGATTTCGTTATTGAAAGCTGCGCAGCAGAGTTGGGCCGTGGTTTATTCACTTTCGAGACATCCTGTAAGAGAAACTCTGGGCCAAAGTCGTTTCACCAGGCTGCTGGGCCCGGTACGATCATAGCCAAGTTGTTTTAAATTGGCAGTGGTCAGTTTTCTGCATGAGAGTCGCATCGACCGTCCTTCGGAAAGTGCGTTGATCTCTCCAGCCATGCCACGCAACACCTCATTAAAACAACCACAGATTTACGCACGCTGCCTGCCACAGAACCCCCGTGAACATTTATCTGCTCCTGCTCCCAACGCTACACTGGAAACTATAACTTTTCAAACCACGCCAATGTTGTCCATAATTCCATCCAGCAACATCCAGTGTAATTATCTGTAATATCAACTTATTATTTACGTCTGAAATTTCTGAAGAATTCTAAAGGAGGTCTAACTTATAGATCCCTAGGGGAAATGCTAATAACCTTTTATATTGCTGATAACACTGTCAACGAGTGGTCAACGCTCTGCCTCTCAACTCAGAAGTTCCAGGTTCGTTTCCCGCCTAAGCTGGTGGAGGTAGGATTTTCGTTCATTGTGAATCATTCCCTGGAAGTCTTATAATGCGGGGGAATGTGAATTGTGCTTCACAGTAAAAATTAACAAAAACCAGCGTTAAAGTTAAATTCAAAGAGATACAAAAACCATCAGCTTATTTCAAACCTCTAGAAGAGTATAAAGAAGAAACAATTTTATGAATTCTGATAGTTATGGACATTATTGTCAAAGTACATGGAGCCTGTAGTCCAAAAACATTTAGAAATGCAACAGAAATATTTCAGAAATGAGTTGACATAAAAAGTATGACTTAATGAAAGCTATTTACTGCGGTGTCTTAATCATTTTCAAAGGCGTATAAAACTAATTAAGAATCAACTTCATCGGCTATTTGTATCTCGTATTGCTTCAAAAATATCATGCTTCAATATATTTTTATAAAGTGATTCTTATGAATATTTTTGGTAAATATTTTTTTCATCTACTATAGGCTTAAAGTAATCAGTACACACAGACACATTTTGTTTGATTTTTAAGCATCTTTTCCTTGATAAATCATAAACTATCGAGCATGAAGCTTTTGTGCTGATTTATGCCAGTTTTATTTTCGAGTTGATCCAAAATTGTCTCCCTTCCTTTATTATTTATTTCTGGAACTAATGTTGAGGTATAACTGTTGTCAAATTACTATTTCAGTAACCGTATACATTAGTAAGTACTAATTATTAACACATTTTGGTAAATTAACATAAATGTAATCTGTATAGTGAAATAAAAATATCACGTGTTACAAATATTTAAGTTACCAAGGAAACAGTGGTATACTAAAAAGCCACCTTTTGCACACATTTTAAAAGTATAGAAGTCCCAATTTTAGATAAACCTAATTAATGTCATTCTTTATCTGACACAGATATAAGAAGTTTTTATATTTCAATTCAATATATTTTTAACTTTCCCAGACATAATTTTTAAAACATCTTTGAAATCGGTGGAAAGTGTGAAAGGTGCGGAAACTTCGAAAAAACTATATTATAGGTGTAAGGAACACAGTTAAAAATAATTTCTACAGAAGTAAGAGTTATTTATCTATTCACAATAATTTCCCGAAAAAATATAAGTATGCCATTCTTATTTTAAATAAGAAAAATTGTTTTTAATAAAGCAATTACTCAGGAACTATTATGAATTTCGGAAAATGATATGTTTAAATTTCTTTACTGAGCTTTCATCCCATCGAAAAAATGCTGAAAAAGTCGTCCTCCAGGAAAAATAAATTAAACCATAAATTCCCTGTGAAATAAACAGGTTGTTTTCATTTAAATCAGGTTAAAGGGCATTTAAATGTGAAGGCGGTTGACTTACAGATGAGTCTCCAAGATTTAGAGACTTTCGTTGATGATAAAGGAAAATGGTCGATATTACAGTGGAGCATCCTCTTAAAATGGTATACTTCAATTGAGGAATACTAATGCTACTTATTTGATGCTAAATAATTGCCATCTATGTATATTGCTTGGAGTGACCTGCTGCTGTTTTGCCTTACTCTAATGGAATTTGCTTGTGAAATAACATAACTTATTGTTTCAACATAGCATTAAAATACTTAACGAAAAGTGAATGCCATCTTCACAAACATGTACTTGTATGGCTCCAGCATATTATAGTTATACAGGCTCTATGAATTTTCTTTCGTGTCTTAATTTAAGAATTGCAATTAGGTATCATATAGCCTATGTCCTTCGGAAGACCATTGCTGTCCAGTGGTTAAAGAATCATCAAAATTGGTTCAGAGATTTCCTCACGCGCACACGGATTTTCTCTGTATAATAGTAGTGCAGAATATATTTGCTTCTAATGGAAGAGGTAATGCATAGCATGTTACTGAAGCGCACTATTTTTTAATTCACTGTAGCGTTATGGTAGCGCCCGTGTCTCTGGCGTGGAGGAATCAGGTTCAATCCCCGAAACCGGTGTGGGGATTTTTCCCTCTGGGAGGTCTGGTCCGGGGTGCACTCAGCCTCGTGATACTAATGAGTTGCTATGCTGATAGAAAGTTAGCGTCCAGCCTTACGGTCGGGGGAGTCGGCGCGCTGACCCCTCCAGCCCCATCGGACACTCCTTCGTGGTCTTGACTGCGGCTGGTGAACGCAGTGACCGGACTATAAAGGCACTATAAGTTTCTTAACTTCGTTTTTTATTACTTTTTATCATAAAACATACTCACAATAGCATTTCCAGTATCTGTAGAGGGTAGGAAACCGTTTCGGTTGCAGAAAAATTCGCCGCCCCAACCGGGAATCAAACCCGGGAACTCTGGATTGCGAACCCAGAACAACCAGTCAACCACAGCAGCAGTATAAGGTGGAGTGTAATATATTAGTAAATATAATCAAACCATCCATCTTCACTAGACACGCAATGTGCTTCATGCCGATGCCATAAAGCAGCCATGGAGACAAAGTAACCTATTTGTTTATGTTTCATATCTGAGCATGTATTTTATGACGGTAAACTTTGATGAATGGCAAATTGTAGCTGGAAAGAAGTCACGATATAATATATGACAAAATGTGTCACGGCAAATGAAATCATTGGCTGAAAGCCCTAGGAAGACAGTGTTGTTGATGTTAATTTAAACTATTACACCGTGTCTTGCAGGACCATTAGGCTTGCCTCTGCACCTTGAGGGTGAAGTTAATGATTCTTCAGCCCTCTCCATGGAGATGCTAAGCATGTGAAGAGTTCTTCTGTTAGCTCTCGTATCCAACACAACTGCGCAGTATAACACCTGTGCTCTTTGCCTTAGGTTATTATCCACACTGGGATCTTTGGGAATTTTTGACAGTCTGTATGCAGGCACATGCACCATTGACCTATTCAGGGCACACTGAACATCCTGAGAATGTAAATCCTCTAATCCTTGAAGAGCTTAGCTCATACTTGCTCTGTACATATATGGACCTTATGAATACAAAACTATCTAAGCAGTGCAGATGCTGTTCGATTTTGCACGCGGACGAATGAAAAGTTTAGTGTTAGGTGTTTATATCTTCAGTAGTTCGGACTCTTGGTTTAGATCACGCATCATATTGTTGCTTTTGTTTTTCTTTCTTGTTCTTTCCTTATTTTTTTATTTATTTATATTTTTTTTCAGAAATTACGAGTGGCTATTCATGTGGTTTTGTGGACATTAAGAAAAAATATGATGTGCAGCAGTACTCACAGGTCTTCTCTACTCACTTTTGTAAAAAGTATTATTATTGTTCTATCTGTGTCATGTTAATCAACATGAACATTTACAGAACCTCTTATTGTACATTTTTACTTTCTCTACAATGTATAATAAATAGGGGAACTGTTGTATTCGACCCAAAAACCACCACCACCACCACCAAATTATTTCATTTTTTCCTTTACCTGATTAACCTTCCCTTGTGTAGGACTTACACGCCCTAGTGCCTAGAATCACATTCCTGTCGGGGAGCACAGGAACTTACGGACCGGACAGAGTGAAGACCTGGAAGCGGGTGATCAGCCAAGTACCAGGTATGATAGTGAGGAAGAGGATGACATGAAGTGCAGGCAAAATCGATGATAGGTAAGGTGATAATGGAGCAATTGGTGGAATGAGTGGCGGGGAAAACCGGAGAATCCGGAGAAAACCCGCCCTGATGACGCTTCGTCCACCACGAATACCACATACGGGTCCCTGGGATCGAACCTGGGCGCTTAGGCACAACCAAACTCATAGGTAAAAATACGTTGGAGGATGTGAATAACCATCACCACCGCTAGCACCGCTTCCGCCACCACCACTACCACCATCACCACCATTGCTAAAGAGCTTCATTCAGAAGCTCAGTTTTGCTGCAATACGTTGATTTATACTGAGAATATTAAACCATTTAAGGATGAACTTGCAGAGATTGCAGATAGATGCACTACTTTGATAAAATATGCTTCATGACGGTACCCAGGGGATCAAAATCAATAAAAGACCAAGATAACACTGACAATGACAGTGCAGATATTTAGTACCTGTCAGATTCTGTTAGAATGACAGCACAAGTAATACGTCTCTAAAATAAAGTGCTTCTTTATTTTTTCATCTACTTGTTTTTTTTTTTTTTTTTTTTTTTTTGTTTTGTTTTTTTTTTTTTATTTTTTATTGATGATTGCATTATGCAAACTATACAATTATAACATTATTATAGCGCTGCTTACTTATCATTGTTAGGGATGAGTGGAGAAATAAGAATATTTAAGCACAAAAAGATATGTAAACATTAAAACTCTGTATATAAACAAACAGATATTAAGATTCACAAAATCGCCAACATAAACGCCTGTTTTGAAAAGAAAAGGTAATTATATAGTACTCTGGGAAAACGCCATAACAACTTCCTTTTGAAACTTAGTGTGCACTTATTTCTGATGATTTTCAACTTTTGCATGGACCGGCAGTAGGTCCAACCAAGTCAACCAAGTCTGTACTTTGCTAGGGTTTTACATTACATAATATCTTCCGTGATGTATGTGCTAGTCTTGTGAATAAACAAAATATTTTGTGACGAAATTTACGTGTACCTTTCTACTTTAGATTCACTTAAAGGAGAAGTAATTTACTATAAACATTCGGAAAGAATAACTTTCACGTGCATATTACACACATTTTGTTTCTTTACCTGATTACCCTCCCCCTATGTAGGACTTACATCCCCTAGGACTTGCAAGACATTACAAAATATTTTTAGTCCAATACAGTGCTACATTGTTATATTAAATATCGTGTTTAGTTGATAGTAAAAGTCGTACTTTTAGCAGTTCACGACCGCGTTAAAAGTGCAAAATTCTTCTATTCAGTGCTCAAACGCTTTTAACACTCCGATAATGCCCACTTTGGTTTCTTACAGAATGTAATAATGGTGTTATTAAGTAGGCCACGAATACACAATGCTTTATAAAACGGCGAGTCATTTGAATGTGAATATGGACTGTGCTGAATCTGTTGAAGTTTTACAAGCAGAGGAGAGACTGAAATTAGAATTGTTATCCAAAAAGCAAGAAACCAATACGACATTGCATACAGCAGATTCTGGACTGGTGTAAGATAAAAACATGTTTCCACTGCCTTTTTTGTGTAGAATGTTGTGGTTTTGTAAAAGTAATCGTGTTGTTAACACTGATGCTAAGAAATGCAACAACTGAACAGCGCAGCCCAATGGCTATCATGACCATGAAAAAGGTAAAACAATAACGTACATTTACATATAATATATAATATACCTATAAATATTCAGCATTGTCTAAAAATAATGTATGATGCACGGGCTAAACGGATTTTATTTTGTTCGCAGGTTTCCTCAACTCGACTCGTTTCGGAATCACACCTACTCACAAAATAAAATGCTCCTTTTAACCCTTGTATCATAAATAACTATTTATATAGCTAACTGTGACTGTGAATAGTTCTATAGCGGCCTGACCATAATGGAGCGGTCAGAGCAAAGCGATTGCAGACAGTTCTAGGACCTGTTCACGTTTACGAAAAGTCTCTCGAGAAAAGGTGTATTTTCCAAAGAATCCGCCTGTACTTCGTCTTGGCTATATAAGTGAGTGAGCGAGTCAATGTTAGGTTAGTTTTTGAGTTAGCAGTTAGTTTTTAAGTATGCATTGTGACAGTAAATATTGAGGGCCTGAATGTGTCTATCATCAGAGACAGTTTCGGACATTAATCGTCGCGTTGGAGTTGTTTGCTCTCTGAAGCAGCTTTAGTGTTTGTGTGGTTAAAGCCAGCTGATTATGAGACAGAGAGAGAAACAAGAAACGTAGGTGTGTGTCCAGGTAACCATTGGGCAGAACAGCTATGAGTTGGAAGGTCACGACGAATTGTAAATTCTGTTAACCACCAAACAGATAACTGTGTTTTTGGATACAGTTTTAGAAGAGAATACTATACGTAGTATATAAAGTGAAAAGGGTCAACATTGTTTTCACTAGCTTATTGCAAGAGCTATATTTCACTTGCACCCTCTATAAATACTTTTTATATGTGTACAGAACATACAAGATATAATTTTTCACCTCGAAGGGCAAAGTTTACATAATTCTGGGTGTTCCGCTGAGTTACTGGTTTTGTGTGAAACGAGCATTGCTTCCAATCTCGCATGACTGCAATTTAACGTTGAATTAGTTTATTTTATAATGTATTTTGTATGCACAACTGCATTACTAATCATGCGTTGTCTACCATGTCAATAATTATGTTAATGACTCTTTTGCCAATTAACTGTGAAGTGAAACTGTTCTGAAATGCATAATCGATTAGCCGATTTAACAGAAAGCCCGCATGGTCCCTTGACACCAGAAGTGCGCTGAATACAGCGTACTTTGTATTGCATCCAAATACGCGTGTATATACATAAGCCTATAAATATGTAGTTTATCTTGAGGTTCTATTGGTTCAAAGCTTCACACTACTACAGGTTAAAGACTATACAGTAAACGGGGACACTCTCACACTACTCGTAACCCACATAGATCTATTGTAACTGCGCATACCAGGAGAAAGGTATGAAGTGAGAGAACCACAAAACGTAATATTCAAATTGCAACTGTTTAAATGAAAAATTAGTTTAATAACACACTATATTCTGTATTTATTTGTAAAAAAAAGCGAATGGGCTATTAGTGAAATGCAAAATGACATGAACAAAATTACGTAAATTTTTTTTAGTCACGTTTGTCTATCTAGCTTTGAAATGATTCTTATTACTAATAAGAACCAATACGATAGTAGATAATGGATTAGGAGTTAAGAGTAAGTAGACGGAGGGGCCTAGTCTACCTACAGCAGCGCACCTATCTAGCTTTGAAATGATTCTTATTACTAATAAGAACCAATACGATTGTAGATAATGGATTAGGAGTTAAGAGTAAGTAGACGGAGGGGCCTAGTCTACCTACAGCAGCGCACCTATCTAGCTTTGAAATGATTCTTATTACTAATAAGAACCAATACGATAGTAGATAATGGATTAGGAGTTAAGAGTAAGTAGGGGCCTTGCCTATCTGCAGCAGCGGGCCGCAAGTAAGTTATAGTGGACTATTACTGCTTCCAAAGTGACTCTAGGGATAAAGGGATGAAAGGATGAGCTTTGGAGACTAAATCCGCACCACAATGTACGCCAGCGAAGTGGGGTCCTAACGATTGCAACTTCTGCTGCCGGCTAACTCTTTCTAAGCGATTCGCAACCTGCAGAGTCCCTTGAGAGGCAATCAGGATAGTTCCAGAACGGTAGCACCAGCAATCCTACCATACACCACGGAGAAATTCAATAAAAAAACTGAAGCGGTTAACAGTGAAGCAACAGAATCTAAAAGAAAAACAAATTTAGAGGCTAAAAGCTTCACTTATCTTAGTGATTACTGAAAGTTATTGAAATATTCAGACATATGTTTCGCGATGACCTCCATCACATGTTCTATGGTCTATTTAAAACAGTAACCATAGCCACAGTCACTCAACTCCTTAATATTTCTATGTGTTGTCAACCTCTGAAAACAAAATAAACCTATAGGTAAATACAATTTATCGGTTGTATTTCCAAGTTCATAAAGCGGCTCTTCTTCTTTTTTTTTTTTTTTTCAAATGAATATCTTTTCCCAAACTATTAAACCTATAGGTGCATTTAAGTGTTTAATACTTTAACCTCTGGATTTATTTAATGATTAAATTACCAATAATGATCTGCCACAGCTGATTTACCAATCTGTTTATATTTAATATTTCTAAAATGCCCCTTCGTTCTTGTTTCCAAATGACGTTTATTTTTACCAATGTAAACCCTGTCACAGTCCAAACAGCTAAATTGATAAATGCTGGAATTTTTACAATTTGGAATTTTATCCTTTTTAGAAGCATTTTGCAAACTTTGTATATTAAATTTATTTTGAGGGACCAAAGTTATTCCATGTTCCTTAACATTTTTTTGTAAATTGTTATTATCCCAAAGATGGTAAGTAAACTTTTCAAAAATACAATCATCTTTTATTTTCTTGATCCATGGTAGAAATGATGCAACCTAGTATTCGCCAACCGAACCGAGGGAACTGCTAAAAAACATATGTTCAGAGTAGTAGGCCCGACATGAATCGAACTCAGGATCTCTCAAATACCGCGGAGCGATCTCACTCGGTTAAGTAGGTATTGGTTCACCGATCCACTTGTCTTGGGTATCCCACTTTGAAAATAACAAATGTATATGTGTCTCTTTAAACCCATCAGTGGCATTAGTGTTTTATCTTCTGGATTTGCCATCTGATAATTTTCTAGGCGAACATTTTGGAAAATTCTTTCCTCTCACGGTGATGTATTCAGGCACTAACAAATCATGAATGTCACTCCTCCCATGTTAGCATTACAGTTCTTTATTACATGTGGCTGACGAATCATTCCTTTCCTGCTGTAGCGACTTAGGAACACCATAACTGGAAATGTAACTCTCTACAACAATTAAAGGAAATAATTAAAATGAACACTGATTGAATTCCACTCACCCGACGCCTAACGGCAGCAGGGAAAGTGAAAGAAGACGAAGAATTCTACTCATAACACTGCCTCTAATAACACTGATTTTCATAAAAATGACAAAGATTGTTGTTTTATGGCCATGTGCACCATTCTTAATCAAATTCTTCTCGATCGAGGATGCCTGGAACATGATGAAACCTTGACCACGGTTGAATTATAGGTTGTGGTATGACATCATTGTTCATTCTCGTTCAACAAACTGCCATCAGCGGGAAGTATCCGAACGATCCTGATATATACATAGAGGCAATAATGGTAATCTCCTTATCTACTGTCATTAACTCATTAACTCAATGTCTTTGTCCTTGAACGCGCAATCGCGCTGTGGAGTGAGCAGCTTTTTGGTATAATGTAAACAGAGTAACATCACCAGTTCAGAATTACTGTCCACAAGGCAGTAGGACTGTAAACGTGCCAGTGTTCTTATAATGTTGTATCGTATGGGCTTTTGAGTCTTCAATAAACATAATTCATTAGTAATATTACTGAAAGTATGATCATAGTTACTTTGTTTTATGCGGTAATATAATGCATTGTGCTCTATCGCGTAATATTTATTATACTGGGAAAGAAAGGATAAGTCACTTTTTAAGCAGGGTGTAAAACGTCATCGCGAGAGGAAAACCGAATAGCGCGATATCTCAGGTTCGCTTTCAACGACAAGGTCATAGCTAAACTCCTGAGACCGAGGGTTAGACGCCTGTCTGGGAGCAGACGAACCTATGGACCGGACAAAGTGAAGTCCTGGAAGCGGGTGGTCAGCACAGGACCAGGTATGATAGTGAGGAAGAGGGTGATATGAAATGCAGGCGAAATGGATGAATGGAAAGGTGCTGATGCAGCAGTTGGTAGAATGACCGGTGGGGGAAACCGGTGAACCCGGATACAACTCGCCCAGATGCCGTTTCGTCCACCACGAATACCACATACGGGTCCTTGGGATCGATGGTGTAGGCGAACGGTCTAACCACTCGGCCACGGTACAGCACCGAGACTAATACAGTATATAGTTTTTTTTTTTTTTTTTTTTTTTTTTTTTTTTTTTTTTTTTTTTTTTTTTTTTTTAATGTTGTGGGATTGATCATTCTTTTGGCGGTAAACGAAATATGGTCTCCAAATTATTCTCACCATGACAATAGACGTTCCTTTGGAACTATCTGATATTTTAATTAAATATAAAATAGTGGGACCGATTAAAGTTCTTTAAAGAACAAGCAGGAGACATGGATGGGTACATTTAAACATGACATCAAATAGTTGTAGTAATTAAAATGTAAATCCTATTTGTTAAAATAGCATGATGTAAGCTGCATTGACGTAGCATTTACTAATACATCAGATTTCTTATCTCATAAGAAATGACGTTATTGCAAGTTAACAAACATAATAATTGAACTTTTTATTCGTTTTAATTGCTGAAACAAAGACTGAAATTTTAACAAATACTGATGAAATTATATCTATATGTCTATGTTAAATCTGGCACAGGCCAATGGTTTTTAAGTGTGCTCAAAAACACAGCTCCATGTCAGTAGATTTACCGGCATGTAAATGAACTCCTGGGGTACGAAATTCCAGCACACCAGCGACACTGATATGATTCTGGCAGTTGGGGATGTAATAGATATAAGTAACTCCAAGAGGTAGGAATATATTAGTCTTTTAGCAGGTTAAATTAATAGCTGCTGGTTTCCAGTAGCAGAGAAAATTATAGGAAGTATAACTAGATTTAATTTTACTTGTTTCATGTTATTTTTGTTTTAGTAGCTCAAATTGTATTGTTTTTTAGCACAAATAAATTATTCATTCTTTCTTTCATACTTAAATCAAAATCATTGTGTTCATTCTTGGAAGATTCTGGATTTACATACATGGGTATTTATTCCAAATTTCGTTTTTTTTTTCTTCTTTTTTTAAACTTTGGTAATTAAGCTATTCACAGACATTACCGTTTACCGTTCATAGACAAACACATGGACCTACATGCTCAAAATAAGTCAGAGGACCTCAAAGCATACATTTTCTTTGAAATCTCGACTTTACCCACAATTTTTGGGTGGAATATAACAGTTCTACCATAGGATCTACTAAGGAACGTGGTAGGGACTGTAAAAGCGAGTCCATCTCTGGGGGAAACTGACTTCGGAATTAATAGCGAAGTCTTTGCAGCGCGCGGGTCATAGATACGAGTGAATTGTGGGAAATATGATGTAGTCTCCACGGTTTGGTTTTTTAAGCATTGCAGAACTGGTATTGTGACAAAGCAAGTGTATATGTGCATGTGGGTTCTCCGTGCTCGGCCAGCAACAGCTTCGCCGTCTGGAGGAATTTCTCAGAGGCAGCAGGCAATCCAGACAGCAAGCTGCAGACCAGTTTTAATATGTTTTTGACCTACCTCTACATGGCAGTGAATGCACCCTCTAAACAGAAAAGGGAGAGAGAGAGAAAGAAAACAACCAAGAGCAAAGAATGGAACTAAGTGAAAAGAAAAACAAAAGCCGACACACTCGTCGACAGACAGAAAGAAAAAGAAGCTGGAAAGCTATAAAACTGAACCCGCCAAATAAGTGGCAGTGAGCTAGGTCTGGGACGACTGCAGTAAAACAATGGCGCGCTGAGATGCATGCATAAGCGGATGCACCGAAACTTGTTCTGCCGTTTTTGTTACGTCTGGAATATGCCTCTGCATGCCCGTCACCGTAACGCTGGATGGAAGTCCAGATTAACACGTTCTTCTCAGACGTCTGGGATTTCTCTTTCACCTTCACGCGTTATCCCGCTTTTCCCTTTGTGCCTTTTCTTCATCGAAAAGGCGACTTTTAAAAGGCTGTCTGGAGAGGCATTGTTCCCACCTGCGTCTTTAGCCGTGTACTTATGCTTACTGAATCCGACATCATTATAAAATAAATCTGGAGAGTTTGAAAATATTGTCTAATGTTAATAAGCAGTGCCTAGATTTTAATGTTTGAAAACGAGCTAAGTGCATTACAAATTACATACTTTCAAAAATCTTATGTATTACTTCGTATGGCTTCCTTCACACAAATTATTCTTAAAGGGACTTATCACTTTCTCTGTTGTAGTAGGGGAAATATTGTATTCCATCCAAAAATTCGATGTCGAGATTTCACCCGAAATATACGAATCCAAAGAAAGCATTTTTAGAAAAAGGTCCGTGTGTGTGTCAGCCTGTGGACAACATAACTCAAAAGCGAAAAGTCGGTTAGCAACCAAAGTTGGTGTTTAAATTTAATGTCCTTCAAGGATACGACACAAAGATTTTGAAGAAAATAGCTCCAACCTAAACTATCCTTTTCATGAAAATTTTTTCGAAAATTTTTATTTTCTTGAAAATGGCTCTAACGATTTTGATTAAAATGCCATATATTTGTGATATTTTTATGACAAATGAAATGTATATCTTGAACTTTCTAGCTATTGCCCATAAACTGTATTTACTCCGGATAAACCGTAAGAGATACACAAAATCTTACTATACAAAAATGTAGCTCTTGCTAAAACACAGTTTACTCCAAATAATTTTTATAGAGTGAACAATTTTGGAGATATTCCTCATTATTTCTAAGTTTTAAAGAACATACTTCTGTCAAATGGAACATCGCTATTCATTCTTTATGTTAACCGTGCAGAGGGAACGGAATTTTAAAACTTTAAAAGATTTGACTATTGCTCAAAGCGTACTGAGTTCTAATATTCCCCTTGCACCTACAAGGAAATAAGCAATAAGATAATTTGTACAAATGTTTATCTCAACTAACACGAAGAAGATATAGGAATAAGAGTATTTAAGAATGGTTAGTACAAGAGTAGAGAAAGTCGTGTGAATGCAACACATCAGATTTTTTTTTGTCTATTTACTTCACCTTTATCAAGATAAACATTTATACACATGCCCTTATAGATACAAAGGAATAGAATATATAGGCTTAAGCGATAGTCAATATTTTAATAGCTGGTCACTGTGTGACAGTTTTGACATTACATTCTCCAGTGTTGCCAGGACATAAAAAAATTGACGTGTAGCACTCATACGACATTCTCTACTCTTGTACTAGCTATTCTTACAACCCTTATTCCTCTATCTTCATGTTAGTTGAGATAAACATTTCCAGAAATTATGTTATTGCTTATTTCCTTGTAGGTGCAAAGGGAATATAGGAATACAGTAGGCTTTGAGCAATAGTCAAATCTTTTAAAGCTTAAAATTCCGTTCTCTTTGCACGGTCAAGAAACAAAAAAGTGAATTACGAACTTCCATTTGTAAAAGTTTAAATATTGCAAAACTCACCCATACAGCAAGGAATAGCTGCAAAATGTTTCACTCTACAAAAAAATGCATTTCAACGTAAATTGTGTGTTTTAGCATGACCTACATTTATTTGTATAGTATAGAAAGATCTGGTCTATCTCTTGCAGTTTACCAGTTATTCAAAAGTCATACAGAGTAAACAGGGCTACATAGGCTATAGCCAGAAAATACAAAATGTACATTTCATTTGCCATACAAATTTCTCAAACGTATGGCATTTTAATCAATATCGTTAGAGCCATTTTCGAGGGAATCAAAATTTTCGAAACATTTTTCATGTAAAGAGTAGTTTAGGGTGGTGGAATTTCCTTCAAAATCTTTGTGTCGCATCCTTGAAAGACATTAAAAATAACTTAAGACATTAAACTTAACTTTGGTTTCTAACCGACTTTTTGTTTTCGAGTTTCTCTGTTCACATACAGCTGCACACACAGAAACACGCGCGCGCTCGGACCTTTTTCTAAGCATACTTTTTTGCATTTGGGGGGCCTCAAAACACATACTTCCGGGAAATGTCGACATAGAATTTTTGGGTGGAATACAATACTTTCCCTACTTACTATACGTAGTACAGAAAGTAAAAATGCAAAAGTATAAGTATTTGAGAACTCAAACCAATAACTAGAAGTATCTTGGAAATGGTTACCTATGCCAAAAGAGTTATTGGAGATAAATTGTGTGCTTTAACGAGAGCTACGTTGCTCATGTTGTGCCTTTTAAACTCAAGAAGATACCTACATGCACTGCAATGATGATAAATATATAGGAGTGCTTATAAGTAAGGAATAATGTAAATGAAACTAAAGTTATCTCAAGTTTTAAAAAATGCTCGAACACTAAAGATAATATTTTCGAAGGAAAGTTTTACAGAAAATAAACATTCTTAGCCTTTATTGTACGTGGTTTAAAGTAATCGATAGCAATTTTAAATGACAACATATTTTGTTTTTCTGAAATGTATTTCGTTACATGAACAATTTCACTTACCTCATTCAACAATTGCTTCACAATTTATACAACTGCTCCATACTTTCAAGGATTCGACCACAGTCTTTGTTTCTTTTTCTTTCTTTCTGTTTTTTTCTTCCCTTTTTTTCTGTGAAATGCTCCCTTCAAAGTATTATATTTGACATGTCCCAGCATTTCTTTTTAAAGGAGTTAATTTTAATTGTATTCGCTTTATGCCTTACTTATGAAAGAACGTTGTATATAAAATGAATAAATGTTGTTGCTTTTATTTGTAATTCCCTTTATGTAAGGTTTGAAGCTTTCACTGAAAGGCTTGATTAATTCCCTTTATGTTTCATATGGATAGCGCCCTTTAAGTTCTAAGGCACCTTGGAGATTTTGACTTTGGAAACAACTGATGGTGTTATACTTCGTTCAAATGTAGCTTTTAAAGATTGATTTTGCTGTATTTCACGAAACGCATTCACATTTCCCCTACAGTTGTAATTCCACACTCCACGGTAATCCAATGAGAAATCAAACTCAGGACCTCTGTAAAGCTAAAATGCTGATCTTTCTAACAGAAAAGTAGCCCTTGAAAAATATAACATAATATTAATATTAATGCGTATTCACTCACTACATTGTTATTTGACGTTTCTACACATTTACACCCATGATAAATAATGTTCTTACTTATCAGTTTACTTTTAATTTAAATCTGTCGGAGCACTTTTAATGAAAGTATTTAAATAGTGCTTTTAAAACAAAATCTTAAAGTATACATTCGCAAAGTTTTCTCCACCCAACACTATTTATTTTCATACCCCTTTCAAGTTAATCATGTGTTATATTTCTTTACTTTTTGTTAATCATAGTAATTATGACAAAAATTGTGTCAGGTAATTTAATACTGTAGCAACATGTACATTAGTGAAATGGTTTGGGTAACACTCGCCTAATATTTGTATGAGCTTACAAATAAAGAAAATAGGACCACCTAACATTTCAAATTGTACTGCTTATGGGTGAAAAACTTCAAACGATCATTTTATTTTGTGATGTAACCATATACCTTGATAAAATATTAGATACATTAATCCTGCATTTTGTGTATTTCTTAAGGATTTTTCAAATATTAAATTCAATGTAAATGAAAAAAGATTGCAAAGTCTAATAGTTTTTTATTTAAACATGCGTATTTATGCGAATTTTGTTTTTAAATTGTGGTGGTATTAATTGCTGATTACGTGAAAGGCACATGGACATTTTTAGACCATTTTTTACCCCCCGATGCCCATCACGGACATTTGTGGCGAAATATTGTAATAGATAAGGAATACTTATTTACTGAAGTAAGTGCAGAGAAAGCAACAACTACACAGCTTAATATTTTAAGACTGTTTTCCAAGGCGGAGTCTTTCGACGCATTGCAACGAACTTAATGAAATTAAGTATTTAAGTAATAATATATAGCATGAAGATTGTAGTAAAACGAAATACAATATACAACGCCCTCCATCCTAAACTACCATTTACATAGAAAGATTTTCGAAAATTTTCATTTTTTTAAAAATGGCTCTATAGTCTATGTAGTCCTATTTACTTATGATGACTTTTGCCTAACTGGTAAACCGTAAGAGCCCGACCAAATTTAATATTACTATGCAAAATATGTAGATCTCGTTAAAACACAAGCTAGGTCGAAACATTTTTTTTTTTTTTTTTCCTTGAGTGAACCATTTCGGAGATATACCTTGTTATTTGTGTGAGTTAAATTTTAATAAACGGAAAGCATCTTGACCTAGCAAAAAAAAAAAAAAGAAGAAGAAGAAGAAGGAAAAAAAAGAAGAAGAAAAGAGGAATTTCAGAGCTTCAGCAATAAGATAATTTACGCGAGTGTATAAGAATAGTTAGTACAAGAGTAGGGAAACTCATGCGAGTGCAAGACATTTTTATGTATCTTAATTATCTAAATAGAAAATAAATGTTTATATTTTATATATAAAGCGCGTTCCACCCTTAGAAGACAGTACACGTTAAATGGAGCGCAGTGTTGCAACATGTACTAGTTGCGAATCTTTCTCCACGAGCGACTCGAGGTGGCCTGAGTCCTGTACTTAGTACTTCAATTGCTACTTGATGAGACGGGCACTTTTAACTTTGGTATCCCTGCATGCCTTTGTTACTGTATGACCTAAATTTACAAATGACTCGTCTTATAAACAACTGATTTCCCCTGGTCCCTAAGCCTTTTTACGTCTTTTAGATATTTATGTCGCCATCTGATGATATCGATATCGTCTCTTTCTATTAATATGCACTTGTTACACCTTCTTTCATATTCGAACCCCAAATCATGTAAGAACCGACTAAGAGTGGCCCTTGAGAAATTTGGTAGGGTCTCATCACTGTTGAATAGTGACAAAATTATATTCAGCATGGGTGGAATATTTGCAAACTGTAAAGAATGAACAATTCGCCGCACTCCACCTTGCACTATTCAATCATATTGCGTTAACCTAGCGTTTTGTGTAGTCCCGCCCTTTTTGCTTTCTTTTTCGATAGCGTTCTTAGAGGTCCTTTCATTAGTTCCTTTTTAATTCTACACACTACTGCTTCTGAACACCCGATAGCCTTAGCTGTTTCTTTTACTGCCTTACACGCATTTTGCTTCAAAAATAATCTAACACATTCATAATTATTTGGCGTTCCTTACTTCTTAATTTACCAATATATCGTCTCTTCCTAGCTTCCCCCCTCCATAAATACAAATATTTACAAAAATATTAAACGAATAACGCAATAACAGCTCACAGTTACACACACGGTTTCTTTCGAACTAATGTTAGTGCTGCTCCTTATACTATCTTCTGTGTCTGTGTCAGGCCTGGCGCGAGAATACGCTGAATAGACGAATACCTTTTGTTTGCCTTACTGGATAAAAGAAAGAGGTTACTGCCTTTTGGTTTATTTTTAAAACTTTCTCCAACCTTCCTCAACATTTGTTCTCGCTGGTTCCCTGATGTAAACTCAATAACAAAAAAGTTTCACACTGCGTAACTTTTGCAGTGCACAGATATAAAATTTTCCGAAAACATTTAATTTAAAAAATTATAACACTTAACTGGGTAAACATAGAGGATTCAAAGTGGGCAGGTAGTAACACTATAGTTTACTCTACCTAAGAAAAAAATATAGATACATTCTAGCAGTTTGTTAGTTAGTGCGTGATGAGTATAGAAACAGCAAATATCGGACTTCTATTGAAAAAAACGTTTTCTGAAGAAATTTGGGCCTATAGAAATGTATAATGACTCTGAAAAGGATATAACCTGATAGAGAAAAAAATTCTGCATAGGATAATGTGTTCAAATCTGAAATTTATAACAAATGAATATTTATACCATGCCATTAGGAATCTGGCAACAGCGCGAGGTTAGAAAAGGACGCGGCTAATGGCAACTTGTATGCGCTAGATAGAGACAGATATATCCCATTTAACCATACTGTCTTCTAAGAGTGGAACGCTATATAGATGTTCATATGTAGCTCATAAAATAGTTACTTATTTGCGCCTAATTGGAACATGAAGGAACGTCCTAATTATATCTGTCGCAAAATTTGATGGCGGATGCCTCGATACTAAATCCAATCATAGATTTGCCTTGCCTTGCTGTGTTGTATAGTTAAACACGATGTGAAATCACTCTGTAAACCGGTGACATAAATACAATTTGCACCCACAAAATTTATTTTCACAACAAGAAAAAGAATACTAATAGCTACGAGACGTCATTAAATTTTGCGACTACCATAAAATATAAACTTCTCTTTTGTTGCTTTAAAATTTGAAAAAGCATTGAGATTTTCATCTCTAAAGAATTCGAAACTAAAGATGGTTCATGTCAAAAGTGACTCTTATTTGGAAAGCTGAAAGTGTGGCTGATTTTGCTCTAGCAAGGCACACAAGAATCGTGTATTTCCATTGAACTGGACGCTTGGCTTCTAGTGCCATTCTTCCGCCTTGCCTTCGCCTCTCGTGGCGATGAGTTGATTACCTCAACCTCGTGGGAATAGCTTAAGGGAGTTCACACTACTCCCAATTATGTGGTTAGGATGGGGGTAGAACATGGCCATATGGGGTACTGGAGCACTTCAAACTTGAGTTTCAAGTGCTTGGCAAGGTAGAGGTTTCAGTTAATCGAATCCATATTCGCATACCTTGCTGGAGATTGAATCGAAGTTCCTAGGAAACAAATTATGGTTCCAAAAGTTTAAAATGTACCAACAAGTTTAATACGGAGTAATATTAAATGTCTACCTTGGTAATTACTTATTTTATATACATGTGGAAGAACAGACGAGATACAGAAAATAACGAGGCTGAACTGATAGTGTCTGCTCTCTTAAACACAATCAATTTAGAAACAATCTCTTTAAAGATTATAAAACAGCCTTTGACAATATATCTAGATTAAAACTTTGAGAAATAAGTAAGGAAAGGAATAGCGAAACATCTAATAAACCCAAATCACCTCGTCGGCGGAACCTTAAACCTCCCCCCACATCTAATAAGTATAATTAAAAGCTATATGGTGAAACGAAAATTATTATAAATAAACGAGAACCATTATGATTTTTAAAGGGTCAGACAAAGTTGTACAATGTCAACCACTCTTTTAATTTATGGAAACAAGAAACGACAAGAGGAATTAATTTAGGGATAAGAAAAGTAAAAACAATGGTTTCTGCACATGATCAAATCCTGATAGCCAAGAGTGGGAATGAACTTCAAAAAATGGCGTATAAACTACATCAAATAGCGAAAACATACAGCCCAGAAATATCTACAGATAATAATACAAAGGTTGTGGCATCTAAAGGTTATTCATGCAGTTCGGTCCAAGATAGAAAACAAAGTATTGAACAAATGGTGTCAAAGTATAACTTCCTCGAATGTGAAATGACATATAGATTAGAAACAGATATTAATAACAAATTAAATAAATTTAATTACATAACAGGTGTAATAAAAAGAAGTTTAAGAAGTAAAGCAAGAAAACATTCAGTAATAAAACTGTATAAAACAATGATTATTCCAAACATAACATATGGTTCAGAAACATGAACAATAACAGCACAACACAAAAGATAAGATAAAAACTAAAGCAACGAAATACAACAGCAAATAGAAATAGAAGAATTAAACAAAATAATAGCAGGATACAGAGCCAACTGGAAACAGCACTTAAACAGAATGAAAGACAATAGAATTCCAAAACTTGCATGTACTTACCAACCGCAAAGAAAACAAAGAAAACCAGGACGACCGAGGAAAAGATGAAAGGAGCAAGACTTTGGAGTTGGAACAGGCTAGTTGGCCTACACCGTGTTGCAGACATGTAGACAAAACCTGGGCAAAAGAACATTTTCCAAACAAAATTATTCCTTGCTCACACTGTATATTTAAGTTTTCTTAGCTTAGTGGCGTATGGTATGATACTTTCTTATGCTTAATATTATGTTGAGAACACGTGATTGTCATATAGCTCTATGACAAACTACAAATCGCGTATCATGAAATATTTTGCTTTAACGACGTAAAATAGTTTTAAAGTAATAAAAACAAATTATGGGCAAGGAGTCAATCCGAATGTATTTTAAAACTATGTTCTGTTCATAGTTAAACAAATGGCAACGTCCCTAACATTTCATCAGGTGACAGAAACAGCGCCTATTTTAATATTTGTTTCGCCATTAGTGTTCACAAATACGTATGTTTCGATTTTTATTTTCAGTAAACTGTCAACGGACCTTTGTAAAACACTTTCTCTTTTGTGTGAAGATCAGAGATATTGATGGTAATGGTGCTAATGGATTTGTAATCCATTCTTGTGTACCATCGTCTTTCTCAATCTCTGAAAAATATTTTAAAAACTGTAACCAGATATTTTGTAGGTAGAATTTGAGTATTTCCAGCAGTCCATCAGCCATACTAAGTAACCGGTACAGTAAGCAAAATGGATTCTTTCACAGAGAGTAATTCAGCTCTCTCTGGCTGAAATATTTTTTAGTTGTGATCATTCAGAAAAAATGTTATACTGACTGTATGCATATTTTAAATTGTTATTTTTTGTTGTTTGTGGTCATTCAGGAAACATATTACGCTGACTGTATGCGCATTTTAAGTTGTATGTATCCCTATGAAGTCTTCGCCTACCCCAGGTTGAATATGTCTGACCTAGGGTCGCTTGACGCCTCCTGGGTGGCAGTGAGGAGCTTCGGTGGTTATCTGTCCAACTGTAAGGGATTTCCGCACATCTCTGTTGCTCTGCTCCGTCCTCGCCCTCTGTCATGTTTGTAGTCTCACTTCATCTCATCTCTCCCTCCCGTGGGGTGGTAGACCATAGTACATCCATACCGATCACAGAGGTGAGGTCTGCCCCTTCGTTCCAATACGTCATATCTCAAGTTCGAATAATGTATGGATTTCAGTTATCTTCCTCCGTTCTTTATGAAATTATTGTGCAATAATATATAGGAGTTATATGGCCAATCCTCCGCTTTACCTCTTATAACTGTAATTTCGTACAGGCCTGGCTAATAATAGATGAAAAATCAAATGATATTCATGTAAAAAAACGTGAAACATCGGCGGAATATTTGACTTCCTTAACCTCCTCCCTGAGATTTTCAAGTTTTAGAAATTCTGCATAACCCGTAAGTACCCTGTGGGTTGGAACAATCAGCGATGGGAGTGGTGGAGTAATCGTTTAGACAATTTTGGTAGATGGAAGTTTAAATCTTTGTATCTTCTCTTTGGACCCACAGTAATATAATAATAGATATAAGCTACATATTTGCATACAACAGAAATCCTTGACATAGAGAGCGAAATACAGATAAAGCTGTTGAATATGAAGATTTCGCACCCCCAGATCAAACTCAACTTTTTAGAAATTAACCCTTTTGGAAAAGACAGAAAAATGAATATTCTCGGTTGTTAATATGAAATATCGATTCGCTTTATTATAGCGTGGCAAAGTGACGAATCCAGTCCAATTACTTTTCCATCAGTTTATTTTTCCTCCAAAATTGTATCACAAATATGCAGTTCTTTCTACTTACCTAATACAGTCTACAGTCTTTCGTGATATTACAACTCCTGTTTTCTTCTCGTAGCCTTGACTCAGTCTTTTCACTGCCTTTCTTCACTTTCTCTGTCTCTTACACACTAACTCCGACGACATAGTCCCTCGACGCTTGTTAAAACTTCTTCACTTCGACGTGACGTGCCTTTCACGACGGCATTGTAAAACACACACACACACACACACACACACACACACACACACACACACACACACAGCTATCTCGCACTCACTGACACATTGACAGACTCATGTCTGCAACTCTTTTTTCGGTTGTTTGCTCGCCTCCTTATATAGTGAGGAGAATGTAACATGGACCTTCCTCAACTTTCACAAACACGCCGGCCACCAGATTCCCCTCAAAGATTCTGGAAACTCTGTTGTTAGTCACGTGTTTTTTCACGTGAACGGTGTGGGGAAGCTTGGTATGTGGTATGAAGTAGTTTGACCCCCAACCGTCATTTGTTGTGCATCACGCCCGGCGTCACAATAGCCATTTCTCCCTTCATAAAATTATTTAACATATCCTGCTATAAACTTCATTGCGCATGAGTATAGAAGACAAAACGTATTGGCATTCATACAGTTCACTGCATACGTCTATAGAGTTAGATTGAAGTTTATTCAGAGGTTTTGACACTATTTCATTAGACGCATATATGTGCAGTAGGTATCTGATAATGACAATAAAGAAATAAACAAACTATATCTGTAATTTATGCCGTTATAAACAAGATCGATTGTTGACTTTTAAGCTTTGTCTTTTTTGCTTAAGTATTACTTATTGCTTGGATTACAATGAAACCGACTTTTGCTTTTACAGGCATTCTATGCGGAATATAGCAATAGATTTTAAAACTAGGTTCTGTTTAGACGGCGTATTAATTAATCTGTGGACGCCATTGTATTGTTCGTTTGTGCGTGATTTTCTCTTGAGTTACTTTAGAGCATTATACGCAGTTATAGTTACTGTTATTACTTTTGTGTTCCCAACACAGTAGTGCAATTAATATATTACGATATTTAGCGCTCGGAAGTGATTTTATCCAAAAGTGTTCTTGCAGAACAAGATTTCCCGAAGGTGAGTAGGTTCATGTGCTGTGTGGTAACGATGTTCAGCATTATTGTCGTTTGAAAGAATGTTACTTTAACCCTGTGATATTTGTAATTAGAAATAATGCTTTTATTATGTATGTTGGCAGTACTGCTTTTTGGGGTAATGTCGTCTGAAGTTTAGTGTAGTGTCTGCCATATTGAATTCTTGGGAAGTGCCGATAAGTTATCTCTCCTATATGTAGAACCAGGTGACGTTATTCGGGGGTTGCGGATGAGCGGGGGATGTACGCTCTATAGACACCTTTCCTGGTGTCGTTCTGGGACTGTCTGTCTGACTCCGTCTCCGGGTGGGCCCCACCAGGGGGAAACCGCTAGGGGGACCGCCAGGGGGGATCACCAGGAGTAAGGGAACTGTGGGCAGGGCTCGATCGGTTTCGGATACGTTCGAAGTGACAACGTTAAGACCCTTGCCAATGCTTGCGCCCGTTGTCACTGGATCTGGTCACCCTTCGGGTCCCTCCCCTCAACCTCTATCCTTGAGGTCATTGATAGAAGAGCTGCCCCGGTTCCGTTCGTTCGTATCTTGTACCTTCATCCCACGCTTTCTTGACAATGGTCTTCTAAAGCCTTTCTAATGTATTAGTTATGCCTGGATTAAAATTAAATGGTATTTTATAGCCGATCTTCAATGTAAAAATTGGGTTTCTCTGGGTGAAACAATTCCAAAATCGCCACATCCATCTATCATCCACCCCACTCCATCCTACCCCAACCCACCCCACCCAACCACTCATTCCATCCCAGCCCGTCCCATCCCATTCCATCCCATCCCAACCATCCAAAGGCTAAGGTCGCAAGCGGTTCAGATTCCAGCAACTGCAGTCAAACATAGTTGTGATAAAGGACGGGGAGGGCCCAAGTAAAAGAACGGTTGTAACGGCACATTTGGAAGTTGACAGGACTACAGTTACATGAAATGTTCTTTGTGTTCTTAAACAAAAAGACTGCAGTTTTGCTGCAAAATTTGTGAAATAAAAACAACTGTAATACTGTATGATAGTTATTCCTGGAGAATAACAGAAATTAGAGAGAAAAATAAAGAAGCCAGCGAAGAAATATCAAATATTAACAAAAAAACTGTACTAGTCGCTCTTACCCATATAGGATTAAGATATGCATATCATAAAAACTTCCTAAAAATTAATATTTTCATCCAAATACTTTTGACTATTTAGAAAATAAAAAATAACTAAAAATTGTCCATATAAAAGGTAGTTTGAAAAGCTTTGTCACATTTTTGGAAGGTACCATACTTAAATACAAAGTTTGGTATTTATCCAACATTTCATCTTTGACTTATGTTGTGCACAGTCATACACAGACACACGCGCACACATAAATATTTTTCTAAAAAATGTTTTTATGTTCTGGAGACGCATAAAATGTATTTCCGATGAAATCTCGATATATAATTTTTTGTGTTGTTCCACAATTCCTCTATCCAATAGGTACGTGATAGAGAGAGTAAGATTATATCTGTTCTGTTCCTGGAATTTATACTAATGGTATAAAGGGATAAAACTTGGATGTGGTGTATGCGTGTGAACGCGTGTGAACCAATTTTTAAAACTTGTGTTTTTCCAGATGGACAATGGTAATGAATAGGGCTTCTGATTTCATCTCGTAAAAAAATAAAACATAAAGGGCTTCCAAGATCTTGAAATTGGCAAACGGACATGTTGGAACTATAATAAAACATGCTTTCTGAATGGATTTGACATTTTCCTGTTGTTGCTTTACAGGGAATGCGTGGAAAACTGAATTACATTTTATTCCAAGAAATATACATACGAGGGCCAGTCGTAAAGTACATCAAACCATCAGATATTTGTAAAATGGTTGTTTTATTTAATTCCTTACATCTTTCTCTACTTTTTTACATGGTTGCCATATTTATCTAAATATTTGTCATAACTCTCAACAAGCTTCTGTATGCCGACGTCGTAGAAATCTGCCGCCTGTGAAGATAACTAATCCTTGGATAACCACTCGATAAGCAGTGGAAACTGTCAATCGATGATCCTCAAGAATCTTTTTATTAACGGTATTCATCAAATATTTTGTGAAGCCTGATCGCGGCTCATTATGGACATCGTCCCGTGCGCCTTGAAAGTTCTTCCTACTTAGGCATTTTGCTGTCACTCATCACTGATTGGTTGATGAAAGTCCGCTCCTAAAACCTTCCTTGTTGTCAAAAAATGAATCACAGACCGTACTTCACAATCCTCGGGCCCATCCATTGATTTGAACATTTTGAACCGACACTGTGAACAGCACAATGCACACTGCCAATGCAAATTACGTCATTTTACACACAAGGCATGTCGGGAGGTAGTGCGCATGCGCGTTTCAATACTCGCGCAAGATTCGATGAGCTTCGGGATTCGAATATCACTACGAATGTAACGGCTAAGCCTGGAAGGAATACTAAGAGAAGACATATCAAAGCAAAATTCAATGAAGTACTACTTATACCAGAATGCGCATGTTATATTTATGTAAATGTTAGTTTATCAAATACAGGTGAAGTATGCAGAGAAGTGGCTATTAAAACCTCTAAATCTTTGTTCTGACTCTGCAGATGTTACTCCTGAAGTAACCAAGACATTTTAATAAACCTTGTGAACTGCATTTTCCTGTATTTTGTATTTATCTTATGGTCAACTTCCTTTCAAGTATATACTAAATATAGAAAAGTGTCAAGCTAACATCCAAATATACTCAAAAGACGTATTTCATAATTAACCACTCAGAATTTCATTTTTCTCTAAGATTAAAGATTACATATCACCTCCAAAATGATTCAACTCCTGGCTTGAGGAAGGGGTATAACATAATTTCTGACAATTTCGTCCCTATTTTATTGAGGAAATATTGGCGGATTATGTGCTACTCCATGAAAAAAATGTGTAGACTTTACGGCGTTAAACAACTGCGAGACCAAAGAGCAAAGTTTCATATGCTATGCTTATCTAAAAATTATTCCTCAAACTTTCACCCCAGTATCATAAAAAAGTAAAATGCGTCTTCCGGGCTGGTATGCCTTTCGCGGATGAGACATTAAGTTTACATATTTTTTTTTAATACTTGACCGCAGCATCCCCGCCCGGAAGACTATCCATTTACTCCGCCATTTTCATAGTATAACATTTTCAGAGTTAAAATGCTGATAAAAGTTAAAAAGTACACCCCAATATCCATGAATATCATGGAATTTTATTACGTATATAGCAGTTCCAAGAGATAAAGTGATACGTTACATACGTATACATGAATTTCTGTAATCTAATGAAATCTACATATTTTACCTTCCCTACCACGTATTTGCAGTAAGTATAGGAAATATATTGTATTCCACACAAAATTCTATTTTACGATTTCAACGGAAATACAATTTCAGGACTCCTTGAACCTAAAAAGGAAGTAAATACAGAAAGAGGTGTGTGTGTGAGGGGGGGGGGCTGCATATTTATGAATCATATAACTTAAAAACAAAAAAGTCGATTAAATATCAACTTAATATTTAAGTTCAGCACCTTCCAAGGCTGCGACACAAAGCTTTTATGACAATCTCCAATTTCAAACGACTCCTTGCATGGACATTTTTCAACAGTTTTGATATTCTTTGAAATAGCCTACAAAAACTATGTAGGTCTCATTAAAGCGTGGTATTCAACCTTTTTTCTCCACGTACCCCCAAAGACAAATTTCCATTTCAGCCTGTGCCCCTAGCCATAGCTCTATAGCTATCCTTAATTCAAACTATACATAATCGTACCTAAAATAGATTATACTATTTATAACTTCTTCAACACTGCATAAAGAAGGATAAAATTTAGTTTTACGTACCCCCTAAGAAGTCTTCAGGTACCCCAGGTTGAATATCACTACATTAAAACAGTCAACTTATTCAAATAATTTTTTGTGCAGTTAACCATTTTTGAAAATTTTCTTCTTTTGGTTTGAATTGTCCAATACTTACACTTTCCTAAATGGGAAGTCATTCGTTTTCTCTCTGGTCATGCACAGAGAACAGAATTTCAACGCTATCACATAGTGACCATCTCTTAAAATATTTTACAATCGTTTAAGCCCTATTCTTCCACTCCTCTTGGAATAAAACAAGTTCTTTATGGAGTAGCATAAAGTAGATCGAATAATAAGAGTTTGTTAGAATAGTTTGTACAAGAGTAAGTAGGGGAAGTTATGTGAGTATGACACATCCAAAATTTTAATACAGTATTTTCACAGGAAATACACGGCTTGACAGTCCCTGAACCCAAAAAATCAGAAGAATTTTTAGGAAAATGTGTGTGAGTAGCATAAATCAAAAACCAAAAGCTGATTATTATTTAAAGTTGGTATTTGAGTTCAGCACCTTTCAAGAAATCTCCCGTATCCCAAACTACCATTTACATAAAACATTTTTGGATTTTTTTTTCAAAAATGCCTTATGTATTTTCAAAGGATTTTGCCTATCTCTTGCAGTTTACCAACTATACAAAAGTCATTTAGAATGAAGAGGCTCTCGCAGAATATTCAAGATGTAGTTTTTATGTGCCATGCACATCACATTTCAACCAAAATCGTTAAAAGTCCATTTTATGAAAATCAAATTTTAGAAACATTTTTCATGTAAAGGCTAGTTTTAGGTTGGGGGGCTCGCTTGAGTATCTGCGTATCCCAATCCAAGGATGCTATAAACTTGGTATTTGATCGACCTTTAGTTTTTGAGTTATGCTGTTTAGTGCTTAACACTGAATGTGTTAAATGTGCAATGTGTACATGTGTGCTTTTTAAGAATTGATAAATTTGTTTTGAGGAAGCAGTGGACGTATTGTAGTGCATATGCTATGGAATGTGTCGATTTATAAGCGCAAAAGTTAATTTAAAAAAAAAAAATATTTCATTTAGCAAATTACTGTTGCCTTCAATTCAATACAAATGTTTCATTCTTAAAACACTCATTAATAGTATAATTTATAACCTGCTCTACTATAGAATTTACACAAGCCTAGCCTATTTTGCACGAATGTTAATTTTCATTTTTGTTACTTTGTGGCGTTTTATTTTCTAGCATAAAGCCTGGAGTAAAATATCAAGGTTGACCTTATTTTATGCTCGTCAGTTATCATTAAAGCGTTTTTACTTTCTCTACCAGGTATAGTAAGTAGTGGAAGTATTGTATTCGACCCAAAAGTGCGGTGTCAGAACTTCACCAGAAATATCTATATATTTTGAGGCCCCCTGAATCCAAAAAAAAAAGAATTATTAAAAATAGGTCCATGTCTGTGTCTGTGGACAGCATGACTCAAAAACGAAAAGTTGATTAAAAGTCCAAATTAGTAGTTAAGTTTAACATCTTTCAAGGACGCAACACCCTAAATTACCATTTACATCGAAACTTTTTTCAAACTTCTGATTTTTTAAAAAAATGACTAACGATTTTGGTTAAAATTCCATACGTTTAATATATTTTTATGGCAAATGAAATATATATTCTTAACTTTCTGGCTATGGCCCATGCAGTCCTGCTTATATTGATGACTTTTGCATGACTTCTAAACCGTAAGACCAAATCTTACTACACAAAAGGTATATATCGTTAAAACAGAGAAGTTATGTCCAAATATTTTTTTTGTGTGTGAACCATTGCGGAGATATTCCTTGTTATTTGTGTGAGTTTTGCAATACTTACACTTTTCTCAAATAGAAGGACGTTATTCAGCTTTTCATCTCTTGACTGGGAAAGGAGAATGGAAGACTTTATAGAACGACCAGCTTTAAAAGCCTACTGTATTTCTATATTTCCCTTGCACATACAAGGTCGATAGCAATAATATAATTTCTACAATTATTTATCCTGACTAACATGAAGATAGAAGAATAAATAGCATGTACGAATAATTAGTGCAAGAGTAGAGGAAGTCATGTGAGTGCAACACAGATTTTTTTCTGTTATCAAGAAATAAGAAATATAATTAGTACAGGCTGGAAATCCATCACAGATACCCTCATTAAAAAAGAAGATCAGGTTCGTTCCGCTAAGCGGCTTTTTCACAAAATCTTGATCGAAAGTGGTCTTGTTTGTTATTGCTCAGTTTTTATGGACATAAACCTTGTCAGAGATGCAGACCAACCTCGACTTCTTCTCGGAAGTCCCCCGTCCCGCCCCCCTTCCGCTACATCTTTTAAAAATATAAAGCCGAACGCAACTGGTCAGGAACGAAATAAAAAAAAATGCTTGAACGGCCGACAACAGTACTGACCTAGGCTAAAGCTATAAACCTGCTACATAGCCAGCTAGACAGAGAGGGCTGTGAACGGATGTCCGTATGTGCCCAGGAATATCAACAACCAACTACGCAGCTGGAATAAAGAGCTCTGTCATCCGTCTCTTCTGTGGGTTCCCTGACCTAGGCTATTGTGTGTGTATGTGTGCCTATGCGTGCGTATGTACCACACCTTCTAGTACCAAATCAGGTGCCTTCAAATTTGTGTCTGGGTATCCACCTCTTCCTATGGCCATACTTGCGCTCCGGGAGTGCAGCAACCGCTTCAATTGTTCTGAGAGAAAATAAAGGACCTGTTCACAGGCAAGTCGCAAAGGACTCGTTACCTCTCTAGTATATTGCCCATCTCTCTCACCCTCTCTCATCAAACAGGAGCTAGCCCTCGGAAATCCTTCTTCATTGAGGAAACAGCGTATTGAAATACTCCAAAAGCCAACTTATGGTGCCTTCTGGTTATATTTGGTGATATTTCATCTGTTAGGTTGATTTAGTATCGTAAAACATAACCATGGTGAAGTTACGGCCATAGTTGGTGTTATTGCATCCATTATGTTGCCACAGAAGCATTTATTTTCGAACCCGTTGCAGAGAAGGCATCCGATAAATTTTAAAACAAGATTCTGTTTAGATTCTGTATTAATCTGTGAGCGCCATTGTAGTACTAATGTGTGCGTCGGTTTATCTTGAATGGTTTTAGAGAATTATATGCAATTATAGCTGCAGTTACTTTTGTGTTCCCAACACAGTAGTGCGTTAAATATATTACGATATTTAGCGCTCGGGAGTGATTTTATCCAAAAGTGTTATTGCAGTGGTAGCGATGTGCAAACATTATTATAATATTTGAAAACATGTTAAACTCTGTGATATTTGAGATATAAATAATGCTTTTATTATGTACGTTGGCAGTACTGCTTTTTGGGGTAATGTAGTCTGCAGTTTAGTGTAATGTCGGCCATATTGAATTCTTGGGAACTGCAGATCAGCTGTTTCCCCTATACAAGCCAAAAAATTCTGATTTGCGAGAGACATTCTATTTCACAAACAGGAAATTGGCAAGGGTAGCCAAGGTGTTTAAGGTACGAACACGTGATTGAGAATCCTGTGGTTACAATCCCACCAGGATTTTTTTCAGGTTTTCCTCAATCTTCATAATTGGTAAATACCTCCCAAATGTCCTGTCTCATTCATCATTTCATTTTACTTACAAGTGTCCACTGCCTGCAGTGACATGTATTGTAAGAACGAATGTTAAACACTATTAAAAATATAAATCAGCATGCATAAGTTATAGATCATGTGGTAAGTTTTAGCTAGGAAATGCCCATTTTTACTTTCTCTACTACGTATAGTAAGTAGAGGAAGTGTTGCGTCCCCCCCCCCCCCCCAAATATTCGATGTTGAGATTTCACCGGAAATATATGGTTTTGGGGCCCACTGAATCTAAAAGAAAGCATTTTTAGAAAAAGTTCAGAGCGTGTGTGTGTGTGTGTGTGTGTGTGTGTGTGTGTGTGTGTGTGTGGTGTGTGTGTGTGTGTGTGTGTGTGAGAGAGAGAGAGTGTGTGCGCGTGCGTGCGTGCGTACATGTATGTGTCAGACTAGACAGCATAACTCAACAACGAAAAGTCGGTTAAGAACCAAATTTGGTATTTAAGTTTAATATCTTTCACGAAGGTTCTTAAGAAAATTCCTCCAGCCTAAATTACCCTTTATACGGAAAATGTTTCGACAATTTTTATTTTCTTAAAAATTGCTCTAATGATTTTTATTAAAATGCCATATTTTAGAGATATTTTTATGGCAACTGAAATGTATATTTTGTAGTCCTGCTTACTCTGGATGACTTTTGGATAACTCGTAAACGTAAAAGATGGGCCAAATCTTACTATATAAAAATAAAGATCTTGCTAAAACACAATTTATGTGCAAACAAATGTTTTTGTAGAGTGAATCATTTCCGAGATATTCCTTGTTAATTGTGTGAGTTTTGGAATACTTACACTTCCGTCAAATGGAACATCGTTATTCATTTGTTATATCTTAGCCGTGCAAAGAGGACGAAATCTCAAAGCTTTTAAAGATTTGACTATCGCTCAAACCCTACTGTATTCCCATATTTCTTTGCATCTACAAGGAAATAAGCAATAAGGTAATCTCTGGAAATGCTTCTCTCCACTAACACGAAGAAGATACAGGAATGAGAGTTCGTCGCAGTAAGGCCCAGGACAAAATCTGGACAATAGGGTATATGAGCTGGTAGGAGCTGTGACTTCAAGCGCATGTTAGAGCCTAATTTTCTCAAATTTTCCACCATGGTGTTCAGATTCTGTAATCTGGACTCCTATTTCCTAAAACATGTTTATACCTTTGTAACTATGCCAAGCTTGCTTTCCTATTTGACTCATTGTATCTTCAAAATTGGTGTCACAGATGAATTTCCGATCTGAGATACTGTAAAAGACACTTCTTTCAGCTTATTTAGGGCCATTCTGTCATAACACACTTCATATGTCTCACTGTCCTTGTCTAGGACACATACTATCTGACTTATGATATCCAATTTTATGAAACTCAAATTCTTGATTTTCTCGAAAATTTTACGTGTAACAAAATAGAATAAAAAAAATAAAAATTGGGTTACACCGTCAACTAAGTGCAAAAATATCTGTTTGGGAACATGTATTCGTTCGAAAACATTGTTGATGCAGAGCTGTGTTATCTTATTGCTAATTTTCTTATAGGTGCAAGAGAAATATATACCCATGGTAGGCTTTAAGCAATAATCAAATCTTTAAAGAGCTTGTCGCCATGTGATGGCTTTCAAATGCCATTCTATTCGCATGGCCAATAGATAAACAATACGAATTACGACTTGCCATATAGAAGAGCAAAGTATTGGAAGATTCAAACAAAGAACAAGGAATTTTAGACATAAATTGTCTAACGAGCTCCGCATTTTTTGTGGAGTAAGGTTTTATCTGTTAAGATTTACCAGTTATGCAAAAATCATCCGGAATGAGGAGACTTCTGATAATCTTCCTAGATAATTTAGGATACACATTTCATTTTTCATGAAAACATCATAAACATGTGGCATTTTAATCAAAATAGTTACAGCTAGTTTTGAGAAAGATTTAATTTAAAATTTTACAAAAATGTTCTATATGAAGGTTAGTTTGGGGTGGGGTGACTTTCTTGAAAATCGTGTCGCAACACCCCCCCCCCTCCCAAACACACACACACGCACACACAGAGATATATGTACACACTACACAGATAAATAATGGTGGTTCACCTGTTCTTTATTATTTTTGGAGATAGGCAAAGTAACAAGATCGGAATTTACCGTGCTTGTCGACTATATGGTAGTCATGCAAATCTAGCCCGCTCTTCATGGGAAAATGGACCTTAGACCTTAGCAGCAGTGCGTTCCTAAAGCATGCGCTTTCCCATGAAGAGTAGGCTAGATTTGCGTGGCTACCAAATGGTCGACAAGGACGGTAATTCTGACCTTGTTGCTTTCAGAGTATGAAGTGTTGCCTATCACCAAAGATAATAAGGAACCGGTGAACCACTAGGTGCACACACATACCAGGTGGTCTACTTCATCCAGCATCGGCGTAAGTAGATATCCCTTCGTGCGTTTAAACAGTTGCAGAACTCCACGGCGCAATTCTGGTCATAGAGATGGCAGTGGCATGCTCTTCCTCTGTGAGATGAGAGGCAGTTGAACTAGCGTGTGTAGTCCGAGATAATAGACAATAACGGTATAAACAATCGATAAGGATCTTTATTTTCCAGGAAATAAACTCCCTCCTGTATATGTGCTGTTGTCTAACATTAGGGATTAGAGATTGTAAAGTGCAAGCATGAGGGTCCGAAATATTTCATTGGCATCCGTTCGTCTCTTATTAACGTTATTGTATTTCACTATCATTATCGTATTATTTAATTTCATTATCATTATTTATTGTTTTTAGTTTTGTTTGTAGTAGTTGTTATGTTATATTATTTTATTAATACTTTTATTGGTATGTTTATCACGATCATTAAGCTCATCATTAATATTATTATGATTAACATGAACACCTTTGAGACAGATCCTCAAAGATAATTCCCACACACTACCATACACCTCGCACTTAATCTAAATCTTCGACCATGAAATATGACAAGGAAATGAAATGACCCAACACAGGCAACAGATAAATTATATAATCTCCTCAGTCTTTGCTACCAACTATAGACTACCATCGGGAGTCGAACCTAAATGCGAGTCTCACAAGTTCCCGCGGAACCACCTTGCTCAGTTTCCAGTCTGGAATGAACTTTGAAATGCATATAATTATATTCTATATGATTCCTAAGACGAAGAGATTAATAGAAGAAGACACAGGACCTTCAAATATTAAATGCATATGAACTTTGTAACCTGTTCAATATAATCAACGATACAGAATATTCTGGAGAAAAGAAACAAAAACATACGGTTTTCGGGTGATTTTACTCAAGAACCAAAACAAAAGAATAGTGTGGTATCGTCTTTACCTTTGTGTCGTGACATTCAAGAAATTTCTAGCAAAGTGTTCTATTCCTTAGAAATCCTTCGACTTCACGTATTAATAAAAGATCGCATTGGGTTCTGAATTAAAAATAAAATTTCGTCTGAGGTTCTCAACCGACTTGTTAAAATAGTTTCACAAGTGTAAACAACTCTCAAGTACTTGGGAACAAACCACCAATCGCGTGACCTACATATAAATTATGAATTCACGGTTATGCAATGCTATCAGTTTATGAAGTGTATCCTGTATTTTTAATCCAGCCCAAGTTCCTCTTTCCTTGTTTTTCCTTTGGGTCGTCTCCTTAGCGCAGTGGTAGCACTGTTGCTTACCAAACGAGGGTCCTGTGTTCCATTCCTGGTACCGACCTGGAGGATTTTCTTTTGCTTAGAGATCTGGTTCTGGGCCGGGGTGCACTCGGCGTCGTTAGGTTCCTGAGGGGCCAACTGCGGAGCTACTTACTTGAAAAGTAGCAGCCCCTGGTCGAGAAGATCACATAACCGGCCGGGTTGGATCAGGGTACTTTAGTTCCCGCGCGCACACACACACGCACACACACACACACCACACCACACACACTCATACACTCATACACAGCATCATCTGACATTATTCTGGATCTATCACGTAGCGGTCTGTCGTTTATTATCTATATTCTCAAAGAATGGGACGGATAAAGAGTCTATCGTGGATAAATTGCGAAGATCTAATCAGTGATGAGAGTATACTAAGCAGCCCATCTGTACCGTTAGCTGTGATTCAGAGTTTCTCCGTGTACTTCATGCTAAGCAGCTACCGCATTTGAAGGAGTAATGAGTTTGCTTTATTTATTTTCTCTGAGCTAACAGAGAGTGGCAGGAATGACCAATTAAAAAGCGTAGAAGGCATACAAATTGAAATTAACATATATCCGGGAGCAATGGTCATCAATTGCATTGGCATAAAGAATATTTACTGATCAAAGTAATATTTTGTTTAATGTCTGAATTGATTTTATACTAGAATTAGCTGTATGTTCCAAAATAAACTCCTGAAAGTGAAGTATATTCAAAGAATATTCCCATGGATGTCATTGATTACTTAAATACCTACGAATTCCAGTCTTCTTATCTCCTTTAAGTGACAATAACAGTATTAAGATTTGTTTCTGCTCTTCCTATCACGCCAAACTTGTCAGTTATTTCAAATTGTAACTTAGTATCAAAATTATACCTATAATTAATTGTATCCATTTAGGTCTTCTCAGGTCGATTTATATTTGGTTTAAACCTGTTTTAAAAACTCAACACATACGGCAAATTTTCTGGCTTAAGCAACTTACCTTCCCTGATCTCTGATTCGTAGTTCAGTTGGCTAAAGCACTTATCAATAATTATACTTTTTTCAAATAGCAATATGTGTTCGCTTTTCATTCCTTGGCCTTGCAAACAGAACGGAATTTCAAAAGCATCGCATGCCAACCAGTTCTTAAAACATTTCACTATCGCTTAAAGCCTACTGTATTCCCAAATTCCCCTTGTACCCACAAGAATATTCGCAATAAGGTAATTTCTGAAAATGCTAATGTCGATCAAAATGTACTAGACAAAGAAATAAACATTTGAAAGAATAGTCTGTATAAGAGTGAATATAGCCCTCCATGTGTTTACGAACGATTTCTCTAAATTGAACCATATTTAAAAGACCATATCACAATGTTACGCAACGATCACTTGGTGGATCTTCTAAGGTTATGCCAAACATTGATAGACTTCTTAACGTAAGCATTATCAAAGAAATCACTAATGAACAAATGCGTATCGCATAAGCTTTGAAAGTGCTTTCGTAAATCAAACGCCAACCCGCCACTGCAACACAAGGTCCGGCAAGGTGTTAAAAAGAGGCAAAGTCCACGTATGTTGGAAAGGCATAAACCCAAACTCCCCTCGTTCGCAAAGGTTGGACATCGCTGTTCTATATGCATCTCTCAAGGGCAGAAACATGTGCCTCTACAAGAATAGCAACAGTGGAGTAAACAGAGTGCTGCTCTCAATTTCATGTCCTTAAGTGAATGTTGCTGAACAAAACACGGATGCATGACACTGTTAAAAACGTGTAAACATGTATTAAAATCCGGCAAAGTTTGGGATTATTTAAAAGACCTAAAGTTGTAGAGCTTGTAATTTAAACAGGATGCTCAATTTTCTGTTTTACTAGAAGTTCAGAGCAAATGCGTGTGCTCTAAGTGAACTCTAGTACTACAAGCGTCGATGTTTTTTGGCTTTAGGGAGAAACCCACTCTTATGACGTCAGTGGTAATCAAGAGAGTAATTGCTTTTCTTTCTTTTTTATTTTGGGCACTCTGGAATCATCCGTTGCCTAATTGGGCTAAGAGTGGGTGGATACGTTTTCCTGACTAAAACTTCTTGCAGGGCGAATTTCTTTTCTTTGAGTATTGATTTCACAAGGAAGACTGGCTTGGCTTTGCAAACATCTCTCATTAGGGTGGAACGCGCTTTTTTAGGAGTCTTAGTAATAAAATATATGCTATGGAACTATACAGCATTGGTTTTTAATGTGCACCTGAGCTTAAGCGATAAACTTGCCTAAGCTAAGTCATTGTGGACAACATTAAATTAATATCGTTGTATTGTGACAAGTGGCAATGCGTCAAATCCCACTTCTGACACCACTGTGACAAATAACAAGTCGAATTACTTTTTCTGTCACTTTATTTCCCATAAAATTGAAACACAGTTCTTTTTTGTTATTGTTAACACAAGCTATAATTCGTCGTGACCTAGAACTCGCAGCTGTTCTAGGCTCTTGCAATCTGGACACGTACCTCACTGTCTTTTAGTTCAACTACTCTCTCTCTCTCTCTCTCTAACAAACAATTGGCTTCGACGCTCATGCTCACTAAAACTGCCAATATATTGAGAGAATGCCGTGGCTGTTGTCTCCAGGGCATCGCTAGAACATAATTATATTAATATGATCTTTAAGACTACAACTTAATATGATCTTTAAGACAACCAACTACGTATGTCAAAAATTTCACTTCAGCCATTTCAAGTATTCTTTTATAATTTCTATTCAAGGTTCAGGTCTCGACTCCATAAAATGTAATGGGCGCTGCCAATGTTTTATAAAATGTTAATATGGCATCTGTTCTTGTTTTGTTTTAAATCTCTATCATAATCATAAGAAATATCGCATAGTAAGTAGCTAAAATATTTCACTTGTTCTAGCAGATCGTTTTTGAGGATAGATTTGATCGCGTTGGGTATTACCAATTAAGACCACCACTTTCATTTTCTCTGCTGAAATGATCAAATTGTATTTTGACATTGTTTTGTCGAGTTAATACAAAGCTTCTTATAGTCTTTCTTCAGTATCTGCCAGAATGACCTGATTCTATTTAGGATCGTTCTATAGATAGTTTCTATCTTAAAACCATTATCCATGCTAATAAACTCCTTTCATACATTTGCTTTATCATTCAAATTAAATGTTGAGGATATCCGTTTTCAGTCTATTCCATAGCTTTTGCGTATAGCTTTATCGAATGCTTTTACATAGTCAACAAATGGTATACACGTCTCTAAATTAAATTCTCTTCTTTTTTGTATTATTTTTTGTATTATCAAGACACAATAGGAACAGGATCTACCTTGCCTGAATCCGTGTTGTTCATTGTTAGGTAGTGAATCGCTTATTACATTTAACATTTTTGATAATATTTTATAGCTTGTATTTAAGAGACGGATTCCCCTATAATTTTACACTCATTTCTAGTGTTTCACACAATATTCTCCCTTTTGAACTTCAGCAATCGCCAAAGACTTGTTAACTCTACAATCTTCCCTTTTAGGATACAGAGGGTAGCGACGGCTTTCTATGCTATGGTCGTTTGGCACATCACATCACGGTGAATGGCGGCGGATACGCACAGAAGCATGTACGAAAATAATTGGCGGAATTGAATACCTCGATAAAAGAGCATCCGGAGAAAACCTGCTCAAAACAAGTTATTTCCTGGTTTCCTTATTCAGTCAAGAGGTTAAACCTCTGAAGCAGATATTTGAGGGGATTCGAACATGAATCTGTAAAAACATAGAATTAGACCTTATAACGTGTTTTAGGTGCTATAGTTCTGTTTCTGTGTGGCTGTAACATGAGACTCCAACAGGGGGAATGATCGTCTTGCAACATGCCACCAGGTTTTCTCCCGTTCTACTGCCACAGCCTTGACTTGGCTGTTTTAAAAGTAACTGACAGAGTGACGATCCAATTGGAGTTATGCAGTAATAGTAATATTAACATAGCCAATATTGAATAGCATCATAATAAAGTGATGCTGGCTGACGGCAGTGGCAGCAGCAAAGGCTCGTGGTCAGGCTGCCTCATAGCACTGGCGGTGCTGCAACAAGGCGCTCAAGGTCAGACTGCCTGGCCCTAGTTGTAACTGTTGTAAACACGCGACAACAATCAAAGCGACAGAAAAAAAAAAAGAGATTTTCGAGATTATTCGAGAAGTGTCCGGCAGCCAGCGTATTTGTAGAAGTTCGAGAAAGGTCCATATATATAAAAATAAGGTCCATCTATATGAGAAGACGAGGCGACGGAGTTAGTAGTGAGTTGCAGACATTTTTAGTGTGTGCGTGTGTGTTAGCTGCGTGTACACGTGGCGTCGAAAGGAAGATAGAGTAGCAGTTAATGAGTGTTGAGTGACAATATCACGAGAGACTATATACCGCTCGCAAAAGTTAAAGGCATGTGAACGCTGGCCAATGCTGAAGCGGAGCGCTGTTGCCAAGCGTACTGCGTGTACCAGCACAGGTTCTGTACATAAGAACACATTTTACGCGCCAGCAGAGGTTCTGTCTATTTTTCCCGTAATTAAACAACACATTAAATATTCCTAAAACATTAAACTCTTACCTTGACACACGTCACAGCAGTGGAACAGCAAGCACGGTTTCCTCCTCGTCTTCGTCTTCAAAGGCACTTAATTCGACAATATCTCCTCTTTCCATTAGGAACTTCCTACCATCATTAGCTTTTCTATACTTATTCTATACTTTCTCTCTTATTCTGTTACTTTTCTCATGACATAGGTATTTTACGAAGGAAATGTGCACGCGTGGAGTGCGAGCGCTTACTCGGGGAAAACGTGAAAACGTTGCTTTTCAGGTCTTCTATTCTTCTATTCTTCATTATGCTATACATAGAACGCACTGAGCCTTTGTAATTTATTTTTTCCCTCATTACTATTGTTACCTTTTTTGCAGTTGGATATTGTCCTTGATCATAGAAACTGAGGATTGGTCTGCGCAAAACGTCTTTTTCAAAATCGTCTAATCCAGTAACTCGCTTTCCAACTTTGTGGATCTTTCCCGGAGATTGAAATACATGCACGCTCCCTTTTTCTAAAGATGAAGCTGCTTCACTACAAATTCGTGACACTGTGTGTACACTACCTACACCACAAGCTTCCACAGTTAATTGCTGGGTTTTTGAAAATCTACAGTTGCCCTATATTCTGGATTGGATAGATTTTGTAAAAACTTGTTCACATTAAATATAATTTTTCTGCCCTGAGAATGAATCACTTCACGTTTGTTGATTGAAAACTCATTTGTCCCAGCTTCGAGGGACATGTTCACGCACTCGGATCGCAAACACTGCATAAAAGATATGTGTATAGTAATAATTGAATGTATTATTAACAATGTTTCAGCGCGAGCTAGACACACAACTTAACGATGCCGTTCACTTTAACAAAATAACACGTCACTGCTCTGAAAACGAACTGAACATTAAATCAGTCTGTTTGAAACTGCGTGATTTCTATTTTCATAGCAGGTGCACTGTTTGTTTATGCTTAGATAAGTGTTGTGAGGAAGGAATGGTGTTGTTTTTCAGGCTTATCTGTGTTGAATGGATGGTGGGTACCCATCAGCATGTGAAGATAAAACGTGCATCCCTCGCGTTCTAAATATCGTAGAGACAGGATTTTTGTACGGCTATGATCAGAAAATAAAATTCTTTCTTATTATAAGATTGGCATCTGTCATTTTCAAATATTTATCCGAGCGTAATTAATGAAGTCAGTCAGTGCCGACGCGTGAGATGCGTGTACCACATTCGGCAACGCTGGTAGGAGGGGCAAGCTTAGGATTCGCTGGAGTCTGCAGTACAGCCCGCCTCCATATGACTTTAGCTTTTGCGAAGATTAGACTGTTTAACGTCGGTAAAAGAGAACTGTGTTGATATGAAAAGGTTTTTAAGGAGAATAAAGTGACAGAAAAGTAATTGGATTGGACTTCTGTCGGTTTTGTTACAATATATTTTACTGTAGATCTTCCATGAATTTAAAACTAAGTTCCCACACCAACCAACTGGTACGGGCACTAGGTCAATACGACCACAGAGCACCCCATAGAAGGAAAAGTTACCGCCTTCCTAAGGACGCCCTTGGGTAATGGTAATGCCACTCCCATCATCTAACACATACTTACCCCAACACCTATTCCTGCCCCCTTCCTGCGTCCAAACTTAGGCATGCAAGAAGAAACCATTGCCCACAGACACAAAAGGTTGAAAAAATTTAGACCACCTTCTATACTGCACTGATAAAGTCGCAAAAAGCGGCTAGGTGATGTGCAGATAAACATACCATACAGAAGAACCTGTACGACCTGTTCTCGAATCCTGAAATGCTGGAGTTAGAGTATCTGTTGTTAATTTCTAATTTCGTTCAGTACAAAATTTGTCAAAATGATTCCAAGCATATTTCCTGTTGTATTGTGTGTGCTGAGGCTTCCCTCTTCGAATTGTTTAATCTATTTCAGCATTAGATGCTTCACCGAAGCGAGAGTCGGCCATTTTTTGACATTTAAATAGCAGCTCTTTTGCGTCAAATTACCTAGCTGTTGCGTATCTTTAAGACAGTGCAGCTAGATTCTCTAACCTAATATAACATAAGAAAAGCATAGGAGGCGATAATCAAAATTCAGAGACGATAATGAAATGTGATAATTTTTCATGAATAAAAACTGTCATTGATTGAAATTTGAAATTGTTATGCACATGATTGGTTGATTTCAGCCAAGTCACGTACGAGTGGAATAGTTTAAGTAAGTACAGGCGAATGCTGATAACTTACTTGAAAAGACAAGTTATTTTCTTTGGAGTTAAAATACATTTCTATGGCTCAACTATGTGAAAATTTCTCAAGTGGTGAATGAATTTATAATAACTATATATTATTAGCTAAACATAACATGAAAATGAAGTATTTGGCTGCTATATAAACCGAATGGGAACGAAAATTATAAGCTACTCGACATATACAAAAACCATATTTTCATTGTTTGAGACACAGGAATAGAACTTTGTACAGTTCCTTTGTACTAGTTAAAGAAATTAAAAGGCTAACTCATAATATCCTAAGAGGAATTAGCCCTTATGTTTATCCCTTGTCTACAAATGTTAATCACTTAATTGATTTTGTCAAAAAATATGTGTAGACCTACATGACTTTCTCCTCAGTGAAATATTCTTAAAAACACGTATCTTCTATCTTCCATCTATGGACATCATTAGAAAGTGCAGCGTAAGCATTTTCTTTGGCATACAAATATCTTAAATATGGGGAATTTTAGTCGAATTCGTTGATGTTGCTGTTGAGAACTCAAAATTGCTGAAAAGTACCATGTAAATTGTAACCTGGGGTGACGGATTATCTTAAAAATTTTCGTGTCTCATCCTTGGAAGATTCTGGACTTAAATACCGAGGTTGATTTTAACCGCCTTTTCGTTTTTGAGTTATGCTGTTCACTCCCCCCCCCCCCCCCCCCCCACATACACACACCTCTGTTGTTGTTGTTTTTTTTTTTTTTTTTTTTTTTGTGCAAGCACATCCTTATTTATTCCTACATGACGATAACACACAAATTAATACTGTAAAGTAAGAAATTATGAACAGAATAATACCGTGAACACTACAGTTCATTATATGTATCAGTAGATCACCTAGCACTGACTGTACAATTATGGAAAAAGATTGAGTATAATAGGAGAGCAGAGTATTTCTCATTCCTGCGTCGTGATGCAGCGCGGTTTACACAAGTCGATATTTCCGACATTCAGCTGAATTTATCGATAGCCTATTTGTGTGTCCGATAAACTATAACATATGGAACGAGACTATCAATAAACTGTGCTGAATGCTGGAAATGCCGAAATGTGTAAACCGCGCTGCAACATGACATTGGACTTAGAATATTTTGGTCTCCTAATGCGCTGTACCATTTTCCCCATGGTTGTACCATTAGTAAACTCTTGAATAATGAAAGCGCCTGCTACTGCTTTTGCTTGTTTTTTTATTTTAATATTTATTTATTTTAAGCGGCAGTCATCGTCCTTCCCGTTTCGGAGGCTCACGCGCTTAAAGGAGAATTTCTGGACGTGAATTTTTAAACAAAATATCATAAAGTGGTAAACATCAGCGAGCCATGCAGATATTTTCAGACTCCGTATAAATATAACATGGGTATCGATGAAGTTAAAGATACAGCTACAGATATAGCTAAGCAAATAAGGCGATTTATGTCATTCCTAATAAAGGGTTATCAACAAGTCCCTCCGCACGTGTCGGAGCCTACCGCTCGAAATAACCTTGGCTGTTTACCTGCATTACCTTTCATGAATTACATACGTGACTCTATGAGATGTTTTATTTCGCGGAACGTTATAACCATACGCTTGCGCTATCCAGTGCTGCTCCCAGAATTCCCGTCTCTAGGGGAATCTTAGGCACATGAGAGCTGCGGAGGGACTTCTTGATAACCCTATAGAAATAATATAGAAAGTATGCAATAAGACGAATACATATTTGTGATCACAATAATAATAATAATAATAATAATAATAATAATAATAATAATAATAATAATAATAATAATAATAATAATAATAATAATAATAATAATAATAATAATAATAATAATAATAATAATAATAATTATAATAATAATAATAATTATAATAATAATAATAATAATTATAATAATAATAATAATAATAATAATAATAATAATAATAATAATAATAATAATAATAATAATAATAATAATAATAATAATAATAATAAAAATAATAAAACTCCGTGTAATAACAGTGATGAAACTAAGATCATGATACTTAACAAAACATGAAATAGGAAGCAAAATTACAGCAAATAACATAATATGTACTCGTATATAGCTGAATTCACCCTATATTTAAAGCTTTTTACAATTTTTTTCACACATCAGCAAGAGTATTGCGATATTCTACACAGGTATCACTATTGATGGTGGCTTGGTATAAACAAAGACAAGATCGTCGGTTGCTGCAGGGGTTGGGATTACTAAAAAGTGTTTTGCTGCCTCCTTCAGTGATGGATAAGCTGGATTCAGGTCCTAGACCTGAATATTACAGTATATTATGTTGCAAATAATGGGGTACGGATATAATAATGTTTATTTTTAATAATGCTTTGAGCATATTCCATAAATAATAATGTAGCATCTTTCTTTTGCGATCATTTAAATAATACTGCTTAATAGTTAATTATATAATTCGAATTTCATACATCCTTGACTAAGAGAAGCATTTAATAATGATTTCCTGCTCGAAATTATTTAAGTCCTGAGCATCTTAAATAACTTTCAAAAACTTATATTATAAATTTACACATTTCAGCAAGTGAAATAGTGTAAAGTATTTCGACTCATAACCATGTGTCTTATTACAACGTTACATAGTTAAAGTATTATTGTAGAATGACTGAGTTTCTCAAAGTGTAAACTTCAATACAATATACTATAGAACTCGGTTACTCCTGCAAAACTTATTATAGGACTTACATTTGCAATGCATCGTACTTTGATTTAATAATAAACTCATCTCCGACCTCTGTACTTCTATATTACGGCTGTATTTGAAGAATCAACGTAACACTTCAACCCATCTATTTGCACTTTCAAACCAGACATCAACCTCTTCTGTTGTTTATATATTGTATTGTCAACTACTGGTGACAATAAAACGAAAAATATATAAAAACAGGAAAATATTCCGTTAACGTCTTTTAAATTTTATTTTCACTTGTTATTTTATGCGATTCAAAGAAGTCGACACAGAATATTAATAATTAACAAAATAAGCTCCAATGATAATTATAAATTATGTTGTTGGGATTATAATCTCACATAAAAAAAAGATGATTGGAATGCATTACAGGCACCTACTTAAATGGAATACGAAAAGGCGAAAATCAAAATACAACTGGAATCATAAAGACTGGACCCGGGCTCAGCGCACAACAAAGGACGGACGGGGCCGAGCTACTTTAGACCACATAACGGGCCGGAGAGCGGGCAAAGGCATTTAAGTTCAGGCTGCCTCGCGCAACTGTTTGTATGTACGCTTTCTCCAGAACTTTCGAAGATCTAGTCACTTAATTGCCAGCATGTTTGAAGGAGTTCGCTAAAGATCCGTGTGACGCCACCCCACCATATAAGGAGGCCAGAAAACAGCAGTGAGCTGAGCTTACGGTTACAGACATGAGTCGGTCAGTGTGTCAATGAGTGCGAGATAGCTGTGCGTGCACGTGTCGGCGCAAAACACACATCGGTCATTGTGAAGAAGTTTCTAACGGGTGCTGGGTGATTGCATCGTCGTATGAAAAACAGAGAAAGTGAAGAAAGGCACTGAATGGACTGATGAGGGTTACGGAACTAAACTTTGTGAGTTTTGATAACACGAAAAACTGCAGACTGTTAACGATGAGAAGAAAACTATTTGCGACAAAATTTTAGAATACAATAAAGTGATAGAAAAGTGACCGGATTAATTTTGTCGATTTGTTACACTGGTGTCAGGAAGTGGGATTTGTCAAATTGTCATTTTACCATAATACATTTTGAAAGTCTGGGTGTGACTTTCACGGGACTTCCTCTAGCACCTTTCTTTACTTCTGTATCTCTTTTACAAACTATTCTTACACATACTTATGAGTTTTCTATTTTTATCGGGTTATATGAGATAAACGATTTATTACGCATTTTGTTGTAAGTATAAAGGGGATACAGGAGGCCGAAGCAATAGTCAAAGGCTTATGCTGGCCCTGAATGTATATAATAGCTGAATAAGGGCACTTCAGAAATGAAGGGCACTTCAGAACCAATGATAAAGAATAACTTAGAAATGGCAAAGGAAACAATTCATTATTAGAAATAAATGCTGGTCCTCACAATTTTATTTAACTTTTATGGTTTACCAGCTATACCAAAGTGTGCAAAATCAATTCCAAATGAAGAGAACTTCACAGTTTATTTACAGAGTATAAAGATGTACTGTTCATTAATTAAACATCAGAAATAGTGGCAAATGATCAATTTAAAGACATATTTGGGTGGGGTCACTTCCCATATATGTTTGTATCGCGTCCTTGGAAGTTGCTGAACTTAAAAGCTAGTTTGGTATTTATATTACTTTTCGTATTTGGGTTGTACCTACTGTTCTAACACTTAGACGGAACCTTAAAACGTTATTTATTCATCGGACCTCACAACATGGATTTTAGAGAAATCTTGTTAACGAATTTTGGGTGGAGTAAAATTCTTCCTCTGCCTATTATAATTGGTGCTAGAGAAAGTAATAAATATTTGAGACAAATAGTAACCGATAGGAAACAGTGCGTATGCCCACAAGAAGTGATGCAAATCAGTTTATAAATTTGTGGATAATACATAATGATCTAATCTAATGTGAGACAATGATGAAGAGTGTTCCGTGTTTTTATTTAGCTGCATTAAGCATCAAGTAAATTGATCAACAAAAATGTTCTGTGTCGATTGCACTGAAACACAAGGAGACGGTTACGCGGAAACTTGGTTTAGAAGTTGAGCTGAAGAATAAGATAACGGTGCCTCAACCCCCTTCATTTTAAAGAATGGTGGAATCCTCCACATTGCACATCGATTACGAGCGACGGGTCCCGGGCCGGTCCGGGCCAAAGCCGGGGCAGCGTCTTGTCGACTCCACCCACCGACAGACTCCAGACACCGAATTTGCTACAAGATCCTAGCGCCGCCGATTCTTTCTTTTCGCCTCGCTCAATAGTGGGCGTCGGGGTGGAGAAAACTGAGCACAAAGATTTCCTCCAAAAATTTATACGCAACAGCCACACCAACTTTGATAACCATTACTTCATCATAAAACAATATCGCTCTTTTATTCAATCCAATTTATCACCACAAATGTCTGATTAAAGAAATAAGTGCTTCTTTCATACATAATAATTATTAGCTATATAAACAAAAAGGTGATACGAATCAGTCGACCTTGCCGATTCCTGTTCCCTCTCTTCTATCTCTGTTTCTCCTTCTGTACATCTATTAACTCTCTCCATTTTACCACCTCTGTCTCTCTCACTCTTTCCCCCTCCATTTCCCTCTTATCTCTTTCACCCTCTGCGCGACGCTAAAATGAGCCTTTTCTGGGCCGTAATAAAATGCACTAAGCCCTTTGTTTATGTTAGTTTGCTATTGGAATCACAATATTGGCAGTCTCCGTACATGGATAAACAGTACAGAAATAATGTAACAATTTCCTAAATATTCTTCCTATAGATATGTTATCATACTTAGGAGCGTTAAATTATCATATACGAATTATCATAAATCATTCCTTTGTTTAGTCAGAGTCACCAACTATATCCCATAAATGACTGGAAAGCAATTTGCTACACATTACAATCGATTAACAATCAAAATAACAGTCCATTTCAATTTGACAACTGTGTTTTCAACAATTGTTCTTTTAATAATTAATGTATTTTTCCAGAAGAAAGGTTATTTGTTAATTTTAAAGTAAACTGGTCTATATTTCAGATTATAAACTGGTTTTCTGCTATAACAACAAGAGACGATCGAAATACATATAATTCTTGGGTTTCGTTTTCCTCAGTTGACCCCTAATGACCAAATTGTCGATGGTCCCTTAAACACGACACACTTACTCCTCAGTTGACAGTGCTGGTAAGTCGAACTACACTAATCAAAATAAAAATGCTTTAGGTTGTTTGTATAGAACATTTTCTGATCATATCTTTGACATATAGTATTTAAATTCATATTTTACTAATGAAATCTTGTAATCATTTCTACCTCATACTTCTTATGCAGTTTCCTCCATGAGCTTTGACTCTATAGACATGTTATCTGTTTTTGTGGTAGTTAATGGATAACTTGATATGTGAATCTAAGGAAATACATGCCATAAAAATGAGACGGGGAAAAATGTTGCATATATGACACAAATTATGTTTTTTAGAAGTTATGTTTAGTCTTATTAAACTTAATATTTCTAAACAAGGCTATTTCAGTACTGAAGGTAGGTAGATGACCATGTAGGTACAGTAAAAATTTCAATTCAATATTTTTAATAGGCTTTGAGAAAATTGCACAAGAAGTGTTAAAAAATAAAGTTATTGAAGTTAAAATGTGGAAAATGGGGGCATGTCCATGTACAGCCATATTTAAATGACAAAATTAAAGGGCTTACTACCCTGTAATATACCATGTTTATATATTTTAAAGCTAAAGATTTGTACTGTTTTTATAATACGAAACAAAAGGTTGATATTCTCGCGGAAATTCAGTTCCTGATATTTTTAATAGAAAAGGTTCACCAATATTGGAATTGGAGGGACCACGTAGAAACGATGGATCATTACCGTATTCCCAGATTAATTATGGTCTTTAATCTACAGGAAAAGGTAGGCCGAGAAGAAAATGGACAGAACAGCTTTGATATATGAGACCGGAACAAGCCTAAAAGGCTTAAACCCTTGTTGATCATGATGAACACTAAAATGTATAAAGAATTACATGGCATAATGCGTAGAGAAAGCAGTGTAAGTGTGACACCAAGGCTTTTTGTAAACACCACGCAAAGCCCATGGCATTCTATCTAGGACCTTCGATATTCAGTGTCGTCTTCCATAGTCTAAGGGTAATATACGAACCTCTTGTTCCCGAGGTCGCGGGTTCAAACTCGGCGGAGGATGATGGATATTTTTGGGTGTAAGACTCATTAGCATGACTTCCTTCGGAAGGGAAGTAAAGCCGGTGGTTCCGTGTCGTATATTTACGGCACTAAAAGAACCTTAAGTCTGATAACGAGGCCTTTGAACAAAATTAAGCTGTTTTCCAGCCCTACATAGAATGGTACCCTGAAAACCATAGCGCCTAAAGAGATCCATAAATAAAACTCAGTTTCAATATTCGATATTCAGCCTTGTTGCTATTTAAGCAGGACTTCGATTTTTAATAAAGGCTTTACTAGGACTTTTATTTTAACTGTTAGCAGAATTGAAACTGCAACTGTGAGCGAAATGAAAATAGTAATTTGAAGATACTATTATTACAGCTGTTGATAAGCCTAATTCTTTATTTTTATTACAATTCGCCTATTTTGTCGTCAGCGGAACTACATCAAAATATTTGGGAATTCAGTGACGGGCCTAGTACGGCTCCCGTTGCCACTGAATTAGCATAACGCTGTACTCATGACGAAAGCTTCCAGCAATATTCCCCCCTTCCTAGATGCCAGTGGGGAGGGGAACATATCCGCAAGTCTCTGTTAACTATTGATCGCAAATGGGAGCGCCGGGAATCGATCTCTGGTCCTGTAGATAGGAGCATTGCTTGCCCAACTAATCTAATTATTATCCGTATTATAGGGAGGACAAACATGCATTGGCCTCGCCGCCCTCCCCCCCTACCATAATAACCACCACTTCAAATTTTGTTTCAGTTCAGACGTAAGGATCTTCTGGGTGCTCTTATATCTTAAAATAGTGATCTAATCAGCAAATTCTATCAATGAGTAAGTATTATTAAAGATCGAAAGAAATAGTTCAATGCTTTTTTGAGAAGTATCTCTATTATTTCTAAAGCTATTAATTAAGATTGCAATCATTGAAAATACAACTGGTGTTATAGAAATATTTTATCGAAACAACAATATTGTTTTCAATCCCACTTTTGGCTATTATAGCTAACACAAAATTTAATAACGCCTGATAACTCACCATTAATATTCTGCTTCCTGTTGTACAAATATATTTTGGGGGCGCAAATGAATTTACTATATCACCAGTTTTACAGCAGGCTTAACTATAAAACACCACAAGGCCTGAACAGGTATCTGATTGGATTTTGTGCTGGTCAGCTAGCTCCTCCTGCCACTCGTCATTAAATTTTATGTTAGCCATAATTATTATTTGCTGGTATTATACATATTTTGTTTATTTAAGCTGTAGGAATCAATAAGAGGATCATAATAATATGTGGATCAGCAATTGAAGGTAGGTAATTATTATTTATTTATGCCAACAAACTTAATGCTGGTGTTTTAAACACAGAAACCGTGTCTGGGGAATATTTAAGAGGTGGAATCAGAACTGAAAAATTAAATGTCATAGCCGGGATTTGAACCACGGATCTTCTGCTTATCGAGTGGCACTAAGTTACTATGGTCAACTTGCCAATATGACATTAGATTCCCCAACCGATTCGAACTTTCCCGGTTAGACCACAAGGGAATCTTACATCAGAGATAAATACCCCAAGGAATTAAGTTTGTTGGCATAAATAAATGATAATTATCATTTAAGGTTACTTAAACCCCAGGACATGAAATGCTTACATTTGTAAGTCGCCCTAGCGGTATTTCTCTCTGATGTGAGATTCGCTTGTGGTCTAACAGGGAAAGTACGAATCGGTTGGGAAATTTAATGTCATGCTGGCATGTTGGCCATGGTAGCTTAGTGGTTGAAGCAGCTTCTCGATAAGCGGAAGATCCGTGGTTCAAATTCCGGCTATGGCATTGAACTTTTCTGTCCTAATTCCACCTCCTAAACATTGAAGGTAAATTTATCTTCAAAATAGTTTTCAAAATTCAGTCGCTTTTGTCTCGTTTAATTATAATATACTTATTAATCAACAAAAAAGCAGACAATATTTACATTGAGTGTTATTTATAGACGCTCTGTAACTGCTGTGGTCCTCAACGTCCCATTCTACGTATATTGGACGTGAAAGACCGCTTAATTTTGCACGGAGACCTCTCTATCTGGCTTAAAGTTCTTTTACGCTTCGTAAATCTACGACTCGGGACCACCGGCTTTACTTCTCTTCCGAAGTAAGCCATGCTAAGGATTTTTCGTCCGAAAAATCAATCACCCTGCGCCGTGTTTGAACCCACGACCTTGGGAGCCAATAAGGAGACAAGAATATGTGAATGTATGTTCTCCTATTACAAAAGAAAAAAATGCGAAAGGTACGCGTATAATGCGCAGTAACAAAAATAAAATAAACATTCATGGTCCCTGCGGAGAAATCTAAAATAAAGGAGTTTGAGGGTTCGCTGCTTCAAAATACGGCAAGCTTCACTGCTAATTGGTTGGAGAACACAAACAGCAGAGTAAGACTTATAAGCGTGTGCTAAGAAGTCAGATATCCGACCTCCTAAAAATGCAGATACCACAAGAAGCCAGAAAGGGAATAAAAACTCTGTATTGTTGGATGTAATAATAACTTCAACAATACTTAAGAGGTATTGTCTTTTATTCGCTAAAAGCACCAGGTCAAAGGACATTAAACAAAAAGGGTATGCATAGTTATTTTTATCCGAAAAGTATTAATTTATTTCATTACTGATACAGCATTTTTTTTTCTTTCCTTGAGAATTAAAACAAAATCCATACAGCTGCAGTTAAGCGTAACTCCATTATCATTTGCGTGTGCAACGTGAAGCCTCCCCATCCCTTAAGAGTTGGAGTCAACAGCATTTAAATTCGCGCCATTCGGCTTTGAATTGATGGCTAGTCCATTTCCTCTCACCTTAATTATCATGCCTATTTGAATTGCCTCCATTAAGGTGCCTTATCAGGAATTTAGAAATTTATAAAAATTAAAATGTTATTTTTAGAATGAAAATGTAATGTTTTATTTTAAACGTATAGAAATTCGAAAAAGCGCAGCATAATAATGCAACAGAAGGTTCAAAATGCTTAAAATGCTTGCAAAATTTCCAGCCAGTGATAAATTTCCAAGAAACCTGCGACGTTAAACTCATTTTTACAGATCCACTCTGTAGCTAGTCTTACTTAGGTGAGTAGAACATTTAAGCCGAACTCTAAACGCTGTTTACAGAAGTAAGAGCCCAAACTCCATTAAAGGACGTAGAAATTTGCGCTATGGAAAAATTTCTCCCTGACACTTGCCAAGACTCCAGGGGGCCCTTCATTCCTGGGAGTGTTTCATTACGCGGGACCCCCAGGTTGCTGATGGCTAAGGCAGGGCTTGTTGGCGTCAGGGTTGGTACGAATCATGTTGCAATCATTGTGACCCCTGCATATCTTCCGAATCTGCTCTCCCTTCCTGTATCCCTTTCAAGAGGTCACTGGAAGCACAAAGGGCCCATAGCCTACGTGAGTTGCTCTGCTTCAGTCACTGGGGTCCCTTCGTGATTTCTTCTAACTCCTAATCCACACTTATAGAAAGCAAAGAACAAAATTATTGTACCTAAAGGTAGTATTGCATCAAATTTAAAGTGCGCCCATTGTGATTAATATTTTGCGAAATAGTACTAAATCTTTAAGGAGATTCTCCTTCATTTTGAAATAATTTCAACTAAAATTTAAATAAATTACTAAAATTCAAACATCAGCTGAACTCCAGCAGCGAGGCTCTATGGTTTAATATTCCTTAAATTTTGTGTACAGCCGTTAATTCTTCTTGTGAACATAATGCTTTAAAGTAGTACATTTTTGGGTGTTCATCGTAGACGCAAATCGCAGTTTTAATTTAAATTCAAAATGTATCAACAAATGCTTTCCTAATGTTCATATATAAAATAGTAACCTTTTGCGAGCAGTGCTTGTCTTAAAATCGTTAATATTGTACCAAAACGAACATTTGACAAACCCCACTTCTGACATCAATGTGACAAAATGACAACCAAGGCCAATTACCCTAAACTACCCTTTACATGGAAAATTTTTCGAAAATTTTTATTTTCTCGAAAATGGCTCTAACGATTTTGATATATGTTTAAGATATTTTTATAACAAATGAAATGTATATTTGAATTTTCTGGCTATAGCCCATGTAGTCCCGTTTACTCTTGATGACTTCTGTATAACTGGTAAACCTTAAGAGATACACCAAATCTTACTGTATAAAAATGTAAATCTTGCTAAAGCACACAATTTATGTGCAAATAATTCTTTGTATACTGAACCATTTCGGAGATAGTCCTTATTTGTGTAAGCTATGAAATGTTTAATACTTTCGTCAAATGAAACATCGTTATTTATTTTTTTATTTCTTAGCCGCGCAAAGAAAACGGAATCTCGAAGTTTTAAAAGATTTGACTATCGTTCAAAGCCTACTATATTACAATATTCTCCTTGCACCTACAAGGAAATGAGCAATAAGATAATTTCTGCAAATGTTTATCTCAATTAACACATAGGATATAGGAATAAGAGTTTTTGGGAATGGTTAGTACAAGAGTAGGTAGAGATAGTCATGTGAGTAAAACCGATTTTTGTTCTTTTAAAACTGAAGCACAAAATCGCAGTTCTGTTTTTCGATAGCATATCTATTCGTGATCTTGCAATTCACAGCTGTTCATTCCCCTCGTAACCTTGACGCACACACTTTTCTGCCTCAGTTCTGGCTTCAACGATTACGCTCACTAAACTCGCAAACAACTCCGACGAAACGTTTGATGCCCCAAAATGTCTCTTTCGACACATACAGTTCTCGCACGACGATGTACGCACACACGCGCGCGCACTGTTGACAGCTGTCTCATTTAACTCTCACGATTCTATCACATGTAACTACTACTCTTCCCTTTGTGTCACAAAACTGCCACCCTCTCGTCATCTCGCAAGCTTTTTTACCGGGAATGACGTCGCACGGATTTTTCTCGAACCTTTCATAGGCAAGCCAGTAGCCAGAAGCCTCGCGAACGTTCTGGAAACTCTTTGTTCTGCCGCTCTATCTTTGTCAGTCACAAGTGGTGTGGTGGAGTGAGGCAGCTTGACCTTTTTTGTGGCGTCGTTGCTACCATCACAATATTTCGGAAGGTCAATATAAACTATTCACAGTTTTGTATTATTTCAGTCAAATTTGAAATGTGCCAAGGAATGTTTTTCTGATTCTTAAACATAAGTAAATATTCAAATCTACATCTAGGAACTTATTCAAGAGTCGAAAATGTTAGGAAGCTCTCTGGTTAACTTGTCTTGAATTGTTAACAAACGTTATTTGGACTCCATTCATACAACAGACAGACAGAACTATCTGGTCCACAGCAGCGAACGTACCTAAAAATGAAGCACTTGTTGTTCATTCGAGTATTGCTTGCAAATCAGACTGTGCACAACGGCAGTGCGGAACAACATTCCTTCCTAAGGGACGAGGTAATAAAGTGCACCTCAACATTCATTTATTTCTTTTTACAATAATTTAGCCTTGGGCAGAATGTATCGCATCCTACCTGAATCTATGCTAACTGTTTTATCTTTACATCGCCTAAGCTTTCAGTTCTGATTAACTCGATTACCTTGCTCAGAGGCAATCTGAGACAGCGAGTGACCGAGAACAGAAACGTTCCCGAATTCAAGTAGCGAATGAGTTATACTTCAAATACTTCTTGTAGATTCAGAAGAATATAGGGATAAAAATGTCGGGTTTGTTCATCGAATAGCTTATAGGCAAGATGTTGACCACGTCGGCCGGCAATTTGATTGAAAATGAAAAAAATTTATATTATTTTAAAGTATATTCCTCTAATTTAGAAATTATAGGACTACAATTCTTCAGTTATTTTTGAAGAAATGTTTTATTTAATAGTCTATGCCATCTAAATATTCAACAAATTTAATTTGTATTTTTCCGGCATTTATTTATAGGAAGCAAAGGAAGTATTGTACTCATCCAAAAATAAAATATGAAAATTTCGCCAGAAATATACCTTTTGAGGTTACCTGAACTCTAATGGATGACTCTCGTGTTTCCTCCAGTAAGAAATTCGAAATATTTCAAGACCTTAACTGAACATAGAATCATAGAAAGAATGGTGCAAGTAATTCCCAATAATTTCCAATACTGTTTGGAGAAGGAAATAAGCTTTACTATCTTTCCCATACAAAATATTTTAGAACATTTATAACTTTTCAAGTTTGAAATAATTTTTGAAGGACCTAACACTTTAACTGAAAATAGCTTGTACTACTGGTTTACAGGGAGTTCAATGTTTATAATGCAAGAACAAGAGTACAAGATATCACCGGTTTCAGTGTATCGATTGAAATTCTCTATTGTAACTAAAGTCCTTATTTGACGACAGTCATACTCAAATCTCACGACTGCCAATATCAGAGTCAGAAAACAAAACTGTGCTCAAAATTCAGTCGGGAAGGAGTGAATACTGAGATTTGAACATTTTTCTAGCGATCTGGTATAAACTTAACACTGGTTAGTTCAACAAATTCAGAAAAATTATTCAAGCTTATTTAAACATGTAGTGACCGTAGCACAGTTGGTAGCGCGCCTGCCTCTGATGCGAAGGACCCGGGTTTGATCCGGCATGGGATTTTTGGCCCGCTGGAACGTCTGGTACGGGGTGCACTCGACGTCGTTAGGCCCCTGAGGAGCCAAAATTGAGGAGTTATCCTGATAGGTAGCGTACCTAAAAGGTCAAGTAGTCGCCTTACGGTCGGGGGAGTCGGCGTGCTGAGCTCCACCACCCCCAAACTGCACTCCTCCGTGGCCTTGGCTGCGGTTGTAGGACGCAGCGGCCGGGCGATGAGGGTAACCTCTGCATAGAGGAGACGCCCTAGGGATTATTTTAAACATGTATCTAGTAAAGTGATACGTGCGAATGTTGGTGCCATTTTGTGTAAGTTACCACTTCAGAGTTTTGAGGTTATGTGTAAGTTTAACATTGGCAAAGCTTAAGGTCCCGCAGGCTTTGAGGAGTGGAGCGGTGATTGCTGGGTTAATAGAGACCCCTTAGCTCCTATTTCTACTCTAGATGCACACTTTGAGAATGAATTCATAATCGTGCGTGTTTGCTAAATACATTTACTCCAAGCTGATTTAAATATGAACTCATTGTCATTGCAACTCGTCTGGTACGACGCAAACTCTGGATGGCCTTCGAAACGATAATGTGGTGGGAAAACAGCAAACAATATCAGTAACAACGCTCTTAGAATCGTTACTTGGATGCAATATTTCTGTAGTTACATTTGGTATTGCCATCAGAGACGTATGATGTATGACACTGTGTTCCTAATGTTCTAGTCTTGCGTAACATTGTAATATATATGTTTGTGAATAATATCTGTTTAGCAAGTACCAATCTTTGTACAGCGATTCAGCTATATCTTCAGTTGCCAATGACGACAACAACCGTTGAAATTTAACGTTCAGATCTTAAATTAATAAAGGTTTTTTAAGGATCACAATGCCAGAATCTAGTTAAGTGCATAAACATTTACGAGGGTACAAAACGAAACAAACCTGCCAATTGCCAATATAACGAGAGAATCAAAAGGTTCCGACCCGGCTGCGCGGGGTTTTGCCTTTCCGTCCGTGTCCTCTTCGCTCATTGCCGTCTGCCACGCGGATGAAACCATGCATTTTTAAAACTACTTTTAAAGGCTTTACTTGCCAAGTTTATGAAAGGAGATGCTGAAACTGGCCACCTTCGTTGTCCATGCAGTTTTGGCACTTCTTTAGGAAACCATCCGAAGCTCGCCGTAGTTCACGTTGAGATGTGCTGGCGGATATTTTGTTTTAATTCCTACAGGATGCGTAGGTTTGTCTTGTGCACTTGTTTTAAGTTACTCCAGAGATAGAAATTGCAGGGAGATAGGTCGGGGATCGAGGGGTCACACTACAAGGCCTTGTCTGTTAATTTTCTATATAAAAAAAAGAAGAAGAAGAAAGGTGGGTGGGAGCAAAACTGTATTCATGTATGTATGGGACTTAACTGTCGACTCGAAAAAAAATGGTTCTACAACCCTTTCTCCGCTAATGGCGCAACTTACACCAATTTTTTTTTTTTTTTTTTTTTTTTTTTTTTTTTTTTTTTGTCACGAAGGGTTACTTGAGGTTTCTCAGAGCTCCAATAACAATCCCCTTTTATAAAGCTGGTAGATAAAGTCCTTAAAAGCAGTTTTAAAAATGTTGTATGGTTTCATCTGCGCCTTTCTATAATAGCGGCAGACGGCAATGAGCGCCGAGCACGCGGACAGGCAAAACACCGCACAGCCGGTTCGGAGTTTTTTGACTCTCTCGGTACAGTGATTTCTTCCTCGTTCATTTGGTGCTATTCGTGGTCGAGATAGTTCATTCTGTGCCAGCTCCTCTTTTTCTAATTAATAATAACAGGTAGAAGGGAATAGAAGTCAAAGGTTTTTAAGGCTGTATCCTGATCTTGGCGGCGCCGTGGCCGAGCGGTTAGCGCGCTTGCCTACCACCTAGGCGGCCCGGGTTCGATCCCAGGGACCCGCATGTGGTATTCGTGGTGGACGAAGCGGCGTCAGGGCGGGTTTTCTCCGGGTACTCCGGTTTCCCCCGCCATCTCATTCCACCGGTGCTCCATCTTCATGTATCATCAGTGACACCGCCTGCGGTGCCGTAGTAGTAAAAGCGGGCGTTAAACACTACAATAACAACAATCCTGATCTCACACTACTAAATGCACTTATCAATTACCAAAACCTAAAAACGTGCCGAATAAATCCATGACACTAAAATAGAGTTATATCAAGTGCGTGTGCGTACGCAGGTACAGGGGCGTAATCCTTGTACTCTGAAGCAAAACAAATAACGAATCAAATATTAATTTGGTGAGTTACATGAAATATTTACATGGTTTTATTTTAAATTTCTTCTTTAATACTATGGTCGCACATCTAACAATGTAAACTAAAACGAACTGTACGCTCTAAAATTTGCGCATAAATGTAGGTACAGCGTGACTCACGTGTTGCTGAAGACGCCCGACAGTTTACGTTTGCCATTAGATCTCGTAATATACTACTGGAATTTACTTTCAATAAATCCATTACCTCTTGCATTTTAAACCACTATCTGTTTAATTTATGTTAAAACCTTTCATTCATATACAGTTATAGATTAAATTATTATCAGTATGTTCAACCGTCATTTGTTTTTTTCATAAAACACCGTGATAAAACTCTGAAATTTATATCTACAAATAAAGATTATTGTTATAAAACGTCGTGAATAAATATTTTTCCATTTCCTTGACATGCTAAGTGTAGGTATATTACGTAAGTAGAAATATTAAATATACATTATGAAAATTGGAGAACGCAATGATGAACCTATTGGTGATTTATTTTCGTAAGTATGAAGTAAATACTAGATACTGAGCTTGATTAATGTAGATACATATTTAACTAAACTATAAATTGTCATTCCCCTAGTCCATCCAAGTACGAAAGGTTTTGGTGAACTTATAGGAATTTTTCATTTTGCAAGCGTGCCTACCGTGTGGAGATTTTGTGGCTGTATTTTGCAATAGAGAAAATAAACATGAGAGCCTTTGTAGAATAACTAGGAAAATAACTGATAGAGAAAGTAGCATTAGTATTACAGAGGTTTGTGATTTATACAAAGCATTTAGAGATTAAATTAGCAATTATTTGATATCCCTATGTAAATAAAGTGGTTCAGGGAGGAACAGGTTATGTTTCTTTAAATCATAGTACCTGGGCGACCGAGCTTCGCTCGGCGTTTTTCGCTTTTTTTTTTTTTTTTTTTTTTTTTTTTGGGAGAAGATACTTCATTTCCGAGATACAAGAGATATAGAAATACATACAAATATTTCATAAACACCATTTCAGCTGAAAAACGTCTACTGCTGAACGCAGGCCTGCCCCATAGATATCCACCTAGTTTGAGGTTTTCGTCGAGCATTTGTTCCACTATGGAGTTCAGTTCTTTGGTGCTGCGATTGACTCCAGGAGGTTAGAGTGAGTAGAGAAACAGTTATGAATGCATTACCCAAAAGTAAGTAGAGAAAACAGTATGAATGTAATACGTAGCACTATTTCAAACATGCACAAAATTGTTTGACTTATTTTTAGAAGAGTGAGTAGAAAGAGATGTGAATGTGTTGCCTAAAAGTGAGTAGAGAAAACAATATGAATTTTCTATTTCAGACATACGGAAGATTGTATGACTTCTTTGTAGAAGAGTGAGTAGAGAAAGAGATGTGAATGTATTACCTTAAAGTGAGAGGAAAAAGCAGTGTGAATGTAATAGCATTTCTGTTTCAAACATACAGAACATGATATGACTTATTTTCAAACTGGGGATAAAAATGTTGTGTGTGTGTGTGTGTGTGTGTGTGTGTGTGTGTGTGTGTGTGTGTGTGTGTGTGTGTGTGTGTGTTTGTGTTTGTGTGTGTGTAAAATCACGTTTTTTATGGAAAATTGTTTATAGAAGAGTGTGTAGAGAAAGATGCGAATGTGTTACATAAAAGTGAGTAGAGAAAACACTGTGAATATAATATGCATGTATACAAAAATTTAACCAAATCTTTAGAGCCGTTTCTGAAATACCGGGAATATACATATATACAAGAATTGCACTGTAGAAGCGGGAATAAAAAATGTTATTTTTTATGTAAAATCGCGTTTTTTCGGGAATTACACCTATATAGATGAACTTAGAAAGCAAAACCCTATCTGAATACAAAATTTGATGGAAATCGTTAGAGCCGTTTCCAAGTTATGCGGAATATATTTATATATTTATATACAAGAATTGCTCGTTTAAATGTATAAGATTATTTTTCCTATTACCAATGTGTTAGGCAATGTTAAATACTTAAGCGAATATGCTCAGGCTTCACTTCGTCCACCGCTTCTAAGTATCGTAAGCATACATATATGTTAGAGTCTGTTTACTCAACGCGTGTGCAGTTGCTGCTCAAAAGAAATGTGCGCTACCCACAACTAATGACTCATAAATCCATCTCCACGCTTCAGAAAAGGCAAGCCCCTATCCGTGCCCTTGAAGACCAATAGCCACCTTGATTTTAAGGAAGTGACAGTTACATGTTGACTCCACGTGGAGTCTCAGTTGCCAAAATCCTGAATGCCAATTCTTTTGTTTTTCATTAGCTACAAAGGTTCATGTTAAGATGTGGCAATTCTGCCTGAGAGGACTTAAGAGGAAGGGACCGTGTTGTTAAACGATTATTAAGGTTCCTCAAAGGAAGCCATTGAGTAAAGAGACTCTACGTATCTCGTATATAAATGGATATTGGTACGCATTAAGTTGAGAAACCCCAACACTGGTTTATCACCACATTGGTGATTGGCCAACTGTGTGTGTGTGTGCGTGCGTGCGTGCGTGCGTGTGTGTGTGTGTTTCCCATGAAAGAGGTTTGTATACTCTCCATTTTACCATGCAGTGCATTACGTTCACATAGTTTACCCTCCTCGCTTCACTTTTCGTAGCACATTCACATGTCCTTCTCCACTCGCCTTTCAACATACAATTCATACAATTCTCTATAACTGAAAGAGGAATACAATGTACTATATTCACAAGGTTTTTTCTACTTGCTTTTGTTTTATGTAACACATTCACATCTCATTCTCTACTCAACATACAATTCACAGTATTTTCTACTATTGAAATAGAGATGCAACGTAATACATTCACACAGTTTTCTCTACTCACGTTTTTTACGAAAGATATTTACACTTATTTTTCTACCACTACAATTCATACAATTTTCTATATGTTTGAAATAGGAATGCACATGTTATATTTACACTGTTACTCTACTCACTTTTATTTTACAAAACGCAATTACATTTCTTTCTCTATTTCTTCTACAAACAATACATATAATTTTCTATATGACTGAAATAGAAATGCAACGTATTACTTTCACGCGGCTTTCTCTATCGCTTTTTCTTCTGTATTATTTGTGGTTGTTTAATAATATTTTTGCGCAGTGTCTTCCCGGTGTTTTTATTTAGTTTCTTTATTTTTTATTATTTATAGTATCCTAAGAGTGTTAATCAACTCTTTGTTTCAGCGTATTAAGTAATATTTTTAATGCGCTGTTATTTGGCAAGTGCAAGCTAAGTCTAAAAGTTGTAGGGATAGATCGTCAAACCACGGGCAACTATTTTTTATATAAAACACATAAAATTACGAGCATTAATATTGTTCAATTGAATTTGATGTTCCCGCTAGGGCAATAATGAAATTGAGCAATAACCAAAGTGGAAGTTAATTACGTATGACCACATCGTAATTTTGATGCAGGAGGGTGACGGGTTTGAATTGGCTGCAGCAGCCAATGTTCTGCAGTCGATTCAATCACAGACGCTCAGGCTTGCAATGATAATAAACTTTAGGGATGTTTCAGCACAAAAATATAAACTAAAGCTTTAAAGTAACTTATTTGCAAGGTAAAAACAAATAAAATTACCAAACACAAAAACCACAAAAGATAGTACACGTGACGAGATACGTATACAGTCGTAAACGTCATTTTGCATTTTGTACCCTGGCATGTTCATGTTGCACGCGCTGTGAGGTGGAGAGTGAGGAATGTCAATTTTTTGTAGAAACTGAGACAATGACATAAATCAAGAGTTTATTGATAGAAAATAAAATAATAGTGAGTAGTCATGGAGAATATTGCTTTGAAGATATAAGAACATACCATGTCATTGTCAGTGTGATTAAATGCTGCTGCATTGAAACACTGCTTTAACGAATTATTTTCATGTTCTTTACCACGTATTCATAATAAACAGAGGAAGTAGCATGTGCCATATAAAACTTAGTAAATTTTTATAAAAAGAATATGGTTTTGGCTCCTGAATTCATTAAAGGAATATTTTTTTTTAAAGTGTATATGTGTTTTGGAACTGACTAACCAATCGAACAGCACTCAAAAAAACGAACAGTCGGAAAGTCGGATGAATACCAATATGGTATTTATGTATGTCCAACAGAATGCGACCACTAACTATCCTTTCCTTTCCTTAAATAAAAGATAAAGTAGTGGCTACCAAAAAATTCATTCTCATAGTAAGTAGTGGAGTTTGTTTTTGAGGGTACGTGGTCCTGAAATTAATGATACTTTATGTTAAGTTTCACTCTATTTAGCAGACACTTTATCACAGATTTCCCGAGTATGATTATGCCATAACATTAATTTTCATGTGTATCTACATTTCCAAGAACACAATTTTGAAATTACATTTTAAAATGAAAATAGTATCAATTGAGATGCGTTAAATCATTAAAATCCTAAATCTAAAACTGCACTTTATATCAATAGAAGCTTTTTAGATCTCTTCTTCCATCTTCAAAAAATTTAGTAAAAACTTACCTAAACAATTCAAAAACATTTCAAATTGGTGTGCTATTTGCGCAGACCAGGCACATCCGTTTTAATATCACTTTTGAGAATTTAAATGGCCAGAAATAGTCAAAACTGCCATAGGCTTATAATTCTGCAATGTTTGAAGATTTTTAAGACAATTTCCAACAAGCTGTTTTCTCAAAATTTAGTCAAAATTCAATATCGAGTACCCTTAAAAACGCAGTAGATAATAAATGCTTTAATTTACTATTGAATACCTATTGGGAAAAAAATTAGCCATAAAGTTCTTGAAAGTACATAATTTGTATTGGTGCTAAAAGTGGGTATTTTATTATAATGATACCTTCATAAAGCTTATAATTTACTGTTCCAGGCTTTATGAAGGTAGCATATTGCAAAATCACATGCAAGTAGTACTCTTATTTTATTAATGGTATGTAATATTACATTAGGGCTGCTCTCAGGACTTGGCATGTCTTTTCTTCAATATTGCTGCATCACACGAATATTTTATAGTAATAATTTTTGTATTAAATTAGCTCTTCTGACAAAGTTTTCTCCTGCCGGCCTTATGTACAAGACGTCAATCACGGTTTATCTTCAAAGGTTACGTCAGTGACAATAGGATTAACCACTGAGCATTCATACTAAGACCTGTTTTAGTGGACACATATGAATCATGTTCAATGTAGTCTAATCGTTGCCATCGACAGCTCCTTTCATCCAGTAACGGTCAATCAGATCTGTGGCGTAAGAGACTCGAGTGTTCCCAAAAAGCGAATTGTGGTTCCTCGGAGAGGTATGACGTAGTCATTCGCCTACGGAAATACCAGCTCCAAAATTCTGTGGCCAAACAGTTTTCCCAGAAACCGGTTAGCGTGACCAAAAAGAACCATAAGGAAAGAATCAGACAAAAACACGGATCTTATTACACTTCGTGTATGAGTAACAGCGGATTTTTCCAAGATTAATGATAGGGTACCAAATATTAGAGTTGGTGCAGGAACATTCCATTTGGCCTTGCTGAAATAAACCTTCACCTGCAGTTAATTCCAAGAAACTTTTCAGAAGGTTTTATAAAGCTTTCAGAAGTTACTTCATATCTTTAAACGTAATAACTATAATAACATACACTTAGATAAAACATAAAATCACAATTTTCCAGCAAAATTAATGACATCTTGTTTTACAGTCTTATTTTTCAAATACAGAGGCTTTAGAAATCCTCGTCTCCACTTACAAAACAAAGACAAAAACTAAAATAGTCTAGAAGCCAAATTCAGGGAGAGAAAATGTTCATACTTCAGATGCATGAGAAAATGACATTACAGTTTAATTGCTCTGGCCTATTATTCCAGTTTTTAGTTTTATTAACCATAACACAACCTGTTTATGTTCAGCATTTTCTTATTGTTCATGTGTACTAAGACAACAATTTTATATAATGCGTAAAAATGTCAGTCATCGATTTAAACTGACGGATAAATACATTTACGAGGTTTGAAAAACTAAGGCTTAATGAAGACACTTAGTAAAAATAGTGATAAGTAGAGAACTTGAATTTTTTCCTGTCAGACAAAACAATCCATTTTGCCATATTTCCAGTTGCTGTGCTAAACGCATGTAAAGTAATTTTATAAACACCACAAAAAGTTTAGAATTCGATGTAACGTTCGAAAATATATAAACTTAAAAACTACAGAACAGCTTTCTATACTTTCGAGTACTTAAGTAATGCTTTGTCCTTCACAGAATCCGTATGTAGGTTGGAAAGCTAGTATAAAACTAAAAATCCAATGGTAAAATTAAAATATAAGCTTCTGGATGGCCAAAAAATCAAAATAGATTTTGATATGCAATTGAATAATCTCCCCTCCTGCGGGATCAAAGAATTAAGTATTAAGAGTTCGGTTAGTTAAGTTACAATTCATGTTTGCTGAATTTGTAATTATTAATGTTGTGTATATTATTCGTAATGCTTGGGATATATTCTTTCTTTTTTGTACATATTAAAAATTAGAATTTCTTCTCAGTTGTTAATGTTGGGAGGGCAAGTCAAAGAGTTTAAGAAAGCTGGCTCTAAAACGTATACTTCAGGAGGGGTAGATAAGGTAAAAGGAGTCCACAAGTCCGGTAGAGGGCAGGAACGGAGGTGAGCCTCAGGGACGTGCGGAAGTCCCTAACAGTTAGATAACCACCTGACGCAACACCGAAGCTCCTCTCCAACCAGACAGGGCATCGAAGCAACCCTAGCGGCACGCAGCTATGTCAGCTGGGGCCAGGGGAGAAGGTTGACAAAGCGCAAGTAACCGCACCATCTGTCCACGTCTGACTGAACCAACGTTCTGACAAGGGAAATGAAATTAGGAAGGAAATGCAAAAGAAACCGTAAACTGAAAGCAAGCACCCCAACATTCGCCTAAGTGACAAGGACTAACCACAGAAAACTCAAGTCAGAGTGCACGGTCGTCGGCGATCGTACCCGAGACCTCCAGAATGCGAGTCGTACCCGTTGCCACAGCGCCACTTCGCTCGGTTGCTTGAGTGTATTACATATTCCATAAATATACGCCACGGGACCACGCTAAGGATTTTAAGAGTCTATCATCTTCAATCGGCTATGAACATGTGACCTAGAGAGCCAGAAGCTAAGCATGATATCCCTAGACTACAAAAATGAAATGAAGTTTTTATTTACAGACGCTGTTTAACTGCTGTGGTTCGCAGTATTCCATGCTATACTGGGCGTAAAAGACGCTTAATTTTGCTCATAGGCCCCTTTATAAGGCTTGAGGTTCCTTTACGTGTCATAAATGTACGACACCGAACTACCGGCTGTAATTTCCTTCGGAAGCAAGGTATGCCCTGAATGTTTACCCTCGACCTCGGGAACCAACCAAACTACATAGGACGACGAAGAAGTCTCACATTTTCTTTAGAATGCTATGGAGGAGAAAATAGTTGTATTTCCACAAAAAATGTAGGTACCTATGTACGCTTTGAGAGATAGTCAAATCTCTTAAAGCTGGTCGCTATGTAAAGGCTTTGAAATTCTGTTGTTTGCACGATCAATAGACAACAAAGTGAATAAGGACCTTCCATTTGAGAAAAGTTTAAGTATTACAAAACTCACACATATAACAAGGAATATCTCCGAAATGGTTAACACCACAAAAAATGCATTTAGACATAACTTGTGTTTTAACGAGATCTACATTCTTTGTACAGTAAGATTTGGTCTATCTCTTACGGTTTACCAGTTATGCAAAAGTCATCAAGAGTATATAGGACTACATAAGCTATAGTCAGAAAATTCAAAATATACATTCCATTTGCCAGAAAATATCTTAAACATATGGCATTTAATCAATCGCATAGCGGACAAAGGAGAGCACGGTAGCCCCTTGATAAGGTAGCTAACCACGTGTAAAATTGCAGTGGCCAATGCACAATCCAACCAAGTTCATCTCCTCGCGACGAGATACACGAGAGGAGGTTACCCAGTTTATCGGAATTTCTTTCACTGCTCTAAGTTTATTAGAGGGAGAGCTGATAGTGGAGGGAGGTGAATGAAATCAGACGTCCTGTCAATATTTTGCATCCTTTTGTGTGAATATGAGGGATTTTGCACCTGTTATCCAGAGCAACCGAGACTGCACGAAATTATAATTATAGGGGGTAAAGGAAAGAATTCGCCATAAAGATATAAATCATTCTACAGTAAGTAATAGAGGGTACGTGAAATGAATTGAACAGCAATTTGAGTTTAAAAGGCTACCAGTGCAACTTTAGGAAGCCGATTGGTTTTTAATAAAAGGCATCAGAGATTTTTAAAGTAATAAGAAAAAGTTTTTTGGGGGAGGAAACTTCCTTAAAATCTTGGAATTGCTCTCCCGGAATGTGCCTCCTTGAAGAAGCATGTGTGTGTGTGTGTGTGTGTGTGTGTGTGTGTGTGTGTGTGTGTGTGTGTGTGTGTGTGTGTGTGTGTGTGTGTGTGTGTGCGCGCGCGCGCGCGCGTGCGTGCAATTTAATTTTTATTGTTGATAGGTTGTCAACCAGACACCTACCAAGTACTAGTATTCCGGCAACTGAAAATGTGAACTTTTAATGATGCAGTAATATTTTCTTGTGCTCAGGAGAAACACGGCAAATTGTAGAAAAGGTAAAAATGGAATAGAAAGTTCTTCATTTGCAACAGTAACGAACAAATAGAAAAAGATAGCAAGAAAAGCACGTGACAGAGATGTGATTATTAAATTCTAATAAGTAAAGTAAAAAATAAAAGACAGGTTTGATGTGGAGTGTATTATAAAAAGAATGAAAAAGAGATAAGAATCATGGGGTCTTTAAATGTATAAGGAAAGAATATTTGGTAATAAATAGCAATGAAAGAGAGAATTTAATGTTGGCGAAAGAAATACAAATAAAGCAAATGCAACAAACCAAATATTTGGGAGTAATAGTAGATAACATCGAAGGTATAGGCAAAGAGAACATAGTATAGAATTGAACTGAGTCGAAAATATAATCGTTAAATGCTATTTGGTAGGATAAGCATATTTGGAAAGACCTAAAAAATATATTGGTACAACATTGTTGGAATATTGCAATATATGGAAATGAGGTATGGACAATCTACACTTACTACAGCAATAGACTGATAGCTCTGGAAATGAATTACTTACGCAGAAGTGCCAAAAAGTCAAAATTATAACATATCACAAATAAGGAAATTAAAAACATAATGGATGCAGAAGAAGACATAACTGAAAGAATTGAGAAGATGGAATTAAACGATTAGGACACATATCAAGTGCGATGGAGAAACAACTGTATCAATGGCAATTACTCAGAAAGAGAAAAAAGGGTGACCAAAGTTAACATGCAAAAGAAGCATGATGAAAGCAATGCAAGCAATAGGTTTAAGCACTGAAGGTGTCTAAGATCGCAGGCTTTGGAAGTTTGGCACGGGAAGACGGCAGCAGCTGTTAAAAAAAAAATAAAAAAAAAAAATAAAAGGAAGAGTAAGTTGATACATAGTGTCTACCAAAATGTTACAAATACAGTCTAATTTAATTATCAACTTAACCAGGCGGTGCAAAGCCATTAAGTGTTCTTGACCTGAAAGAGATTATACACAAGGCAGTTTCGCTGTCAAAGAATTAATTACTACAATCACAACGGGTATTGTACTGGCTCATGCACCGTATATCGCATTTGCGCATTGAACGATTAATGCCTCTTAACGTATCACGATTCAAGGTGATGCAATATCCTTTCAAACCATTTGTTCAATGTTTTGTGGATGAGACAGGTGTTCGACAGCATTATCTTTTCGAGACTTTGACCCATTAGCAAGCGAATCTATGCCAAAGCACAATATGCTGAAGTGTAGTACAGTGTTTGAAAGCGTAAGTTTTATGGAAATGATTGCATTTGATCTGTTATGGAGAGCCACAAACCATAATAATTATAAGCTTTAGCAAAATTAAGAGGACTCCAAGGAAATTTAATCTCTATCACAAATACGCAATTATTTACGATAAGAAATTCATTGCCGCCCTTCCGAAGTAACCTATTTCTACCAAATATAATTTAGACAATAATTTATTATAATTTCAAAGACATTTCGTAGGTTACCCAATAAAAATGCATTTTATAATTTTATTTATGTAGAAATTATTTCAGTTAGATATGTAAATTTTGGGATTGTCATACACCCAAGCAAATGGAGACTATCGTGAATTTCAGTAAAAAGGAATGGCCTGATCAGTTGAGTCAATTTTTCCCTATTCATTTTCTCCCTTTCCCCTTTTCTCCTCTCTCCCTGTCCATTTTTACATTCCTAATGACAAAGCAGGTATCAAAACCTTCGTGTCAAAAACTAGCTGAAAATAATGTAAGATAAGCCACGCAGAATAAGGACTATCAGAAAAGTAGTTGACAATTTCAATTAGAGACTCAAAAATGGAGCCATATTCCTGTAATCGTAACTCACTATAAGACACAAATGGACGTCATTGCTTGAAGTGCGAAAATACAAGTTGCAGTGATGTCATTCATTCCCTTCTTCTGAACCTAAGTGATGGAAGCAGTCAGGGGCATGGAGTCTCCTAGACCAGCAGAAGTAGGTACCACTAAGAGAAGAATCAGCCAACCCATTTGCATTTGACATATCACAGTCGTGTGATGCAATATCATTTTGGGCATGTAGAGGGAAGGGAAGGGGAGGACAGGCTCACCACTCACTCACCTCACCACTTTATACCTTCGTAACAGTAACTTGGCCTCCTCTTTCAAAACCTATTCTAAGTTGATTGCTCCATTATTTCCACCAAATTAATAAATGTGAGCTTTATTCCTTCTTTAATTTCTCCAAATTAACATTAATCTATATGTATATATATGCTTGTTACTGCCCTATACATCTCACTTGGTTCTTGGCTGAGAGTCGGGAGCATCTTCCTTGCTAACATCACGGAGTATTTCATTGGCTGACAGTACTAATTTGGAACTTGGTTTTGGAGCGTTGCACTAAATCCGACAGTTAACTTTGTGCTCATAATTTCGTGGAAAGCTTTGGCGTGAAGGGTTTAGTTCTTACCCTGTCATTATTCTCATGATGAAGAATCTCTTATTTCTACATTAAGTTCCTTTGTGTTTAAGTGTTGTAACTTTCTTTTAACCATTCAGATCCACAAAGATGGCAAATACAATGTACGGATACTGTAACCAGATGAATTCGGATGCAAGTCACTGATAGTTGCCGGGCTTTTACAAGCCCAGAATTAGGGAATGTCAAGGAAAACAAAAGAAGTAATTCAAACAACTAATCCCAAAGCGAGACAAAGCGAGACTTAGCAGATTACTACTTCTGTCAATAATTCTGGTTATTTCATTGCTCGTTCAACAGGTGTTGAATGCATTTTATACATATCAACAATGTCTGTGTGTGTGTGTGTGTAATCTAAACACAGTTTAGGGTTAAATCGTTGTTATAGATTGCATATGCACAATATAGGTATCTGAGTACTTCCTAACTGGTGATATTTAAAGAAGGTTGGTGGGGACTTTCACATGAAGTTTTATATTCCCCATGTCTCAAATTGTGTTATACTGAAAGATTTACATAATCGAAACTCTGGATCGAATGCAATACATCCTGGATATTGATATTCATAAAGATCCACAGCAAAATACTTGTTAAGTTTATAATCCATAAATGACGAGACATATTTTTTAGAAAACCATGGTAGATTTTCAATGGCAAGTCACCGACTCTGCCCAAAATAGTAAGGACCATAGTACAAATAAGATCCTAAATGCATTTAGTGTATTTACCAGAGGAAAAACTAAAATTAAATCACGTAAACACGGCAGTAAGTGTATCGAAACAAAGAAGAACAATCATGACAATACAAAACAAATGAAACAGAGAAGAAAAACATAGTAGCCTTGATTTTCATGTACGACTTCACGAGGGAACGTCAAGGGCATCTGTAGCTTTGACGTGGCGGTCCTTTGAAAGAGTATGGGATCAGAGAGACATTTTCATGTATTCTATCATTCAGATGTGAGGATGCATTTGTGACGTTTTCAGCGTACGAGTTTCAGAATGTCAAAGCAAACCTTTGGCTCAACAGAAAAGAAAGAAAAAAACTCAGATATGTCGGAATTTGTATTACAATGTTTTCTCTACAGTACCGAGGCTTGTTGTATTTGTCTATAGCTATTAATGTCCGACACAATATAGACTATTCTGTAGTTGACGTCAGAACTACTGCCTGGGCCTATGTTTAGTTCGTTAGATTAACTCCCATTTTATAAGTTTTAAAGAAATGTAGATAATGCATGAAACTGAGGAAAAATGAATGGATGAATCATCCATATACTCTGTAATACAAAAGCATCAAGGTTATGCCACCCTAGTAGCTAAACTGCGCGGCGCAACAGTCCGATGGCAGGCCAAGGTCTAAACCCCCGCTCTCGACAGCTGCGAGCCCACCCCTGCTCACCTGGGCGTCACGAGTTGGGTCACGTACTAGAGGATGGGATGTGGTAAGCGCCCCAAATCCGTTACTTTTACCTTAAGTAGCTCTTCAGTTGACCCCTCAGGACCTCACGAGGCTAAGCGCACACCAGACCAGTCTCCCAACGGGACAAAATTGCTACGCAGGTACCAGAAATATAACACGGGCCTCCGCTTGGTTAGTAACCGTGCTACACCGCGCTAAGGTGGTGACCGTATGACAACCTAATAGCCTGTATACCTACACATAAAAATCTGATGTGTAGCACTCACATGACTTTCTCTACTCTTGTACTAACCATTCTTACAAACTCATTCCTATATCTTCTTCGTATTAGTTAAGATAAACATTTGTACAAATTATCGTATTGCTTATTTCCTTGTAGGTGCAAGGGGAATGTTAGAATTCAGTAGGCTTTGTGCGATACTCAAATGTTTGAGATTCTGTTGTATTTGCACACTTAACATATAAAAAAATGAACAACGATGATCCATTTCACGAAAGTTCTAAGCTTTCCGAAACTCACACACATAACAAGGAATATCTCAGAAATGGTTCACCCTACAAGAAAATTTATTGAGACATACATTGTGTACTTTAGCAAGATCTACATTTTTTATACAGTATGATTTGGTCTATTTCTAACGGTTTACCAGTTATGCAAAATTCATCCAGAGTAAATACGACTACAGGGGCAATAGCCAGAAAATTCAAGATATACATTTCATTTGTCATCAAAATATCTCAAACATATGGCATTTTAATCAAAATCGTTAGAGCCATTTTCAACAAAATCAAAATTTTCGAAAAATCTTCCATGTAAAGGGTAGTTTAGGGTGGGGCTATTTTCTTCAAAATCTTCGTGTCGCATCCTTGAAAGACATTAAACTTAAATACCAACTTGGTTTTTAACCGACTTTTAGTTTTTGAGCTATGCTGTCCACAGACTGACAGACTGACACACAGACTGACACACAGACACACATACGGACCTTTTTCTAAAAATGCTTTTTTTGGATTCAGGGGGGTCTCAAAACATGTATTTCCGGTGAAATCTTGACATCGAATTTTTGGGTGGAATACAATACTTCCCCTACTTACCAGTAGAGAAAGTAAAAATGAACAACGATGTTCCATTTCACGAAAGGTTTAAGATTTCCGAAACTGACACAAATAACAAGGAATTCACTCTACAAAAAATGTATTTAGACAAATTCTGTGTTTTAGTGAGATCTACATGTTTTGTATATTAAGAATTTGTCTCTCTCTTGCGGTTTATGAGTTACTCAAAAGTCATCCAGAGTAAACAGAAACTACATAGGCTATGGCCAGAAAATTCAAAATATACATTTCATTTATCATACAAATATCTTAAGCATATGACATTTTAATAAAAATCGTTAAGAGCTACTTTCAAGAAAATCAAAATTTTCGAAAAATTTTCCGTAGTTTAGGGTGGGGCTATTTTCTTCAAAATCTTCGTGTCATATTCTTGAAAGACATTAAACTTAAAAACCAACTTTTCGTTTTTGAGTTATACTGTCCGCAGACTGACAGACTAACACACACACGCGCGCGCGCGCCAACCTTTTTCTAAAAATGCTTTTTTTAGATTCAGGGGCCCTCAAAACATACTTCCGGTGAAATCTCGACATCGAATTTTTGGGTGGAATACAATGCTTGCTCTGGTTACCAGTAGAGAAAGTAAAAATGAATGTTGTATGTTTGTCCTCTATACACTCCTAAACCCTTTGACCGGTTACCTGGAAGTTCGGCATGTATATGTATTTTTTTCATGGAGAAGGTTTGTATGCTATCCATTTTGCTATACGATGTTCACATGGCCTTTTCTACTCTCTTTTCTTTTACGTATTAAATTCATACATCCTTCCCTACTCTCCCTCATCATAAAATTCATAAAGTTTTCTATGGCAAAGAGAAATGTCACATATCTATCACATTCATACGGTTTTTTCTGCTCATTCACACACGATCACATTTCTTTCTCCATTTCCCTTCAACATACAATTCATACAATTTTCTATGATAGAAATAGAAGGAACACATTACATTAACACTATTTTCTTTACAAACTTTCCTTTTTTTGAAATATCATTACACTTCTATCTCTACTCGATCTTCTACAAACAATTCATATGATTTTCTATATATTTGGAATTGAAATGCAACGCATTACATTCATACGGTTGTCTTAACTCACGTTTCTTTTACGAAACATAATCGCATTTCTTTCTCTACTAGCTATTCTATACAGAATTCATACAATTTTCTATATGATAGACATTCACACAGCTACTTGCTTTTTTCCTGTAATATTTGGGGTTGTTTACAGTGCTTTTGCACATTCTTTCCCGGTTTTTTATTTATTTTGTTTACTTTGGGTTACTTATAGTAAAAAGTCTAAAAGATTTAGGGTTAAAATCGTGATTCCCGGACAATGCAGGGCATTTCAGCTAGTGTCTTATAAAGTCCTAGTGCGCAGTGTCCTATTAACGTATTAAAATGTTTCTTGGGGAAACCCCCGTGAACACACAACACTTGCAATAACCCTTAAGTATTAGTTTCTGAACACTCTCTTATGTCTGTAGACAAAACTGTATGTTTTATCAAAACTGTTTTCGGAAACTTCTCCTTCCAAAACTCCAGGAAAAAAATCTGCTTTTTTTATTTAATTGGCTTCTATATGCTTACGTTTAGCGCGTTTTAATCAGACGACTTCTCCAGAACAGTTCGCAACACAAGGGGGATATTTTGGACGGTAGGTATACGTAAATCCCTATTTTCTTCAGATATGCTTCGAATGTAATTTATCTGTTTAGAAACCATTGGAATAATATACATTGTGCAGCTGTTTTAGGATGTATATTAAAGTTTATTTACCTTATAAATACTGTCAATCTAAAGAAGTAACTACAAACCACAATAATAATTATGTATGGTTTTAAAACCATAAACAGAAATCAAAACATCACTTCATACGAAGCTGATTTATGTTTACCATTGCACTAGAAAAATGCATTCCCCAGCTCAGTGGTCATTAGGTCAAAATATATGTCAAGTTCGAAGCACGCTCGCATTTAGATAAGAATGAAGAAGGTTCAATAGGAATAAGCCAATTTAAAGTTATCGTCGTCTATTGCTATAACTTGAATGAAAATTTATGAACTACCTGTAATGACCAAAACAGTAAGAAATTATACGGAGCCATTCAGTTAACAAAACAAGGTGGTCACGCTCGAAATAATTAAGCACATCTGTAATGTCGCTGTTGAAAGCCACAGCTTTGAAATTCACCACAAATCAACCACGATCGTAGCCAAATTTCTGCCATGTGTAACGAACCATTGAACTGAAAGAATGGCCAGACAGAATGGCTGAGAGGAGAAAGGGCACTTTCAGAATGATATTGTCTGCAAACCCCAGTAATTTTGGCTGGAAAAGAATCAGTTTTTCCTTTCTTTCCTTTGAATGAATATTAAGCATTTTAACGTTATGCATAAACGTCAAAGTGCTATATACAGCTCTATGCATGAATTATGGTGATGGTGATGATAATGATACTAATAATGATAATGATAACAATGATAATAATCATCATAATCATAATAATCATAATAATCATCATCATAATAATCATAATAACAAAGGGACAACATGTTGTGGTCCTCCAAACTTTAACCATTAAGTTCCTGAACTTCAAATTTGTGATTAGTTTTGAAGTTCTAAATGAATTGGGCTAAAATGTCATGAATAATATTGAAAATGTTCAATATTTGATTTCGTCCAATTTTTCAAATGTCACTTTACCAATTTTCACTGTCTCTCAGTTACTTAGATCAACTTTCGCTGAGACTTCGCTTAACCCACGCTGTCGCTTCACGAATGTGAACTAGTACAGTTCTTTCACTTTATTCATGTTGTAATTAAATATGCACGACACAGCATCTTCTTCTGGACAATTCACTCGCTGGAGAGTCGAGCTCAAAATTCTTGAATCCCTTCACCAACAGCAAAAAGTCGTCACAAACTCGCTCGGAATATAGCATATTTCGTCGTAAAAGAATGCACTCGCTAGTTCACTAACTTGCTATTTTCATTGTACCACAAGGTCAAGCTACTTCACGGTAAGTAGGAGACTGAAAAAAAAATAGAACGGCAGAATAACGGAGTTTTCAGAACGTTCGCGAGAACTTTTGACTGCCGGCTTGCTTACGGCAAGTTCGAGAAATGCTGTGTTTTTCGAGAAGTCACCGGTGAGAAAGCACGGGTGAGTCAGTCTTAAAGTAGATAGTTTGTGAGATAAAAGGGAAGAGTAGCAGTTGTATGTGATGGAATTGTGAGTGTTCAGCGAGACAACTGTTACCAGCGCGTTTGTCTGTACAGTCGTCGTCGTCGTCGTGAGAGAGCTCTATGTGCAGACAGAGACGGTTGTAACTGATAGGTTGCGTCGAAGTCTTGAAGTGAAGCACTTAGTAGGTGTTGAGTCATTGTCACAGCCAGCTCTTTGTAAGACAGAAAGAGTAAAATAAGATAGAAAAGTGTGTTAAGGTTACGAGAAGACAGGAGAGCTGTATTGTGTTAACGACGGTAAAAGAGAACTGTGCTTTGTGCTTCAGTTTTAGAAGAAAAATAAAGTGACAGAAAAACTAAATGAACAGTCATTTTGTCACACTGGTGTCAGGCGTGGAATTTGTCAAATTGCCAATTGTTACAATATAACAGGAATAAGAAGCAAAGATGCAACAAAAAGGAAGTAGGTCAAAATGGATGTTACAGTAAACAGAACAAGAAAGAAAGGAAGGAAGGAAGTAAGGAAGGAAGGAAAGAAAGAACTGTTTACGGAGGGAATAAGAGAAAGGAAAGAGACGAAGGAATGGGAGAGAGATGCTAGTTAATGAAGAAAGGGCAGATCAAATACAGAAGTTAATCAGAAACTCAGGTATGTTGCTGAGTGATGTGTATACACTCCAAGGTGCCTTTTCGCAAAGCACGGTCACTCACCGCTAATCTCAGCAGGAGTAATTCGCTCACAAAATGGGGGGCATGCCACACAATAAACTATAGATTACAACAGACAAAGCTGTTACATGTGAAAGTCAGTGTTATTATGGAGTTATATGGAGCGATTGAGATACCGATCTATCGATCGACATTAAGAGAAGGGAGATGACGGAAAATTTGGTGGTAAAGGACCAAGTGAGAGGCCGATGCAGAATGAAGATAACTAAAGGTCAGTTCAGTTCAGTTCAGGAGCCAGTGCCAATGCACAGCAGGTTTCATTTATCTTTGCAAATCGACAGTCATATTTCATTGCATCTAGTCTATCGATCAGCTCCTAAATACACGGTCACGAATCTTTAAATGGATTTTGTGAATTTCATAATCGGCTTTGTGAAAGTCCTCTATGATTATAATTCCTCACACCAAGGTCCTTATTTCATTTACAGTCTTAAGGCACTGGGAAATTCTCATTCACAGAAGGCTCAACTTTCAAACTGAAACAGTTATTAATAATGTGACTGAAAATAATTTAACTACATCTTACTGCAACCGTTACTACAGAAAGAAAAAAAAATCAAATAACCTGAGAATACGTTAAACAATGATTTAAATTAAATAATTGAAAAGAATTGATTTCACAATAAAATTCTGATGACATAAAATGTGACAAAAATGACAATTTAAACATCAAAATTGTAGTAAAATGAGAAAATCAGCCTTGTTAATTTTTATCACCTTTTTGTCACAGTTTTCACCTAGTCAACATAGTCTGCACTCTTCCGTGCTATCACAACTCAACTGTTTACTGCTCGTAACCTTGCCTCAGTCCTTTCAGTGTCTTTCTTAGCTTTCTCTGTCTCTTATACACTAACTGGAACGATACAATCACTCGACCCTTGTTAAATATTCTTTACGAGACACCGATACAGTTGTCTCACACTCACTGACACACTGACTGACTCGTATCTGTAGCTGTAACTCTCTTTCCGTGCATTGCCTCGGCTGCTTATATAGAGAGGATGACGTCACAGGAAACTTTCTTGACTTCCACATACACGCCGGCGATGAGGTAGCTTTCTCGAAAGCTCTGGAGAAAACTCTTTTGGTTCTATTGTGCTGATTGTTGCCAGCCACGTACGCACAAACAGTCGCGCGAAGTAGTTTGACCTTGAACGCCTGTGTTTGCTCACCGGCCTAGTATGTGGTGTGAAGTAGCTTAACTCCCACAGTCCCGCTGGCCTACTGATCCCAAGGTCGCGGGTTCAAACCCGGCCCAGGCCGATGGTTTTTAAGTGTGCTTAAAAACGACAGCTCCATGTCAGTAGATTTACTGGCATGTAAAAGAACTCCTGCGGGACAAAATTCCGGCACACCGGCGACGCTGATGTGATCCTGGCAATTGACAGCGTCGTTAAACAACAAAATCATTTTTTTCCCCACAGTCCTTTGTTTTATGCCGCGGCCCGCGTCACACTATGTTTTATTTGTATATTTGTAAATATGTGTCATTCGTAAAAAATATGTTCCTTAATATATGAGAATCTTAAGTACTAGAACTTATCTTATGGTCACTAGCAACTAGAAACCAACGATCTACAAGATTCAGCTGTTGTAATTATTGGGAAAAATTTTCTCATACAGAGAAGCGACACTCAGCAGAATAGCCTAAGAATTCTGAATTCACTTCGTGAACTATTTTAATTTCTGGAAAAAAAAATTAAGTATCAGATTGTTGAACATGACTACACTATATTTAAAATATACATATTTGTCGCACACTTTATCTCGATGGCGTTGCTTTCGAAGACGACAATAGGACTTTTTATGCCTTTTATGTAGCCGTAGTTTAAATTATATCTAAAGGGCCAGAAGTTGCAGTTACCGCAATAGTTTTTTTATTTAGCCAACAGCTGCAGTAAAAGACTAAACCCATGCTCCTGATTTTACTATTTAAAGGAGTTTTCAGTGTCTATGCTGTATCTGCTTCAGGCGTTTACAAAAGTAGTTTGAATTGTTTAAACACAAAAGTATGATAATGCAAGAGAACAGCAAGCAACAAAGAAAAGTACAAGCACAAGTGATAGAATAACACTCCAGTATGGATAACGACGTACAGTTGTTACTTTGGCAAAGCACAAGCCTTGATGACTTGGACCGTATGTACTACTGGACTCCAGGGTTCAAGATAAAGCGCCCGAGTAGTATGCATTTGTTGGGTTGCAAAACATTGTAAATAAACATTCGATTCACGCAGTTTAATGCACACCATTAATGAAAATACGTTGAGTAACAATAAAACAATTTAGTGAAAATTCACTACTTGTATTTATTAGCACAAGAATAATTACCTTATCTTGCTAAACATGAACAACTTCAGATAACAGTCATCACTGCAATTTCTGAGAGCTAGCAGAAAATTAAGTAAATCTTAACCTGAAGGAGCAAGCTGTATTAACAATAGCTGCATGTATACTTGCATGGCACAGAAAACGAATTTAGTAAAATGCACTGTTTGGGACCATCTCTCAGTTTCTTAACCTCTTACGGAGTCTTGTAAGGGGTGAGGCATAACTACTGACCGTTGCATTACATGGCTACAGGCTTGGCGCTGTAATGAGGACAAGGAAAGTGGGGGTGGGAAATAGTAGATATATCTGACCTCGTAGAAAGGCCACGATTTCATTTTCTTTTGATTTATCTCCAAATCTTTAATGTCTATTATGGAAAATGTTGCAAATGTTGCTTGAAATACTCAGCATTTATTGATTTAAATGATTCTGCATTATAATAAAAGTTTTAACTTTGTTTTTAGAATCACAAAAACGTGTAAAGCTTTATAGTAAGTATAAATGCAATATTACAATGAAAAATATAGAAACGATTAATCCTTCTACAATTTATCCCTACGTTTATCCTGAAATAAAAATTCCTATCGAAATAGCTCTATACAGTTTGTCTATTACATTGTATTATAATACAGTTTCTGCTCTCAAATCAAAGGTTTTCTTCTTATACCTATGCAATAAACCACCTTTATTGGGTGGCATTAAAATTTAATTGCATTTCTGTGAATTTGTACAGTTTCTAAAATTTGTCAAACTGTGTTACCAGCTTGCCACAGACTTAATAATGTGGCCACGTGTAACTTCTGATATTTACAGCATGTTATGAAACAAGCAAAATGTTTAGCTTAATGAGTAACGATTTAGTGAGTCGTCAGAAATAATCAATAGTTCCCTTTGATGCCCGTGTGTCATTGGTTATAACTATGCCTAGCCAGTACTATGAATATCGCTCAGTTATTTGACGAGGGTAAAGAGAGTGAGAGAAGGGGAAGCTCCTTAGGTATCGTTAAATAATCGTGATACCCTGCAAGCTACTAAACTCGCTTTAGCATCAAGAGCTTCCACCATTACCAGCATCCATTCTTCACCTACCACAAATCCCTCAACTGGTCACCCAACGCGGTTCACAATAAACTGAATTTTTTTTATCATAAGTGATGCCACGAGTGGTTGTCAATTTATCTACAGAATTTGACTAGCACGAGTTGCATTTATTAATACTATTTTACAAATTAAAGGACATAGTCTATGAAATTTATTTAAATGCTGCATTGTAATCATCAACCTCTTAAAAGAGACATGTTAGAGAAAATTGGATATTAATTTTATTACACTTAAAAATATCTCCAACATAAGATACTTTAATCAAGCTCATTAAAGTGATTTTGAAAAATTAAAGAACATGGAAATGAAGCCGTTTAAAAGGTTGTTACAACGGACTTACAAGTGGGCCTTTTTCTTAAAATTCATTCTTTTATATTCAGGGACCTCAGTAGGCATGGGCGTCGCGAAGGGGGGGCAAGGGGGGGCAAGGGGGGCCGCGGCCCCTCCCTGGAAGTTGGTCAACTTAATGTGCAATCAATTATTGACTATTAAACTACTATTTTAAAAGATCAATTTCTATTTAACACAAATTAATATGGTTATATGCAACGAATATTATAAATTTTGACAATAAAATAGTGAATTGATATTATCTGATGGCAAATTTGAAACATGTGCCCCCCCCCCCCCTGGAAAAATGTCTGCCGACGCTAATATCAATAGGAGTATATATATTCAGCTTAATCTCGAGATAAAGCTTTTTATAAAATTTAAACTTCCACGTTGTTGAAAAAGTTTTGCATGTTTAAGATATACACTTTTCACATCCACATGAAACCTTCGGCTACTGCCTGAAAGTTTTCATCGTTGCTTAGCCAGGTGAGCAAAAAAGTGCATTGCTTTCGAGTCACGGATCTCCTTTTCGCCTCTGATTGCCAATCTCCGGCCAGCATGTTTCACGGTAGTCTGATCTCAGAGTAAAAAGTAGTCATAGGAACATATGTTTTCATCAACACTTCATTTGTTTAAACATGAAATTAAAGACGCATTTACCACACTACCTATATTGCTATTGAAAATTGCAATCGTATTAGAAAATACCCTTGCAAGCATTTATTACTAAAGGTGGTAGTTTGGCTATAAAGAGAAAATTTAGGTGGTAATCCTGAACTTATAGGATCACTCTTGATTACACATTGGGTTAGAAATCTAATAGCACAGCCTTGAGTTTCCTAAACGCTGTTGCCTGACAAGTTTTGTTTTTGCAGGTGAGATTGGTGTTTTCAACTTTAGATTATTCGGGTTTAGAGAGCGATAAGCATGTACTTGTTCATTTCAACAGAATAACTATTACCGGTGTAACTAATACTGATGTTTCTGAGAGATAACTCGAAGCATCTTTCTTACTTAAGTAGTAAAATCTGACAAGTAGCGCTTCCTTGATAATGACACCGTTCAACTGACATAAGATATGCAGAGGAATCGTTTAAATATTTGAACAAACGAAACCAAAATTATCGTATTTATGGACCACAAATAAGGGCAAAATTATATTAGAAGAAAAACTAAACTGATTGAACTAACTGAATACTTGGAAATGTAGTTTTTATCAAAAAATCTGATGTGTTGCATGAATTTCTCTACTCTTATACTAACTATTCTTACAAATTCTTCTTCGTGTTAGTAGACATAAACATAAATTTTCTACCTTCTTGTAGGTACAAAGACAATATGGGAATGTAGTAGACTTTGAGTGGTAGCCAAATCTTTTAAAGCTTTCAAATTCCATTCTATTTGCACGGTTAACATATAAAAATGAATAAGGATGTTCCATTTGACAGTATGTACTCAAAAATGCACACAAATAACAAGGAATATATCCGAAATGGTTCACTCTACAAAAAAACCTATTTGGACGTAAAGTGTGTGTTTTAGCAAGATCTATATTTTTTGTACAGTAAGATTTGGTCTACCTCTTAAGGTTTACCAGTTATGCAAAAGTCAGCCAGAGTAAATAGGATTACATAGGCTATAGCCAGAAAATTCAAGATATACATTTCATTTGCCATAAAGATATCTCAGACATATAACAGTTTAATCAAAATCGTTAGAGCCATTTCAAGACAATAAAATTTTCTAAAAAAAATTCTATTTAAAGGGTAGTTTAGGGTGGAGGCATTTTCTTCAAAATGTTCGTGTCGCACCCTTGAAAGACATTAAACCTACAACTTTGGTTTTTAATCCACTTTTCGTTTTTGAGTTATGCTGTCCACAGACAGACACACACACACACACACACACACACACACACACACACACACACACACACACACACACACACACACACACACACACACACACACACACAGAGAGAGAGAGAGAGAGAGACAGACATCTAATTTTTGGGTGAAATACAACACTTCCCCTTTTCCTATACGTACTAGAAAAAGTAATAAATATGACTTAAAAACACCTGCAAAAGATGCATTTAACATTTTCTAAAGTTGCAGCAGTCCCCATATTATTGTATGGCGGTGAATAATGGGCACTAAGAAGAAATTGAAGGCAAAGTCGGTAATTACTCTTAGGAAAGAACACGCCATTACAGCTAAGTGTTGGCAAACCAAGCATGATATAGATATGACGCAGCCTAAGAGTCCACAAATTCTTGAGGTTTAAATTCTGATGATGGCGGTGGCGGTGGCGGTGGCGGTGGAGGTGGAGGTGGAGGTGGAGGTGGGAGGGCTTAAACTTACACGTTAAAGTGGTACAATATGCTGGAAACACGAGTGCATTTCATTGACATCCAGACATACCTGAACATACCTCTGCATGACTATTAGCTAGGTTTATCTCTTCCGGGCTTGTAGGCCGTGGTCTAGAAGGCATTGAAGATACCACGGCCTACAAGCCCAGAAGAGATAAACATAGCTAATAGTCAGGACGCCGGCCGTGAAAGCCTAAGTTTACACATACCTCTACATGTTAGGAAGACCATATTTGCTTCCTTTGAGGTATTGCAAACAAAAAGATTTGGTGGTGTCTTTTCAAATGATGAATAGTTGCGGAGGTGATACGATTTCGGAAAAGTTCGGCCAGATTCATTAGTGTGCCCTGATCAGTATGAGGTGTTGTGCAATTTAAATCAACCTTCTATATTTCACATTTCATCAGATAATCTCGTTGCAGTTCAGTTCCACTATAATAGTTTCATTAATAAAATGTAACTATAATGTACTTTCTAGTAATAGTATACCATACGATCATTTCAAACATGGTAAGGAAGCTCTTGAAGTGTAAGGATTTTCAGCACTCTAAAGGAACGTTGTCTGACAGTTGACGTATGCGCGCGATGGAACCACACATCACATGAAAAGAAAGTCACATCCAGAACATCTTCATCTTTTTATTATAGGAAGTCCCGAAATCACCTGCAACATCAAATTCAGGCATCGGGTCAATTTCGTAAAGTTGACACTCAGTAGGCTCTCTGCATGAATAGAAACATAACTTCTTTCTCAGAATATCGTGTATATCACCCTGTTACAGCAATCAGGCAGAACGGCTTAGTATGTGAACTAACCAGTATTCTGCCTTGGAAGCCACCTGTGACCTCTGCTGCCTTAGATGGAATACCGGGACGGTCCGCAAGAAGAACACTGCCATTTCCGAATTTTTTCTGTGAGATTATAAGTATAAGCGAAATGTTGCACTTGTTCTGTACTGAAAGACATGCTCAACAAGAACAGTTGTCTCACCGTCAACATCTTCCGTGCTACAAGACTGTTGAATTGATACGTCCTCGTCCGTCAGCAACTCGCCCGACAACCGAATAACAATGCTGCGGAGGCGGGAATTATAATTAACAAATTACAAATCACACACCGAATGCACACAGGAGTAATGGGATGGCATTTGCAACATATCTAGTAAAAGCTAAACTGTAGGTGTACTTTGGACATACGTATATCCAAAAAGCAAAGTACTACTTCTACTGGTATGACAGTAAGGAAATTCTTATTCATGTTTTAAAGTGTTCTCTGAAACAAATTTAAAATGTTAAATATTATAACAAAATGGCAAAATCAGTGCAGTTACTTTTGTATCTTTATTTTCTTCTAAAATGTTTGCACAAATACACGTTAACACAGTCTACAGTCTTTCGTGATATTGTGAAAACTCACAACTGCTTTCTTCTAGTAGCCTCGACTCAGTCCTTTCACTGTCTCTGCACATTCTCTCTCTCAGAGATCAACTTTTGACGATGCAGTCACTCAATGCTCATTAAAATTCCTGTGCGTTGACGCGACGTACCTTTCACGACGACAGTACCGCTCATACATGCGCAGCTGTCTCGCGCTCACTGACACACTGACCGACTCATTTCTGTAACTCCCTCTTTCGCTGTTTCCTCGCCTCCTTATATAATGGGGATGGCGTCACACGGCCTTTTCTGGAATTCTACAAACACGACGGCTGCCGTACAGTTCTTGAAGGCTCTTGAAAACCCTTTATGTTGCCACTTGATTGCTGTTATTCACATGTTTGCTAATGGTGTGAAGAAGCTTGACCTTGCGCCTTTGTTTGCTCGCCGGACTGGTATGTAGTGGAAGTAGCTTGGGCCCGTTCGTCCTTTGTTGTAGGCCACGTCCCGTATCACAATATAAATTTAAAATCTTATTAGCAGTCAGTAGTACAATATTATAGTATAAGAATTTTATATCTTAACTTCTTATAGTTTATGTCGAAATATACACAACTACAAACTGAGCGAGGTAGTCAAGGCAACGTGCACAAATCACATTCGAGATGTGTTCTATTGACCGAACACTCAGAACTTGGCGTTTTTCTGTGGTTTCACCTTGTCACCAACCGAATGCTGGGGTGGATTCCCTACTCCACCGATACCTTTGCTTTCTCATCTCACTTGAGCATCTCTTTAAAACACAAGCGATATATTGTACTTTAATTCTGTAAAAATGTGCCAACAGGTAATCATCTGTAATTTGTCTAGTATGTGTATACACTGAGCTTTAAACAAAGGATGAATGAAAACAGCCAACTCAACAGAGCTATTATTATTATTTACCTGGTTCCACGCAATCCATGTTACAAGCGAAAAAAGAACTAATTGAATAACAGCCGTGGACGAAGCTGCTTTCAAATTATACACATCATTTTGTACTAGAGCTTCAGCAGATTTGAATGTGTAAATAAACGTTCATTCGAAACCAGTTATAACACCTCAAAATCTGTCACAAACTTAACCCACCATACTGTAAAGTTGGTGAAAATCTCTCCTTCACAAGAATAAATAAGTAGGTAAATAAACAAAACTTATTTCTTTCTGATGATTTACTTTTAATAGGAACAAGCTAAGAAAGTCTAATTATTTTCATTTTAAAACTGGAGTTCTGTAAATATCTTTTCCACAGTTTTCGTTCTTCCAAAGGATTAGGTGGTTTCTATATTTAATTTTACTAAAATCTTAGTACTAAAGGAACAGATCTTTAAATTTTTGTTGTTGTAATGCAATATTATCAGGGAGCGGGTTTTAGTAGGTAAACATAGGAATAATATTAACAGCATGGAGCATAGACATGGCAGGTAGTGTGAGGGCTGTGCTTCCTTCCACTCTACTTGTTTACAAGAGCACTGCAAGTGTCTCTGCATTTCCACTTCCTCTTGTCACGGTTAACTTGATGGATTTCTTACTAAAATCCCGTTCTTTGAAAACTATTAATGAACTATTTTGACACAGTTCCACGCCTATTGTAATTGAAAGAACTTCTACTAAGGAACTCGTCAATTTAATTTCAAAACTATAATATATTCAAAATATAATACATAGGTTTGTGCTGTGAAGGGATTTTTAGTTATTAGGCAAAAAGGAGCTGATAGAATAGCATGTTGTAATAATCATTAAAAAGTTATTAAAAGCTAAAGCTACCACAAAAAATTATAGGTACACAAACCTGTGAGATCAATGCCATGGATATATAAAACAAGGATGTTTGAATTTTTCTCATGTGAAACGTTAACAATAGGATATTGACTATGAAGTTAACCTGAGAATTGTATATGTGTGTGATGCCGACCGGCGGCAGCGGCAACAACAAAGGTTCATAGCACAGGCTGTGCGTGCAACAAAAGCGCTCAAGATCAGGCTGCCTCGTCGACTGTTGTGAACGTGTGACAACAATCAGAACGGCAGAACAAAAAGGGATTTTCGAAATTATTCGAGAAGTATCCGGCGGCCGGCGTATTTGTAGAAGTTCGAGAAAGGCCCATGTTGCGTTATCCTCGATAAGTGAGACGACGAGGAGTGAGCAGTTAGTTACGGACATGAGTCATCGAGGAGTCAGTTTTTAGTTCTAGTATGTGTCTCAGATATGAGAGTTCAGTCGCGTCAAAAGGAAGATATCGAAGCAGTTAATGAGAGATGGGTGATTGTGCTGTCAAAGTTATTCTGTTTGAGAGATACAGAAAGTATATAAAGACAGAAAAGAGTGAGTCAAGGTTACGAGAAGAAAACGTTCCGAGTTGTAGTATCAGGAAACATTGTAGACTGTGTTTAAAAGTGAAATATGTTGCTGTACATTCAGTTAGAAGAAAATAAAGTAAGAAAAAGTAATTAGACTGGGTTTTGTCGTCTTTCTCACAATATACAGGTATAAAATAAGAAAATGTAAAACTTCAGTGTTTACGCAGTACAGATTTGAAATTCAATTTTAACCAAATTAATTAAAAACTTTAGAAAATGGTATTGCATCCCTTAATTATTTTTCTAAGCTATTACACGTTCTAGAACCCATTAATAATGTTCCACTTTGCTTTCCCTTCCATCTTGTCATCTCCTTCTGCTTTGCCCATCTCACCACTCGTACTTATTGGCCTTTGTGCGGCATTCGCATACAACTGTCACTAAATCAGTGGGCGAATTTCCTACGGTGTCTCCTATCCTCTTGGCTATTCGGCACTGTGTATATACACAGTTTATAATCAAGAAAATGCATATAATCTTTTGATCATTAATTCCCCTTAATTTCTCGCCAGATTTTACTCCATCAACTGTCGAGTTTACTGTTCATAAAGAATCTGTTTTGAATTCCAATGATCCTTGCGAATGTAGAATAAATGATCCTATAATGGAAATGATTAAGACGTGAGTGATCGTCGAAAATTACACGAGCGTCTTATTAAACATAATATGAGAATTACATAGATAGTTTTTCTACTACATTTAGATATAAATAAATATTTAACATTTAGATGCATGCGAAGGTAAATAAAAAATGTGATAAATCAATTTCTTGATACATATTTTAGATGTGCTTCAATAAAAGTGAATATCGATTCAAGGTCGTAGGTATTGATTTCATAAGATGGAGATAGAAATATTCTTAGTGAATCAGAAGATATGGAATTTAGCAATAATTTACTTCCTGAAAATCAAAGAAAATGTGTGAAAAGTTGTATGACAAGTTCATGATTTGGCAAGCAACAAAAACAGTAGCTGAAGATTATATAGATGAATCTCTTGAGAATAAACTAAAGATCTCAAGCACAGTGCTGAAGTCCATAGAAAATAAAAACACTCAAATGCAAATTCGCCATGTGCTTCAACTAAGTTTCAGAAGGGTTCATAACCAGAAATTGCCATTTAATTGAACCATGCAAAATATGTAGGTACGGATTTTGTATTTTTAAAGTCTTTGTTATTAAACATTTGTAAAATATGAACACATTCATTCGAATTTCATTATAAAGAATGAAAACAGTGAGATAAGGTTAATATAAATCTATATTACTGAATAAACTGTTTTTTTTTTTTTTTTTTTTTTTTTTTTTTTTTTTTTTTATTTTTATTTCAGTGGCCCTGAGTAGGACGCATGCAAGCAACAAGGTCTATATCGAAATGAAAATCTGTATCGAAATGCACTACATCTCGATACAGCTTTGTAACAGCAGATGAGCACATTTAAGTATAGGAGTAAAAAAATGCGTGTATCAACTTGTAGCAAATATGTGTATAAGGATAGAATGGCTGTTTTCTAAGCTGTGCGGAATTTTGCTTTCCAGCAAGGTAGAGAAAATCTAACAAAGACGCGTATCCTAACGGGAATTAAAGTAAAGGTCATGCATTACATGCATGGAGCAAGCATGCTGTATGAACATTAGCATCATTTACAGGTTAACGGTTCCTAACGACCCATGGGAATAACTCCTATAACCTTGCAAAATAAAGTTTGGACAAATTAAGCCAACATTAATTAATTAAATTGCGCTCCGTGGGAACGGTACTATGATGATTATGATACGCTAAATAATGCTGTTTGTGTATTTTCTTCATGGTTTGATGATAATCGTTGTTTGATCACTAAGAGCATGTCACTCCAGTGCGGTGATGCAAAGGAACGAGTCGTTAGCGTTGCACCGTAACGATATGAAGATGCAGTGGTGCAGAACCTATCGAATTATAAACTTCTGGATCTTTTTAAAGTGTTCTGTGAAATTATTCATAATTCAATTTATCTAAAGCTACGTGGTCGTTTTCAAGCCAACTGGCATACAGAAGGTATCAACATTGTCGGTCTTTTTTTCAAATCCTAGGCTGCGCTATCTGTGAAAGAACATTTTCTAGCCTTAACAGTAAAAATATCTTAAGCTGCTTCTATGTAACAATTGCTGATCCATTAAACCTTGCCAGAGAGAAGAATAGTGGGGAAGTTCACCGCAGATCACTACTCAGTGAAGAGTAAAGTGAAATACGCTTGAAGTTTAGTGCTTCCCCGCCCCTATGTTTCTTGCTATGTGAAATTGCTACCAAGACTCAGGAAATGCATAACACCTAGACATTAAATGAACGCTATTAGTTTGCGTAAAGGGGAAAAGGGTATAGGCACAGAGGGGGACACCTTGCTCACTTCGATCTATTGTAGCTACCACCCATCAGGAGGCAAGGATGAAATGAGCGAACCGAAGGTGCCACACAGGGCCACAGCCAGGCAGGCCACAGAGACGCGCCGAAGTCCCAAACAAGTGCTGAGATCTCTTCATCCCGACACCAGGCCCCGCCGAGCAGCCATCACACCGCAGGTCCGGTATCGCACTAAGCTCCCTCCCCCTCCCCGCCGACGGAGGACAAGATCCGACCAAACGCCACCTAGCGCCGAGAACAGCAGTTACCATGCACAATCAACCACGCCATCTCCCCGGCACTGCCAACACTACACGCCTGGCAGTACACCTGAAAGATGATAAGGAATTGGAACGAAGGGAAGTGATGGAAAGGAAACCATGGTATGAAATAATGCACCCCAGAATTCGCCTAAGTGACATGGGGAAACCATGAGTGCGCGGCCATAGGATCGAACCCACGACGTCCTGAATGCGGGCCACAGACGTTACCGCCTGAGCCATCCCGCTCGGTATTAGTTTGCGTAACTGTAAGTTCAAAAGTTTAATATCTCAACATCCAAAAATAACTGGGATCGATATGGAAGTTCACCAGGTTATCAAATGTATTAAAATCAAAAGAAAGAAATTTAGAGCGAAATGGTGCAATAACAATATGTGGTTCGACTCCTGACCGTGGCATTGACATTTTCATCCCTTAGCCTACAATACATTAGAGGAAAGGAAGAAGTATGTACAGTAATATACAACGAAAGATCGCAATTAACTACGAGCTCCAAAAAATAAAAACTCTAAAAATGAAATTGAGTTTCATTCATGGATGCTTTTAACTGCGTTGGTTCTCAGTGCCCCATTCTATACTGGGAGTGAAAGACCGCTTAATTTTACTCAGAAGCCCCTTTATCAGGCTTGACGTTCTTTTATCTGCTGTAAATCTACGTCGCTGGACCACCGGTTTTACTTCCCTTCCGAAGAAGCCATGCTAAGGATTTTTACGCCCGACAAAATCCATCGTCCTCCGCCAGGTTTGAGCCCGCGACATTGGGAACTCGAGGGGCTGGGGCGACTCGCGCGTTACCTTAGCGATCATCTTTTTTACCTGTTAAAACATACAGCTATCAGTCAAGGTCGTGACCAATCTGCGCTCAATGAGCACCAGTTGCTCAGCCCTGGGCAAGTAGACCACAAGGACGACGTAAAAACTACTTGGTGCATTATGAGTTCCATCTTTTACACTGTGAGATAAAATATGTTCTAAAAGGTGAATATCCAAAGCATAAACATTTGCACCACATATTTATGGGTGCGTCCTTGCAGTTCAATACCAAAGGGAAGTAATACGCTATAATTTTGATCAATAAAATGTATACAAATTAGCATTTACCGATGCAAACTTTATGCATTTGTTTATTTGATTGCCGTAACTTTCTAGCCCCTTCTAGAAAGCTCTTTTGTAACTCAATCCTCCTAAGTATGAAAAGAAGCATGGATAAGTATGAAGGATTTATATGTCCTGAACCTCTTCCTCATTGGAGCTATACTTCTCCCGAAATTTAGAAAAGATACAATCGACATACTGGTCATTGTAAGAGACTACAATCCAAACATTCAGCAAGTCATGTGTCTTCGCTGTACGTCAAAGGTCATCCAGTAAAAACAAACTGAGACTATTGTGACCACTTATTTCTGCAAAACCTTCATCTTTCCTTCCATTCCTTGCCTTTTCTAATAAACATTTGTGTGTTGTCAGTTTCCAGTAGAAACCGCAGCAAATGCAACGTAAAATCAAGTGCTGTAGGGTTGAGTTGAAGAAACACAAAGGTCATTTGTACCGTTCTACTGCTACTGTCCTCAACTTTCAGTCATTAGAGAAGAATAGGAGCCCTATTCATATGTTCAAGTGTTTCAGGGTAGGATAGGGTAGGATAAACAAAGTTCGAACGGGGAACTTAGCACCTCGACCTGTAGAAGGTCTTTTATACCCCTGACGGTGCGCCTCTCGGGAGGGAGGAGTGAGATGGAAGGATACAAAGCGTGATCGGAGGAACAACAGCAGAGGACAGGGTATCTAACAGCAACAGATTTGAACTCCCCGGTGGCGATTTCTATTCCGACTTCTCTTCTCCCACCCCTGTGGACTCTAGCTCCCCAAGGGGAGTGGGAACTCGCAGACCTCTCCCAATCCGGAGGAGGAGGTTTTACAGAGAGCAAGCGCCATGCACATTGAAACTCCCGCCGACACTTGGAATTCTAAAACAACCAAGCAGAGTAAAGGTGGAGTTAAAATAGAAGTTGGAGGGTTATAAAATTCGGGGAATGCAAGTATCCCTCCCAGAATTCGCCTAGAGAATCGGGGAAACACCATCGGTCAGGAAGATCGGCCATGGGAATTAAACCCACGACCTCCCGAATGCGAGCCTCACACGTTACCGTGGAGTCAATTCACTGGCTTCACGCGTTTCAAGTGGCGTATCGTTTGTACCTTGCCTACATTTTGCGAGAAGTATAACTTACTCATAAGATAAAGCAGCCATAGTGCACGCCGGCATTTAACGTTGCCGTAGGAACGTGGTGTTTAACCAGGTACGTAAATCACAAACACCCAGGGTATATTAATACCTTGGAAGGGAACAGATAGACAAGGTAACACGGTCTCTTACTTCTGGCAGGAAATAATCTTAAAACCCGCTTGTAAATAGAAATAGTATTGCAGTATGGTAAATTCTGTTTTCCTTGTGAATTTGGGGTCTAGCAGCGAAATATTTATAACACGATACTAAAGATAAATTAAAGAAATAGCTGTCTTCCCATATCACACTGTTTCCTTAAATGTCGTTCTAAACTGTCCTGATTTTCATGATTGCTTATGATCATTGCACGTGTAGAAGTAGTACATATATGCAAATGTACTGCACAAAAGAATCTGTTGGAAGTAAATAGAGCAGTCTATGATACTGAAAACTGAAGTGGCAGTGTTGTTAATAATTTAATGTATGCCTATGTTGGCTGTTTATTCATTGGATTCCAGAGATATGCACCTGGGATGTTGAATGGGATGTGCTATTGAACTTAATCCTTTGGTTTCGTCACAGCGTTGAGTAATCAGCTAATTAGCTCTCACATAACCTAGCTGCAGCATTTAAGTTTTGTACCATCACAACAGGCTTAGTCGCTCGACTAAAAAATCATTGGTTCCATTGGAGATCTTTTTATTATTCGCTGCACAATTGCACGATGGGATGAGCATTTCACAGCGTCATGCTATGCGTTTATTGTTATACCACTGCCACCCGTGTTATCGTGTTCACTATTGTCGTGATGCTTTCAAACTGGTTAAAACTGAGCTAAAAATTCGGAGTGCCACCCTTAGGCAATAATATACACAAACTCATCTCCATCATCGTCGTCATCATCAACATCATCACATCGTCTTGTCACTCTCCGCGGTCCAGAAGGAACATGCTAGCCTTCTTTCTAACCTTTCTTTGGAGAACCTTGCGTAATGAGCGGTTCTTTTCCACTCCACTCCCATAGTCGGAGGGACAGAAAGTCAGTATCCAGTGACGGACACAAAAAGGTGACTCCATTCGGTTCTAGATCATACCTTGAATATTCTGGGAATGTCCTCAGAAGACCTCTTCATTTAGGATGATAAATGGTAAACAGTAAGAGACAGACAATAGCTTACTAAACAAAAAACGTGAATCTGGTTATAACACACAATTTAAGTCAAATACTTTTTTTTATTTTGAGTAAACTATTTCCAAGATACTCTTGATTCTTTGTTTGAATTTGCCAATACTTTTACTTTTCTCAAATAGGAATATGTTATATTGTTTTTCATCTCTTGGCCTTACAAAGAGAACTGAATTTCATAGGCTTCGCATAGCAACCAGCTCTTAAAACGTTTGACTATCGCGTAAAGTCTACCGTATTCCCATATTCCCCTTGCACCTACATGAAAATTAGCAATAAAATACTTAATGAAAATGCTGATTTCTATTAAAATGTAGTAGATAGAGAAGTTAACATTTGCAAAAATGGTTTGTATAAGAGCAGGTATAACTCTACATATATTGTCGAACATAATTTCTCCTGAACTATATTAAAAATCTGTGTTTGAAATAGGTTACGTGGCAATCACTTGGTGTATCCTCTAAGGCTATGGTGTCGCCAAATATTGATATACTTCTTCAACGTAAGCAGTACCAAAGAAGTCACTAATGAACATATGTTTAGCTCATAAGATTTGAAAGTGCTTTTGTAAATCAAACCCAAAGTACATGTAACCAACCCACCGCTACAATAAAATGCACGGCTGGGGGTTAAAGAGAGGCAAAATCCGTGTATATTGGAAAGAGGTAAACACAACCTTCCCTCTTTCGCAAACGTCGGACAGCGCCTGTGCCCATCTACGATATGGTTCCAGAGGGTAGTGGATTCCTATAAATCCTTAGCATGGCTTCCTTCGAATGGGAAACAAAGCCGGTGCTCCCGTGTCGTAGATTTACGGCACGTAGAACCTCAAGTATAATAAAGAGGTATCTAAGCAAAACTAAGCGGTCCTTCACGCCCAGTGTAGAATTGGACGCTGAAAAGCACAGCAGTTAAAGAAACAGAAATGTATTGTTCCCTCACTATAAGTAAAACACCACCACAACACACTTTGAACACTCCTACTTGGTCTGCTTACTAAGATTGTTTTTTCAGAACTTCTAGGTCCACTTATAACTTAATGTGGCGAGTATCAACTTCAACACAATCGCAGTACCCAGTTCCGGTTATACTCATGGTCACCACCACCATCTGCCGGCCCAACAACCGCTGCTGCCATAACGCGCCAGAGGTTTTCCTCTGATTCCATCGAAGTTACGTAAATCAGACTTTTCATGCGGTCCTTCAGGAAATAATCTAGTGGAATCGAGTTGCAGGCCAAGCGACTGGGGTACCAAGGACCTATCGAATAGTTGATCAAGACGATCTCGAACCACTACAACAAACTGAGATAGTGTACAATCATGCTCAATCCTTGAGTCATGACGAATGTTCAGTGGCACATCTCACAAGAGTCCATTTAGTACACGTTGAAGGAAAATCAAGTGGGCATGATCCGTGATGTTAGTTGGAAGGAGTTATAGCCTAATAACATGTAATTAAGAAACTGCCCACATGTTGATACAATGCCGTTGCTGATAATCTCGGGACCCGTAGTATATGTTTATTCGTCAGCCCAAGCATTACTGTTGCGGAAGCTGAAAATACTCTTGCCTGCAAACTTGACTTCATCAATGAAAAGGGTCCACCATGAAAAATCGGGCTCGTTGACCAGCGCTGCAAGAATCACCTGAAGAAGTGGGCTCTGGAAAAAATGGCTACACTTTCTGGGGATGATAAGGATTTAGTTGTGTCTCATGAATAACCACCAAATAGTACTTGATGCAGTTAGTTTTCTCACTATCTTTCGAGTACTCGTCGTCCTGTCCTCGTAGGGTACTTCAATATTGGCTCTTCAAACTTGGGAGTGTGGCGACGCCATGGAGCACTACAGTCGGAACTGTGTGTGGTGAGCTACCCGTTCCCACGAGATGCTCGTAAATATTAACAAAAAGGGTGTACGAAGGTGTAAGAATATTCCAATCATAATTGGCAAGCAGCCCTGCAATTACACCAGGTTTCGCCGTACAGTGATATCGGCGTATTTTCAACAGCAACACCCCCCGCCCCTACCCCCAATGAATTACAGTGATACTTCTATTAAAGAATAATCAAATGTCAAATGTTAAATGATAGGTACTCTTTTGGGAATCTCAGAAAGTAAACTGAATAACATGCAAACAAGCCTTTAATAAACATCTAACATCAGATGATCACAGAACACATTATACCCTAGTCCTTGCCGTCGAAAAGGCGGAAAAAATTAATGTGTGTTGTGACTATGTTGGCATTTGTGGACAGCACTTGGCAGACCATGTTTACCTGTTCTTCAATGATTTTTGACCGAGCTGTTGACATTATTTATATTTACAAAATGGTTTTAGTGTAAGATACATTGAAGCCAACTACTTAAGAATACCTCTGTCTGTTTATTATTTATTCCAAAGAGAGGCTATACCTAGTAGGATACGAAGGCAAAGAATCGAAACATCGCACTTATTACTGTGTTTTGTAGAAAATGTGTTAGATACATTTATATTATTACAGTAATTTTTTGTCTTTCTCCTAAAGTTAAAGTTATATAAAATACATTCAAAATGAAAATGAAGCATTTTATAGGCTATTCGCAGAAGATGCAAGATATACTTATATTTTTCATTCAAATATCTTAAACAAATGATATTTAAATATAAGTCGTAACATTATAGGAGAGAATAAAAAAGATTAAATATTTTTCCACGTATAGGGTAGTTTGTGGAGGGAGAATATTCATGTCGCATGCTTGGAAGATGCTGAAATTGAATATCAAATTTGGTGTTGAGGAAACATTAAAAGTCTTACCTGTCTATGTTATTTTTCTTAATTTCAATACCCATTGTGGTAGAAACTATTTAAGACACCAAATTGAAATGTTGAGAGCATACAGAGTCATGGCTTCTAAGCTAACTGGCGTACTGTTATGCAATATGTGGATTGCTTATTGAGAAATTTCAAATGTTTTATTAAACTTTATCAGGTAAATAAGTAGCAGAATTCAGGTACTGTTTTAATATAGATCAAAATGTAATTGCCTGCATTCAATAGTTTCCGAGAAAAAGGGTCATTTATATTAGAAAATGCCATTCAATATAAAAACAGTTCAAAATAAAAAATGGAGAACAAAAAAGTACAATTATATTTACATAGGAAGAAACACATTGGTTTTCTTAAGTAACTGTTATTTTCCCCTTTTCAAATTATCAAAAATAAATAAAAATGTATGCTAAATTATCTGCAAACTAAAGCGGAACTGGGGGTTGTTATATTTCGTGTTTTTCAAAACAAGACAGTGTGCAACATCATCCACTGTCAATCACAACTCTTAGAGACATGAACTAAATTAATATGTACCGGCATTATGAGATTTCCATATGCTTCTAAAATAGTCTCTGAATAGAGAGCAAACATCCTTTCTTCCCTGCTATCCTAGTCACGGAATGCAACGGCCCAAACCTGTTCTATTGTCCGAGATCTAGGGATTTCGTAGGTTATTCCATTGGATGAATTTCAGGATGGTTAGCAAACCATGCCCTCGTTAACTTCGAAGTGTGCAAATTGTTGTTATCGTGCTCGTAATTAATGGTCGGCATTTCCTGAGTTGGATAAATAGCTCGGACGGTTGGCAACACACTTACTTCCAGGACCACAATGTATTCATCTGAATTTATGTTGCTTGACACTCCAACAGGTTCTCCAAACATATGTGAGGTCATCCATTCCCAAAACATGAGACTTAATGTGCCGTGCAACGATATCCATTGGAGGGTGTATAATATTTTGAACGTCTCGTGTAGGGATTATGCCTTCTCGTTTGTTCACACTGCAGTATCAACAGAAAGTCATAAGGGACTCAGCCTTCAGCCTTTAACATATGCTCTTAGGCAGCGTTACTTGGGAACGAGATTAACCTATACGTCTATCCAACAGAGTAGCCGCTGCTTCGCTATGGGAGAGCTGACTCGTAGTTGTATCATCCTCAGTGATACCTGCCATTTGCATTAGATGATATTTATGTCCTCAAATTGCATCTATAGATTATAATCCATTTCCGCCATTCAGCTAGAGCACTTACTGAAAATGCAATATACACATAAGTAAAGGCAAGCGGACTTGGTTTAAAATTTCAGTCAGTCCTTACATTGTCAACAATTTTGTGTACAACATATTGTATTCCATCCAAAAATTCGATCTCGAGATTTCACCGGAAACATGTTTCGAGGTCCCCTGAATCAAACAAAAGCATCTTTAGAAAAAGGTCCGTGTGTGTATGTGTGTGTGTGTGTCTGTCTGTCTGTCTGTCTGTCTGTCTGTCTGTCTGTCTGTCTGTCTGTCTGTCTGTCTGTCTGTCTGTCTGTCTGTCTGTCTGTGGACAGCATAACTCCAAAACGAAAAGTCGGTTATAAACCAAAGTTGGTATTTAAGTTTAATATCTTTCAAGGATGTGTCTCGAATATTCTGAAGAAAATTGCTTCACCTTAAACTACTCTTTAAATTTTTCTAAAATTTTGATTTTCTTGAAAATAGCTCTAACGATTTTGAATAAAATGGCATATGTTTGAGATAGTTCTATGACAAAATAAATGTATATATTTAATTTTCTAGCTATAGCCCCTGTAGTATTTAGTCTGGATGATTTTTGCATAATTGGTAAACCGTAAGAGATAGGCCAAATCTTACTATACAAAAATGCAGATTTTGCTAAAATACACAATTTACATCAGAATAATTTTTTTTGTAGAGTGAACCATTTCGGAGATATGCCATGTTATTTGTGTGAGTTCTGGAGAACTTGTACTTCTGTCAAATGGAACATCGTTATTCAATTGTTTATATGTTAACCGTGCAAAGAGAATGGAATGTGAAAGCTTTAAAAGATCTATCACTCAAAGCCCACTGCATTTCCATATTCTCCGTGTACTACAAGAAGATAAACGATAAGATAATTTCTGAAAATATTCATCTCAACTAACACGAAGAAGATAAAGGAATAAGATTTTGCAAGACTGGTTAGCACAAGAGTAAAGAAAGTCATGTGAGTGCAAGTGAAAAGCATTTGATAATGAAGAGAAAAGTTCAAGAAAATATAGCTAAAAGCACAGCTATTCTCACAATTCTTTGACAAAATGCTGCCAAAATGCACAAAACGAAGGGTGTTCCATTGTGGCAAGTGTGTATGCGAATAAAGTCTGTAAAATACAATTGGAGTCGATCTTTTATAAATGAAGGGTTCTTAAAAAAAAAGAAAAGAAAAGAGAGTTACTGTCACTTTAACAGCAGCAATGTTACCTGATTCAGTTGTATTTACACTAAAACCTGCAACATAGGCACGTAATTACTTGATAGGGTTTCAGGTATTTAAGGGTGTTTTCAAAATTTGATTTCATAAACGAACTTCAGTGTAAATTATCGTAAGCTAACAAAGTTCTTACAAGAGCAAATCAGATGTATCCTTCACTTTGATGTCTGATATTTTATGACTGAATTTTGCAAAGCATTATATATGAAAACATAATAAAACAATTGGAATTAATAGTAAACTTTGTTTTTCTATTTCAATTCATGAAATATGCAAATTGCATTTTAGTATTAAAGGAAAAGTTAAAATTATACGCAATTTAAATGCGCTTGCCTCAGATAACAGCCTATTTTTTAGTAGTGTGAAGTAAAAAACTGGTTTTTCGGGTGGCTGCTTATATAATTAAAGTCCACATTTTCCTGCAACTCTGAGAAAGTCGACAATTATAAAAATATGATGTACCCTTGTCCTTCCGGAAACATCCTTTCAATAGAACCTCTCAGTAATCCGCTTCTTGTAATCAGAACAATGTGATCTAGATTTTGTGCCCACCCCTTCAGATCGGTCAGGAGTATCTAATTAAAATCGCATCTACGGAGTAATATACTGTTAAAGACAATTCGCACAAATCATACAAAATAAACCGTTCGCTTTGCGAAATACCGCTCAGAACTAAACATCACATATGCGCTGTCGCTTGAAGCGATAGACCATCACTAAACAGAATTCTATTTGGAAAAATATTAAAACTTTTACAACATTAAAATAAGAAGAGATACGGCACCATGTCCACTTACCTTTCACCATGGGCTTCATCCCAGGGGAGCTCATGTGGCATTTTGCTGGACAAAGCGATGTCTGGGCGAGTTTTCTCGGGATTCTCCGGTTTCCCCGCCATTCATTCCATCAATTGCTCCAGCATAACCTTTCCTTTCATTCACCTTCATGAGATATGTTGTTCCTCGCTCTCATTCTCCATTTCTTTGATCCAAAATCCGCCTGCTCCCCGACAGCCTTCTGACCGCAGGCGCTCATTTGTAAGACCTGGGAGGTTGTAATTCTTGCACATGGGCAGGTTAAGTAACTAAATGAAAGAAAAGATCTGGTTTCTGTAAAATCTTTGATTATTTAACACGCATACAAATGGACATCTACACAAAATATTGCCTTTTAAGAGCTTCCAAATTAAAGTGGAGAATTTAACAGTGTTTCCTACCACATAAATCTATCTATTAACATACGAACCAAAACTTCGATATCAAGACTTTACTGAAATTCCTGAATACGGATATTGTTTTTCATTAAAGGCTTCCTATGCGTCATCTGTTAGTCTGTATTGGTATGTACAGTATATGAAGGGTAAACAGAAAAAAGGGGGAATGTCAAGGTAAAACAAAAAGTGAAATAACACTACCAAGATATATTTTATGGGCGGGAGAATAGTTTAAGACAATGTCCAAATAAATAAAGCTAAACGTCACTGAAATATAACGTTTCAGAAATCATGCACAATTGATGAAAGGGGAATGCCACCACAAAACGACAAAAGGGGAATGTACGCTTAGCAGCACTTAACAAATTTAACATCAGTTTTGGATATCCTCGCACGGGTACGTACTACATTTATGCAGCTGAGGTTAAAACTAGAATGTCACAAATAAAATTATTAACAAAGATTGTTCAAAGAGCTGGACTATTTTCAGTTTTCTCTACTGTGTAATACATCATGTATTCTCACGTAGAGAAAGTCACGTGAGTGTAACGCATGACTTTTCTCTTTCATTTATATGTCGCCGCTAACATCTAGGTCATATCTGTGGCTTTGCCTTTTGGAACAATTGCTCATAGCGATGATGTTCACTCGTTTTATTGTTTATCTTAGGGTTGTCTTTATATTCACACACAAATCCACATTATCTTTTAAACTTCCAGGCTCTAGGGAGGGAGGGAGATAATCCTGGCTAAAGAAATATTCCCATCCTCCAGCCGGGAATCGAACCCGGGACAACTGGTTTTGGAAGCTAGCACACTGACCACCAGACCACAAAGGCAGTACAGATGCTAACTTTTATTATACCCAATTTTATACAACTTTTACGCAAGAAGGAATAAACGAAAAATTACTATAGTTAAACGTACCTATAACTCAAAGTACACTATTTGCGTGAAATGGCGTTTTTACTAGTATCAGTCGTTTACGACATGTTCATTACTGTCAATTTTACATTTTAGCACGTGAAAGTTTGTGTTTGTGTGTCGTTCTATTGCAAATCTCTCAGAGTTACCACTCTTGTTTTATTCACCATGAGCTCATTAGAAGCACAAGTTGTGTGATATTAACAGAAATTGTGTTTGCATGTTGCATTCAAACAACTATATTTCTTAACTTTTGTCACTATCTAGGCGAACAATGTACTGGGATAAAATAATGGTGTGGTGTGTGTGTGTGTGTGTGTGTGCGCGCGCGTGCGTGCGTGCGTGCGAGAGAGAGAAAGAGAGTGCACGCGCGTGCGTGTGTGTGTGTGCGCGCGCGCGCGTGTACCGTAAATTTTGGCATAGTTATTGTGAGCTGGTAGTGGAAGTAACCATTTTTTTAATGTTACACATATATTACTTTCTCTACTAAATTCAAAATTGAAATATATGTTTTAGGGCCTCCTAATCAAAAAATAAGCATTTTTAGAAAAAGGTCCGTGTGTGTGTGTGTGTGTGTGTGTGTGTGTGTGTGTGTGTGTGTGTGTGTGTGTGTGTGTGTGTGTGTGTGTGTGTGTGTGTGTGTGTGTGCACGCCTGTGTGTCTATCTGTCAGTCTGTCAGTCTGTGGACAGCATAACTCAAAAACGAAAATTCGGTTAAAACTCAAAGTTGGTATTTAAGTTTAATGTCTTTCAAGGATGCAACACGAAGATTTTGAAGAAAATTACTCCACCCTAAGCTACCCTTTAAATGGAAAAGTTGCAAAAATTTTGATTTTCTTGAAAATCACTAACTATTTTGATTAAAATGCCATATGTTTCAGATATTTTTATGTCAAATGAAATGTATATCTACAATTTTCGGGCTATAGCCCATGAAATCCTATTTACTCTGGATGACTTTTGCATAACTGGTAAACCGTAAGAAATAGACCAAGTCTTACTATACAAAAAATGTAGGTCTTGCTAAAATACACAATTTATGTACAAACAATTTTTTGTAGATTGAACCATTTCGGAGATATTCCTTGTTATTTGTGTTTTTGGAGAACATACTTCTGTCAAATGGAACATCGTTATTCATTTTTTTATCTGTTAACAGTGGAAAGAGAACAGAATTTGAAAGCTTTGAAAGATTTGACTATCACTCAAAGCCTACTGTATTCCCATATTCCTCTTGCACCGACATGAAAATAAACAATAAGATAATTTCTGCAAATGTTTATCTCAAACAACACGAAGAAGATACAGGAATAAGAGTTTGTGAGAATGGTTAGTGCAAGAGTAGAGAATGTCATGTGAGTGCAACACATAAGATTTTTTCACATCTGTTTGGGCAATTATAATCTGAAAACAAAGTGTGTGTGTATATATAAGTAATAAGTACTTAATAAGTACTTATATATAAGTAAATACTCCATAGTAAGTAAATACTCCCTTATTAAACCTACATTTCTTTGAGGCATTCGTATCAGCAATGCACATACAGGAATACTTTTCAAGCTATAATATAATTAATATTCCACCAATTGCTCCATCATCACCTTTCAACTCATCCATTTCGCCTGAATTTCATATCATCCTCTTCCTCACTATCATATCTGGTGCTTGACTGACCTCTCGCTTCCAGGTCTTCACTCTGTCCGGTCCGTAGTTTCCTCTGCTCCCCGTCAGGCACCTGACCCTAGGCACTGGCTTGTAAGTTCCACATAAGGGGAGGGTAATCAGATAAAGAAGAAGTGCTTACGTGTTTCTTTTTGGTGGCGGTTTATTTTAAATGCGGATTGTTGGTCCTACTATCTATCTCACATGAACATAATAATTATGTTCTCTCGTATTACCTGATTCATATTTGTAGTTTTCTGCTCTGGTTTTTATTTGTGTGCGTTTTATAACATATTCTCTTTATGAACTAGAATTATTGAATGTTGTATACTGTTGGATGTGGAGTAATGGATACTTCTGAAATCCTTTATCATCATAACTGTTCACAGCAATTGCAGTTTCTGCAGTTATATTCGACTATATTTCATGTCTGTCATTTAGTTTCATAACCGCTTTAAAACAAGGTCAAATACAGCTTTAAATTATTGCGCTGATGAATAACCACTTTCTAAAGCAACTGTTTACATCTGGTAAGAGCCATTACTTCTACTTCTCTGGAAATTTTGCGGAATTGCACTTATTTGGCTGATCCTGCGAAATGGCAACGCAACCCTAACGCAATTTGCATTAAAATGCCGTCATTCAACAAACCCTACCGAGCGGGAATATTTACCCCGTTCAATTCCATTTTCAAAATCCCCAAATCATTGTCTGAAGCAGAAGGTGAGCCCAAGCTTGCTTTGCTAGGCGCCCCTCATAGCTCTCGACTGGTCTGCTATGTATTTAGTACTCCTACCCCACTCTATCCCTTGGGTCCTAAGATCGATCCTCAGAACGTCCATTTACGTGATCCAGTTGTTGGGGAGGGTCGCTCCCTCGTCACTCTACAATATCCCCCCGCCACCCCTTGCAGACGGGACTCCTTCACTCAACTGCAGACATGATCAAACATGGTACAACGTTGGTCCGCATTGAATCCAACCAACGGACTCCACCCTCTTCAAACATACGCACGCAGTCGAATAAACGGGACTGTGCATCAGCCCTGTTTCGATCTCTTTTTCTCCTAGTTGGATGCGTTGTACAGAGTATTAATGGATATACTTCCCACTTGGTATAAACACCCTGCTTTGGTAGCGGATCGGACTCTGTTATGTTCCGGCCCTTACCAGAGTTCTGAAACATACAGACCACTTTCGGTAAGTAACATCGTTTAGAAATACTAAGCAATTCCTCCGATTGGACCATGGCTCGCAGAAAGGCTTTCAAAGGCTTCGACTTTGTAGACTTTCTCATGAAACATCGGAGCAGGTAACAGAAACTTCATGACTGTTACGGAGGCAAAGACATCTCTGGCTTAACTAAACATGCAATGAACCAAAGAAATGCATACAGCTAGCATACTTGATTGAAGAGTGTAAACAATCTGTAATCGTATCAACATACGTGAGTTGTCTCTCTGTAAATTTTCTTCATATGTGTATTAATCTGGTAAAACTTAATGGCATCTACAAAACTAGAGGCATTTTGTGTAAACTTTTCTCCGAAAACAAATGATTCAAGAAGTTGAGATTTTCAGCTTCAGCTCTTAGTAATATTTCAGCTTTTAAACTGTTTATCTAAGATGAAATCGAATTGAAACTTTTGATTATAATTTAATACAAAACTAGTGGCCCAACATAGCTTTAGCTGCACATTAAAGACTGCAGTTTGTTGAAAGCATAAATCGATTTTTCTAGAGTATTCATATACGTATAATTGCACAGTACTTAAAATACAATAATATGCATAAATGTTACCTTAACTTGATTTGTGACTATGGATGTTAATACCTTCGTTCTCTTAGTTTTCCCCTGCAATGATACTTATAGCCTTGAGAGGTTAGCTTTCATTTTGAATTTCAACATGTACTGTTTTCTTTATAAAACATCCTTCAATTCCTGGACCTGATGAGAGTTAGCACCATTTAACAGTAGATACTAATTACTGATTATTTATTTGTGGCTGCGGAAAATGGCAACACGAGAATAAATGTCCTATCGCAATTTCGCTCTTAAAATGCCTTGCTTTATATGGTTGCGTATTTCATTTAATATACCTACATTGGACTTTTCAATAGAGCTTTCATTTTGAATAATGTTGCGGCCTAAGAGACATCCCTTTCTTACCATTCGCATTCTACTTTTGTTGTCGAAGAATCCTTTAGCAGCGCACCAGTGTCATGAACGTCCTCTTAAACGATAACTCGTTATTAAATACAGAACAACATATGCAGAAAATGCAGCATAAATCAATACAACACATAAAATAGAACAAAATAATATAACACACTTTTAAGATTATGCAGTCTCCTTTTTGGTGGATAAGCATTTGGTGACTTGGTTATCAACACTAATCAACGTGACTGCGGTAAATAATACTTTCTTTTGCTTAACTCCAATAAAGTATATAGATTGCTGTGGACTTAGAACAGCCAATGAGTATGGAATCCAGGCATATTTTACAAACGTTTGGCCATTAACGAAAAATTTTTTGGAGTTAATACTTTTGCAATATTGTGCAACTATGATTCTTACAGTTTTTGTTCGTTGTTGTTGTTGTTGTTGTTTTTTTTTTTTTTTTTTTTTTTTTTTTTTTTTTTTTTTTTTTTCCCTAATACGTTTCCAATAACCTTTTGCGCCTGATGGTCACCAATGAGATCTTTTTTCTGCAGACATTGGCGATGGAAAAATTAATCGTAAATTGCAGGATATAATAACTCCTATAATTTATATTTTGATTTTATTTCCTTATTATTACCTACTCTAATTTTAGCGCTCTGTATACTCTCAAGCATTGGATATTGCAAATTCAGTTTTGCTTTCTAGCCATCTTGCATTCTTTTATACAGATTTCAGTCATCCTGTCTTTTCGCACTTTTCCGAATCGCTATTTGTCCTTAATATATGACCATTGTTTTCCTAAAGCCTCTATATTTTTTATTTTCTTATGAGGGCTTACAAAGAAAATCTGACGTGTTGCACTCACATGACTTTCTCTACTCTTGTACTAACCATTCTTACAAACTCTTATTCCTGTATCTTCTTCTTGTTAAGATAAACATTTGTGCAAATTATCTTATTGCTTATTCCCTTGTAGGTGCAAGGGGAATGTTAGAATACAGTAGGCTTTGTGCGATAGTCAAATGTTTTAAAACTTTGAGATTCTGTTGTGGACAGCATAACTCAAAAACGAAAAGTCGGTTAAAAACTAAAGTTGGTATTTAAGTTTAATGTCTTTCAAGGATGCGACACGAAGATTTTGAAGAAAATACCCCCACCGTAAACTACCTTTACATGGAAGATTTCTCGAAAATTTTTATTTTCTTGAAAATGGCTCTAACGATTTTGATTAAAATGTCATATGTTTGAGATAGTTTTATGACAAATGAAATGTATATCTTGAATTTTCTGGCTATAGCCCCTGTAGTCGTATTTACTCTGGACAACTTTTGCATAACCGGTAAACCGTTAGAGATAGACCAAATCATACTATATAAAAGATGTAGATCTTGTTAAAATACACAATTTATGTCTAAATAAATTTTCTTGTAGGGTGAACCATTTCGGAGATATTCCTTGTTATGTGTGCGAGTTTCGGAAAACTTAGAACTTTCGTGAAATGGATCATCGTTGTTCATCTTTTTATATGTTAAGTGTGCAAAGACAACAGAATCTCAAAGCTTTAAAAGATTTGACTATCGCACAAGTCCTACTGTATTCTAACATTCCCCTTGCACCTACAAGGAAATAAGCAATAAGATAAGTTGTACAAATGTTTATCTTAACTAACACGAAGAAGATATAGCAATAAGAGTTTGTGAGAATGGTTAGTACAAGAGTAGAGAAAGTCATGTGAGTGCAACACATCAGATTTTTTATTGGTGTGGTAATCTATACTCAAACTTTCAAGATTAATTTGCAAATTCATTCGCAACTTAAAAGTTTATACTTATATAGATGTTAATAAAATCTTATCAAAAATATAATTCTACTTCAATAAATTAAAAATCGGGTATAAAGCTTAATCCTTGCAGCTTTTATACTATCTGAGAAGAGGCGCACATACATATGTTTAGGAGAGAGGAGTTTTAAGTTAATCATAATTGAGATTTAGCTTAAGGAGTATGACCTAGTTTAATAAATTCCAAGAATTTCTCATTAGCTGCATCCTGAGACTGATTAATGAGTTTCTATAAGTTTAAAATAATTTAATTTACCCATATTATTAGTATGATTTCTAAGGCACACAATAAACACTAAGAGGGGTATGACAAACGAAATTTCAAATGGTATTCGTTCCATTTAAATGACCCAGTAAAGCTTTGATTTTTAAGAACCGCAGAATCAATTAAATCGGAAATAAACGGAATACCTCAATTTTGATTACTTTATACTATCTCCTTCAATTCAAATCTTTTAAGACAGAGGTGTCAAATATGTCCAATACAAATAATTTTAAACCACATTGTTTGTTTCCAATTTGTGAAGATTGCGTTTAATGGCCACAGAAATCAAATAAACACATGAATAATATATGAACAACACATTTAAATACTTACCCTTCTATATGTATTATTAGCTTATTATTTCTCAACTAGTTAAATATTTTGTACTAATAAATAATCTCAAATTAGGCAATAGTAACTTGGTTGCATGCACAGTACGGAAAACAAAACACTAATTGTTGTCATATGCTACGAGTACTTTTTGTTGATGATGAACCCATGCATGAAAAAAGGAGTGGCGCTTAACATGGTTTATATAGGTCACATACCAGTTCAATCTGGAAAAACTTAAAAGTTGTAACAACGAATGTTTCGGAATGCTAAAGAACAAGTTATTTACAAATTGTGTGTTTCTGAGACATTTTTATTGCGGTAAGACTTGGCTCATCTCTTATGGTCTACTAGTTATACAGGATTATACAAAATTCATTCAAAATGAAGATTTCAGAGGATATTTGCAGACAATTCAACATACATATTTTATTGGATATGAAAACTTCTTAACATGCCTAAAAATGTATGCAACAAAACAGTTCCGGTACGCATTTCAGGCAACTATTATAGTAAAAGCTCATAACAGCTAAAAAGTTAAATACACGTCTTGAGGTCCCCTGAAAAAAAAAAGCATTTGTAGAAAAAGGTCTGTGTGTGCGTGATCTTTGTGAACAGCATAGCTCAAAAATGAAAAGTCGGTTAAATACTAAAATTGGCCCTTAAGTGCAGCATATTTCAAGACGCGACACGAAGATTTTCAAGAAAATCTTCCACCCCAAATTACTGTTTACATGGAAAATTTGTCGAAAATTTCCATTTTCTCAAAACTGGCTATAATAGTTTGATTAAAGTACCATGGTTTTAAGATATTTTCGTGACAAATTAAATATAGCTCTTGAATTTTATGGAAACAGCCTCTAAAGTCCTCTGAATGACTTTTGCATCACTAGTAAACCGTAAGAGATACATAAAACAATACTGAGCAGAAAACGTAGATCTCGTTAAACGCACAATTTAGATCAAATAAAGTTATTTATGAAAATAATTACTGTCAGATATTCGTCGTTATGGTTTAAATTTTCAAATACTTTCTTCATATGGAAAGTCGGTATTCGTTTTTTTTTTTTGTTTTTTTTTTTGTTTGTTTTTTTTTCCATGTGTTGGCCATGCTAAGATGACGGAATTTCAAAGCCATCACATAGCGAACAGCTCTTCAAAGATTTGACTATCACTCTAGTTTAATCTATTGTGGTTCCATTGTACCTGCAAGTAAATTTATAACAAACCCATTTCTACAAACGTTTATCTCTATTAACATAAGGTGGATAGAAGAATAATAGTATGAAAAATAGTTTATACAAGAGTGGGTAGAGAAAAGCACGTGAGTGCTCTGTTTAGAGAATACTAATTATCAGCTCTATACGTAAAGTTGCATGGATTTTCTATTGAGATGTTTATTTCATAGTTCTTAGAGCTAGGGGTGTGCCCAAAAGACAACTTCGCCCACAGGCCTAACTTTTTCCTGCGGCAAATAGCAAGGGTCAAGCTTTACCGTTTAATGAATGAGATTTGGGCTGTGACGCCATCGGAAGGAGAATTGCTAAGGCTTCAATAATGCAACCGATCGAAAACGGTGACGTGTACAGGCAGGGATGTAAAGTGTTCTTTATTAAGTGCTTCCAAGCTACCTGTTCGAGCCAAAACATTCCCTAGTGCCGCTTTTGGAAACGCCAGATGCGATTGAAGGTTGATAAATTAATATAACATTTACAATTGGTACTCTAGGTATGTAATGAAATTCCTAAAAAACACCATGCCATCCTCGAAGATTATCGATTGAAGTTATTAACGATTACACTTTAAAATGCTGATGCTACGCTATGAAAGCGTCACTTGTTATGTACACTAGTAGAACACCCTACAATTTGAAATTAAGACATTTAATTAAAACTCCTCTTTGAAGATTATCAATTAAAAAAGATTCACTATTTGTATTGAATAATTATAAATTTATAACATTAGGAAATAAAATTACTCTGAATAATATTTTATAGTTGCAATATTGATCAAAGTTAAAGTGTAATTCAAAATTTGAACTCCGTAAGTATTTATACCGGGTCGAAGGTACTGCCTCGGCGATACGTTAACCAGGGATTTTACACAGTGAGTGTATCAAATATGTCCGGGCTCTAATGACGTAGCTGTCGACGGGCCCTTAAACCCTAATCACTCACTCACTCAAATATGTCCAGTAAAATTATTGTCAAAAAAGAACCGCTTCGCCGAAAAAAATAATAATTTGTATCAAATATTTGGAGTCATCTAGCTTCTTGACGAATTGACACAATGGTTTATTATTTCACTAATTGTCGCACAGGCATTGTGCAAACAATGCTATAGGTCTTTTTATTTCAATCCGAATGAATTTAGTCGCCATTTAATGTTAACGTGACGTTGCCAAGTCTCTCTTAAAATTAAGCGTTGCATGAGATTTTAACTTCAAATTGTGGCTAAATTCATTCGAATTAAGGTAGAAATACATTACAGCATTATGCACATGTTTGCGCGACAGTTAGAGAAATAAGAAACCATTTATATCCATTTGTCAAGAAGCTAGATGGCTGCAAATACTTGGCATAATTTTCTTTTCGGCGAAACGATTCTTTATTGACAATAATTGTATTAGACATATTTATTACGCTCATCATGTAAACGTATGGGCGAAGCAGTACCTTCCATCCTGTATATTTTGTTGTTTCGTAAATTTCATTCTTGGTAGCTTCCAATTCAGAAAGGCTGAACTTGTTAGTAAATGTTTTACGTATTGAAGAAATGCATTTGCATAAAGCACTCCGTTATGCAATTTAGACAATCATTAAAATACTCAGATCACTGACTTAAAAATGTATATTCAGTACTTAAAATATGAGGCGTGTTTTTAAAGTAAGTACCGTTTAAATATTTTGCCACTGCAGCGCTGCAGTCCAGATTTTGTGTATTCGCGATGTCTTCTTTCATTCATTAGGAAGCCAGACCAATTGTGAGCGACCGTCACTTTGTTTTCTCCCATTGTTTCAGCGTTTTGAAATGTTCAAAACAATCGATCGACCCGCCGACTATGAAGTCAGATCAGTGATTCGTTTTTTGAATACGAGAAATGTTATGTTAGTAACCATTCATCCTCAATTGAGTAAAGTTTATGGGGAAGCAATGAATGACAATGCCTGGCCACACACAGTCTAAACTCAATATCTGATCGCATCATTTGGTTGAAAAAATTTGACCACCCTCCCTTCAGTCCCATTTGATACCAAGGGCTTTTAATCTGTTTCCTCATTTGAAGAAGTTCCTTGGTGGAAAACATTTCAACCACGATGATGTTAAAAAACAAGTGCAGACTTGACTTTTATCACAGGCGGTATCATTGTTTGATAAAGGCTTACAAATACGCCTCGTAATGTAAATCAATGGAAAGACATTCTTTTCTTTTTTCTTTCTTTGTTTCTTTATATGATGTTAAAACTAAGGTCACATCGGTATCTTTGTCTTCGGAATAATTGAAATGAAAATAGCCTAAAAAAGCCCCGTGGAGGGCAAAGGCCTCCTATCAAAAGGGAAAGCTCATTTATCCTAACGTGGTTAGCTACTCCTGGGAACAATTACTGACCGGTAAAGAGGTTTATAATTGTGTTAATCGTTAGGTTTCTTATGTTGTATTAGGTTTTCTCTTTTAGCATTAAGTCACACACTCTAGTTTACGCTGACAGATTCTAGAAAAAATATTGAACATTGGCAGGTAAAGAAAAACGCCTACCTCGAACCGGAACGGAATGCCACACCTCAGGATTTGAAGGCCTACCACCAGATCACAGAAACAGTCGGCTACAAATCTTTCTATAGAAAATAGGAAAAATTTAATGTATGTAAACATTCTATGTGAGTGCTTATGTCCGATCAGGATTTTTCATTTTATTAGGTTTATGTATTCTGTGGATTACACTTTTTACCTTTACTTAAAGATCTGGCTGTATTTATATTTGAACGAATGTACAATTTGAGAAGTGCATAAAGTTACAAAAGAGACATCGAAAAATAAAGTTGTAAATGCATTAGCTTACCGTTAATTGTGTGCGGAATCTCGGAAGATACGAGGGCAGAATCAGCAACTCGTACTTCGCTATTAATAAATTTACGTTTAAGGCATATTCCTTTAGCGTGTTTACAAATACGGAAGACATGGTCCCTATGCTCCCACAAATACTCTGAGAAAAATCTGATGTGTTACACTCACATGACTTTCTCTACTCTTGTACTAACCATTCTTACAAACTCTTATTCTTATATCTTTGTGTTAGTTGAGATAAACATTTGCAGAAATTATCTTATTGTTTATCTCCTTATAGGTACAAGGAGAAAATTGGAATACGGTAGGCTTTGAACCATAGTTAAATCTCTTAAAGCTTTCAAATTCCGTTCTCTTTGCATAGTTAGCATATAAAAAAATTAATAGCGATGTTTCATTTGATATAGGTAAGTTCTCCAAAACTTACACAAATAACGAGGAATATATCCGAAATAGTTCACTCTACAAAAAATTATTTAGACATAAATTGTATGTTTTAGCAAGATCTACATTTTTATATAGTAAGATTTGGTCTATCTCTTACGCTTTACCAGTTATACAAAAGTCATCCAAAGTAAACAGGACTTCATGGGGTATAGCCAGAAAATTCAAGATATACATTTCATTTGTCATAAAAATATCTCAAACATGTGCCATTTTAATCAAAATCGTTAGAGCTATTTTCAGGAAAATCAAAATTTTCCATGTAAAGGGTAGTTTATGGTGGAGCAATGTCGCGTCCATGAAAAACATTAAACTTAAATACCAACTTTGGTTTCTAATCGACTTTTGGGTTTTGAGTTATGCTGTCCACAGACTGACAGAAAGACACACACACATGGACCCTTTTCTGAAACTGCTTTTATCGGATTTAGGGGGCCTCAAAACATATACTTCCGGTAAAATCTCGACATGGAATTTTTGGGTGGAATACAATACTTCCTCTGCTTTGCTATACGTAGTAGAGACAGAAAAATGGCCAAAGTATGGGATTGTCGGCTCGTATAATTCCAATCGACCATCCTGAATGACCATCTTTCTACCGCCAAAGGGCCCCTTATACTCTAAGTAGCATTTCCAGAACTTGGGAAACCGTCTGGAAGACGTTAAGAAAGTCAAGAGGTTTCATCGATGTTTCACATCCTTTTCGTGAATATCAGGTTATTTCTCGCCCTTTATTTGGAATAGTCGGGACTATACGAAATTACAATTATACTCTACACAGTGTACAATAGTTTCTCAAACAAAGGAGGAGGCGAATGAAATTAATTATTTGGTCTCTCGAGTTTAAAAAGCTAACAGTGTTTAAATCTGTTACTTTTAAATAAGTATGTTTTGCTAAGAAACCCAATAGCTGCGAAGCTTCGTTTCGCTGCATATCTTAAATGGCCAAGAAGCTGTGCTTGAGCTATTGCACCCAATTACTCTTAATGTCGGGACAAGAAACCTATTTCCGACCTGTCGGTACATTTTTGGAATACAGTATGTTGTCATTTGACAGCAGATTCAACGCTCCCTGGATAGGTCAGGGTGGACCCCTTGCACACTCACCTTACCTTACCATACTCCACTTGATTTGTGTTTGTGGTGCCACATGACATCAATGCTTAATGAAACCCCTGAAGACCTTGTAGCATGAATAATCAGCGCAGCAGCTGAAATTAGGGAAATTCCCTGGCTCTCTGAAAGCGTACGACAACGCTGATACACAGGAAGTCAGTAGACGTGTTCCAGCACTTGTCAAAACAGAAGTAATGGATTCATAATGTTTATCCTAACTTTGAAGCACTTTTTATTTCCCTTTGGTTCGTTTTGTTTGTATTTTTCTGCATATTTTAGCCAATACAGTGAACCTTCAGTTTTCATATAGCTTATTACTTCAACCACATTCCGTAAAAACTGACATAAGGATTAACCTCTTCCACAAAACTAAGAATTCCTTCGATTGTTCCTTCATAAAACATCTTTGAAACAAGGTTATCTATACAATTTTTAAAATCTGATGTGTTGCACTCACATGACTTTCTCTACTCTTGTACTAACCATTCTTACAAACTCTCATTCCTATATCTTCTTCGTGTTAGTTGAGATAAACATTTGTACAAATTATCTTATTGCTTATTTCCTTGTAGGCGCAACGGGAACGGCTTTGAGCGATAGTCAAATCTTAAAGTTTTGAGATCCCGTTCTCTTTGCACGCTTAACATATAAAAAATGAACACCGATGTTCATTGTTTTCCGAAACTGACACACATAACAAGAAACATTTCCGAAATGGATCACTCTACAAAAAACTTTATTCAGACATAAATTATGTGTTTTAGCAAGATCTACATTTTTGTACAGTAAGATTTGGTCTATGTCTTACGGTTTACGAGTTATTCAAAAGTCATTTAGAGTAAACAGGATTACATAGGCTCAAGCCAGAAAATTCAAAATATAAATTTGATTTGTCATACAAATATCTTAAAGATATGTCATTTTAATCAAAATCGTTAGAGCCGTTTTCAGGAAAATCAAAATTTTCGAAAAATTTTCCATGTAAAGGGTAGTTTAGGGTGGGGTCTAGTTTCTTCAAAATCTTTGATTCGCATCCTTGAAAGACATTAAACTTAAATACCAACTTTGGTTTCTAACCAACTTTTCGTTTTTGAGTTATGCTGTCCACAGACACACACACACACACACACACACACACACACACACACACACACACACACACACACACACACACACACACACGGACCTTTTTCTAAAAATTTTTTTTTCTTGGATTCAGCGGTCTCAAAACATATACTTCCGGTGAAGTCTCGACATCGAATTTTTGGATGGAATAGAATACTTCCTCTACTTAGCAGTAGAGAAAGTAAAAATCAATGTTCTAATTCAGAAACATTCTATATATCAGATGTTAAGCAAATAAATTGGTCCCTAGTTACTAAACTTGCTATGGTGCATGTAAATTTGCATGAAGAATCTGCTGTTTGTGAAGCGTAGCGGATTTGTTACAACCTATACCACACTAATTTACTTTTCTACTTCTACTGCTTTGTGCCACTGAATAGAAATTTTAAGAATGCTTTTCAAAGAAGTTTAGCTCACCACTATCCTGTGATACTCGTATGTATAGAACGTATTTCTATAGTACATTTCTGAGTTTCACAGTTGTTTCATAAAATTCTTAAATAGATTCTTACGCAAATAAACTTCTAGAATAACTATGGATTACACTTACTCCCCTTTTATTAATTTTCTGGAACTTTTACTAGGAATTAGACGTGAATGAACCATATTGTCTATGTGCTAAGTTTTGTCAATCAGTTATCAATAAACAATAAACCCACCGTGGAATTTCAAACATGTTTAGATCTTTAATATTAAGTTTTATTTACAGTCCTCACTTACTTTAGACAATTAGGACCTGTTTCCGGAACAATTTCTCCCATCTTCAGCTAGCAACTGACTGAATGATGTATCTTTAATAATAAAGTGTTTAACCTCACTTGTCCAAAATACTTATTCATTATTGAATGTCGCATTAAATATTAAATAACTAAATTCGTTTTTCTTTCATATTCTGCAGCTATATAAGAGAATTCATTACAAAAATGTGTCTAGCTTTTCTTTCAAGTAACTGTGAGAAAATCGTTCGTGAACTTTACGATTCAAAAATCGATCTAATTAGTCTTTTACAAAGCACGAGGTTTAGACAACATTCTTATTATTTTAAATAATAAGAATCTAATTTATTGAGCGAGTTGCCTCACGTGGTTATGCTTGTAGCCCGTATTCGGGAAATCCAAAATTCTAATCCTTTAGGGCCATCCAACCACATATGGTTTACTTTGGGCATTAGTCGACTTAACTTGTTTGATGAAATTTTACTCTCTTGATGAACAGAGCAGGAAGAGATGTTGCATTCTGCCCATAATTATACATTATATTTCATCTGAAATACAAGTTTTGAAGTCCCTGAAGCATTTTTAGAAAGAGTCCATGCGTATGTGTCTGCGTGTGTGTGTATTTTCTGTTAATAGCATAATCCAAAAACAAAATAGCCTATACATACCTAATTTAGTATTTAGGTTCAGCATCTTCCAATGTTACACCTAAGATTTTCAAGAAAATATGCCCCCATCCCAAACTACCCTTAAAATGGAAGATTTTTAAAAAAATGTAGATTTTCTCAAGAGTTGCTCTACGATTTTGATTTAAAAACAGTATTTTTAAGATATTTAAATGACGCAGTATCTTGAATATTCAATAATTTGTATTTTTAAACTGCGTTGTTTCTTTCAACACATCAAATGTTTCTATTATTTATTTCTTCTTCAATTTCCTTTTTCAAAAGCAGGCTCTGATTTGCAATATGCAAAGAGCATGCTCTGCTCCAGTGTTTGCTTGATTCTCTACAGGAGTCTGAATCAAGGCACTCAGAATATATGCCCTAAAGAGGAGCAATTTGATAAAGGCTTCAACAAATTTTAATAAATCCAAAATAACATGGAAACTAGTGTCGCTCGCTGCGTGAGATAACTATTGCTAGGGAACACTGCAAAAAGATTAGCTCTTTTAAACTTCAATACATTACACCATAATGTTTCTGCATTGATAATTATCCTAATAAGCACTAAAAGCACAGAAACACTATACTTCTTTTAGTAGTTCATTCAAGAAAACCCTAATTTTCCGATACTGAAAAATACAGTCTTTGAAAACAGATGGTCTTAGTTTATGAATACGCTTTTGTATACATTGTGATATGTTACCTTCAGTCTCAGACCAGTTCAGTTGTGCATAAGAAACATTTTATTCCGCATGTATGTAATACTGTATTCCAGTTGCATGTGCCAAATTACTTGGTTGTGAAATAACTGGTACTTCTAGGGCCAATGTATTTCATTTATCTGCATAGAAAGCAGATTTGCGTCACCTTTAAACCCGTTGCATGACAAACAAAATAACTTAAAGGCACGCCGCGTAAGTGCCTTATGATTCTCGATTCACACGCACAAATGCACATCATCTGACTACTAAACACAAACTATGATAAATAAAGCAATGGTTGAAATAAGCCAGCTTATACCGAGCGAGATAGCTCTGACCTTGAGTTTTTCGCGGTTTTCCCTGGTAGGTAGACAGATGCTGGGATGGTTTCTTATCTAGCACTATTCCCCTTCGTTCAATTCGCTTTCATTGTTTTCTTTCCATCTTTAAGATGTACTAGGTTTCATGGGGTATGACAGTGCCGGACAGATGGTGCGGTTGCTTGCTCAAAGCAAATAGTACTCCCGTGGGCTGCTTGTTCGACAGGTCGCTCATCATCTTCTCCATGCAACTCCAGCAGTGGAAGGTGTCTTCGAGCCTAGAAGTGCTAGGGATTTCCACGTGTCTCTTTGGAATATCTGCCTGTGGCCTGCAGATTCCTGTGGTTAATTTCATTCCATCCTCCTGGCGGGGTGGTAACCACGACAGATATATATATAGATCGCAATGTACAAGGCGTCCCCCTCTGTTGTATAGCCTATGCCTCTACCCATAAGTGAGCTAGTGGAAAAATGAGGATTGCTTATTCATTATATGCACCGAATTTAGCGCCACTGTTTCCTTCAGCGCTGAAATTTTCTCTCACCTCAAGAAGGATTCACATAAACATTTCAAGAACGTAATAAGCTATTTTTAATACTGTAATAAGTGCAATAAGTTTAAAAGGACGTAGGTAGAGCTATAGAAAAAAATGATTGAGCTCATTAGGAGAGCAGAATAAAGTCCAACGTCGTGTTGCTGCGCAGTTTACACAAGTCGATATTTCCAACATGCAGCTAAGTTTATTGATAGTCTCTGTTCAATATGTTATCGTCTGTCGGATACACAATAGGCTGTGTCTTGAATCACCACACGCATGTGCAACTGTGTCTGACATACGATAACATATGAGCAGACTATTAATAAACTCAGCTACATGTAAATATTGTCTTGTGTAAACCGCGCTGTAACACGACGTGGGACTTAATGCGCTCAATCATTTTTCCATGGCTGCACAACTGAACCTTATATCCTGAAAAACTGAATCAATGTAGTCGAAAACCAATACATCAGTATTTAATTAAACAGTAAAGTTTTAATACTTGCTTATCTTTGTTTTTGCTTTAGAAGGCATTAACTCAGAACTGCCTCCAACGTAAACAATTTTTTAAAATGCTATGACTATTTTGTTTTTTATAATATGTATGAAATACTTCAAATAAATGTTATGTAAACCATACCATGAAATATTTCAATGGCTAGGAAGATTCAGAAAATAATTGCCATAAAATAAAAACGACAGCAGGATATTTTAAATCCAAAAATATAAAAAAATAGATGTGCGGCATTCACATGACCTACTCACTCTTCTATGAATCGTCTTACAAAATGTCATTCTTCTACGTACTTAATCGAGACAAACGTTATTTGCATATTTTCCTTTTTTCTTTATTTTTTCTGTAGAAGTTTAACGTCATTTACCTGGGTAGGCTAAGGCGATAATCGAATTCAGAAACGGATGGATATGTAATACTTTGAAATTCTATGTTCCTTGTAGACCACGGGAAAAATATTATGTTTTCATATTATTTTCTCTAATTCTAGCTTTTACAAACTCTTCTTGCAAAGCCAATTAGATTTGAGTCCAACTGTGATCAGCCTGAAGAAGGGGATGCAGCAAGAAAAAGGTAATTTATGAACCCATTATTTCCTATTGCAAGATCAAATACAACCTAAAAAAGATCTCTGTTACTGGACGAAGGACAGAAGCTAGAGGGACAATACCCAAAACAGTGCATCATTTTTGGTTAGATTATGGCCTGGACAAACGCCTACAACAGCAATCCTGGCAACCAGGGGATCAATTCTTACCAGTGAAATAATTTGTGCTAATAATCATGGTATTTATATATTTAGCAAATTCATTGAAATTGGCATGTAATACTTTAACTGCGTTAATTTTTTCAGATATTACATTTTAATATGCAAATATTGATACTTATTATTTATATTTCCTTGAAGTTAATTACTAGTCATTTAATGCGGTGCAACTAATTTTATATATGTAGTTGTAATACTTTAAAAAAGATGTTTGTAAAGTATACTTTGTCTTCTTGGCAACCCTCAAATGAGGAAAGTACACTAATTATTAAATGATGATCACTCTATCTATTTCAATTAGTCGAGGAAAACGTTTGCATAAATCATTTCATGACATATTATTGGTCTGGATGAAAAGAATATAACGATAATTGAATGTTTAGAAGAAGTTCGATATGTGCTCGGGCCCTAATGACCTAGTTGTCGATGGGCCCTTAAACCCAACTCACTCACTCACTCGATATGTGCTGACCTTGAAATTTCTGGCTTTTTCGTTATATCACGAGAAATAACTAAATAATGGTAGCACTTTAAAGAGTGACAAAAGTATTGAAAAAATCAAATCAATAATAACGGACATTTTTGGGTTTGGCAGACGCCACAAAAAGGACCATTTGAAATGTTGTGTGTGTGTGTGTGTGTGTGTGTGTGTGTGTGTGTGTGTGTGTGTGTGTGTGTGTGTGTGTGTGTGTGTGTGTGTGTGTGTGTGTGTGTGCATGCGTGCGTGCGTGTGTGTGTGAACAGCACAATTCAAAAACAAAAAGTCGGTTCAATACAAAAATTTGGTATTTAATTTCTGCATCCTATAAGACTGTGGGCACGAAGATTTTCATGAAAACCCTTCAAGCCCAAAGTTACCTTACATGGAAAAAATTTCGAACATTTTTATTTTCTTAAATATGGCTCTAACACTTATTAAAGTATTTACCTACCATACGTTTAAGATATTTTCACAGCAAATGAAACTATACATCTTGAATTTTCTGGGAATATCTTGTGAAATCCCCTTCATTTTGGACGACTGTGCATAAAAGTAAACCATTAAAAGATAGACAAAATCTTAGTAGACAAAAAGTATGTTTCGTTAAAACAATTTATGTCAAACAAAAATGTTTGTATGGATGACAATTTTCGAGACATTCCTTGTTATTGCTTTGCATTTTAAAATATGAGTTTTCTTAAATGAAAAGTCGTTTTCCCTTTCTCTCTCGGCTATGCAAAATGTTTGGGATTTCAAAACCATCACATAGCGACTAGCTCTTAAAACGTTTGACTATCGTTTAAGCCTACTACATTCCCTTCTACCTGAAGGAAATATGCTATAAGCCTATTTCTACAAAGATTATCTCGATTAATATGAAGCAGATAGACGTTTGTAAGAAGAGTCTGCACAAGAGCAGAGAAAATCATGTGAATGCAGCACATCAGATTTTTTATCCCTTCTCTTGGTGATGTAAAGAGAACTTAATTCAAAGTCATTACATTGCTAGCCGTTCTTAAAGGATTTGACTATTCCTCAAAGTCCTGTATTCTCCTAACCCCATTGTATCGTACATCTTGAAAATTACAGATGTTTTTTTACGAATTAACATGGTATAGATAAAAGAATAAGAGTTTGTAAAAAAGGATAGTTTGTACAAGAGTGAGTAGAGAAAGTTAAATGAGTGCAATACATCAGATTTTAATTGACTGTTTAAATCTTGTTTTGAGTTTAAATATTTAATTATTATGGATGTTCACCGCTAAAAGCATTGCGTAAATAGACATATTCAGCAAAGATTTTCTGTCCGCAATATACAATCACCCTGTTGCATTTCCTTTCCTCGTTTTTGTTTAATTTGTCAACATCCATATGCTGTAGAACTGCTCCAGTTGGTAGTTTTGTGCCCTTTCACAAAGCAACGCCTGTTTTGCCAAATCAGAAGTGTTTTCCCTTCATAGAAGCGGAACAGGTGGAAAGACAAAAGGCGGACACCAAAATTTTCCGATGTAACTATGTGCGAAAATGAAGGGCATGCGCGCACGGCACGTTTTCTCAATTCCTTTTATGTGGCCAGAGAGAAGGGGGAACCTGCGCGGAAACGGGGAAAGAGTGCGCGCAGGAGGAGAATACAGGCGGCAGCTGGGGGAGGCGGGGGGGGGGGGGGGGGGGGGTTATACTTCGCGTTTTGATACACGCACCACAAACTATCGTGCTTTGCTTGGAATCCCCTTTTTCGCAGGAACCAAACCCGGCTTCAGAGCCTTCGGGAACATTACTAACATCAGGATTCATTTGCATTTGATAGAGGGATACTGTGCACGAAATAACCGTGATATGGCTGTTTATGTTGAGAAGGTCAGGTTTCTACAAGCTTCCTTTACCTATCCTACCTAAAATAATTCCATATGTACGTAAAGCAGCTATTGAAAATATGTTCACTGTTTTTGCATTAGGATTGCAATTGACCCTAAATTTTATTTCGATATTTCATCGGAATTACACGTTTGGAGGCTCCCTTAGACACAAAGACACAAAAATGTTCTTTGTGTGTGTGTGTGTGTGTGTGTGTGTGTGTGTGTGTTTTGTGTGTGTGTTTTGTGTGTGCGTTTTGTGTGTGTGTGTGTGTGTGTGTGTGTGTGTGTGTGTGTGTGTGTGTGTGTGTGTGTGTGTGTGTGTGTGTGTGTGTGTTTGTGTGTGTGTTTTGTGTAAATATGCTTTGGGGAATTGTACATTAGTTAATGCTTCTGTTTGACCATTTATAAGAGGTCTTATTTTGGACTAGCTTTAAATCAAATTATCCGCTAAATATGCTTACTTTCTATGCCACCTATATATAGCAGGTAGAGGAAGTATCGAATACCATAATTCAAAACCGAAAATTAGATAGATTTCAACATCTCTTTATGTGAGAAAAGCAGTTTTATTTAGTTAACGACGAATGAAATATTTTAGTGCTGTTGAACGCCCATTCTTACTGCAGGTGCTACCACAACTGATGACATTTCAGCCCTATAGAGTTTTTTTTGTTTTTTTTGTTTTTTTTGTTTTTGTTTTTTTTATTTAAAACAAATGCACCCATCACGTGTCTGAGATCCTGCGATGAAAAATAAATGTATACATATGCTCTGCCATCTAGGTATAGCTTTATACGTCGAAGCAGAAAGAATTCATCTAATGTAACTGCTTTGGTTAATTTTAAATTGCTTCTAAGAATGACAATTTAATGTGAATAATGTAAGTAAATAAGAGAATTGTTTTTATACGAATATTGTAATATTTAAACTGTGTATGTAAGTCAATAATCAGCAGAGGGAAAGGTATTTTTTGTAAAATGAAACTCTGCCTCAAGGATGTAGTATGTTTTGTTTTGTTTGTTTTTAACATGTTTCCCGATTAAATTGTTAACCAAAGTTCTAATAAAATAAGTATGTTTTTTAAAAAACAAGTATGTCCGCGTGTTCACTTTTATGTCTGAGAGAGGCAGATAGGCTTTGCCTTGGTAACTTCGGTGAGCCAATTTTGCTCCTGGAAGACAGAAAGTTAAAAATATTATAAATGCATTTGTATTCTACTTACACCACGTATTTCAAGAAATAATTTTGATATTATTTCAGCAAGCAAACTCTCAAATTATGCCTCATCTCTAGCAAATTCCGAAAATTGTGCAACTGAATTAAATGTAGAAAATTGCTACAATATGGGCTGTTGAAAGTTTCAATCAAGTTATCACTTATTAGAAATTAACGATGACCAGTTGATATTGAAACTCTGATAGATATAGCATGCTCTATGCAGGAACCAATAAGTAATAAAGTAACTGAAATAACACTTCAAAGTATAATGCGTAAATGATTAGGAAGTCCAAACGAACAATGCAACAACCTTTAATTGTATCAAAAAGTTATTATTGTTTTAATAGGAGTAAGAGATGTAGCTTTATTAAAAGAAGCATAGTAATTCATTACATTAAATAAAACTAGCAGGTTAGAAAGGAAGGTGAAACGTATCAATTAATTTAAAGGTATTTATTTGAGGGATAAAGAGATATTAGTTATTCCAATAATTTAGGTTTGCCACTAATATTAACCTCAATTAGAATAAAAGAGTTTTGAACCATAAGAATATATTATTATGTTTGCCATACGAATATCAAACGGTGATATTGTAATTCAAATTGTTAGAGTTGCTCTGAGGAAAATATTCTTTCTATACTGAGATGTTTATGGTGAAAGTAGTTTGATGAAAATCTTCACCCTGTATCCTTGAAAGATGCCGGTCTTAACTACAAGATTTAATATGTATTCGAGTTTTATTTTAGAAGTTACGCTGCTCTCTCTCTCTCTCCCTCTCTCTCTCTCTCTCTCCCTCTCTCTCTCTCTCTCTCTCTCTCTCACACACACACACACACACATACACACACACACACATACGCAACAAACGTACAGACATACACGGTCGTTTTCCTAAGTATGTTTTTATCTTCATTTTCTAATTCAGAGAACCTCGATTGCTTTTCTGGCAAAAGCTCCTTAGCAAATTACCATATTTTCCTTAGCCACCACAGGTAATCAGAAATTGCCACTAACGGTGCAGTTAACCAATATATGCCGTTAAATGAAACGCCATTTAACTGCAATATACGGACTGTTGGGGCAAAGATGTAGAAATTTTGAAAATTTGTATCATAATATGAGGCAGCGCCGTGGCCGAGCGATTAGACCGTTCGCCTACCACCTAGGCGGCCCGGGTGTGATCCCAGGGAGCGCATGTGGTATTCGTGGTATACGAAACGGCGTCTGGGCAGGTTTTCTCCGGTTTCCCACGCCACTCATTCCACCAATTGCTCCATCACCTTTCCAATCATCCATTTCGCCTGAATTTTATATTCTCTTCCTCACTATCATACCTGGTGCTTGGCTGACCACCAGGTTCCACTCTGTCCAGTCCATAGGTTCCTCTGCTCCCCGACAGGCGTCTGACCCTAGGCACTGGCTTGTAAGTCCTCCGTATCGGAAGGATAATCAGGTAAAGATGAAGGTACCTTAATATGTAACCACTTCATCATGTTAGGTTCTCTCTCTCTCTCTTTCTCTCTCTCTCTCTTTCTCTCTCTCCGTTTAACAGTATTCTTCCCAGTTTTCCCAATCACATAGTTTACTACCTTCTGTTCTTTCCGAGATCGTAACTGCGTCGCGAAATCAACAACGCCTCTCAGATTGACTATCCGTTTCGCTTCACACCTCCATGCGCGATGGATAATGTCAAGTATGGGCGTAGTTGGAAATCAATTATATAGCCACAGTTCTCAAAGTTGTTGGCTAATATAGTTGGTTTGTTAATTGCGCTTAAAGACCATTAAACCATTCGAAGGCCTACTTTTTCTGAAAAAGCACTAAATTTTAGTTAAAATCAAGCCACAAACTGTGTGTTTACTAGCCACGGTGTTGTTTATAGCAGTGAGTAGTAGGTATACGTAACGGCTGCCTTAGAGCGTGACTCGGGATCGATTCCGGACGGGACGGTCCTATCATCAGAGGTTTTCCCCAGATTCTCCTGTCTTTGACTAAAAAGCTCTTTAACTGACTCTAGATAATTTGTTTTCCAGTCTTCAAACTGGTAATTTCATTGCTGTTTTGGAAAAGAAGTTACAAAAATACATCAATGTTTTGTTACTGTACGGGTACGCAAATCATATTACTTTCTCTACTGGTAAGTAAGGGAAGTATTGTATTCCACCCAAAAATTCGATGTCGAGATTTCACCAGAAATATATGTTTTGAGACCCCCTGAATCAAAAAAAACAACAACACATTTTTAGAAAAAGGTCCGTGTGTGTGTGTGTGTGTGTGTGTGTGTGTGTGTGTGTGTGTGTGTGTGTGTGTGTGTGTGTGTGTCTGTGGACAGCATAACTCAAAAACGAAAAGTAGGTTAAAAACCAAAGTTAAGTTTAATGTCTTTCAAGGATGCGACACGAAGATTTTGAAGAAAATAGCCCCACCCTAAACTACCCTTAACATGGAACATTTTTCGAAAATTTTGATTTTCTTGAAAATGGCTCTAACGATTTTGAATAAAATGCCATATGTTTGATATATTTTTATGACAAATGAAACGTATATTTTCAATTTTCTGGCTATAGCCCCTGTAGCCGTGTTTACTCTGGACGACTTTTGCATAACTGGTAAACCGTTATAGATAGACCAAATCATAAGATCTTGCTAAAATACACAATTTATGTCTCAATAAATTTTCTTTTAGGGTGAACCATTTCGGAGATATTCCTTGTTATGTGTGTGAGTTTCGGAAAACTTAAAACTTTCATGAAATGGAACATCGTTGTTCATTTTTTTTATATGTTAAGTGTGCAAAGAGAACGGAATCTGAACGCTTTAAAAGATTTGACTACGGCATAAAGCCTACTGCATTCTAATATCCCCCTTGCACTTACAAGGAAGTAAGCAATAAGATAATTTGTACAAATGTTTATCTTAACACGAAGAATATATAGGAATAAAAGTTTGTAAGAATGGTAGTACAAGAGTAGAGAAAATCATGTGAGTGCAATACATCAGTTTTTTTTTTTTTTTTTTTTTTTTTTTTTTTTTTTTTTTTTTTCTCCCCTATTACAAAGGGAAACCTCTACTTCCAAACTTTTGAAAGCTAAAGGTTCTTGCTTTTTTGTGTTAACTCCTCCAACATATTTTCATATCGGGCGGTGAATGAATGAAATGGGTAAAATTGTGCTCAAATGAGCCTGAGGTCCATAGAGCTTTAAGTTACCCGATATTCGTCTTCTCAGGATAAGGGAAAACCTCGAAGAAAAAAAAAACTTTATCCAGACAACTCACTAAGTGAGATTCGGACTCGTGACCTCTTGAACGCTACCACCACGCTACAGAGGCGGGCTAAGGGTTCTTGTGTCTCATGCTGTTGGACAGAGAGGAAGTTTATTGGGTCGAATATTGTTTAATGTTTTCTTGTTAGTTCTTAGGCTGGACATAAGGTAAGTTTATCTTCTTTAGATTTCCAAGCACATTATGCAGTTTCCTACTTTCAATCATCATCTGGTATGATCTGTTTAGTTAAGTTAGTTAAACTTTCAAGAAAGAATTATCCTAATTTTTAGGATACTAATATTTTTCTTTCTTTTTCTGTTAGCTTTACTGTGGATTTCAATATATATTTATAAATTAATATTTTGTTTTATAAAATACCATAAAAATACCTACATGTTATTAACCTTTCAAATTCAAAACCATCACACAGCGACCAGCTTTTAAAGTATTGGAATATCGCTTAAAGCCATATTTAATCCCATATTTTCCCTTGCAGCTATAATAAAATTAGCAATTAGAAATTTCTGATATATTCTGCAACTTTTTTCACAAAAGTCATGATCAAGGAAATATTTATTTTGACATGAATTGTCTGACGAATGACTTTATCACGCAGCACATTTTGTATGAAAAACAACTTCTCTCCAACCTCATTGGAGCATGGGTCTAAAGTTAATTTTTCTGTGGATTTTTCTCCCTCTAGCACTGAACAATTCATGTCTTCAAAGCCAGAATGGCGTTTCCTAGTTCTCCGCAGCTTCGAACAAAATACAAATCCCAATGGTCCCAGTCCTTTTTTTCTGAAAATGTTTACCAGTGATATCCAAAGTCTGATTGAATAGCAGAATTGCTCGTTCCAGGTATCTTGTGATACATATTTAGAACGTGTCTTCTATATGAAAGGAAAGCAATAACAATGGAAGCCTTAGGTAAATACGGTATTATCCGAAGAATTGAAAACACCGGTTTATAACATTTTAGATCGCAATGCCTCATTTAGGCATTTTAGGTCCTATGAAGTTCATATATTTATCTCAAGGAATTGTGAAACACATTAATATCCTGAAAATGGTTAATTAAATGACAAGGAAAAAAAAATTAGGTTGAAACCTAAGAATCCGAACTCTAAAAGAAATATATTGTGTTGCACTCCCATGACTTTCTCTACTCTTGCACTATTCTCACAAACTCTTATTCCGCTATCTTCTTCATGGCAGTCGAGATCAACATTTGCAGAAATTATCTAATTGTGTATTTGGTTGTTGGTGCAAAGGGAATACAGTAGGCTTTGAGCAACAGTCAAATGTTTCAACGCTGGTCGCTATATGAAGGCTTTAAAAATCTGTTCTCTTTGCACGGCCAAATAATAAAAAAAAAGTTAATAACAACCTTGCAAAATAACTCTTGCAAAACTCACACGAATAATTACATGGGAATATGGCCGAAGAGGTTCACTCCACAAAAAATGCACTTGGACATAACTTGTGTGCTACATCTGGAGAATTGTTAGTTCGCAAATCGGCCTCGGCTATGACTCTTATCTCGTGGGTGGTAGAGGATTAGTTAAATAATTAATTTTGCGTTGATTTCTCCTGCTAACTTTTATTTCTACACCACAAATATTCTTGTGGTGTACATATTATTTTTCACTCTAGCAACCATATAGCCTGTTCATTCGTGAGTTGGAGAGAGACACGTGTAGCTCCTGTTGAAGCAAGTTTGACAATGAATGTTTGTGAAATGCGCGCTTTTTGCGAGTCTTCCAATTTTATTACCGACAATGACTAGGGTTTTCCTCTCCTTTTGACAGTTTTACATTTCTCATTGGTGTACCTTTTGTTTCCATTGTTTAACAGCCGTATGTTTTTTATTATTAATATAATCATTAGGATATTATTAGTATGATATTATTATTATTATTATTATTATTATTATTATTATTATTATTATTATTATTATTATTATTATTATTATTATTATTATTATTATTATTATTATTATTATTATTATTATTATTATTATTATTATTATTATTATTATTATTATTATTATTATTATTATTATTATTATTATTATTATTATTATTATTATTATTATTATTATTATTATTATTATTATTATTATTATTATTATTGTTGTTGTTGTTGTTGTTGTTGTTGTTGTTGTTGTTACTAGATCAATTTCTCTCGTCAAAATAATTATGCTCATATTACATTCTACTGTCATCAGGAATATCACAGTAAAAACATTAAGCACACACTTTAAACCTACTTTAGTGAATGTATAATGGTAATAAATAAATATGTCCTAAGCATAACTGAGCATTTTCATGAAAAGATAAAAGAATACTTTTTTGTTGAAGGTTAATGCACATTTCAATATCAACTAGTCTTTCTAGACAAGAAAGAGAATTGTGACAGCACAGGACAATATAGGAATACACTAATATCACAAATTATCTGGTTGCATCCAATTTTATATCTGGTAAAAGCAATCTGGTACTCGTCTAGTAAGATAAAGGAAACCACTAGAAAAAAAATGTTGCTCAAGGAACTTGTCCTCGCCATGCATCGAACCTGTTCCATCAGAGGATGCATACACCATCTGTATCTGAGTCATGAAAGTGCCCGTTTTCTTTGTTTTCACGTGTTTTTAAACATTAGTCAAATTTACGTTTTCTTCTGTAAGTTTTCCTCATAGGATATCTTTTAAAGCTATTCTTATTGTTATGTTTGTCTGAATTGCTCCAGTTATTTCTCTTAACCCTCCTGTAACTTCCAACCCTTAAAATTAGCTTTAAGAGTTCGTAAATTACATATTAGACTGCTAGTCCCATGATTTTATTTTCAGATTTTGCAGAACTAATTCCTTTAAAAAGGAATATGTATAAGAAAAGTATATGTTGCACTTTGGTTTAAGCTAAAATCAAGCCAAAGTATACATGTTCTGGTTCTTATTAACAAGACTATTAATGAAATATGTTGTTTTGATTAGTACTTACTTGACTGTATAAAATAAACAATTTCCTTTATTTATTTTACAGAAACAATTTAATGATTTGTTTAAGCGTCTTTAAATCATATTAACGCATTTGATCCATATTGGATTAAACCAAAAATAGGCAACAAAACTTTCCTTTCTTGTTCCCTTTTTGTATGACTCCAAATTCCTCTTCCCCCGTTGTTGAAAAATTCTGGCACTCTTTCTGCTTATTTTCTATTTTACGGTGCACAAAAGTGTTTCCTGAAAATATATAAGACATGTGTGAAGTGCCAACATCCGAAGTCAAACAATTCCATGAAATACAACATGGTTGCTTTACTCTCTGCGCTTCTACCAGAATACCATGAACTAAAAATACCATGCACAAGATAAACAATAGATAATTAATAATAATAGTAATAATAATAATAATAATAATAATAATAATAATAATAATAATAATAATAGTAATAATAATAATAATAATAATAATAATAATAATAATAATAATAATAATAATAATAATAATAATAATAATAATAATAATAATAATAATAATAATAATAATAATAATAGTAATAATAATTAGTAATAATAATTAGTAATAATAATAATAATAATGGAAACTCTTATGAACAATCTTTTAATAGGAACCTATGCCCGGAAGTGCGTCGTAATGATAATAATTAACCTAAAACTTCGAATCATTATTACAAACTTTTATTTATTCGTTACTAAATGAACTTGAAGGTCACAATTTTCAGAAGAATACAATTAAAATACCAATGTACATTGCAGGAGCTGTTAAAAATGTCCATCACCAGCCTCAGTGCTTATAAAATCAGGTTCTTGAATACACCTGTGCAGAAACTACCGACAGAATTCCACTCAGGGATGATAATTAATCAGCTGAACTCAGTGTCTGGATCTTTTGACCATTGTAACTTTAGCGTTTTTGTTTTATCATCTCGATGTACAACTGTTTTCTTTAGCGTCTTAAACTGTTTACTGTTTGTTATAAGCTCCTCTACTGTCAGAAAAATTCAAATTCACTTGTAAATATATTATTTATAATTACCTATTAATATTTTATAAGCATATTTAATGCGTTTTATTTTATTTATCATGGTTTTATTTACAAAATAATCAAACTATATACAATTCAAGCTCCAGATTCTCTACAGGAGAGATTATGCTGCATCTGTTCTCCCCATTTGTATTTTTTATGTGTCTGATTTTTAAAAGTAAATGTTAAGGTCTATTTGTTAGAACATTTTGATTAAAATCATTGTGAAAAGAAAGACGCTTATCACATGCTTTCCATGTGTTTAATTTTCATACAAAAATTAGTAGTTAAATGCATAGTGGTTAAAATAAATAACGTATGGCGCACAGTGAAAATATTGGAATAAGATTTTGATATATGAGGTATTTTCTGGCATATTGCTTCAATTTACAAAGCCGAGCTCATAATCGATAATCCAAAACTATCGATTTGTTGACCATATCGCCTTATCACAGCCTCTAAAACAAAATCTTCAATGTGAATATAAGACGAAGGGTTGTGCCAGACGAACCACCCCAGACACCTGTGGCTGAGTCCACTACAGTACCACAGTGCGCGTGCGCCCGCGCCCCAAACAGACAGAACAACACAAAGATACTGCCAAAAGACATCACCCATGTCGGGGCGACCAAATCTGATCTTGCACCTTAGCTATTTCAGAATTTACAAAAAGAAAATGCAAGTATTGTATTTGTTCATGCTAAAATGTTCGAAAGCCTTTATCTTAATTTTTAAGCTTAAGATAAATTGACGCCCTGGGTTTTCAATTTTCTTTTCTTCTAAACATCGATGCGTTCATGGAGTCAATCTGTTTAGGCATATTTTGCTATTCACATATTATAGAACATTAAATTAGACATTGCCCCTATACATATTAAGTCTGGAAATACCGAATATACCGAGGAACATTTTGTATCTCAATTTATATAGCATGTAGATATTATTTTTCATAAAATCTACTACATACAGCGACGGATTGAATACCTTTCAAAACACGAGTGAAGCAGTATGCACTTTTCTCATAAATGGCTAAACATTTTACGTAGTTTTTTAATAAGTTACAGAGTTCCCAGATATATCTGCAAACGTAGCAGAAGTCCTTTATTAAATGTCTTAACTGTAGTTGTCATACCTTATAGTTTATACTAAAACTGTAATTCTGAAGAAAATTACTTCCAAAGTTCATATTTGTCATTTCTAGAACAACCATTGCATTGATTTTTAAAATTAAATTATGCAGCACAGAGTATTGAAGATATATTGCTGAATTACTAAGCTGAGTTGAAAGCGTGCTTTGCTCTGAGGTAATTTAATTTCAGAAATAGCACACCCTTGAACTCATATGTTGTATTTTAAATATATAAATATTTTCATAATGTTCCATTTCATATAATTACTAAGGTTGTATTTAAGTTGGCGATTGCTGGATTGTCTTTGCTTTTAATTGGTCTGATTGAGATTAGTTGTTAACATGTGCAATGACTCCCTATAGCGATATGAAAAAGTCTTAATGCCATACATTTCATCATGTTGTGTCTGGTTTGGATAATGATGCCATAACTGATACTGCACATTCACCTTAAAAGATTTTGAACGGCATTTAAATACCCAACATGTTTATAAATGCAATAACGGTATACACCTTTGTTTAATTCAAAGTTGCAGAGGTTTGGGAGTGGCTAAAACATGAGAATGGTAACCTTTTACGCCAGAGAAAAATGTTATATAGTTTTGTTAATGGGTCATCTGCTAAAACTAGAATTCAACGTCGTATTGTATGTTTATTTTGCTTAAGCACAGCTGTGATACTGATAAGGCAGCTTGCAATAAGTTCAATAGTGATAATCACAACGCTGATTTACCGTAGTAATCGCAGAAGGAGCCGCGCGCTACGAAAAATCTCCTGGAAGTGTTCTTTTCTCTATTCCCTTCCGATTTTCCCATCCAAAAAGAAAGAAGCTAAAAACGAACAGGTTTGGGCGTGGCTTTAGTTGCGCTCTTTTTCTGACAGGGTTGCTAGATGCATGTGCATAGCCCACCAGCCCGTCGAGCCAACGAGGTTTCGTTCGCATATAAACGTTAGAAAAAGTGTCAGGGTCAGATTCGATAGCACCAACCAGTCAGTCAGTCACTCAGTCAGTCAGTCGCATGAGTCCGGTCCGACAAACCAGTCGGTGGTTCCGGTGCCAGGTTCTGCACTCTCTCACAACGCACGTCCCAGAGTCGAACCAGTGGGCATAGTGGTGGGAAACCAGTCTTTTACCCTAGTGGTTGGTTAGGAAGCGGGCTCGAAGGCAGACCAGCACGGAGCGCAACGGTGTCGGCGCTCACTTGTTTTCTGCAGTCGGACAACTTCGGCACCTCATCCCGAGAAAAGAGACGGCCCCCTTCAGCGACGCAGCGTCGGCGGCGGCGGCGGTGACGGCGGCAGCGGCGGCGGTGGGTTCCGATCCATATCCGAAAAGGTCATTAGTGGAGAACCGGAAGTGAAACGAAAGGGGTAGGAGGGCCTACAATATTTTTGGTGGGGGAGGGACCTCAACGGGTCGATTAAATGTGTGTGTGAAAGAGATGGAGACTTAAGGGAAAAAAATATTGATAACGATGCCAAGGAAACGATTTTCGCAAATGGATAACACCTCTCACATTTACCGTTAGGTATTAAAGGGACTTATTTCTAATGATTGTGCAGTTAAACTAGCAGAACATATATTTCATGAGTTCGCAAATTTAATTGATCCCTTTTTTTTTTTTTCTCCTTTCTTTTCGGGGCGCCGTAAAACCTCCCCTATCCATTTTCCCACCCCTCTCGGTGTTCCCCACTTCGCTCTGCTCCCACTCCGCTGAAATTCACCCCACTCCGTTTCGTCCTCCTCCCCCCGCTCGCTCGCTGGTCGCTAAAGATCGCATCGAAGACGCGGCAAGGCGGTGCAACGTGTTGCGTCATGAGGGACGTGACGTCACTAGTAGGGTGAAGAAAAATGGCGGAGTGCTCGTATGCTCGCTGCGTTCAGGAGCGCCGAGCTATCAAAAAAGAGCTGCAAAGATGGACGAAGAACATGGTTTTCGTAGTAGGTGAGTGCAACATGTGTTGTAGATCAGTGAGGGATAACATCTTATTCGATATCCACTCAGAGTTTTGCGAAATAATACATATGATTGCGACCTGTTGCCAAAAAATCCCGAAAACAAGGTTCCGTAATTCGGCAAGGGGTCATGATTGCAATTACGTCAAACCCTCGATGCATACAGCCATGTTATCGACAGCAGCTGTCTTCGGTAGCTTTAAAGCTATCGTATAGTGCGTTAGGACACACAGGATGCATGGTGTGAGCGCTGGTGCACGTGTTTTGTGAAAATAACATCGTAATATGTGTTTGGTGCCGAGTTAAATATCAGCTGGTTTGGGGGTTGTGCGCTTTACGTGGAACAGCCAAGGCCCTACTTGTCATCGACAGAGTACGTAACTGCTTCTTCCATGACCCACCACAATATTCGTGAGGTAAATACTAGGTGGAAATGGAAAAGTAGGTGAAACACATTTCGCGCATAATGTTTTGGTTGCAGAGGAAAAACATGCGGCGTGTCATTTTCCCGATGTCTGCCGCTGGATCTTGCAGACTGTGGAAAGCAGTGCCAAGCTGATGTTTCGTTCAGTTGAAGTATAGTAGTGTAGCCGGAGTCGTGCATAGTGGTTGCTCTGCCTTCGCGAAAGGCAGTGCAGTCGCGGAGAATGCATCGGTGGTGGCGGCAGATTCTGGATGCAGTTGTACGTTGCGTAGTGAATACTGGAGTTGCTGCTCATGTTTATTTTTATTAACGATGTAGTTGATCTATATATGATGCTGCGGCATATATATTTTTCTAAAATAAAGCAATTTGTGATTTTACGATGTGTTGTTAATGAAGTGTTAGAAAAGTGACATATATGACAAAGTTTAATTTCTGCGTATAGCATTAGTGCACTGTTACAGTGATTTAATAAAGGTAAGTGTGTTAGCAAGAGAGCGTGTGATTCTTCGGTTATTATTTTAAAGGGATTTTTGTCCCCCTTTTTCTTTTTTTTTAGGAACAGTTTAAAGTGAAGACGTCATCTAAGCCACCAGTCTCTCGTTTTCTTCCGCATCATCTGATACAGTTAATTCTGGAGGGTGAATGCAAAATAGTTTAAAAATGTCAGTGCTTTTTGTTTGTGTTGATCGCGTAGTGCTTGAAGATTTGCATATACGAAAAGAAACAAAACTTCAGAAGATTAAGCGTTAGTCTATCTAGGTCATGAAGTGCAGTTTACGCACGCGAAATTTTACGGCGAAAGGATGACTTCTTGACACAAAAGCTTTTGAACAGAAGAAAAGTGCATTATAATGAGAATTATAATTTCTGAGTGATAAGTTTACGAGATAATTAGCGAACGTTGCTCAGTTATAAATTTTATTTGAATTTCATTTCATATATATTTTAGCTATGTGTGTTTATACATTTACGCAAATGCTATAATCATATTCCTAATCCTTTTCTTATCGTTACCTTCACGAACGCATAGCAATAGGTATGCATAAGGAGTAAAGGGTTTCGTATTTAGGTTTCTTCAGCTTTTTTTTTTATTTTTTGCAAGAAAATTAAAGTGAAACTTTACTAAATTGTCGCAACTTACCAGTTTTTGCGTGAAATTAGAAGCACTTTTAAAGAATGAATATCATCTGTTTCAATAAGAGGATATTTAATACATCAGAACTAAAAATTGGAGTAGCAGAAGTGGGAATACAGACATTTATTACTTTATCCGTTATGAAGTTACAAAGATGCAGTACATTCTATTCTAATATATGTTATAAACTGAAGCTAAATGCTGAAATGAGGGATCCTGTATATGCAGTATTTAATTATCGCACATGATTTAATTTTTGTATTAAATTAGTCCTTTCCTTCTGTTTCATTCAGACAAAATTATCTCAAAAGTATTCAGTAGGTACCAGAAATGGGAATATAAACATGTTGCTATTTGTTTATCTACTGTTTTGGTCTTGGCATGACAAAGATGCTGTCAATTTCATTTTTAAGTATGTTATTGAAATGGATGCCTTATCATATAACCATAATTTTGCTTGCACTCTTCTTGAAGGTGTTTATTCCTTGATTTTAATAAGCAATTTCTTACTAATGAAGCTGAAGAATAGTAATATCAAGCAATTCTTTCAGCAACTTGTAAATAAATTTTGAAACCACTCTGATAATGGAAATATAAACAAGAATTTGTGCTTTTTAATTTTTAAGGATTCAACAATAAAGTCACCTTGTCATGACTGTGACGAGCAAGAAATAATTTACGTTGCATATTGTTTATTTGTTCTATTTGACTTCCTTAAATGCAGATAACAGTGCAAGCTTTGAAATTGTACAGTTTATAGATACCAATGCAAGCTTTGAAAACATCTTTGTGCACTTCTGTAAATGATTAATGTTGCTATAGATTGTAGAGTGTAGCTTTATTTGTATACTTGGATTATTTTCTGGGTTGCAGTGCAGAGTAATATTAAAAGGGCATAAAAATAACAATAATAATATACTATGGAATGCTCAGTTTTTCAGTAAATTTAAGAATGTAATAGTTGGCTGAAAGCTAATATTCTCCAGCTATATTTGTACATTGTTTGATTTTTTTTCTTTTCTTTTTACTGCCAGTTCTTAGAACTTCAATAGCATCATTCCTTCGTTGTAGGTTTAGAAAGAGTTGCTGAAGAGTTGATGGGCAGAAGAAAATGGAAACAGTATCAAGATTTAGTGTTAAAGACGCCTCTGAAAGTAGATATCGAACCAGAAATACAAGATTGGGAGCCACAGGAGAAGTGCTGCATGTGTGATGGAAAAGCCTTCTTAGACTCGGCAACGGTAAGCTAAATTGTATTTTTATCTGCAAACTTACGCATATAAGTAATTTCTTGTTTTGTTATTTAATCATAATAAATATAAATTGACTAAACTTTTGTGATTTTAGTTGGGAACTTGTGGTATCTGTTGCTCCTATGTTAACATACGTACATACATACATGCATTCATTGTTTATTCAGCGAAAAAGGGATTTTGGTTTTATGAAATGTACATAACCTTACACTGTGAGATCTTTATCACCCAGAGTAATAGATTGCAAAAAGAATTAAATCTGATTATAATAAAAATTATCTCTACAATTTTAGTTCTGCAGTTGTGGCATGGAAGATAACATTAATGCAAACTTTGCTGATTTGGCATTTGTATGTTGCTGGCTTTGTACACACTCCATTTCATCTTGAGTATTGACCTACTTTTGAGGTATTGCATTGGTGCTTCTTTTAGAGGAAAAAGCTGCAAATGCAGGAATAATTCACCTGAATATTGCGTCACCAAAGGCAGGCTTCATTTAGGGCAACTTTTTCATAACGAAACTCAATATTCCTTGGTGAAAATAAGCTAAATGTTGTAAATGTTTATTCATTATTATGATACAGTACTATTTTGCACTTATTTATTGAATTATTATATTTTTTCAAATCTTAAATGCATTATAGAAGAGGAAAACAAAGTATAACAGTGTGTTCAGGCAGAATATAACAATGAACATCAAATTAGATAGGCATAATTAAGTCATTAGAAACACATTTTAAATATTTGTTGGACATAAATTAAGAGCTCTTAGGATGGCAAAGATTAAAAACTGTACTAGTTTATCAATTTGATTATTGCTGTTATAATTAATGTCATACAGAAGATGTTTACATTTGTTAATGGCACATATATTTTTATTTAACTGCACTGTCACAATAACAAGCAAAAAGTCTTATTTTGTAAAATTATATCTGTATTTGCTACCATTTCACATAAGAATTGTTGTAAAACTTGATATATAGCATATATTAGGTCACACTTTAAAAATAAGAAATATGACATCTTATTCATCCTAACTATGCAGAAGGAAGCATTCTCATAGGCTGTGAATGCAGAAATAGAAATATCTTGCATATTATTAAGCTTTGTGCAAATTACTACATAACATATTATAAACATGGTTTATAACAAGTGTATTTGTGACAAAATAGTTCCATTTTCATTGTGAGCACAAGAAGCACATGTTTGTTTACTATAAAACCATATGCAACTTTTATTGTTAAATTTAATTCATATCCAGAAAAATTTCATACCAGTTTCGAAGGACACATGGCATGGAGAGAAGGGAGAAAGGTTGCATTAAAGGAATATAAGTTTTTTTTTAAATTTAAAGAGCATAAAAATAGCTACAATATAATTGTATTCAAAATGACACGAATGCCTTACACATTTGTATGTCTTGGAGAAGCAGTAAGAGATTTGCATTAAAAATAGATCAGAAGAAGAATAATGCTTAAAAGTTATTTTTAAAACAAAACTGTTAAAACGTCTGTCAGCTCTTTATGCAATTCTCTGTTCTAGATCTGCAAAGCAAAACAGTATTTGTTCATTTGTACAAGAGGCAGGTTCTGAAAGTATTACATTTATTCCTTTCTTTTGTTTAGTTTTGCTTATTCATTCACGTGCAATGTCCTGTGCTGATGCAGTGGTAATCAAAAAAACTGCAGTTGTGTTAAAAATATCCTGTGGCATTCATTCTTGTAGTTGCAGAAAATGCAGTACCTGTTAAAGTGGACTCACTGGGATTGAACTCATGCCCTTTGCATATATGGATATTTAATTGAGATTCAACTAGTGTTAAATAACTTGAATTTAAATATATCCAATGAGTCATGCTACAATAGGATGGGCTTTATTTTATGGTAGTAAAATGATAAAGGCTAGGTAATATTCAATCATGTCATTTATGGCACACACGCTTCAAGTTCAGTGTTATAGTTATCACTAATTCATGTTGAATCCCAAAGGCATTGACCTAGCAACTAAAAATGTAGATATTATTCGTATAAAAAGTTTTATAGCCAATGAAAGCACCAATGTGAGATTAAAGGGCACATATTCTAATTTTAATTTACTGGAGTAAAATGGTTCCACACAATTTATTGCATAGCAGTTGACAGTGCCAGGGTACCGCCTATAAAGTACCTGATACTGGATCATTAAACATACTGATAAGATTGTGCTCTCTACGTGTATATCATTTCCTGCATTCTGCATCTTTATCTGGTGTATGAACGATCTGTTTATAGCAACGGCCATTCACGCTCATTTTATATACTAGTTAATCTTTATTAGACTTGTAAAAACATTCGAATGAGCAGTACAACTGTGTTGTGATTGTACGCATCATAATAATCATTGGGATTATTATTATTTTTTACCTATTGCGTTTGTTCTTCTTTATATTCTGTGAATAAAAGATGTTTCCAACATTTGTGTTTTAGAGATGTCAATGCAAAAAGTAAGCAAAATATTATTTACTTATGCCAACAAGCTTACTGCTGGTATTCTTAACCTGGCAAGTTGTCACAATAGTTCAGTGTTAGAGCAGCCGTGTGTGAAGCAAAAGGTCTGTGGTTCAAATCCCGGCATTGAATTTTTCAGTTCCGATTCTACCTCTTAAAATATCTTGCATCTACCAATATATATTTTTTTATTTATTTTTAATGTATTTTAATGTCATTTAAAGACACTTGGAAATGATTTTGGATAAAAGGAGTGGATTATTTTTTTTTTTTTTTTTTTTTTTGCTCAATACAAATCCACATAATTTGCAGAACATGTCCAAAATAGGTTTTTGTGTGTTTGCTGCAATTAAATGCATTTAAATGTAGTTTTAAACATGGTGGTCAGGCTGTCATGGCCCTTTCACACTGGATAACATTATCTTCTTTTGCCATTTACTGTAACTTGCTTTTTTTTAAAGTTTAGGTACACTTGTTAAATTCCTCAAAAAAAGTTTTCATGTATAAAAAAATAAAAATGCAAAATGCATAGTTATTTACTTTTTAAAATTACTACTATCGATTAAAATGTCTTAATTGTTCACCAGCTATGTTAAATAACATGTTTGTAAAATGACAACAAAATTTGAAATGTGTCATTCTAAATCTTTAGTAGAAAAGTTCAGCTAAAAAAGAAAATGCGTGAAAAATCTTGAAAATTTTTTGTGTATTGGAATGTCAATAGAGCAAAAGTTATTTACTTATGATTTGATTTGTGGTTTCTGATTCAGAAGAAGCCATTCTATTAGAGGTAAAAGTTTCATTATGATAGATTGTATAGTTTTCAAGAATCCCTAACATACATTGCATTAAGATTCTGCATGCAAATTGCTATTTTGACACTACCAAGATATTGCATGAATGAAATGGGTGAAATAATGCTCAACTTAGCACATTGCTCCACATTTATTTTCTTAGGAGAAGATAGAAAATTTCGGAAATTCATCTTTACCAAGATTCAAACTCAGGGCCTCTTGAATGTCCAGCCCACCATTGTTGTTACATAATTTTTATTTCAGCTGCAATTAAAACTAGCTTGTGATATGAATATTGAAATTCCTTATCGCACAACAGCTGCTTTCATATCTAGGCATCATTGTGCATGATTATTATCAGTATGCTTTTGCAAGCTTCATTACAAGTTCACTGATAGAGGCAGGTGAATTATGCTCCTTTAGGTAAAGCTGGTGTTTTCCCCACTCTAAAATATTTAAATTTATTTAAATGTAAAATGCAATGAAAATGGTGTGTTAAGGTAATGAATCATTCCTTTTCACAAGAAAACTATCTACTATTGTAAAACAGAGATGCGACATAAAATACTCAGAAGTATGTTATTCCCAAATAGGGACTACGATCTAGACAAAGCGTAACAAATGTTAATTAGTGATTTGAAAAAAACATTAATTTAAATTTGTCACGTTTCATCTATTTTTTCAAATGGTCGTCAGTCATTTTCCTATTCAGTATGAAATCACTTAATACCTCCTTGTTCTTCATATACATTTTCCTCCTTGTTTCCTTTTCACTTGAATTGACTCTTCAAATAAAATATGTATGGTTATCTTACCCCAGCTAGCACACATCATTGTTAAATAATAATGCTAATAAGTTTTTCTGGTATGAGAGTATCGGCTGTAAAACGTAATGGATTCCTTTGTGTTGATTTGCATATATTGAGCTAAACTTTCACTTGTATTTAAAGAATAACATGGACGCAAATGAAGTGTAATTATAGTTGAGTTTATGAATTGTTGGAAATATCTAAATTTTACAACATTATTCTTTATTTAAATGCTCTTAGTTGTATACCTATTTTATTGAGTCCAGGAGGAAACAAAAATAAATAATTTTGTAAGTGTAAAAATGAGTAAGCTTTTCAATTTAATTAGTGCATAGAAGAATTAAGTGTCAGTGACATCCAAATTATACTTTATATTTCAATGTAAGGTGATTAATACCAATTTCACTCAAAATTCTATATTAACATATGTTGTGGAAAAGTATTCAGAAAAATGATAAGGACTAAATTAAAATCTCTTGCACCATTAAATAGCTGTCTTAATAATAATGTAAGGCATGCACAGCTCTGCACTGTAGTTTTTGAAGGATCTTGTTCACTTTTTAGAGCTGAGTGTCTGATGGGTTTCACATTTGTCACCCATGCTTCATCTTGATTGTGAGGGTACTTTGGTTATCCATGAATTGCCATTCTCATCACTAGATGTCTCAGCTAGTAGTATTCATTCTCTGTTCAACTTTAACATAAAAGCCGTTTCACAATACTGATTTATACCTTAACAGTTTATTAGCAACAGGTTATCAACAAGTTCCTCTGCTTACCGTTCAAAATAATGTTTGTATCCTTTTTATGTACATTACCTTTCATAACTACACACATGAATTTATCAGATTTTTTATTTTGCGGACATTTATAACTGTATGTTTGGGGCATCCAGTGCTGCCACCAGAATTCCCATCTCTATGGGAATCTTGGTTGTATGAGAGCTGTGGAGCGACTTCTCGGTAACCCTATACTAGGCATATTTTATAAACCACATCTACATGTAAATTAGTTTTAATTCTTATTTTGCCTTCAGCAGTAAGACTGCAATATAATTAAAAGTAGGCTTAGAGCTACATAAATGTTAAGAACATGAAGAGCTCTAAAATAATATTGAGATATTTGAGAGGTAGAATTCAGTGCCATATCGAGGATTTGAACCATGGATCAAGTACGGTTGCTCTAACTACTGAGCCACCAGAGTAACTTGCCAGTATGGCATTAAATTCTCCAACTGATTCAGTGGTTAGGGCAGGCACATGTGAAGCGGAAGATCTGTGGTTGAAATCCCAGCTATGGCATTGAATTTTTCAATCCTGATTCTACCTCTCAAACATTGCTCACATACAGTTTGTGCATTTAAAAAACCAGCAGTAAGTTGGTTGGCATAAAATAATATTGCAATATATTTTTTTATTTAATAGTTTTATGTGAGCTTTGATTTTAATTGGTGTAATAATAAAGGGAATCCCTAAAGCCTTGTTATGTAACACAATAAGTTTCTTTTATTGAGAGACCAATCTTTTGTCTTTTCTATTGCTGTTTCAAGCAAGGAAATATGTATTCATAAATATCTAATAAGCTCATTCTCTCTTGTTTTCTGCAGAGTCTTGTGGCTTCAGAAAGTGGTAGCAGTGGGCCCAATAGTCCGGACAGCAGTTCCCTACGAGAAACTCCGCCAGTAACTTTACCCCACGAAAGCAGCCAGTCATCAGCAGCCCCAAACAACAACGTTTTACCCTCCCTTTCATCGTTAGCATCAACCTCTGCTGCTATGACAACCTTACAGTCAGTTACATCCATGGCTGCATCTTTGGCTGCTGTGGCCGCACTAAGTTCAAATTCAAGTCATTCCAATACAGGAAACGTAGCTAATAACCCTATGATACCTGGTGTTACAACTCCTCCCGGTGCTATGCCATTTTACCCACCTCCACCACATCATCACGGTGGACTTTTCCCACATTGGTACCTTTCGCCCCCGCAGTCTCATCTCACTGGGCGTACCCTCTCCCCGGCAGCAATGTCACTGGCAGAAGGGCTCAGGCTGGAAGGCATCACATCCACAAAACAGGATCACAGTACCACCCCTCCAATAGTGATGGCGCTGCCACCCTCAGCAAGTGCGCCAGAGCAACCCCTGGACCTGAGTGCCAAACCTGTGGTGTGTGCTAGTGGTGCTGGCGATAGTAATGCTAGAGACAGTAACAGTGAGTTGGCGTCACAAGTAACGCAGCAACAGTCATCACAGTCACTTCGCGTTCCCAGTATTGACAACAAGCATATCTTTAAGTGAGTACCATTCATATCACTTTTTAGCCCATGGAAACATAACTTTATCAGCTTACTTATAAAACCCAATGTTTGGCTTAGTGTTGTTATTAAGCAATCAATGCATTTCTTCCTAATAGAACTTAATATATCTTAGACTGTCATTATTTAGAAAACTAAACTGCATCTTCAGGCTCAATTCTCATAGATACCTATTTTTCTTTAAAAAAAAAGAAGACAGGCATATGCCCACATTTATTCAGCAGGTAGGCCTGTTATATCGAGAAGAATACTGGAATGAGAACATTCCAATTAATCACTGTATTTTGCTTCTGTAAAAGTTTATGAATTGGAATTACAGGGTTTTAAAAGTATGCTGATGATAAGGTTAGAGAGTAAGAACAGTACTACTATTTAGGGGATATGGGGAAGAAAATATTAATATATTGTGTTGAAGTAAGAGCAGATTTTATACCATAAGCTTGATAAGTGTTGTCATATGTTTTAAAAGCACTTACCATAATTTCATCAATGATCCAGTATATAAAGCAGAATTTTATAGTAATTTAGGAATCCTAAGGATTTGCAATTTATTGCAATACTTATCCCTCTTCCACTGTTCTATTTGGTGAAATGCATTCTCTATTTAACTTGTTAACTTTATTGGTTGAATGTCCCAAAAGACTGGTCGTTGTCAAGAGTCCTGTCATAGGCATGTTATCCCAGTCGGTTGAAACTATTTCATTTGTTATTTCACCATTCATTTTTTCATGTATTGGAGTGTGGGTATTAAATGAAATTGGCTTCAAAGTCTCCACCTGAAGCGATTTTTATATAACTATCCATCTAGTACTCAAAAAAACTATGAATTGAATTAAATCTACTACTATAACAAATATTTAGAGACTATATATATATTTGTTATATTAGTAGATAGCCCTCTAGTTTTGCTACAACTATTTCTCTGTGAACCTTATTCACAAAGACAAAATTGTTAAACTTATTAAATTTGAATTGTTGATCGCATAAGTTTTTCAAGTTATTTGGAAATCAGGTCTGATGTACTGTCATCTGTACAACTATTACTATCTGTCTTTCATGTCTGCATATTTACTCTATAATTTATTTGTAATATCAGTTTGGTTTTCTAATTCTTGTTAATGACGATCAATGTTTTGAGTGTATATTGATATAGAAATTTAGGTGTGGATCCATACAGGACTGTGATATTTAAACTGAAGCTTTCTTAATATTTTTATTGTTCATTGCATGGTCTGTTGAGAAACAAAAGAATAGACATAATATTTTGAGAGTAGGTAGGTTGAAATATTGGAACGTTAGGACCAACAATAAGAAATATCTCATAAATATATATTTGTAAATTTTTATTCATTTACGTTTTGTGCATCTCTTAAGGTTTCATATTTATTGAAAGTCAGGCTATTCTTAGGAAATTGAATATAACCACATTTACTATTTTAATTCAAATCACATTATTTTTTGTATTTTTGAGAAAATAAAAAGCTTTACCATGTGAACAGTAGTGGGAATTTTTTAAGCATCTCAGATTCTTGATACAAAGTTCATTATTTCCATGATCTTGTTTTTGAGTTATGTTGTTCATAGGCACAGGCATAGACATTTCTGCCTCTTTTTTTCTGTCTCAAAATACTTGCTGTCAAATTTTAATTGAGTTTTCAAGTGAAATAGTGATATACAATCCCTGCTCCCTGTATCTACTATAGGCTGGTTTTGCAGAGACAAAAATAGTTGCAGAGAAGTCATCACTAACAAACTTCTAAGTTTTAATTTTGTTGCTTTGAAAGCTTGTCCCGTTGCCACAGTAGCTTACATTTGCTATTTTAAACCTATTCAACTCATGAAACACACTTAATTTGTGAAATGTAAGCAGTATGCTGCTAATTTAAAAGTTTAAAACCTAGTTTTTTGTTTTAGAAAGCTTAGAAGTTATGGCTTGCCTTTTACCAGTAATCATTGCAGCACGAAATGTAATAATTTACATATTTTCCAGGGAGCATGGTAGAAAAGTATGGCATATGTTTTGTAAATTATCATTCAGCAATCACATTTATTATGTTTCTTCATGACAGTGAAGTACATACTCACCTTTCATTGTCATTAATGTAAGCATGATTTAAGGGCACCCAGTATGCTCTATACCGATAATGTTTAAATTATGAAATTCAAGTATCTTTGGGAACTAGGTAAGATTTCACAACAAAACATTAACAGCACTTAAAATATAGCTTCCCGCTTGCTTAGCTTGGCTGTTGTTTTATATACTGTATAATTTATAAGCTATAATTTTTTAAATTATGACCTCTTTTTAATCTAAAAGAATCTAGCTAACCACCCCATAATTTTTATCCTTATTAAATATTTTTAAAAAATCATGTTAAATTGTGTATCTAATACTAACAAGTTATCAGTGTAAATGTGTGGTTCCTAAGTTTGATAGTGTTAGAGAGATACTTTTCTGTACAAAAAAAATAACTTTTGAAAAACGAGTTTTAGAAATAAAACTAATCTAACAAACCATTGTGGAGACTTATTTTCACTACTACTTTTTATTAGTTATAAATTCCTAAAAATATGATCCATACATAAAATGAGAAAGAAAAGTATGGAGCAGGGAGCCTGATCCCAAACAACAGGAAGCAGCCAACTTGCCAAATTGTAATGGACAGCAAGATTCCAAATGAACTATAAGTTTTCAGAAGGGAAGAAGTATGGAACAACTCTTTCCTATGAAATACCAAAACATTTCAATTTCAATAATTTTTGGCTATAGGATCCCCCTTGTTAATATTCAGCTTCTTCATGGTTACAACATTTGTGCTTATGAGAATGCTAAACAATACCACTGATACGCACAAGCTTTAGATTTAATAATCTTTTTTAGACTTTGCCTTTTTAGTGCACAAAAAAAAGTGGTTCCTGGCAAGAGCATACCTGAAACTTAATCCCACTTACCTTGAAGTGTAGTAAGTAATGAAAAGTATGTATCTTAGAGCTATAAAGGAGAAAATGAGATACACTGATTTTGGCCGTGTATTTCGATCACTCTAGCCAAAATAGGAAAGGAAGCAGCAAAACTATTTTTCAAGAGGTATGTAATTCTTAAAAACTGTCAAAACTAACAGCTGATGCTGCTTTGATAGATTTCCAAGGTGTGAAGTACACAACTCATTTAAAGAAAACAGAATGAGTATGGTTTTCTTAAATAACATACCTTAAGCTCTCAGGATATTTATGTGAAGTTCTTAATTAGTAAATGATTTAAACATTTCTAATGTGTTTCTGATAATACTTAGAGGTAACAAAAAGTTATAAATACCTATAGTTGAGCACATTGATTATTTTAATTTGTAATTATCACCCGTATGATCTGGCAGTGATCTCTATCATTTTCTGCTTTCCTATATTTAATGCTAATGACATATAGTTTAGTTAATATTTGAGAGTATGCTGTGAATAATTGACAGTGAAGTAATATAAATCAAATATAATAAATATTTAGAGACCAAGCTAAGTTACCTTCGGTCAGTTGTGAATATTTCAAAAGACAGACCAAGGTTTCCTGAGTCTCTCACTCAGCTCTTCAGTAATTATTCATTTTACTACAATTTTAATTCTCAAAATGTCTGTTTTATTATTGCTGACCTTGTTGACATATGCATTTTTATTTTCATCACATATCCAGATTTTAGCAAAAATACATCTTTTGATACTCCCTTAATCCATGAAAAAGCATATTTCAATAAGTTTTTTTTTTTTTTTTTTTTGAGAACAGCATAACTCTAATATGAATAGTTGGTTAAATCAATTCAGCATCTTCCAAAGATGAAATAAAGATTTTCAAAAAATTGCACCACCCCAAACTATATGGAACAGTTTTCATAAATTTTGATTTTCTCAAAAGTGACTCTTAATGACTGATTAAAATGCCATATGTTTAAAACATGTTCATGACAAATGAAACTTTTTTTTCTTTTTAGTTGCCCATTTTCAAGATATTTTCTGTTATTGGTTTCAGTTTTCAAATTGCTTTTCTCAAGGGAAACTCATTCTTCTTTTTCCCCTTCCTGGTCATGCAAAAAGATCAGAATTTCAAACTCACCACATAGCGACCAGCTCTTAAATTACTTGACTATCACCTAAGCTTACTGTATTCCCCTACTCCCATTACATCTACCAGGACATATGTTATAAAAGCATATATACAGAAGAAGATGGAGGAATAAGCTTTTTTATAGAATAATTTGTTGAACAGATAGAGTGAGTGTAACACCTGAAGAAGGTCATTGAGTCTGGAATTGCTGCAAGCTCCATATTCATAAATTTACACGGCTGATCACCCATGAATCCTTGATTAATAATGCTCGCTGTGAAAGCTTCAAATCTCGATTCCCTTTGTTGTATTCACTAGTTTAAATATTCTTACATGATTCAAGTTAAGTGAGCAGTCCCATCTTGCTGAAAATATAACTTCATTATTGTATTACGTTGTTCACCCATATTGTATAATTCTGTATTTTTCCTTATCTGAAATATTCTAATAATTGCTTTTTGTATGCACAATGTTAGAAGTGGCCACAGTGACTTCCTTGGCATTAGCACATTTGTCCCATAAATAAATCCAAAGGGTATAATTATTTTCATACTTGCACATGTAAATTGTTTGTTTTTTCCCCTCAGTAAATTCCTGTAAGAGGAAATTTATTAAAATTTCAAATCACAGGGTCCAGAGGAACTCTTCCACTATTTTATCTGAACACTTATTTTCGACTAGTGTAAACAGTACTTCATAACTAAATCTCTGAATGATGGTTTCACACAGGAACAAGATTCCAATGTGTGTTTTTAGGATTATATCTGCAGCTCTTTACATTCTTTTGTTACTAAATTACACATTTTTTTTTTTTAAATTGATTATTTGTATAGTTCTTAACTTCTTTGGTCATATCACAGCTTTGACTTGAAAAACAACTGATGGTTTTATTTCTCACTGAACTGTGTGGTTCCTTGACATAAATGTTCATAAATTTTACATTAAACACCAACTCATTCACTCCCACATTCATACTTCTGCGAGGAATCAAACCTGGAACCTCTGGGTTGAGAAGCCAGAATGCTAATCTCTCAACTGTAGGGCAGTCGCATAGTTCCAATTGGGTGCACTGTTGAAGGAAAAATTGTAATTAGTACCTCCTTAAAACTTTGAGTCACTGACCATATTGACTGTAAATGACAAGAGTAAACTATGCATTACCAAGCATTTGTTTTAGGTATAGAAATCACCTTTAGTTTCCATTACAAAACTTGAATGTAGATAGTTGAATTTTTTTGGTTTCTAAAAGTTAATGGATGGATAACTTCCCATTTAGTTTGGATACGTACAAGTGTGATATCAACACCCTCAATTAGACATAACATTTTTCTTCACAAAGTATCACAAGTGTTGGAAGATCTAATAGGTAAGCTTAAAAGACATGCATAAAATGCCATAAAAGCATTGCTTCTGGTTTAAAATTACTATTGTCATCAAACTTAACAATACTTGATCTTCTTCTTGATTATCTTGTGACTTCAAGGTCTTGACTTCTATAATTAATCCCAGACTTATTTTATCTTACATAATGCATTTACTTAATGCATGTTTACCTGTAATTAATGATCAGCACTGTTTGCATATAATAATTTGGTTATGCTTGGATACAAAATGTCAAATATTTTGATGTCAATGTAAGGGCATATAATGATTTCACAGCATGCCATTTTGTCTTTTTCTTTGGGGTTTTGGGAGAACTTCCATAGCCATAAAGTACTTACGCGAATCAAAATGGCTCTATAACATGGGTACCTTGCTTTCAAAAAGAATTTAGGGTTAACATCCTTATTGGGCCTCCTTGGCTGGAGTTTCTGGTGGCCTTTCGTGCTGTTTTGCTATGTAATTTCGACAATAAGAGGCAGAAAAGCCATTAAAACTTAAAATAGTGGAAAAGCCTTAAGCTCCATCAACGGTAACAGACCAGTTGGTACAAAAAGTTGTTTCCAAGTTCATCCAACCTAAGTTTAAATTCTTCTCACAAGTGTTAGAATAACTCAAAATAACATAATAAAATGACCTTCCATGTTAGAAGAAAACAATCCATCCAATGTTTAACCATGTTAAATTGTTAACCTTTACTATTTTTGTTGGTCTAGTTAGGCGCTGGCATACTGATCCCAAGATCGCGGGTTCAAATGCGGCCCAGATTCGATGGTTTTTAATTGTGCTTGAGATCAACAGCCCCATGTCAGTTGATTTACTAGCATGTAAAAGAACTCTTGTGGGATACAATTTCGGCACACCGGCGGCGCTGATATGATTCTGGCAATTGACGTCAATAACAAACAAAATCTTTTTTTTTAATTATGCTATATTTAGTACACCAAATTTCTAGGTTGCGTCAGCGACGGGCTGCAAACCTCATTCATTCAAAGCATTAAACACGAATAGATGATGCAAAAGTTCCTTATTACTTATTTATTCTTGAGTTTTATTGTGCACGACCATGTGATTGCTTATGTTGGAAATGTTACTTCATGTATCGTATCGGAATTATCGTAAATATGTGCGTGTATTTAAGAACGCATTTGTAGTAGTAGGTAAAAATGTGCGGTTTAAGGACTGGTTGACAATCGAAAACCCGAACAGAATGGCGAATTTGTGTGATTGTTGCACAATTAATGGAATGCTTACCGTAAATTCAAAGAAGCAGGTAACTTAAAACTGCCGTCTGTCCGCGCTGTAATCGCAAGGTCGGAAAATAAAAGCAGAACAAACAACCAAAAACAGTACATAACACCACCACTTCAATATACACTATTTATTAGAACGGTATTAGCACGACGAATCAGAAATAGTATCTAGTAACGGGCTTCTAGAAAATGTTTGTTGCATCGATTTGCGATATTGGTTCACCAAATTCTAAACAGGTGGAAAAAAATGTCATTGGTCAGTCACAGACAATTTTTTTTATACACTTGCAAAATTACAATCTGTTCAATAGTTGAACAATAAGTAACAATGATAACATTAATTTTTCAAACTATGGCCCATTGGCCATAAATACAGACAAATGGTATTCCAATCCATTTAATTAGCTTTCCACAATGCTTCAATAATCATTCGCATTTCTGTTCCCGCGTTATTGTGAATCAAATGCAATTGCCTTCGCTGCTTCATTTCCTTTTGCTACCCAGTGAAATATTCCACACCTAAACTTTTCTCAAGAAATGCGCAATAGAACTCGCTAGAATGAGCAAATTTAACCTTTCAGTAATACTTTAAATTAGCACATTCACACAAGATCGATGAAGACGTTTGTTTTTATGTATGTAGATATATATTTTATAAATAGAAAAGTTGTAACTGATTGATTTTGATGTTCCAAAGTACCGCTCACGGGGACATTTGCGGACTGAAATGTTAAGAATAAAATTGTAGCATTTTTGCAGAAATATATGAAACAATTATTACACTTCTATGTAGAATTTAAATCGCTTTGAGTCCTATCCCAGTTTGAATACGACCCGCGTTTACATGTTGAATACAATCCAGAATGAGATCGATTTGGTTACGTAAGGCTCAAGCATAAATTATTCAAGCTTCTATTTGGTCACTTGGTTTATGTTGGTGAACCTGTAAAAATATTTTCTGCGTATTCAAATAAGGTTTTGAGAATATATTGCGAGATTATAGAAACAAAGTGGCTTTGTTGTTTTGTTTTATTACACAATTTTCGCTAAGAAAACAATGACGAGCGTGCAGCGCGTTACGAGTACAATAGAAGTTAGCATCTTTGGTGGATTCAAATCGATTTGAATCCGGTAGGTGTTTCCGTGCAATAGTTTCGATCCGATCTCACTTCTAAGAGGATCGGATTCAAATATTCGGTTCACTCTAAATCCGTGTTTCCATGCAGTATTCAATGAGAACTCAAATCGATTTGAATTCCCTATTCGGAAACGTAGTTCAAATTAAAATGTCATGCAAGAAATCTACAAAAACCTTTTTCACTCTTGCGAATAAAAGATAAAGGTGAAAGCAAAGAAGACAGTCGATTCCCAGTGCCATGTTTTGAGTAATTCGCACGCTTTGGCGCAGGTTTGACAATCGAGTGATCTCATTTTAATGCGAAAGCGGTAGGATAAGACAAGGCCGTGGGAGTGGTAGTTTCGTCCCCTTCACTACAAATATGAATGTCAACAAGAACATATCGCATTTGCCATCGAATAATGCTAAAACCAGATCAGATGAAGCAACTATGTAGATTACTAGGCTAATGGTTTTCTAACATCCGTTTTTATAAGGGAAGTCAAATAACTTTGAAAGGCATGTTTGTATAGTCCATGCTATGTGTGTGTACTTATGAATTCTTCTCCTTTCACATCCTTCAATAAAGAAATAAATGTGAAGTCGTAAGCATCAAAAGCAGATACAGAGGATACATCTGGTTTCAGAGCGTTAACACCCTCAGTTTTAAGGCGTCTTTAGAATTCTGTGCTACTGAAGCTTTTGGAACATATTGCATATAGGCAGTGGTTTTAACTCGTACAACGTGATTTTATCTTTGGCTTTTATACATTAAAATATACGCACATTATCTCATTCATACTTCCGGACTTTGGGGAGGATAGGGCAGAGAAAACTTCCCATCCCCGGGAATCGAATCCGGGACCCCTTGCACAGCAGGGAGTGCTCTACCGACTGAGCTACATTAATGGCATTCCTGCTATTGGCCACAATACTTACAGATGGAATTCCACAAGAGCATGCGGAAGTAGGCATTTCTAGCGAAAAGCCTCTTTGTTGTCTGATGTGCTAATTACCAGGAAAATCGACATTATTAAATTGTTTTGAATTGCAGCTACTGCTTGTTCTGTATTTTCTCAAAGCACAATTTATGAACCGCAAAAATTGTATTATACTGTCCTGTACAAGCGCATTTTTACTTTCTCTACTTCGCATAGTAAACTAGAGGAAATATTGTATTCTACCCAAAAATACATAATTGAGATTTCACCGGAAATATATGTTTTGAGGCCTCCTGAATCCAAAAACAAAGTATTTTTAGGAAAAAGTCCGTCAGTCTGTTGACAACATAACTCAAAAACGAAAAGGCTGTTAAAAACAAAGTTGGTACTTAAGTTTAATGTCTTTCAAGGATGCGACACGAAGATTTTGAAGAAAATAGCCCAACCCTAGGCTAACCTTTACATGGGAAATTTTTCGAAAATTTTGATATTCTTGAAAATGGTTCTAACGATTTTGATTAAAATCACATACATATGTTTAAGATATTTGTATGACAAATGAAATGTATATTTTGAATTTTCTGGCTATAGCCTATGTAGTCCTGTTTACTCTGGATGACTTTTGTATAACTCGTACACCAAAGAGATAGGCCAGATCTTACTGTGCATAAAATGTAGATCTCGCTAAAACACGCAATTTATGTCCGAATAAAATTTTTGTAGAGTGAAGCATTTAAGAGATATTCCTTGTTATTTGTGCCAGTTTCGGAAAACTTAAAACTGTCGTGAAATGGAGTATCGTTGTTCATTTTTTATGTTAAGCGTGCAAGGAGAAAGGAATCTCAAAGCTTTAAAAGATTTGACTATCTCTCAAAGCGTACTGTATTCCCATATTCCCCTTGCACCTACAAGGAGATCAGCAATAAGATAATGTCTGTAAATGTTTATCTCAAATAACACGAAGAAGATTTAGGAATAAGAGTTTGTAAGAATGGTTAGTACAAGAGTAGAGAAAGTCATGTGAGTGCAACACATCAGATTTTGTGTTCGGATTAGCGGGGTTCTACTTTAGTTGACCTCACTGTGACTGATTTGCGTGTCTGATGGATAGCTACATAGTTTGCAACTGTTTTTATTTTATAGATTTCGAGTTTGCAGGCTTTTGAAGGAAAATATAAAACAATATGCAAAAACTCGCACATACCAGACCTATTCAGCACACCTAATTTGCTGCTACCATTCATAATAAAATTAGTTGACGTTTTGTCCAATTGTGGCTAGGCTGTTTGTATTGAAGAGCCGCCAACATATGAACAAAAAATTTAGCGAGAGATCGAATTCACTTACGTCTCTAAACAACAGTACGAGCCTTACGCGATTTTCGACTGATTTAGGGCAAAGCCGCATAGTGTAGCCGAGGCATGTGTTAGAGAAGTACGGACCGATGACAGGGTAACCGTAGGAAAAACAAAACACCAATGAACGAGTGTTTTAGGAAGAACTAAAAAATAACTATTTTCGCGGATTTCGCCAGTACTCTTAGCAATGTGTGTAGTCATTTATGGCTACTCAAAGCACATTTCGAGGCCCTTGTTTCATTTATTTATTCGACGGAAAGCTACATCTTGGGCTCCTAATATTAATTATACTAACCAATTTCCAATCACACGGTAGCGTGTGAAGCTCGGATTCGGGAGGTCGTGGATTCGATTCCCACAGCCGACCTTCCTGACCCAAGGATTTTTATGGGGTTTCCTGGGTCACCAATCAAATGCTGGGACGGGTAATTATATCTCCCAAATTTCCCGTCCCTCCGTTTGATTTCGCCTTCATTTCAAGGTCGGAAGTGTTGGCGATGGGCGAGTTTGGCGCTGCTGTGTGGGGACTGTAACTGCTGTTCTCGGCGGATGGTTGGCCTTGTAGTCGCCTGACCGGTGGCTGCCCGGCGAGCCTTGGTGTCGAAATGAAGGAACTTCTGCTGGCTCGCACTAGTCCGGTTCCAACACGCCCATTGATAGCTCTCACTAATACCTTCCTCCCGGGATCTGACATACAATAGCCGAACTGTTGGCTCAGTGTGGAATCCCTTCCGTAAATACTCTAACTTAACCAATTCCAAGTTAAACATAACATTTCATTTGCACTCAAAAAGTATTAATACTACTGCTTTGTTGATATTTAGCGATTTATTTCGTCTTCAGGTACATTTGATCACTTCAAACTACCTTTTACATGAAAAATGTTTCCTTAGTTTTGCGTAATTTCCTGGAATATTCCTCTTCTTACAATTAATTTTGTATAACTGTAGACCATAAGAAATACACGAAGACTTACCATATGCAAAATAGAGACCTCGTTAAGTGCAGAATTTTTGTCATTTACCTCGTCATGTTGGTTTGAATCTTTCATTATCTTAAGTTCATTTGTTTCTCACAATTCCATGCCAAGAGTGCACATATAAACAATCTGAAATACATGTAATCTGTAATATCAAACTACTAGCTGCCCGTATTTTACTTTCACTACCCCTCCCTATAGTAAGAGTACCTAAGTATTGTATTCCACCCCAAAAATTCGAAATCGAGATTTCACCGAAATACATGTTTTGAAGTCCTAAGTAAATAAAAAGATGTTTAGAAAGGCCTGTCTGTGTATTTAACTAAGCAGCATAACTTATTTTTCTTCTTCTTCGCGGTTAAATGCCAAACTTGGCATTTAAATTCGGTATCTTTTGATGGTGTGACATGAGTATTTTTAAAAAAATCCCTCCACTCCGACTTGTACTTTACAAGCGACATTTTTTCATTTTTAATTTTTTATATATTTAATAGTTTTGTATAATTTCTAAACGCTAATTAACATATTAGTCAAATGTACTACACAAATTATATATTTCTTTAATTCACGCACCTTATTTCAACTAACTTCTTTGTCCAAGATATCCGTTAATATTTGTTTCAGTTGTTCGATACTAGCGCTATTCACTTGTTTGTCGCGATGTCATGGAACAGTGAAACGCCTGTAAACTTTTGACTATCGCTTCGGGTTTCCTCTATCTCTACAACGATTTGTGCAATGAAGCAATCTGCAGATGTTACGGTCGACTAATGATAGAAACATGAGTTTACATTAGAATAGTTTGTAGAAGCGATATAAAAATAATTGATAATGAGTGTAGGAGGTTATGTGAATACAAGACATAAGAATTGTTATAAGTTTTTGCTATAATTTGAGACTCCTATATTTCCAATGTCTCTACAACGAAATGTGTAAATGAAACCATTTCTGCAAACGTTTTTCTCGATTAGCATGAAGTACATTGACAAAAAGGTTTGGGTAAGAATAAATTGCAGAAGGGCTGTAAAGTTAAACTAGCGGGTAGAGAAAGTCTTAAGTTACGTATAAGATATGTCTTTCTTTCCTTTCTTCCTGGATTGATTACAGGGATTTTAACTGAACATGAACAAAGCTTTAAAGCAACAGCGTTGCAGTGCAGAAGAATAACAATGTAAGAAACGCATTAGCGCAGAAACACCGTTACTTTTCCTCACAAAACGGCCGGCAGATTGCAGTGGAAGATCGGTGCATTACGCATACACATCCAAGGCCATCGGTGCAACGCTCACTTACGGAAAACAACAATCTGTGAAATTCAACTGGTCGATTCGTTTAAATTTTAACACAGCAATCGGGTTTTAATTTGTAATATGCCACGTTTTACCGTCGCGGGTGTTCGAGGTCACCAGCCATGGACTCGTGAATGGGAGATCCAACGTTCAAATTCTCTGCCACTGAGGTTGTTTTGTTTCTTGTTTTCTCTGCTGTTTTGTTTTTCCCCTCCAGGTTTTCCTAAAATTGGCAAATGTCGGTTAGGTACCCTAAAATTACCTTCCCAAATTTTCTTTCTCAACATCGTTTCGTTCCATGTATCTACCATGAGTATCTACCGCCTGTGGTACCGTTTGTTATAAGAAAGGACACTAAACACTACGAGAAAAGTACATAAAATGATAACATTAATATTTTAAAATTAGATTATTATTGTTATTATTAATATTATCAATTATTATTTATTTTTAAAAATTGCTTTCATGATACCAGGATGAAGTTCTTTAAATTAATATAGGTTGGGAGAAAACCCCTTAGGAACCTGTACCGTTAGTCTGGATCTGGCCGCCCGGTGTCTCCTGTCACATCATCCTTCCTCCCAGGGGCATAGCTACAATAAGCCTGGTTTTAAATATATTTAAATGTTTTGCGTAAATGTATATAATATTGTTGTTTAATAAATCACAGCTGAGTACATATGTTAGTAAAATGTGTTTGATTTATACCCAAATGTACTTGGTGTGGAACAGTATGAAAATAAGAAAGTGCTGACATTGTATGTAAACTTGAGAAAAGAGAATTAAATTTTTTTTGTTATCCTTAATGTTTCATTTATCTCAGCCTTGACGCCAATGGTCATGTTGGCGTCGTTTTACCTTTGAAACGTGCTACCTTAGGTACGTCCAGACTCTGGAGAAGATAGGGAATAATCTTGGCAAAGAAAAATCCTTACCCCAACCGGGAATCGAACTAGGTGCTCTACCGACTGAGTGGGTAGAAACTATAACGCTAAAATAACAGTTTCTTACTTTATGCTGTTTTAAGAGCTTTTGTACCGTATAGAGGCCCTCCGTCGTCCTCTGCTCATCTGTCCTGGGGCATCCAGTTTTTTTTACAGGCAATGATTTCATGCGTTAGGTCATACCTAGGATAGGGTCCTTCATATAAAACCTAACGGGCGCACGGCATTTCGCCTGTGCGCGATTGGGTGTGCCACAACCGGCTCCTACATAAACTCCGTGCGTAAAGCACATAAACACCCTTATCTTATACCTTTCTTGTGTAAAAGTTATTATAAATGACAATCACCAAGCCGTGTTCGTACAGCGTATATTCAAACATTCCCTGGTGAAGTGCCTCCTTCCAGATTTACAATTCACGAGATTGTGAAGAAAATTCGAAACCACTGGTTCTGTGGTACGGTAAGAGTAAACGTACAGTTTTAACAGAGGGGAAGTTAGACGAAATAGGCGCATGTTTTGAACGTTCACCAACCAAATTCATCCCAAAATTAGCACAACTGGTGGGAATTTCAAAGAGCAAGTTCTTAAAACTAAAACCGTATAAAGTATACCTTGCTTTAAAACAAGGTGACCCAGTATCACGATTGCATTATTGTGAATGGTTTCTTTCATCAGTAAATGATGGTTTAGTTGATCCACAGCTTCTGAGGCGTGGTTCCACCTAAATGGTCGTGTCAACACTCATAACAGTCTGTACTGGGCCTCTGAAAATCCACATCGCGTTCAGGAAATCCCTCATTATGATCGGAGAGTTGGAGTTTGGTGTGCTGTTAGTGCTAGACGCATAATCGGTCTAATTTTCTACGAGCAGACTGTAAATGCAGAGAGGTACCTCCCGAAATGACATTTTGAGCCCATTTTATCATGAACTGACAGAAGAAGAGAAACCATACCAATCATTGAGAAACACTGGGTGGTTTCAACAAGATTCTGCTCCTGCGCGTTCAGCAGAGGAGTCCATAAATAAAATTAGGGAAGTGTTTGAAGATACATGATTAGCGCTCGTATGCCCCTCTCGCTCCCCCAATCTAACAGGGTGTGAATTTTACGTGGGGTAACCTGTAAGACGAAGTTTACGAGACAAATCCTCATACATTGGAAGGACTAAAAATATTAGAAATTAAATCTGAAACATTACAGTGGGAATCAGAATGCGTTCTCCTCATGTTATGCTTATTTAGCCGATGTGGATATTTCCAGCATCTTTTATAAGGTAAGAGTGTTATAAATTCTTTACCCGCGGAGTTTATGCAGGAGTAAAATGTGCGCCCGTTAGGTTTTAAATGAAGAACCTACTTAAGGCTCTTTAAAGATAAAATTGATACAAATATAAATAAGACAATGAATCCTAGAATGTCCTTAAATGTAAAGTGGCTATAGAAGCTATCCCTAACTAAAGTAACGTAATGTTTAATAACACTAAAATGATATTTATGAATTTCGGTATTTTGGTCCTTTTTTCATAGGGTTACCTTCAATATTATTTTAAAAAGAACTCGATTCCAACTGTTATGCTCAAAGATTACACTGCTTGGCCCAAACACTTAAGATTCTAACAAGTCCTTCGTTTGGCTAAACATCGTCGTTCGCTGTTACACTATATCATTAAACGATTTTGGAGAATTTAAATGAATATGACAAAATTGTCAGGTTTTGTTAATATGCTATAGATCCCTGTAAAACATTTTGACCTAAAATGTAGACTTTTTCGTTCTCCGTGCGTGGCAGAAACGCCCCCCATTTGAGAAAAGTATAAGTATTGGAAATGTCAAACCAGGAATTCTAAGAAATGGTTAACTCCTTTTAAAAATTTACAAACTGTCTAAACAATATCAACATTTCTTGTGTAGCAAGATTGTGTCTATCTCATGATAAAATCATTCAGAATGAAGAGGACTTCAGTGGTTATTCCCAGAACCTTCAAGATGATAGATATCATTTGTTATGAAAATCTCTTAAACATATGGTTTGCCCCATTTCTTAGAAAATCGAAATTTTTTAAACATTTTCCATGTAAAAGAAATCCATTGGAGGGATTACTTTGAAAACCATGTTGCTCCTTAGCAGACGCTCACTTTAATACCGAGTTTGGTGCTTAACCGACTTTTCATTTTTGAGTTATACGCTATTCGCAGACTTACACACAGATGCACGCAGACCGTTTTCTAAAAGGGGGGGGGGGAGTTAGTCTCCAAAAATTTATTTCTGGTGAAATCTCGGTATCGAATTTTTGGAGTAGAGAAAGTAAAAATACAGCGTGTATTTTGTCTCTCTTTTTTGTTTGTATTACAACTAAATAATGTTTTCTGTGTTTCTCATTAGGCAAATGAAACGTGATTATGCAGAACAAGAAGAAAATGACCTGCAAAGATGATGATGATGATGATGATGATAATAATAATAATAATAATAATAATAATAATAATAATAATAATGTATTTTCATTGCTTTAAGGTATGCAATGACATCAACTTTTTTCTGTTAATTGTGAAAGTAGGTAATTGGAAGCCTTAGTTGTGTATTTACCTTTTACCTTGGTAGAAACAACTTTCCACAAGGATGAAACATGGAAGTTATTGGGGAATTGCAATCCTTTAGTCGGAAAAAAGTTTGACATATTTTATTTTATCAAAAGAATTCTTAAACCAGTTTGATTAATATAGCAATGTTTGAGGTGTTGATGTAGCAAATTCAAAGCATATGTTGAATTTTGTTTCAATTGTTTGTGGAGTTTTCTTTCTGATTCAATTTTGCATAATCAATATGTGGCAAATGGGAAGGACAGACAACTTAAAGTGTAATAAATAGTTCACATTTTGCGATGTATTTCGTATCAAGGATATATTCGTCCTTTAAATCCTTAGCGTTTCATCTAGAAGTCATTTACGGAACCGTAGTGTCGGGAAATAAGACTGGTGGTGTTCATCGGATGATCAGTTCCTCTATGACAGTTCAGATGTATCACTTAGATAATTATAAAAAGAGGATCATTTACGGTGCATAATTCGCGATGTATTTTTGCCTAGGAATGATTTGAAACTAAGCAATATTTGCTTAGTTAATAAAACATGCAAAAACAATATTCAAATGTGTAGTCGACGTAATGTGTTGTCTCTTGCGACAAAGAATAAGGAAAAAAAATTGCAAACTTGAATGCATGTCCGTCTGAGGACGCACTTTATAAAGTCTAAACCTTCATATGGATTGTGGTATTTCGAAATTGGCTAGGTAACGCTGCCAAAAAAAGTAACTTCTTTACGAAAGCTTGGTGTTTCTATGCACTCCATATGAACCGAGATAAAGTTTGCCGAACGACATTGTAACGACATCTCGTAGTGGGTACAAGAGGGCTATAGGCGGCCAGCGATAGTCAGATCTTTAAAATACTGTGGTTAGGCAAATGTCATAGTTTTGAAGTTTATAACCTTCCTTTATCTTACGCACGTAACATCCTTGCGCTGCCTTATGATTAATATACTAAATTGTTTCTTTTTCACAATAAACAAAGCAGTGAAGTTCCATTGCCATTTAGCCTTAAAATATTCTAAAGCTATTTGATCAACCTAATTCCTGTTTTTGTAACTTACAAAAACTCCTCATAACTACTCCATGTTAAAGACGTCCCGACTCGCCACTGAATGAGGCATGTCGGAAGCAAACATAAAGCAGATTAGCAGTGAAGGGAAGGGATGGCTGGTGGAGTGAGACAAATCGCGTTGCAATGGAGTGGCCCTTTTGAGCCGATTTTGCCCATGCCTGTTTTAAAAAGTAGGGTCGGATTTTTGTTTTGATGACGGCTCCAATCTCGTTCTGCGATGAATGTGCTGCCCGCTGCTCCAGTGTTTGAATTTTTCCGAGGCTGTGCGTGGGTGAGTGTGAGTATAAACAACATAGCTAAGTTGACTAATAAATGCAGGCTAAGAGGTCTATTTGAACCGAGTTTTCAACCGTTTGAGGTTGAAGAATTAAAATGCTCTTGGATCATATAATTCTAAATTGTAACAATTTAGTTATTCCTGCTGACTTTTGAGGTATTCAAACTTTACGGTTTATAAATAACAGTTTCCGTAAATAAAGCGAAACGTACATTGCCGTGAGCCACAGGAATGCTAAGCAGAAGGTGCCCTTACCGTGATTGCTGAATGGATATAATCGGAGTGCGCTCTTTAAGCACTACAGCTGCCGATAATCAATCACAGTAAACACTTCTTTAAGGCCGTAAAAGAGAAAGGGAAAAGGTGTGAACTTTAGAAATACATGCTCTTATATTAACTCTCGCCTACCCCAGAATTACTGTGCGACATGCTAATACTCTAAGAATCTTGCTTCATTCCAATTTTCAGATTTTTGTCTTGAGTCTCTGCGACTTCCTGAACCTTGAACATACGTGAATTCCAGGACTGGTCGACTGAATTCACTAGAACCCTAATTACCTGAGCTGCACTAGCTAATTGCCTCTTCCTGAACACGAAAAGTGCAACGCTAATGAACGATCTCTCATTACAAACTTTTTAAATATTGCTTATTCCGTTACACATTTATTTTAACCTTTGGAAATTATGTATTGCAATTATTTATTTCCTTGGTAAAATTACCCAATTAAGTCCTCAATAATTTTGGTGGGAAGGTCTTCCATTTTGAAGTCGTATATACTAACTTCTATGTGCTCATTGCAATACGTTGAGCGCTCGTCTTTTAACCCAAAACGCGCGCGCGCGTACATACACATACACACGTTTAACAGGCTCGCTCTTCGCCAAAGTAAGTTCAGCTTGCGTATTCATATGGATCTCGATTGAAATAAACAGGAAACGCGGTCAGATTCAGTAAGGAATGTGTACCAAATCGATTTCATTTCCCGGTGGAAATGCAATAAAGCTCAACTGAGATGCTAGCTGGGGAGCGTGGCCAGGCGTTAAGCTTGTTTTGCTTTTGCGCCGTATTTTTTGAAGAAGATATACTGCACGTGCGTTAGAAGCATGTGAAACCTAATATAAGCCCATAAGTCGGGGTGCAGATCCGCTTTTCAATCGACTAAACATTATTCCCAATGATCTTGAAACAATCAGTTGAAATACTGCCCAAAGTAAGGGAAAAGCAAACAATGTATACGAGTATTTGAATAGATACTTCCAAGAGTCAGGCATGTGCTGTAAGTAGTCAGTTACTAACCTGAAATAAGAGACTTGCAAAACGCCCATGCCTATCTTGACATGCTGTGGTCAGCCCGTAGTGCATATAAACCTACAGATACACCTCGACAACATTTTTCGAAGAAAATTATAGGCTACAATACAACTACATATGAAAACTATTACCTTCTCTTATTTTCTACCATTTTCATAAACTTAACTTACATTTATGACTCTCTACTGATCTGCACAGAACTTTGGAATTTTCAAGTTTAGAGGCTTAAAATGAGAAAACGAAAAGCTATTACATTGAAGTATCGGATTGTAGTAATAGACGTTAGCAATTTTGAAGTGCCGTGTGGTATAAAGAATAATATGATGGTTATTTTGTTTAATTTTGCTTTGTAAATTAATAGTTTTACAATAACTTCCACAAACTTCCCAATCGTCAAAGCAGAGTTTTATATATAATTGTACAAATTTCTGTGATGGGTGCACTCACATGACTTTCTCTATTCTTGTTCAAACTATTCTTACAAACGCCTTTTCCTCTACTTCATGTTAATCGAGATAAATGTTTGCAGAAATTATCTCTAATCGGTAGTCAAATATTTTAACAGCTGGTCGCTATGTGAAGGCTTTGACATTCCATTCTCATTGCATATCCGGACATAAAAAAGGAATAATTTATGTTTGAGAAATATTGAAGTATTGGAAAATTCAAACATGTACATAACAAGGAATATCTCGGAAATGGTTCACTCCAAAAAAATGTATTTGACATAAATTATGTTTAATGAGATCTACATCTTTTATTTATTTCTTACGTTTTACTAGTTATGCAGAGGTTAGAGCGGAGAAATTTCAGCACTGCGGAGTTAAAGGCTTTTGCGCCTACTAATCCGGGAGCAGGGATGGGGCGGGACAGAACCAAGTGCGGTTAGGTCTAATAGTGGCAGGCACAGGGGAGTTGCTAACTTTCTAGGTTGAACGTTTCCGGACGCCTCTTCGATGCCCTCCTAGTCGCAGAGGTTGGAGTAAAAGATTCCACGCCATTCGCCAACACATACTATTGTACCAGGTCCTGCAACCCTGAAAGTTGAAAGGTAAATAAATGAGAGAAAGTGAGGGACAGAAAAGTTCCTGGTAATAACATTTGGCTACCCACCTGGGCAAGCCACGAAAAACCCCAAGGCCAGGTTGCCCAGAGCAAGAGGAATCGAACCGGAGACTTCCTGAATGCGAGCCACAAATCAATCCCATTCCGCACAATGGGATGACACAGTAAATAAAACACACCTTAGGCCTGGGGTAAAATAAACTTGATCTACAATGGGACATCTCAAGTTGAGCGTCAGTCCAGCAATGCTGTTTTATGACACTAGGTGTCATTCTCCTCATTTCTCCCTCCATCTTCATGCTTTGGGAGTGGTTGGACTTTATGGCGATGTGAAGCAAAACTGTTGGACCACAGGCAAGCAGGACATCAAAACAACGGAATAGGTTAAAGACCGTATATCCTCCAGCTCCACTGCATATCTAGAGAAACTGACTTCAGGATTACTAATTACAGGCACAGAAGGTTTGCCGCCACAGCGTCCTAGGTACCTCATAATATGGAGTACCAAGTTCAAATGCAGAATGTCTCACAAAGGGGTTTGCCCTCTTTGAACTTCAATAACTGAACAAAATTAACAACACTATGATTTTTTAAGTCACAAAAATACTAAAAACGTTGCTGATGATGTTCTAATGTGGAAGATATTCAAAATGTCTCTATGCCTCATCTGGAACGCTGTAGGATTAATGTTAGTAATGTTCAAAGATTGTAAACCTCTGTGGGACACTACAGTTTGAAGCATCCATTGCATCGTTGTCCGATATGCTCTTTTCGGCTTTAGCTTCACAGTTTACACAAATAAATAAAATTGTTCACCTTCAATCAATGGTCTTGACATTTTGTGGATGTGGACAAAAACTTGCTTTGAAGAGGAAATACATGGGTTGCAGAAGTATTAGTATCTAATGAAAACCTCACGAAATTGTTACAGTGTCCAGAAGCCCCTTTCAGTTCGGCACACCTGTGGTCATTCAAGCGTGGTTCAAGCCGTTAAACTCCGGTCTCTACGATTAGGGGTCATTGTGCACCAATAGTACTGTCAGTCCACATTGAAATTCTAACGTTACTTTCCTTTCAGATAATTAGGTACAAAAGGTTCCAATTTAGAGAGCCCGAGTACAAATAAAATAAACATTTGTAACTCATTTAATTGTAACAAGGAAGTGTCACAGTATACTGCCATTAATGTGTAATGGCGCATACTCCCATTAATATGTCACTGCCGCATACTCCTATCAATGCAAGCGCCATTGTCACATACTTTCAATGATAGGAATCGCTATGGTATATCCCCATTGGCATAAATATGATTGTGGCTTATTTTTATACAGCAAGCTTGCGTTACTGGACCAATTCGGCTTGGATAGGTGTACCTGTGACCCACTGCTGTGCTTTCTATCCGTAGTGTCCAATGAGTCAGAGACAGAGGATGCAAGTGAGGAGTGGGCGGGGGAGGGGGAAGGTGAGCTCTTCCATTAGGTCCCTCGTAACATAATTAGTTCATGACTATGGAAATTCCCAACATAAATGCATTGGATAGACTAAAGTTTCAGGATCCCAACTGTCTTCGTAGTGTACATAATCACACAGCTGCGGATGCATTATAGACATGCATGTTCCTTAAACCCGCCGAATTCAGTATCACAAGTAACTGTATCAGTTTTACCATACCACTAATCTAAACAGTCATACTTTTGTTAAGTTATAGCAATTACCCAACAGTAGATCCCAAACACTACTTAACTGAAGAGAAGTAAAGCGGGAAGTAAAGCGTAACTAAATGACAAACCTCGGAAGTGAAAAGGATAATACCAAATTTGTAATGAGTGTAAACGAAGCAGTCGTTGAATGTGAGATATGTTCAGCTAAAGCCCATTCTGCCTACCTCAATGGTTCAGAAGTAAAAGGATGGAACTATGACATCAAGATTGAGAGAGTTTGGCATTTCATTACCAACTGAAACTCCCGGCCTCATAACCTCACTTCCATTTACGCCGTCTCCGCAGTTTCGGGAGGCGTATGTATGTTTACATTTTCGAGCATGCAATAGCGTTGTGTTCAACCTGCACAGTTCTAGATTATACCATATGAGTACGTATATAACTTTCAGCAATGTCTTTAAATGGCAAATTGGCTTCCCATATTATCTGAGAAAAGATGCCATTCATTGCTAATTATATTATAACTAAATTACAAAGATATAACTACACAGTAGGAAGTGGCAGGAAAGGCATAGTGAAAGTTTGTTTCAAAGTTCAGTTTATCTGTAAATATGCATGTAAGTCATATAATTACAGGGAAGTTTTGATTTTATTTCTCCATTACCTTGTTCTTTTTCTTTTGTTTCATTGTGTATGTGTGTGTTTTATATGCTATTCTGTACATCTATCGATATGATTGTGCATTTCAATTGGCATGTGGAATTTCACCAGCCTCTATGACTACTTGTGAACTCGCTGAACGCAATCCAGTATAATCTTTCTTAATGCACCTCGACCATATCGCATCAGCTAGAATTAAGGGAAACTGGAACTGAATTTTCTGTTTTTAATTTTACATCTATTTACTTGATAATTGGCACACTTAATATGAATAAATAGATAATTCGATGTTCTAGTTCAGTTTCTCAGATATGACATTAAATACTTTTAATCAGCGAAAAAATGCATTTAAAAAAACTACTTCATTTTCAGAGAAGCATACTACTGGCAAGTTGAACATGCATTGAAGTATTTGAAGTTTTGTTTTTATGAAGTTTTTGGTGTTAAAATTCCTTTTATTTTCATCATAAATTACTTTTTTGTGAGCCAATGAATAATCATAAATGCATACTTGAATCTTTAGATAGTAAGTTTGACATTATGGCAGCAAATTTACATGCAAATCAGAGCAAAACTGAAATGTAAGGAGTAAATTTCATTTAAAATGCAAAACAGAGGGGGAAAAAATCATGGTTAAAATGAAGCGCACGGATGACTTAAAATATGTCGCTGGACTTTTAAAAATGGCAGGTCGGGAAAAAATTATAACAAAAATGATTCACAGGTTATATACATATGATATAATTCAAAATTCCAAAATATTTTCACCTAAAAATGTAGTCCTAGAATTTCTACGAGATATATACCACTGCTTGGTCGAACAGCAGAGGCAGAAAACTCCTTGCTATGCACGCGACGGCTGAGAATTTTGGTAAAATGCCCCGTGAAGCACTAGGGACGGCATATATGGAGCCCAGGGAATGTGCTTCAGCTACAACAGCGTTAAATATTGCCAACTAATTAGAAAGTTAATTATTACATCTGGTGTGGTGTAACAGCGTCAAGAGGCTTCTAGCTTTTTGCCTAGCTTGCTTCGAGAGGTGCGTTGTCCTGGGGCATCACATCTTAAGGTATCTAAACCGAATTTTGGACACAAGTCCGATAAAAAGTAACTGCCTTTAGATTCTTATTGGAAAAAAGAATCCTCAAATATTGTAAAATCAGGATGCAATTACGGTATTGCCATTTTGACCATTTAAATTCAAAACACGTCGTTATCTTGCTTGTTAACGACGCTGTCGATTGCCAGGATCATGTCAGTGCTGCCGGTGTGCCGGAATTTCGTCCCGCAGTAGTTCTTTTACATGCCAGTAAATTTACTGAGATGGGACTGTCCTTTGAAGCACACTTTAATCTATCTGGACCGACCGGATTTGAACCGCGACCTTGGGATCGTAGACCAGCGCCTAACCAACTGAGCCACCCGGACAGACAAAGCATGTCGTTTACGGGGACTCGGGTGCATGCAAACATCATTCAAAATGTTAAATAAGACTTAATTTTATTGTATTTCTGTTTTCTTACATTTTATGGCACCTTAAAATGTTTCTCATGATGCATGTAAGGGTTTTGAGGGTTGGTGAGATCTGAAGAGTTTTTCGTAATATCAAGCACAGTTTTGGATCATTTTTGTGTCAGCTGTCTCCTAGATATTCATTAACACATATTGGTTTGAAGTACTCGATACCTTTGCCATTTTTTGGTGCTGTCGAGATTTAGTTCTTTCTCACAATGCCAAGTAACAAGAATGGAATTTAAAGGCCAGCGTGCAGTGATCAGCATTTTAACATCTGACTATTGATTGAGTTTCCTCTGTTCCCTTGTACCTACAGTGGAATGTGTAATAATAATTATTTCTGCAATGGTTTATTTTGATTATTAGGAAGTAGATGGAAAAATAAGTTTTTATAGCAATACTATGTTGAAATTATCTATAAATAAATGATGGTGGGTAGAGAAAGCCCTGTGGTGTAACACAGAGTTTTAAAATCGTCCTATGCTACTAAAAATTTGGAATGACTCATTTTATTGAGAGCAGAGTTTTCAATTTTGAAGGTTCCACTGTTCCTTTTTACTGCCTAAATTTGATCTTTGGTGAACATATCTTTAGAGACAGAACTTGGAACATTAAACTGTATATGAAGTTGTCCAATTAAAGGTTTAATTTACATTCTGCTTGTACTTCAGTTGTCTATAATATTGCACCTGTCATTCATTTAGAGGACTGCACTAGTAGTTTTGTTGCACTGCTAATTAGCTACAAGAAAGGCACTGCATAATTGCCAATTATTCTCTACAAATAAAAACTATGTGACAGGAAATATTCAGCTACAGGTTTTCCATAACTCTTAATCATTCTGCATGAAAATATTCTCATTTTTGGCCATCAAAATCCTATGTTATGTGACTATTTAAATATTAATTCTTATATGCTAATGGAATTGTTTGATTAAATGAGTTGTTGATTTTATTAATTAGTTTGTGCTTACTTTGTACTTATTGTCAGTAATGTGTCACTTATCTTTAACAACTATTTTTTTAAATGACAGTCAAATTAATTTTGAGAGCAATATAATCATTCCAAGATACTCTAGTTCAGACATTTATCTCTTGAATTATTCTCAATGGGAATTTTCTATCGCTCTCCCACTATCATTTGTGCATTTTCTGTCCTTGTAGAAGATGAATAATTATTGGTAAATAGAAATGTTCCATACTGTATGATTAATGTCCCTTATTGCCTGGATACATTCATGCTTTGAGAAACTTTCATTTTGCATAAAACCTTAGGGGGATAACTTCATGAAATAGTTGAGCTAAGGCCTTGAAATTGTGCATTCTTCATTTGCATGACAGTGAAAGCAGAGCTGATCTAGCAGTTGATACCTCAGGAGAGAAACGTTTAATTTTAGTTATTACTGATATTCTTATTTTTACATTACATAATCTGCTCTTACTCAGCATAAATATTTGACTACTGTGCAGTCAAAATTCATCAGGAAATCCCTATGAAAATACCAAAGTTCTATTGACAAATACCAACATGAAATCATTATATTTTTAAGAGGGGTAGACTGACTGCACATAACTATACTTAATACTTAATTTTTAGTCCAAATAAAGTGATACAGAAAGTACATAACATTGTGTGATCAAACAAGAGTTATGAACATTTAAATTTTTTATAATTAGAATGTAGTTTCCATGGGCTAATTTATAGAGTAGTTTAAGCTTTTACAAGATTCTAAGTCAGATATTTTGCACTGATAAAGTATCATTACATTGTTTTATTTTTACTAGTATTCAAAATTAAAAATTTAAAACGAATTTCATAAATAAAATAATTTTTTACTTGTCTTAAAACTATATATTTGACTTAGATATCTATAAATACCATAGGTATGCCAAGAAAAAAGTTAACTGGAACCACAATTCAGATAATAGGTTCAGCTACCTTTTATTTATGGTATGCCTCTAGTCCTGGATAGGCAAGTTTTGTTTCTTTTTGTTATATTACATCACTTTGTATGAGTCGTATCATATCTTATACAGAGTTGTGGTTTCAATATTGGAAATATTGGCATGCCTGCATACTTCACAGGGCAAAACCCCGCATGAGTACGGTGGCCGGTCGCAGGACATACACGGAGGAAGAACTGCAAGCAGCTCTTCGGGATATCCAGAGCGGTAAACTGGGAACAAGACGTGCTGCTGTAATCTATGGGATTCCTCGATCCACACTTCGCAACAAAGTCTACAAACTGGCTCTTGAACGTGAGCGAGATTCTCATTTGGTCATCGGCAACAATACTTCTGCACCTGTAACATTGGTAAATGTGTCAGATAAATCCCTTGAGCCAGACCTTATATCCAAAGTTGAAGATGCCGTTCCGGAAGATGATGAGAAGGAGCTTTCTGGAGCAGAGGAGGAGCGAGAGGTGGAGAAAGCCTTGCAGAAGCCTTTGCTGTCCATGGAAGATCTTGTGAGATTCTCAGTCCTTGATGCAGGAAAAGGGATTGGATCTCTTCTTCAACAGGGGCGAGCTTTGGAAGATGGACTCCGCAAACATAGTGTCAGTGGTGAGGAAGGTGAAACTTGTACTTCCCCTCCAGTTTTTCCTGGTTTTCCACAAAACATTACAGATATTTGGAACGGTATGGAACACAGTGCTCTTGGTCCATATGTGTCTCAGCTTCTTGCCACTGGTATCATTGGAAGTAAAAATCCTGGCGGAGGGACTCTTGAAGACAGGAACACAGGCAGTGCTACAGCTGGTGATTTCCTTCCAAAATTTCCTTCTCCTCTCCTACCTGAGTTTGTTCATAGGATGATAGAAGAGGAAAAGATTTTAATTGGTGAACAGTTGAAAAAACAGCATGCAGCTGGTATTGGTAATTTCAAACCAAATTTTCATCCCAATGGTGCACATGCCAATGAAGAATCTGGTACAGATTCTGAGAAATTATCATTAAGACCACCTGGTGGTGTTTCATCTGCAAAAGAGTCTACAGCAGAGGATTCAACCAATACAGACACCTTTCCACCATCATCAGAAGCTACTACTTCTGGAATGGTCACTCCGCCTTCTAATGTGATACTGAAGATTCCGTCCTTTAAACCAACTTCAAAGAACGGAGTGGCTTCCGGCAGTGGTGGTTCAGGGAATACAGCGGAATCACTATTCCCAGTATCCCAGTTTCAGAGAAGCAGTAGCAACCCCAGTGCTGTGGCCACATTACATGAGTCATCTAGTCAGCCGTTCATCTCTCCTCCAGTGATTGGTGCAGCAAGGAGTGGCAGTGAATCCTCGTCACCTCCCGCAATTCCTCCTAGCCTGGTTGGCAAAGGAATTGGAGTTAGCCTTAGAGACATGATTGTAAAAAGCATTAATCAGAAATTTCAGCATCATGGTTCAAATGAGGTTCCTACCCTGCATATACCACCAAAAATTCTATTAGGGCATGAAAGCAGCATTGAACCTCCATTCAAACGAGGACGGTTCACTCCACCACTTTGCTCCAGTGGTCCTTCAATCACTACATCTGTCATCAAACATAACAACAACAGCCAGTCTGATGATAGACACGCTCAAAAAATGTCAACACAGCTTCTCAACAAGCCCAGTAGTACTAGTGGTGGTATTAGTAGTGGAGGCAATCAAGGAAATTCATCAGGGGGTAAAGGAACTCGTCCAAAACGTGGGAAATATCGTAATTATGATAGAGACAGTTTAATTGAAGCTGTGCGAGCAGTGCAAAGAGGTGAAATGAGTGTGCATAGGGCTGGATCACATTTTGGTGTTCCCCACTCTACGCTTGAATATAAAGTAAAAGAACGCCATCTCATGAGACCACGAAAAAGAGAACCTAAGCCACAGCTTGAAGATCCTAAAAAGAAAGATGATATTAGACAACCACTTCCCAACATAGATAAAACAAAAATTCCTCCCAAAACTCCAAAAGCTCCGTTTACTCCTGCATCTCCTGGTTTACCAAATGCTCCAAATGGTTTAAAACTTTCACCATTATTTGATCCTGCAAGCATGCCCCCAATGGCATATGCAGCAGCACCACCTTTCCCATTTTGGCCACCAAATCCATTCCATTCACTACCCATTCCAGATTTTCCACATAGTGGAGCAGGAAACACACAAGTTGGTTACAGTCCCACTCCCGAATTCTTTGCCTCTCAGATGATGCAGAGGCTTCAGGAAGGATCTTCTCGGGTGCATGCTGGTGGAGGAGGCAGAGCAAATAGCCCTTCTGGAACACCTACGTGTAGCAGGAGTCCACCTGTCACAAATACTGGTGGAACTCTTGGTAAAAGTGCAAGGGAAATGGCAGAAAGTCTTTATGATGGAACTGGTGCCAATGGAAGCTTTTTGGATGGCATAATACGTTCGAGTTTAGAAATGGGTCTTCCTCATGGTGCTTCAAAAGACAGCAGCAACACAAATGCACCAGAGAATTTATCAAATAAGGCTCTTTTGGATCAGTTATGTCGAAACAGTCGCCTTACACCACTTCCACGAGCAACGTCCTTACCAGTAAATGATGGAGGAGCTAGTAGTTCTGATGATGATTCTCTGAAAAGGTCATCATCTAGAAATGCATTTGTTCCTGGTAGTATCAAGACAGCTGCTACAGAGTCAGATGCAAGCATGTCAGCCATAATTGATCTCTCTCCATCATCAAATGGATCTACAGTGGATCGTGATCTTCAGCATAAACACATTGCAGATGATGAAGATGATGATGCCAAATCTCAGTCAGTGGTGGCAACTGAAGACACCAAAGTTGCTGCAGCGTTATCTAACGAGGCAGGAGTTTTAGAATCACAGTCAAAAGAAACCAATGGCATATCCAGTGTTAAGGACAATGCAACAAATGACACAGATTGTGGTGACAATGTTGAAGATGAAAGTGCCTGTGATAGTAAAATTATATTAAAGAGAGTTGATAAAGATGCTGCCAAAGATGACAAACAAGGAGAGGGAGAAGATCTACTAGAAACTGAGGATACCAAATCAAAGATCAACTCACTAAGAGACTGAATTCTTTTTAGCCACTATTTATTAGCATGTTATATACATAATAGAAAAAATCGCTATGTGACAGAATTTTATTATATTATTATTAAGGTGTATCTTTTTTTAGTCACCTTACTGTACTGATTTTTGTAGATGTTAAATGTTGTAAATTAGTGTATAGTTTTGTCAGCTGGGTTTCTCCCATTTTATATGTTAAAATGGGAGGGAATGTTTTTGTTCATTTTTTGTTGTTGTATTTTTGTTTTATTCAGTAGTGAAAATGTTCAAATCTTGTCACCATTTTCCTGCTGCTACTTTTTGGAGGAAATTTTTGTTTTTCCTTTTATAAATCTGCATATATATTTTATCTCTCTCTTGCTCTTTTTGAGGTTGACAATCGTAATGTTGCCAAAGCTATGTGAAAAAAACTTATTTATCAAATTCGATAATTTATCTATATATATATATATAGTGAGGGTGTTTAAAAATTGTTGGAAAATTAACTGTATACATTCATGGTAACTTTTTTTAAATATTTTTTTAAAATCCAACAAAAATTGTTCTGTGGCGGTTTCCCAAGATATTCATCAAAGCAGTTTTACTTCTATCCAGAAGCTCTCCAAACTGAATATATTTGTGTATGTGTCTTTAATGAAATTGTATGTATTAAAAGTATGTATGTTTGTTTCGTGGTTTGTTATATCATCGATGTGAATGCATTCATGTTTGTGTATTTTTTAAATGCTTGTATGTTTGCCATATGTTTATGTTTGTGTGTTTGAATGCAAGTCATATTTCATCTGGAAAATGGTTTTTTATGGTTGAGCAAATGAAACTTGTATTAATTTTGTTTACTCAAATGCAATGCTGATACATGCTCCAAAAGTGTTTATTAAATATTCACTATTCATTGTCATACCATATCTATATAATCAAGCTAGTAAAACAATTGATGGTAAAATTATTAAAGTTCTTGCCATTGTTGAATGTGCCATAACTATTTTTAATTCTAATGTTATCTAATGAAATATAATTGTGCAAAACAGCATATAAGTTAGATTTTCAATACTTAAAATTTAAAACCATCAAACAGCAACGTTTTGAATTTGGGATCCCAGTTATTTATCTAAGATGCTGTTAAAATTATGACATGTTTTGTAAAATTATAGAAATATACATGCATTCTATTAAATACATTTTAAACTATAGATTGTATGTATGCAAGTTTATTTGGCAATGCTATTTGAAGTATTTATGCATTTGAGAAGGAAAAAACGAGAGGCTCCCAATATTTTCATTTTAATGATGAGGAGATGCTGTAGAAAAAGGAATGAGATTCCTATATGAGCTCTTTGTACTTATAACGCTGCATTATATATGGTTATAATTCAAAGAGTTTCATTCTATAGAGCTACAAAAGTAGCATGATATTCTCTTGTAAAAGTTAAATACAAGTTTCATTTGACAGGAAAGTGGAAAAAGTAATATTATATATAGATGCTATATATATAAAAACATACATATATATACTATCGTCTTTCTTAAAAAATGTGTGAGACAGACTGCTTTGATGTTAGATAAACGTCTTTTTTTTAAAAAAGGTCTTGGGATTCACCAAGAATTTTACTGTCTGTGATGAAGCCAAATTTTGAATGTATATTTTCTCTATTGATATCTTATATATACTAGACTAGTTTATATATTGAAAAGTGGATTTTTTTGTTTGTTTTTGACAATTGAAGTGCAATTAGAAAGGGTACGACCTTAAATATACACATACCATACATATATAAATATATATACATTTTAAAATGATATTGTTCAAAAAATTAAGAAAATCAAGAGTGAATGCGCATAGTCATCATAGCAGCAGCAGCAACAACATCAACAACAACAAGCAACTAACAGATTCCGACCACAAAACTTCTTTATTCTTACTGAATCCATAAACAAAAACAGCCCTACTCCGTTCAAAACCAGCAGTTGACATTGAATGCTAAGAGTATCTCTCCTCCAATAGTTAGGACAGTTATTAAAGTGTTATTTCATGATGGATAATTCATTTGTAAAATCAGATAATATCAACTTAGATTCATTTAGTCCAAGAAAATAGGAAGGTGTAAAAATCTATTTAGCTAAACTCACCAGTAATCATAGAAATTCATTTGTGTAAATAGTCTACTATCAACAGATGAATTACCCATGATGTATTTTCATGAATTCATTCACCTACAATTTTATGTGTACATTTGAAAGAGTACTCCAACAGCATCTGTGCTTCACCCCAGCTTTCAGTTTTGTTTTAACAGTTAACACATTCCTCCGGTTTGATGTCGTGGTGTTTGTGTGATGTATTCTCATTGTACAAATCTGTAGAACCAGCTTGAAGACTGGTCTTTCCATTCCCTGAAATATATCATTGATGATGCTAGGGCATTCAAAAAGTAATGGCAACATAGTTACTGTTTCACATTAAATTTATTGGTGTGCTTTTAGCATGACTAACTATAGTGCTATCCTCCTGCAAGTAAAGCACATTTTGTAATTCCTTGGAAGATGATATCCACCATCTGGATGCCTCTCTTACAGGTTTATCTAAACTCCTTTGACCATGCCCATCTCATTTCCACTCTTGCAGTAGTTCAGTACTTCATACTTTTCTCCTATGAGCTTCTTGTAATATTCTAAAGCAACAAATTGCATTTTTTCCTTGTGCAACTTACATTAAATGTACCCTTTGTTCATATCCACTAGGGCAGTATTATATGTCACAAACCAGAAAAGATTACTATGTGTATAAAATATGGTTACTTTAAGATTTTCAGTGTTGCAGATTTAGAAAAAAAAAAAAAAAACACATTTCTATTCTTTAATATAATAAAGGTTCCACAAATTAAAGTGCTCATTTACAGAGTATTGCCATTTCTTTATGAATGTCCATGTATATTGAAGTTCCACTGTACAATTTTGATAGTGGTGTAACCCCTGGTATATTGCTAAGGACTTGCTGGAATGTTTAATTTTAATTTAATGTTAACTGGCCATGGAATAACCAATGAATGAATTTATTTGTTTTTGAAGTGTTTTGACTACCAGTTTATCAATATCTGACCATACCTGTGCACCAAGTATTAACATTCATGCCAACCAGCTATTATTTGATGTAGTCAAAAAGTCTGATTTACTTCATCTGCCATGGTTTCTAAACAACATCCCTTGTACTTTGGAATATCATAGAAACACCACAACCAAATCTATAGAGCATGACAGATCAAAATCCCTCTCCTTGCCAATTGCAGTATATAAACATTCCAACCAATCATGTGCCAGAGTTTTATAAGAAGAAAATAATAAATAAAAAAAGAGATCTCATGCCAGTTATTTTTAGTGATGAAATACTGAGAATTAGCTATGGGCAAACAGCCCGGCGCTGGATGCGTACTGAACTGCTCTAGAAGTAATTGGTAAATATATCAGTGGAAGCAGAGCTTCCTATAAGCTTTATTATTAATATAATCATTCTGATGAGCATTTGTAAAATGTTCCCAGTAAATAATTTGCTTTCCTTGATTGTATATGTATGTAAGGTGAAACTTAAGAATTTTCATCCTCTTGTGTGGACGAATCCCAGTGCAATGCTGTAGAAAAGTTTGACTTTTAATTTATGTACAGAATTTCACTTTGTTTACTTCTCTTTGTGATAAAAATGCTATATATTATATATTACTCAATGCTTTGAATTAAAAGGAATGTGTTTTATCACTGTATTGAATGAAAGAAGAACCTTATAGACAACTTTCCTGGTGTATATAAAATAACCTTTCTCAGCAGAGACTTTGTCTTACCACTCAGAATTACCATTTTAATCCTAAATGTTTCAGTTTCTTTACAAACCTTTTAATGGCAAATATATTTTTAGGGCCTTCTGAAAGAAATAATTGTAATAGGCCTGCAATTAATTTACTCAAATTGTACTGGAATGTTTATTTTTATCACTTTTTTACAGTTCAATACATCAGCAGCTGTTTACACATCAGTAAACTACGGATCACAGATCTTTGTTCAATTAGATATATTTTTGTTAGTTCAATAAATGTTCTCATGATAGAAATACTGCTAAGTAGAGGAACTAAGCTTATTAATAGAATTTAAGGAGCAAAAATGTGTATTAAGGTGTGAAAATTAATAGTTGAACCATAGCATATATTTACACTTAAATTCTTACCTTTAAATTTAGACGTTTCTTTGTAAGTTTTTACACCCTTAATTGGCTTATTTTGTAATTTAAAATTATTTTGCAGATTATAATCAAACTGCACCTATAGCAGTTTGGTAGTGTACTGCATCATTGGCACATCTACATGGTTTCTTTCTTCATTTCTCCTTCTTGACTGAGCAGTGTTCCAAAAGGTTGCAGCATTGAACTATGCACATTAAGCAATGAAGTTCATTCTTGTTTATATCATTCATTCCATCAAATCATTAACACTGCCATTAGCTTTGGCACATTGAATGCTACCATTATCCTGCTTTTCCCATCACATATTGTAGGCAAGTTCAAGAGCATATTCATGGATGAGAATAAAAGTATACAAAATGTTTTGCATAGGTTCAAAAGGTCATGCAAGATATTACTCTATTGTTATAAACATATTGGAAAATAATTTATCAACAGTAATCTCATTAGAGGTTTTGATTTATCTAGTCAAAATGAAAAATTAATTGGCTATTTACAATTTGAAGAAAGTATATAGTAAAAGCTAACATGGTGATAAATATTGTGGGAGTAAGTAGCTATGATCGGTTGAAACTTGTCATTACCTGTTGATTTATTAGTCAAAAGTACAATGCAGTTGGTTTATGGCTAAGCCATGGAACTCAAGTATATGTAGTTCACTTGCGCTGTAGCTTTACAAATAGCTGATCCCATTTGGCAAATTGATAATCTGAGGACATTTCATAAACGTTTCTTTTATCAATTTCAAAGCATACCTGCATGCATTGTTGGAATGAACGTGATTGTTCATTAAATGCATCCTTCTTTGAATGATGTGAGCGAGTATAAAATGCTACACAAGAGTTGTAGTACATGAAGTATGTTGATTCTGTATTTGAAGGTCAGGAGATCTCCCTACCTGCTTCAGTCTTCACGTGTATCAACATCTATTCATCTTAAAATTCAATTAATATTCTCAATAAAAGAAGTGATATGTGCCTGTATCAGACTTTCTATTTTCATTACTATCTCGCCATTATTTCTGTGTCACCCATTTACATTTTTCCATAGTTATGTCAAACTTTGCCGTGTTTGAATTATGTCAGAAACTTGTTTTTACAAGTGCATAGAGTTTTATGTTAGTCAAAACCAGATGGTCATTTCTAGACCTACCAGTAACCAAAAGCAGCAGTTTGTGCATAAATTTACCAATGTGCTACAATATTTATTTCTTCTGACGTAACTTCACAAGTTTCCAACATACAATCTGGCAGCTCATTTTGGATGGATTTTGAAATCATTTAGAAACTTGATCAGCTGCTACATGTTCTTTTGCTGCACTATTTATATCAAAAGTTAAATCTATCAAAAATAAAAAAAAACTTTAATTTTTCTGTTTCAGCCTTGTCATGGCCTCTCTAAGCCAGCTCAAAAGCACCATAAAATTTAATACAATCAGTAATTCTAGAAAGTAAATATTTTTCTCCTATCTGCTGATTGTGTTTCACTATCTCAGTCATGATAGGCACAAATTAATGTTGTTGCAATTACCTAATGCGTTAAGATCAAGTGGACTGTTTTACTATTTATACTGTTTCTTTGTTAACACATTAATATGCCTAAGATCTGTCTCCACACATCGCTGTTTCTAAATAACTAACATTCTAAGTATCATATCCAATGATTAATCTGTTTTCATAAACTTTTGAATGAAGGTAATTATTATTTATTTATGCCAACAAACTTACTGTTGGTGTTTTTAAACATACAAGCCGTGTGTGGGCAAATTTTTGAGAGGTAGAACTGGAACTTAAAAATTCAATGCCACAACCAGGATTTGAACCACAGACCTTCCGCTTACCGGGCGGACGCTCTAACCACTGAGCTATTGTGACAAACTGCCAGAATGGCATTAAATTCACAAACCAGTTCGTATGAATGAAGCTTTCTTGTATACTTACAGTTCTTACTGCTGGCTTAGATTTATATTTGGCATAGGTCCACCTAGTTCTTTAATTCTCACTATCCCCTCCAAAGATGTACTTGGAAAGGATCTCTTTAATAGTCTATCTACAGAATTTTCCATGTTGTTTGCACAACACAATATGCAGGCATTCAAAAATAGAGTGAAAAAATATCCACTGCATATCACAGTAACTTAAAACCAGTGGTCTGCGCAGAATGGCTATGTAAATTGTAGGAAGCAAGGAGAAAAGCTCAACTCAGCATGTGCACTCAGAATTTCACAGTAACATGTCTTCTCTCTGAGTGAGATCATGGGAGCTGAAATCCATTCAGCACCTAGCTGTGCCGGTTTGTGTTATTCCATAGAGTGTGCTACAAAACATTTTCATTTGTTTTGTTTGCATAAGGACTTGCATTCCAAGAGAATATGTATAATGTTGGTGAACTTTTTACATTGCTGTGTAGCACATTAATACATGATCATCAGTCGCATCTGTATGTACACACCTACTTAGTATATAAAATCAAATTCCAAATTTGCCAATGTATTTATGCAGAACAGACAGGCAAACTTTTCAGAGTAGATACAAATCACGCAAAATGTCATCCACCAAATGGAGAACAACTACTGTTACAAAAGCTAAACACAGAAATCGAAATTTTAAAAATAATGAGTAAAGCTAAAAGCTGAACACACTGGAAAAATTCAAAACCTACAGACACATAAGATTGGTCCATAAACAGCTCAACCTCAAATCTGGCACTTTGATACCACAATGCATACCACAACACAACTTGACGACCTTCCTCCCTTCCATAAGTTACATTGCATAAAATATTGAGGAAAGCTAGTCAGTAAATACTGAATACATTATCCTGTGAAAGAAATGCACAGCTTTTGCTAATGTTAAGCTATATTCATATGTGAAGATCTATTTTATATATAATTTAAATTTTGTTCTTTCCACCTTTGCTTTAAGTTTTTAGGCTAATCCTTGTGGTTGGTACTTATAACATGAACAAATCCTCAATATAAAATATTTGATTGTTAAACTGGTGTATAAAATGTTTGTTTCCATCCAGTTGTATAATGAGTATGTCCTGTCACAAAGATCTGTGGAATGTTTTTACTGAGTGCAATGCAGCTGCTACTTGGCATAAAATATAGCAGTAGAGGGAATTAAAAAGTTCATTTCATTTCCATTAAGTTTCAATGCCATTTTACACTACAGTAAGTACATGAACTCCATATGTAAAATCAAACAATAATTGTGTTCAGCCTGTGGGTTTTACACAGGCTTTTGTTTTACTATACAAAAGAAATGCTTTGATCTGCATCAAAGTGTATCAAACAAGTTGTAATATTTGTTATGTTGTAAAGAATTACATTATACTTTACACACTTGATTTACTTTTAAGGTTAAAAGACCCTCATTTATACATTCTGATGTTATTGTCATGTTTGCTTGATCATGTATATTATTAATTTACCAGATACTTTGGTTCTCATTTAATAGTATAGTAATTGTATTTTTATACAAGATTTGATTAATTTTGGTTATAGCATATAATATAATCCCATTTATTATAAATGTCTTAATGTGATTCTCAGACTTTCCTGTTAATTTTTCTCTGTATAGGGGAAACTTTGAAAGAGAAATCAACACAAAACTTAGTGAGCCTTCCGTTTATCTCTGCCACAGGGAGCGTATACGTGCAAAAGTATTTCTTTTTCAATTTATCCCAGTTTTGTTTGAAAGTGTTACTCGTTGACTGAGGCTAGAATATTTATGTATCAACCTATGTGAAATGAACAGCAGCATTTTACATTCTGCATAATAAAGATATCACATTTTTTTATCATTATTATTAATCACCAAGTTCGTGAATCGTAACAACATATCAGTAATTAAGGCCACAAGTTATATTGATGATTTTTTCAAGGTTGATATTTAAGTGTTTTCCTCCCTCAGAGTTTTATTGTTCCTGACAATGATATCATTAACTTTGTCAGTTAAATTGATTGGGCTTTTCAACAGATACATTTAAAAGGCTACAACAAACCTCTGTAAATATAATACTGCACTTGATTGTTGTGTGCTTGTACTCCATTGTTACAAATCTAAGAATTATCAGCTTTTTCACAGAAAGTACCTTAGTTTTCATATTAAGAAACAGTAAGTCACAGTTAATAACCCACTATATCGTGCTTGCAAAGGAGAGTGTAAATATGATGGTAGAATGCTCTTTCGGCGTGTTTGGAAAGACATTCCATTTGGGACCAAAATTAAAGTTTGAAAAAAATTGAAGCTTTGAATAGGCACACAAACACATATTCCAAATTATGCACAGAAAGAGGCTAAAAAGTTAAAGCAAGAATAGCACCAGTTACTTTTCGCTCATCTTTACATTCCACATAATTGTTGCAAACATTACAGTATAGATATTTAAGTCATGTTTTTCTTGTAGCACACTTTCCATTTGTAAAATATCCGCATACCTGCATTGCATTATTTGTCTTTCTCATCAGTTGTATACAAATAAAATTTGAGAAAGGCTTGAATTGTTTAGAGCAGATGTAAAATATATGTAAGATAAATGAAATGAACATTAAACCTGCAAGTTTACAGCAGAACTATTTTCAGATAAGCCAGTTTAGATACAGTTAACATTGTTGCGGATACCTTACAATGGACCAAGTATAAGTTATCTTTTTATCAGTACAACAATACTTGGAGTACCTAGACATGTATTTACAGTTTAACAAACACTATTATAGGTCTTAATGTAGTTACAGTAGTATATACTATATACATATACATATATATTCATAACATAATACCATATATATTTGTGGGGATGGCAATTTTATCAAATTGCAATAAGCCAGAAAGCAGGTAGTCGTAATATTGTTGCTGTTTTATCATTACCTGATCGTTAACTCTTTTGTTCTTTCAAGCAAAGTAGCTGAAAACTCCTTTGCAGGCATGATATACCTCTTGATCATTCCAAACCACAGTAATTGCAAGGTATATAAGAATAAAATTGATATGGGCATGGAATGATGTGTGTATTCATACATGTACATAATCTATTTTTTTATCACTGTAGATAATGATAATTATAATTATTTGAGTATCTGAAGACTTGGATTCAGTGTTGCAATACTGCACCACTGCAAAATGGTGATGTTAATTTTTAAATAAATGATAAGTCCCAGTCTTATATAACCAGTGCATTGCATTTGAGAGCATCTTAGAATAATGTATATCTTTTGGCTGTTGTATGTTAGTAAATGTGAATTAATATTTTGGCTCCCTATGAAACTTCATTATTTTGTGGCATTTTTCTAATTGTACTTCCATATCTTTCATGTTCAGAACTTTTACTCTTTCTTTCAGACTATATTACCATGTTTCAAACAAATGTGTTTCTATTATTATTCCTACAACTTATATTTGAGTTACTGTTTGTATATAAGGTAGTTTATTTCTTTAGACACCTATAAAATGATGATTAAGGCAAGGCATGGGTGACATTTTGGTCAAACTTTATATTCTGTTTTGTGTATATATTCAGCTTAGATGTTGTGTAATAAATTATGCAATTTGGTCTATTTAAATACATCTTTTAAACATTAAAAATGTGATGTTTGTATAATTATCTTTTGTTACTTATCAAAATATTTAGCTTTGTTTTCCTTCTGAGTTATTTTCAGCTTATTTTGATACCTATTCACTGTGCATGAAAATTTTCACTTGAATTTAGTCAAATGTCTAGAAAATCTACTAGAAATATTTGTTTGAAAATTGCTTCTTTTGTATTTGTATTGTATGACAGAGTCATGAATGTTTGGGTTTCATAAATCAGTGAGCTCCCGTCTTTCTGTTCTGACATTTAATTTTTTTTTTCAGAACTTCCTAACTTTTAAAATTTGTATGCATGTTGCATTTAAAAGATAAAAATAAAATTTTAAAGATAAAAATATCAGATAAAGCACTGAAAATCTATAGGAAGGTTTCACCCGGAATGAAGATCCTTCAATAAGCATTTCAGGAATATTGAAGAAAAAATGGAAAATTGTTAATTACACCCATGTGTTACCTTATGAACTGCATTGATGCTGTCTATTGTTAATATACATGGTTATGTTTTAATATACTTGTTTAAAGCATTTTTCCTTTGCTTACTAACCTGCATCTAGGGGCTCAGAAATTCAACTTTTTTTTTTCTTTTGTTACACTGGACATTTTTGTGGAGCAGTTTATTACAATAAAAAGTATTTGCAAGTGATGATACTGCCAAGTTTTACAAATTGGAGCCAGAACTAAGAAGTAACAGACAGTAACAATGCAGTACTCCATATGTCTTTACACTTTGTAATTATCAGTGACTAAAATCAGTGGTAGTGATTTTATTATTAGCTCTTTTTAGGCCGATATTGGACTTCTTATAACTGTGTGGTGTTGCTACTGAGCCAAACATTGAAAATATTTTGGTTTAGTAGCTTTTCTTAACTTATCAGGCTCGTCTATTCTTTTTTAAGCACTATTGTGACTCTTTACTGATTTTCTGGCATGAGTCTCCTAAAGTTAAGTCTAATAGCAGAAAATATTAAAACAAATTTAGATGAAAGTGATGAATTATGTTTACATTCTAATTTAAAATCATTCTGAGTTTGAATTATCACAGTGCAACTAGGAACTAATATCCTGTGCGTTATAGTTGAAAACAGGTAATTTCATTTCTTGATGAAGTCTCTTGTCATTCTAACATGCTATTTATACACAATTAGATTTAACCTTATGGTGCCTTGAACTTCTGTATTAATTTAGCTGATATATTCTAAATTTAAGTAGTTTTTTAATTTCCATTTATTGTAATTTTCTATGCAGTAAATTTGGGCTGAAGTGATTTCAACTTATTCACTGATCTAGTTCTCTAGATATCAGTTTAGAATATAATAAAACAGATGTTAAAATGAATTAAGTTAATTATCACCTGCAGTTCTACCTTGCAGTTCCAGAATTAAAATGTGATCAACTAAAAGTAGAATTTAGCATTTGCACTGGGTTATATTTCTATAGTTTACTACCTTACTTAAAATTGGAAGTATCTTAAAAATCCTTCAAAGAAATGTAATTAATCTTCCTTACCAAGATGCGCACAAGCTATGGTTCTCTTCTAACCATATTAACTTAATAGAAGTAATTCTAAGAATGTGTGTATACATTTCACTAATCATTCTGATAGTTCTAGTACTAATGCCAAAGTGTCTTGTAATTAATTTTGCTTGCTAGCAAGGAATGTTTCTGAAACAGATTGGATTCCTATAGTTGCTATCAGAGCAAAAAGAAAGAAGTGTTGTGTATTAATGGTTACATTATTACTGGTGCATCAGATTTTAGTTACTCTTCAATTTATAAAAGTTGTTTAGTTTGTGCTCCTTTTTAATTACAATTTCTCTATTATGTCTATAATTCTTTTGAATGTTAACTAAAGAAAGGTGCACAACAAAGATTAAACAACTGCTGTAAATTGTACATAAATGTGAATTTTGCAATTTGGAAACACTTTATTTAAGTTAATCCAGTGCAAATCTATTTTTATGAAAATTATATGCAATTAAAGAAAATGTGTAGGTATTGGTAAAGTTCTTACCAACTCCATCAAATTTAAAAAATTAGGAACATAAATAGTTATTGAAAGTTTGGTACAAGTATTTAAAATAGAAGATAATAAAGTTTAAGTGTAGAAATCAAACAACTGGCATGATATTTCATGCACTTTTGTATTTTTGAAGCAGATATTGTGTTGTGATTATTATTCTGTTTTTCTCCCCCCCTCCTTTCTCTTGTTTTTACCATCCAATGGAATTCTGAAATGCTGAAATGTTAAACAATTATGGTGCATAGTCCCAGAGAAAGTTTGTGATAATTTTTGTTAGTGGGATATTTTTCAAGTGATGTATCATTCCATTTTTCTTCAAAGTTGTAAAGACTTAGCCTGGCGTTTTTGTCATTGCTGTTTGTAAATGTCTGAAGATGAAGGCAGTGTGAAATGAGGTTGTCTATAAGTAACAAAATTTTGCTTTATGATTTTAGTACTCATGAAATGAGACTAATTATATAATTCTGTGTTATGATTATTGTACTTTACTGTATTATTTAAACTGAAGAGGTTAAAACACATTCTCTCTGTGAACATTGATGTATTTGACATATCAAAATTATTGATGTGATTTTTAAATCTAGTCTTTTGACAAAATCCTATTTTAGAGAGCAAAAATATGTGATTATTTTTAAATATTTATTTCATTTTATTGAGAGCTTATATATTTCAAAGTATATAATTCTTAGTTCAAAGAAAAGTAAACTTTGCTAAATTATATTGTCTTTAAAAATCTTATGTACCCTTAGCTTTAGCTTTCTTAAAATCAGAGTTAATTGAGTTGAGTAACACTCTTAACAAACTTTGGTTTTCATGTAAACCTGATTGGGGTGACATGGAAAGACCATTTAATGGATGATAGCTGAACTAAAAAGAATGCAATACACTTTAAATGTATTTATGTTATAATAATTATTATTTGTAACATTTCTGATAGATTTTTGTTGAATTATTTAGGAGATATATATTACAAATTTTATTTAATGATAAAAATGCTATATCATTAATCTACATCAGGGACCAATATAGTAGGCACATGCAGGATCTGAAATAGTTATGCGGAAATGCATTAATGAATGAATGAACACACAAATAAATAAAGGCAAGTGAAACTTACGTTAATTTCTAATGTACTCAGTAGTTCACATTTTGTTCAAGATATAGATCAACTGTATACAGAAAAGTTAAGTGCTAACTTTCTTGTTTATATTTTAATAAAGTTGTTCAAAATTAAAATTTACTTCTATTTTTTAATTAAATATACATATTTAAATTTTAAAATATTGCACAAGTACATGTTTGACCTTTGTGAAGAAAATTCATATGTCTTAAGACTGAGGGGAATACTGGAGAAGAGGTATTGCCAGCAAGCATATTGATTTTTCATATTATATTCAATCCTTGTGAATTGGTTGGACAAAAAACCAGAAAAGTCGTGTGTGCCCATTAGTTACTTCCCTCTCTCCTTCCAAGAAAACCATTTATGGAAAAGGGTTGCATACAGCAAGGCCCTCACCTGGTGCAGTAATTAAAATGACTGTCTTTTAATCCAGTTTCCAGAGTTTGAATCTCAGTTATGACAAGGTCACTGTGTATGTTTTCTCTGAGGTTTTCTGTGTTGTGAAAATACAATACTTGGGTAACTTTAAGCTCTTTGGACCAAGTTCGCTTGGATGCTGTTTTACAGAAGTTATGAAATAATAGGTGCTATACATCAGAGGTCTGCAAATCTGCACCAGCTGATAATATGACATAATATCACAGTCAGGGACAAAGCAATGCTGCACCCTTGTTCAACCCTCACTCCTTCAAACAACACACGTTCAAATGTAAATATGCAGCAGTGTCAGTGTACATCACGTCGATATGACATGGCTCTTTCGAAACTACAAAAAGCAAAGGAATCTTCCTATATAAATATGTAGGTATGTTAGGAAAGTTAAAAAAGAGTTCTAACACAAAAGGTTTCATGATCTCAAAGCAATGAACCATGATTTTCTACTTTTCACAAATTCTTTCATGTGGAGATTCATACAGTAAACATACTGTATACAGACAAATACAATGTTGAAATCACAATTACAAAATCAGGCTGGTTTAGATTTATTTGTAAAACTGGATATGGGAACATGTGAATTAATATTAGATATATGCAAAACCGTAATGTTCTAGATAGAGCAAAGAATTAGATAAAAAAAACTAGGTGAAAGCCCTGTTAAACTCAGTATATATGTGTTAAGAATATATAAAATCAAATGCACGTTGGAGAAGTTACTAAATGGCCATTCCAGCTTCAGAAACCCCGTCCTTCAAACCGTGTGTTATGCGCATGCCGGGTTGTCTTCTGTGAAGTCCCCACTCATGAAATCACAATGACCAATTTGCCGACTCCTGCTATACACCATTAGGTATTGATTCAGCGAGAGGAAAGCTTATTCAGTTAAACTTGGTATGCTTGGCATAAATTCAAGTTCCAGCAAAGTCGTAAGTTTCACTATTCTTCGATAGTATAATAATTCAACAATGATGATGTTTGCAATCCTCTTATATAATAATCATTTGATTTGCTAAATATGATAAAATATGTTACGCATTTGAAAGTGTGATTCATATTACTTTAATATTGGAGAAAAGGAAACAAATGCATAAAAAACTTAAGTGTTTAAGTGAATCTTTAAGATGTAATCAATGTAGCCCCTTTTATTTTAACTGTGTAAAGTAAATCAAAGCATCACGTGTGACAAATGGAATAAAAATTTTAAATTTTAGAAACGTATATTATCTAGTTCAAATTTTGTGGTGTTCTAGAAAACCATATTGTTCATGGATAAATTTTGTTTTCAAACTGTAAAATCTTGCACTCCCCAAAGTTGCATATTTAAATTTAACTATTTAACACATTGGTCCTTATTCTGCCTTTTTTTTTTAATTTGAATTTTATCTCTGAATTTTGCCATGGTCCGTTTTAAGAGCGCTGATGACCAAGTAGCTGATTGCCCTTAAACCTAAACAAGTATATATTATTCTGAAAAAGTGGGGAATAAAGCATTTTGCACTTCCTGCCACATTTATTTTCCAGAAACTCCTGGAATTTGTTGAATGTATCAATTACCTTTTTCTTTCTTTTCCTCTTTTTATGGGGGGGTTCATACTTAAAACATTTTAAACTTAACAATTGTTAATGCTGCATTTGAACCTTGCATTTTTCAGGAAAATTGTTCCATTTGAATAGTTTATTAAGTAAGAACAGCAATGATTCAGTAACGAGAATGATATTTCTATGCTTAATATTCCCTCATCCTGGGACTATGAGGTTTGTCAAATAAGGTCTCTGCCTTAATTGTTTGCATATTTTATTTGGCTCCAGTTGAGTATAAGCAGATATAAAATGTGTTAAATTTGGCTCAACACGTGTTCCTGGTGTGGTTTAAAGTTATAGCATTGTACTTTTTTTGTAGTAATAGGCATTTTCAATTTTGTCGCATTAGTAAAATTCCTGAAGTAAAATTTATTGATCTCAAGTTAACACCAATGCAAAATATTTTAATTGGCTGATGTTAATTTACTGGCATTTGGACTTCACTTCATGTTGTGATAAGAGTACCATCATAACGTTTTGGCTCTTAATGAAAGTAGCCAATTAAAACTAGCTGTAGCGTTTTAAAAGAAAATGTGGTATAGATGCAAGCAGTGAGTTCAAGTTTTCATCAGGTGCTCGAAGACTTGTGAAAGAATTTTGAACAAGACTGAATTTTTGCCAGTATTGCTTTGACTTTTTAATGGTTTCCCTTGTTAATGAGATTTGGAAACTGTTTATTTGCAATTTTGTAATGTTTGTGCTTATGAAATTGAATAATGTAAATATGTTTTTCTGAACCTTTTGCCATTGTAACCAAAAGCACTTTCAATACCTAAATGGATTGCATTCTGTTGTGTCCTAACAGAAGAGTTTACCAGGCATAGTTAAACCTTAAATTTCAGCCATTGCCTCGTAATCAGACCAACCATGGAACAAAATATGATTCATAACTATGCCAGGATCAAACAGTCTTTTCCTTCTCGAAGCCGAGTTGGAAAGGATGTCGAACTCAATATATTGTGCCTAAAACAACAGTTTTAGTAAAGTTCTTTTAGTTTAAAATAGCTTTCTTATTCATTTTATATAACAGTACTTCACTACAGTTAATCCATATTCTGTACCATATCTCTTTTTATGACATACATAATATATATCCTTGCAATGTGGGACCAAAATAGGTATGCTGTAATTCAATTTTTAACCTTTGTTTAAAATCGAACCAGAGTAACACAATGCCACCAAATGATCAATGTATTCAGATGTTTAACTAAAAAGGTTTTTCAAATCTTTTAGGACAAAACTATATGTACAATACATAACATATTATTATCAAAACAGTTGTTGAAAATTGCCTGCTTTATTAAGATTATAATTATAAATACATATTACAATGTACATCATATTCCATTTTGACAATATGTAAATGATTGCAGATATTTAATAAAAGTCTGCCTTTTATTAATAAATGTTTTTCTTCTCCATAAAGACCATTATATTTTTATGGTCTGCCAAGAAAATTTTACTAAATCTTCTAGTTATATTATCATGTAAACTAGATAGGAAAAAACATGAATTCAAAGCAGGAATTTAAACAAGTGATAACCAATGTTTGGTGTAAAAAGGAAAGGAAGCTGTTAATACTTTTCTGCCTTGAGAATCGATCGAATGAGACTTAAAATGTATTATTGGGTCGTAAAGTGTGTTGTGTTCGGTGGATTAAAATGATAAAAAAATAAAGCTGCCACATATTGGTGTTGCAAAAACTGTGTTTGGAACATGCCTGTGGGAAGTGTTATTTTCTGAGAATATTAAAAATGATAATATTGTATATTTATATTGTGACTTTGGAGTAAATCAGTATTTATTACTGTGAATGTGTGTTTTAAATTATTTTCCTTCCTATTGCTCCTTGATCCTGCAATAAAAGAAAAGTGCAATTTGGAGAGAACTGCTATAAGGTTGGCAGTAATGAAGAAAGTAACACAAGAAGTTGACTGAATTAGTTATCTGAGGCTTATTTTATTCAGTTACAATTGACTTGTTACTTCCAGAAGGAATATAATGAACAAAGTACATTTGCAGGAAAATGAAAGAGGATGAATTTCTATGAAACAACAGGATGTGTTATGTTACAAATGGCTAACATCGCACTGAGAAAGAAGATTCTCTTTATCACTGTCTTTAAAATTCAGAGGGACAAAGATTCACATCAATAGGTATTACATAAAAGGGATAGAAGATTGTAATTGGTTAGGTATTGTTAACCAATATTTTTCTAATGTAGGTATGTGGATGATAATAGTGTTCTCTTCCTTGGGTGATCAACTATCAATAATGAAAAATACTTGAATTCTGAAATGCAAGACTGCTGACCTACGAATAGAATGTTATTCTTCCAAGGTAATAAACACCTTTACCCATTTAGCTGAAAATAATTCTAGTTGACATGTATCATATTCCAAAATGTGCAGTTTTTTCGACTATGAAATCCATAATTGGAGCAGTGGTTTATTGGACTTTTGATAGCTCGATATAAAACAAAACAAGATTGACGACCTGCTCCAGAAGGTGAGGTCATTTGGGACTGCTTGATTAGTCCTGTGAGTGACAAGTGGCCCAGTGATGGCCCAAGCAACAATCCCAGCAGACGTCACTGGTTGTAAGTAAAGTTAAAGTATGATTTGTAAAGATGTTGCGTATTTTCATATTTTGAAACTTGGTGATTATATAAAAGGGATCATGTCCTGAATCAACTTTTTTTTTTTTTTTTTTATTTATTGCAGTGCAGTCTAATACTTTCGCCATAAATAGTGATGCCACTCCATACCATGACTGACCCATCACCAAATCCGCCCCTCTCATGGGTTGCTGTCCACCTTGGCGACGGTACACACTCGGATGTCCACAGTATTAGACGAAAGCAAGATTCGTATGTAAACAGCTAACTGCGCCAGCAACAAAGCTACCAGTCCTTTGCTCCTGCGCACACATCAAATGGGTTCTCTTGCAGCAGCCGTTAATGTGCAACTTTTAGAAATATTGGCAGGCTATGTAGCATATACATTAAGAAAATCAAAACCAGATGAAATTGCCTCGTTGTACGGGACATATACAAGCTACTTTCCGGCAGATAAATCGTCGCTTTCGAGGGGAAGATTAATTAAACCAATTGAGCAGTAGCTTCACTCCATTATTTAATATTTTAAACAATTGCTTCTCTACCTTCAATAATTTAAATCTTGTAATGGTTAGAGCTGAGCAAAGTTACCTGTTTTATTAGCGATGTACTTGATGCGGAAAATCTGCATTTGTAACTTCACGCAGGTATTATTGTGATAACTGGAGTCCGAAACTTCATACAGGAAACAAAAAGTTGTGGGGTTTGGACTATAGCAAGTGGGAAGGGTAAGTCTCTGACATGATCACAGCACAGAGGAGGCAAGGTACAGTCGACGTAGGAACGTTGTAGATAAAGTTTTTCCATAACTTACATTCAATGCTGTCACCATTTGCAGTAAAATATTCACTCCCAAATGCTTGTACAAGTTCAACAATACATGAATTTTTCGTGTTGCAAGCATTTTACTGTACGGAACTAGTGAACACATTCTTGAGGTACTATGCACTGTAGGCAGTGTACTTTCTGCTGTCACTGTCCTGGGGCCATGACGTCACACTCTGCTCTTGTGGAGGTAACTCATGACTGGCTCATTTCGCGATAGCTGTATAAAGGTTGGGTCCCTAGTGATAACGATGACCACGGTTGTGAGAACCTATAGTTTCACATACACCGTATGACGTCACAGAGAGTATGTGCTACAGAGAAACCTACGCGTAATACCTACCGTATTGTTCAGCATACAGTGAGCTCATTTGTCTCCAATCCCTCTCTAGGATAAGTAATGGCATTCCGACGTTTTGAAAACTTCCGTCATTTTCACCTTCAGGGTAATTTAGCTCATTTGTGTTCAAAAGCATGAATGATACAAATTAATGACCAAAATTGTTCAATGGACAGCTCTAGTTGACATCAATTGCTATAAATAAAATGCTGAGAATTTTGACTCATTTCAGGCTGACTGTTTACTGCATCAAATTATACCTACACGCAAAATCGGTAAGTACAAGGTAATTTCACTTGTTTTATGTATTGAATAGACATTCTTACTTAAAGAAGGTATATTGTTCACACAGACGAGCTTGGTTTGGTTTAGCTAAATGTTATCAGGTTTTAACCTCGTTTGATCTCCACCGACACATGATCGAAATCGTGCTCATATATTATAAATTGAACAAAAAGTGTAATATCGGCCACAACTTTTAAATGGATTATTAAAGTTAACGGTGACTTTTTTGATTCTCATAATAGGCAGTGACTCTCCAGACAGCGTAAGGGGCAGCACCTCAATGGGCCTCAAGTGAGGGGAGGCACTGACTTCAGAATTTTAAGTGGAACCATGATATACATTTTACATATTATGATAGTTCTTAATAAATACATAAATAAACATATATAAAATGTTGAAAACATTTTTACAATAAAAACTTGTGAATTTATAGGGATTTAACACATAAATAAACTACAAAAATAGTGGTACAGTGTACAAGAATACTTGGTTTCAAAGGCACCAGTTTTCTTTTTATTTTAGCTGCTTGATAACTGTATAATTCCTTGCTTTGTGCATGTATGTGGATTTTCTTGGAAAGGTATTAACTCTCAATTTCAGTAAGCACATCAAGAACATTTTCATCATTCAGAGCAGAACTTGTCGTTCACATTTTCTCTTGTTCTTCAGGTTCCTGGTTCATTGAACTTCTTAACAATTTTTGACAAGTGGACTGTGTTGTATCTCGGTCTGTATTCATCTAATTATTCTCCAAGATTTTACATGGTCAGTAATATTGTACATAAAACTAGTTTTGTTTTTGACAGCAGTATTTATGGTTTCCTGTAGTCTGTTATTAATTAATTCTCACCATAAATTACTTTACCTTTTTTACATACGGTTATAGGAAGGTCAGATTACGTTGTGCATTATTCAATTTCTTTTTAGGTTCGTACAGTGCGTGTATGAAAATGTCAATACCTTTAAATTCTCAAGTATTCGTTTTAGAATAAAAATGTTTTAATTTATTACGGGCTATCGGAATATCTAAATATTATATTATGATTATATTTAAAATTCTGAAATTTATTCCCCTCACATCACTTGGGGCCCACTGAGCTCCTTACACTGTCTGGATGGCACTTACCTCCCATGAGAAAAAAACAATGCTTAATTTTATTGGCTCATTTAAAAGTTATGGTCAATATTCCATTCTCTTAACTCATCCTATATAGAGAATGTCCCAAAAGACACCGACAACGCTTAGTGTGTTGTGCAGGACGGCAAACTGATTGGTTTTCAAATAGGAACCCCTGTCTGGGAATGCACGGTTTGGACGTTATAGCACATGGAAGTGTGAGATGGATGTACGTTCACATTTCGTCAATAAATCCAACAACGAGCTATCTACATTACAGATGGGCTTCGAACAGTGTATCTCCTACGTCATTGTAGAACCTATATTGGCGGTGCTGAACTTCACGCACGTGATCCAATACGTGCGGTTGTCTTTGACGATTTTCAATCGCTCCACAGAGTTGAGTCATAAGGTTCTCCGCTGACGTTACAGGAGTGCCATACAATAGTCGAGAGGTGTCAGATCTGGCGACAAATGGAACTGACCCATCTCTACCAATCCATCGATTTGAACTGTGATGTTGAGGTGATTCTGCACATTTACATCAAAATGTGCTGGAGCTCAAGTCAGCAGCTGTGTACTGGTAGTGTCGCACTGCTGTTAAACAATTTTACTGTACTGGAAACTACACAGGTAACGCAGTAGGATGCACACCAGGGAGTCTATGGAGGAATTTAGCGCATGCGTAGGAATGCTATTATGCTCAGGTAATTTATCCTAGTACATTGATGACTAAAGGGTTGCATACCTTGGTATTAAGATACCAAAAAGGAATTTTAACAAATTGTCATAACCGTTGGTTCTCAAATTTCGATGCTTTCCTGCGCCCAAACCATGCATTTCCGGAGAGGGGTTCGTATATGAAAACCGATCACTTTGTCATCCCATACAACATGCTATATTCTTAATAGCGAACGCGCCCATATGGATCTCAGCTTCATTGTTGAAAGATTGAGAATAGTAGAGCTTCGTTACTTTCAAATTTTCGACGGGGTTAGGAGTTTCAGAATGTATCAATTACAATTTTATTTTAAAAAGTCAATATGAATAACGTTTACATTCTGTAAAAGACAACTATTAGAAATATTAAAACTATTAGAAAGTAATGAATACTCGTAACCCATTGCTAAATTACTTTCCAACTATAAAAATCTGATGTGTTGCACTCAACATGACTTTCTCAACTCTTATGCAAACTATTCATACAAACTGTTATTCCTCTATCTCCTTCATGTCAGAGATAAACATTTGTAGAAATTATCTTATTACTAATTTCCTTGGAGGTGCAAGGGAAATATGGGATACATCAGGTTTTGAGTGATAGAATAATATCTTAGAACTTCCAAATTCCGATGTTTGCACGGCTAAGATATAAACTGAATAACGATCTTCCATTTGTGGTAAGTATAAGTATTACAAAACTCACACAAATAATAAAAAATATCTCCGAAATGGTTTACTACAAAAAAATAAATAATTAAAAAAAATTAAAATAAAAAATAGAAAAATTCATTTTGATATAAATTGTGTTTTTAGAGATCTACATTTTTTGTATAGCACGATTTGGTCTATCTCTTAAGGTTTATCAGTTATGCGAAAGTCATCAAGAGTAAACAGGACTATGTGAGCTATAGCCAAAAAGTTCAAAATGTGCATTTCATTTACCATAAAAATATCTTAAACATGTGACATTTTAATAAAAATCGTTAGACATTTTCGAGAAAATCAAAATTTTCAAAAAAGTTTCCATATAAACGATAGTTTAGGTTGGATGAATTTTCTTAAAAATCTTCGTGTCGCATCCTTGAAAGATATTAAACTTAAATATCAAGTTTGGTTTCTAACTGACGTTTCGTTTTTTAGTTATGCTGCTCATAGACAAGCGCGCGCGCGAACCTTTTTCTAAAACTACTTTTTAGATATATTTCCGGTGAAATCTCTACATCGAGTTTTTGGGTGGAATACAGTATTTCCTCTACTTACTATACGTGATAGAGAAAGTAAAAATAAACAAAAATTGGCAACCTGAAACAGCGATGTCAGATTGAACGCATTTATTTGACCTTTAAAGCATTTCTGGGCTAGCACTAAGGTTGAAAATGTATTAACATGCTCATGTACCACCTCAGTTGCGTGTGGTTAGGGACGCGGAATGAGACACAACGTTAAATTGGTTGTCATTAATTATACATTTCCACTAATAATAATTGATACAGGTTATGTCATAATATGTGTTCGAAATACTCTCTAGTTAATGACAATTAGTATTTTGAAGCGGCCAATGACTCTAAACTTAAATGTACATTTTGTCAAAGTATTAATTTCATTAAAAATAGCATCTCAGAGTTATCATACAACTAATTCTGAGATCAGTTTATTGGGTTAAAATGAAGCTATGCTTCATACTAATTTCAGAATAAAAGTAATTAATAATATAAAGTTGTGATACACAATTGTATTAATTAATTAAAAGACACAAATGCATGTATACTTGTGACACAATTACATTTTTCCACGATGCTATGATTTTTCAATTTTTTTAACCTCTAAATATTGTTATGTATATTTGTTGTCAGAGACTTGCAATATAATTATATTTGATAGCGGGATTTCCATTTAAATACTATGGTCTTTACTTCCTTTAATTCTCTTTTTTAACATTTACTCACGATTTAATTTATACGGCATTTAAATGTAACTCTTTCGCGTCACTTTCAGTTGCTGATTTGCTCAACTATGTTTTAGCTTCTCTCTATGAAATCAACATGTACTTGTTACCTATAATTTACATACCATGTAATCAGATGACTTGCGCAACATGTGAAAGAAAAAGAAAATGGCAGTGCTATGAAATGTAATATCTATCATATTTCCAATTAGCAATTGATCTCACGGATTTTACTGATATGAGAAATTGAATTTCAAAAGCTATTTATATCAAAACAGTAATTTATTATTATTATTATTATTATTATTATTATTATTATTATTATTATTATTATTATTATTATTATTATTATTATTATTATTATTATTATTATTATTATTATTATTATTATTATTATTATTATTATTATTATTATTATTATTATTATTATTATTATTATTATTATTATTATTATTATTATTATTTATTTGCAGTAGTATCATCATCGTCATTTTACTCGCATACATATGCGTGGCTAGATGTATGTAAACATAAGTAAGCTTTCAACTCAAAACTTCTGACTCTTACAGAAACCTCTTGCTGCTAAGTTCAGAATTCTTGGGAAGCGTATGATGCACTGTACTTGTTCCCTTTGTTTCAGCACTGCGGATATCACATAAAGCTATGGTGCAATTTGACATTTTGTCTCTTAAACCAGCTTATCACACAGTGAACACGCTCTCCTATACGCGTAGTACAGGAGAAGAATTTAATGCTATTATTTAATTTATTATCACTCTGGCTCACTCACACACTAACTGAAATTCTATATTTGCTTTTTTTTCGGTTTTTCAACGCAGTATCTTGGCCGTGAAGTCTGGAATAGCCGAAAGCTCGATGTTCATAAATCTGACACGGTTGGTCACCCGTGAAGCCTTGATTAACTTTATAACCGCTTAGTGCACAGAAAAAGTATATGACAATGCTATTTATTTGGGTCTTTAAAACAAGCATAAACTTTTCAAAACGATTGGATGAAAATAACGTCGTGTGAAACATTTTGAATACGCAGAAACGCTAGAAAAAGAAGTACCTTAAAATTGCGTTTTAAAACCATAAACACCTTGCAGCCAAGTGCTCAAGGTCTTTTGAAAACTGTCCTTACGATTCTGAAAAATCCTCTAGGTCAAAAATAAAGTTGGATTCAGAAGCTATTAAAATGGAAAGCTGTTAAAAATGGAGAATTTTGTAGGAACATATTTTTTGGGGGGCATTTTTTGAGACTTTGGGTAATTTTCATTGGTGCATTCCCTCAAAACTGTTATCATAAACTAAATCAAACTTAGTGGCGCTACAGGCCATGCATAGTTTTATGTTTCCATCTTAAAATAATTTTGTATGATACACTTAAAAGTTTTAAATAATTGATACGTTTTATATAGCTCAAAATATTGGGATGGGGGAGAGGAAATAGTTGACACCGAAACTAATTTCATTAAATAGATGTTTAAACTTGCCTCTTCATAAAGCGTGCCAAGGAAGCCTTTCCTTATTGGTGATTCAAGTAAAATATGTGCTCGAATATGCAGGAATTAGCCATATATGCACTAACCCCTTATATATGCATTTATATGCACTATAAAACTTGCATAATTATTCCCTTACAACGTGGGACAAATTTATTCCATACGTACATATGTTTAGCTATCAAGGAATAAAATATGCAAAAATCCCGGCTCCAGTTATAACAAGAGAAGATCGAAATACATATAATTATTGTGTTTCGTTTTTCTCAGGTGATATTGTTCATTAAGTCGAGCTACACTGACCGAAATGAATATATTTTAGATTGTTTTTTACAGAATTTATCATTTTGTGGTGAAATCTTTTCGGTATAGTATTTAAATTCGTATTTTATTTATAAGGTACCCCAGATAAATATCATTCGGCAGTGTGACCGTCCCAGATAAATTCTCTCGCTCTTCTCTTTTACTAATATATTTTGTCGGTCTGTGCAGTTCAGTTGGTTAGACACTGGCCTACTGATCCCAAGGTCACAGGTTCAAATCCGGCCCAAACCGATGCTTTTTAAGAGTGCTTAAAACGACAGCTCCGTGTCAGTAGATTTACTGGCATATAAAAAAACTCCCGCGGGACGAAATTCCTGCACACCGGCTGTGCTGATGTGATCCTGGTAACTGACAGTGTCATTAAACACACACAGGCACGCACACACACACACACACACACACACACACACACACACACACACACACACACACACACACACACACAAAATATTTCTCAAGAAAGTTTTTTCGTGAATTTGCATTAATGTTTTTGAAATGTAATGAGAACAATCATACGGATTCGCAATTCTTTTTAAGTGAATGAACAAAAGATAATGATTTAACCCAAATATTTTTCGCAACCGATAGTGAACATAAAACAAATCCGGCTTATAACATATTGATTCCTTTTATTTTGTTAAAATACTTTTGGGAACACAACATCCGAAAAAGGATCAACATTGGCTCAATTTTCAAAACATTATTACATAATAAAACGAAAAATGTTGACAAATACGAGTACGTAAACAGCACATGGATTGCTCTTTCTGCATATTAGAATAATAATTTTCTCCCCTTTAATTTGACCGTTTGACGTTTTTAAAGGGTAGACAAATAGTACACTGAAATTATACCATAAAATTATGCCCGTAAAATAATTTTGAGAACACCACATACGAAAAAGTTGACAATTTGGGACAATTTTTAAAAAATATAAGAATAAAATTAAAAATCATGATATACGTAAACGGTAACTTTTCTTTGCTTTAATTTGGTTATTAGAAATTTTAAAGCGAAGGCAAATATTCACTTTATGAAGTACACGTAATGCAAACTTTTCAATGTTTATTCATATAAACTAATAGTAATGTAAACCCCGCGCGACAGCCCACGAAGGCCCAAGGCCTACCGCCCAGCCGCTGCGTCCCCCACCTCTGCCCACTACAGGCGTCATTGGTGAGGTGCAATACTGGAGGGTGGGACGTGGTCAGCGCCCCGAACCCTCCCGGCCAGTTATGCGGTCTTCTCGACCTGGGGCCGCTACTTCTCCATCAAGTAGCTCCTCAATTGGTCCCCCCGGGACCTAACGAGGCTGAGTGCACCCCGTGCCAGACCTCCCAGAGGGGATAAAATCCCCATGCTGATACCGGGGATCGAACCCGGGTCCTCCGCGCCACAGGCAACCGCGCTGCCAGCTGCGCTACGGAGGCGGCCATATAAACTAATTATTTTCTTAATTAATTAATCATTTTCTAATTATATTAGCATTAATTACCTCCTAAATAAGCAATTGATAACAAGGCGTATAGATTCACTGTTGCATTTCCAGGATTTAGTCCCAAAAGCCTACCTCTTTGCACTCTGATTACAGTCCCCTGTATGTATGTAGGTGCAATAGAAGAGAATGGGAATGCATGTTGGCAGGGAGCCAAGGTGCATTAGTTGCAGAAATCTTTTTTTCAAACACTTGAATGCGCGTCTGCGGTTTTAGATCATGGACCGGTTCTTGTAGAGACGTATTTGAAAAAGCCGTGCAATGTTTTTGGTTTTTTTGCCTCTTGTCTAGCTGCAATTTTTATAAATATAACCAATAATAAGCAGTCTGTAAAATATGATTCATTATGAGTTTAAACTAGTGTGCACTAGGATGTGCAGCAACAGCAAAGCACGACGGTTGTGGAAGAAGTCAAAACAAGAGGAGCACTTACAGAGGTATTTGTGCAACAGTGCAGAAGGTTAGTGTTTCCAGGGTCGTTTTACGCCAGTACAGTGCATCGCTCTCGCAGACTGCAACATACACCGCGAAATCTAACTCAGGCAGGCTGAGCTAAGCGCTTTGTGTATTTCTGATCCATGTTTGTCTTGTTCTTTATTAGCACGTTTCTCATCCGTGTTACTGTTACTGTCTATGCCACTACACTTGATAGGCTAATAACTTTAATAAGATTGTTATTTTTAACAAAAGCTGTGCCAGTCTGAGATAACCATGGCTGCAGTGATATAACCTAAGTAGGTTTCAGACGCGTGGTAGATACAAAAACAAAAGAAAGAAGGCATTTGCTGTATTAAGGCATTAAGGGGAGTGGGTAGCGTGGGCCTTATATGGACATGCAGCTAACCCCCCAAAAAATGTAGATTTCTCTGACTGTAACTTACAGATCAATGTAAAAATACTACTGTATATTCTCTATAGGTATATGCCTACATACCTCATTTAACTTTTAATAATCATGTTTTTCCTAAAAGAAAAGTTCACTAAAAAAACTTTGCTAAATAAATGGCAAAAAATTTCACAAATTTAGGTAAGCAGTAGTAACAGAGAGCTAAAATTTGTGCTACATATGAAGACATTCTGTCTAATACCACTACGCTAGGTAACTAAGCTGCCAATAATATTTTTGGTTCACATATTTTTTCTGTCTGCAAAGAATTTGAAACAAAATTTACCTATATTTAAATTTTTTAAACAGTGCACCCAATTTTTAAAAATGTATTCACTTAAAAATATAAGTCTAATTCAGTGTATGTAATAGATTATCTCATGGAACTGTGCAAAATTTTAGCTTTGTAGGTTATATAGGTTTTGGAAAAAAAGGAACATGTGTCGAAAAATGTGCAAATCCTCGCATATTTAAATTCGATGGATTTAAAGTTCATATATGCCCCTTCCTATACTTGCAGTGGAATAGCAACTATTCTGTTTTTCAACTTTATTACACAAATTCATAAAATGGTATAATTTTATAATATACATTTATCAAAGTAATATAAAACGTCTGATCGAACCGATAAATTCTCGAGCGGAGAGAGACCATCGAATGATGTTTATTTGGAGTATTTCATAAATAAAATATGAATTTAAATACTATATCGCAAAGATTTGACCAGAAAATGTTAAATTCCACAAAAAAAAAAAAAAAAAAAAAAAATCTAAAATATGTTAATTCCGATTAGTGTGCTTTTCAAATGGAAAGGAGTTTGTCCTTGAGCGCCTCCAGGCCGGCAACCAATCGGAGTCCTGCTGTGCTGTCATATTGCTTTCCCCTTAAGTGGAGCTTGACGCGCGCCAAGAGAATAGTAGGACAGTGTGCGACAGAGAGGGAAATATGAAAAGAGTAGGGGTAATGAGCTTGCAACGCTGTGCACGTAAACATATATTATTGGCTGCAGATCAGAACTCTTCCCATTTGCAAAGCACAGTGGTGTAGTTCGACTTATTCAGCACTGCCAACTGAGGAAAACGAAACCCAACAATTACATGCATTTCGATCTTCTCATGTTAAACATAAAGCTAGTATATACTCTGAAATAAACCCCACTTTATTTTTAACATTAACAACTAACCTTTCTTCTGGAAAAAAGCATTAATTGAAAAACAATTGTTAAAACACAGTTGTCAAATTGAAATGGAGTCCTATTTTGATTGATAATCGATTTTAATGTGGATACATTTTTCAGCGGTTTATGGGGTACAGTTAGCGACTCTGACTAAAGCAATTTCAAAAACCTGAAAAAGCCAGATATTTCGGTGTAATTTTGCTTGTTGCTTTCTCGACCACGTATCTACCAGTTCAATTACTGTATTTCACCCAAAAATTAATATCGAGACTTCACCATAAATACTGTTTGAGGCACCCCTTATTTAAAACACATTTTCGGAAAAGTCCATGTTAATGAGTTTCTCTCTCTCTCTCTCTCTCTCTCTCTCTCTCTCACTATGTGTGTGTGTGTATGTGTGTGTGTATGTGTGTGTGTGTGTGTGTTTGTGAGATTAACATACTACAAATTTAATGTAAGTACACGATAACCAAAACATCTAATGTTCTGGGAATAGTCTATGAGGTTCGGAAGCACCTTTGTATAATTTGGCATAATAGTGCAATACCTAATGTGTAAATCACAAAGCCGAATTTTACAAATGATCTAAATAGTTTTAAAATACAGAATTTGTTTGAAACAACTTTTTTTCTGGCGTGAATCATTCCTGAAATGCTGTTATTGGATTGAATTGTTCAATTACTTGTCATTTTAAAAGTGTTTTAGCTATTAAGCTGTTACTTGCGATGTCAAGGAGAGAGAGTGGAATTTCAAGAACCGTTTAATAATATAGAGGTCATCTGGTGGTTAGCACACTAACCTCCAAATCTGGAGGTCCAGGGCTCGATTCCGGCTGGAAGTTGGGAATTTTTGTTTAGTCTGGAAGTATGAAAGAGAGTGTGAATCACACAGTGAATTTAAAGACAACTCATCAACACATAGATTAAACGAGGGAAAACCACTATCATGAGTATACCTCGAACTTTCAGTTCCCTAAAAATCATAAATTAGGTACCTAAAATAGGTTCTGTCACAAATCAAAATAGGTTCGAAAAAATTACAAAAATAGATGAACTAAAAATTACATTTTATTTTCCATTACAAATTATCCGAAACATCTGATAGTGTCTTTATTGTATATCTCAATAATGAGAATCATAGTAAATAACTGACACCTTTTCTAAAATGTCCATTGAGAAACTGCATCGCTTGTCAAGCCATCTTATAAGCCAAAAATGAGGAGCATATTTAAATGTTGGTATTAGAAACAAGAGAACAGCACATTTATGTGTTCAGATGTTTTGCCAGATGATGTCAGCAACTGTCAGTCCTGCGCTTGTTTGAACCACTGTTTTGTGTTTTTCAGAAACTTTTTCACGAACATAACCAGGAATCAAGTGGATTTTTTCCGTCAACTCTTCTATCAATCCCAGCTGCGTGTAGACCGGTTTGTCTGAAGACTCTATAGAACATTAATAGTGGGAACCAGAAATACATAATGTAATTTGATGAATCCAATATCATGGGCAGTTGTTGGGTACTGCAGAAGTTCTTTAAGCTGAAGTAGTGTTCACTGCATCCTTCCCCAGTTTCAAAACAATGTTCTTAATGTCCTTCATATTATGCATTGTTCACTGCACTGTGATTGTTGTCAAGGCACGACTGGCATAAAGACTTATACAGCGTTTCCATATTGCCAAATGAAGAGATTGAAAAATGTAAAATTATGTGAAAAAGGTTCAAACGTGAAATTAAATATATTATTAGATATTAAAAATGTGTGACAGTGGGTAGAGAAAGTAATGTGAATGCAACACATCAAATTACATATATATTTGGCAATCCATTAAGATCCTCCCTTAGGGGAAATCAATTGGATACTATTACAATTGATTTGTCCGCCCGCTTGCATTCGCGCGCTCACACACATCTCACACGTGCGCGTGCAAACACATACAAACGTTTCGTAATGCTATTTTTGTCTTCAATGTACACGATATTATCAATTATTCATTCAAAATCGAAATTAGGAGAGATATTTCGGCGAGATTATTAAATAATGAGAAAAAATGTTAGATTAATATAAATTATTATTATTATTATTATTATTATTATTATTATTATTATTATTATTATTATTATTATTATTATTATTATTATTATTATTATTATTATTATTATTATTATTATTATTATTATTATTATTATTATTATTACTATTATTAATCATCAAATATATAAGTCTACAACAAAATTTTCTTTCGATTAACAAGAAGTAGACAAAAAATAGAGCAAAGAGAGAAAGTCTTGTGAATGGAAGACGCCAGCATTTCTTATTTTTTTAAATTTCATAACGCTTGTTCCTGAAATAAAGTTTGTAATTTGCGAATGATTGAGTCATTTATTGTCACACTGCAAGGATTATTAGATATATGCCCTTGCACAATAAATGAATTTCGTGATCACCTTGGCTTTTAATATCAATAAATGAGCTAATTTATTTGTTGATAACCGTCTTTTTTCCCTCGCTCTAGGTAACATCGTTTGTCAAATAATGACCTCGGCTTTTTCATACCATGTATCTTCAATGCCAGGTGTAAAGTGTCACCCAAGTTATTAAGAATACGGGTTTAACCGCTGCATAAACAGGTGTATTAAGATCATTTTACATACATTGGATGTATTTAAATAGGTAATGAGACATCTATAAAATAAATGCACAAACCTGCCTGCCTCCTACAGTGTGACGATGCCACAGACACTTTAAAAAATACGTTTCAGATAAACATGGCAAACTTCTTTCTACAGCAAAAGGAAAATATTAAGGCAATCGTCATCTAGTTTTAACTTTATGCATGTTTTGTACTGTTGTCATTCAAGGGTATCGTCATTCAACAAAATGTTATTCGCGTAAATATCATTTATGTAAGTGAGGTAAGTTTCAGATGAAGAAAATTTAACTGGTCTTCATCCTTGGAATTTTTTATTTGACAACAAACTCGGAAAACACACCGAGACCGAGTGTACCTTATTTGCTCACTTTGTATTTCAATTTACTCATAACTTAGGCAGGGGGTATGAACAATTATAAATGAGCATCCCCTTTTTGTATATCATTGTCCTTTCTGAGTGTAACAGAACAGAATAAATCAAGACCTAAATCTCAAAATATTCATGACGAAGACAATGACGATGATTGGTAAAGGGATCGTATGATTTTAAGTCCTTAGGAAAATTAAATAAATGTGTATTTAGACCCAAATATGTATATTTCTCTACTACAAGGATTGTTACAATATAAATTCTGTGTCATGTTTCTTTGAATAATATTAGCGCGCAGGAATAATGGAGGTACTCTCAAAATGGGGGTATAAATAATAACTATATTAAGAATTTTAATTAAGTCAGTAAGCATAGTACTACTAGGTGAGCATACTCAGTAAATGTTACTTTTAGTAAACAGGTTATGCTGTTATACAATTTTGTACATGTGTATTGAATTACGAAGAAAAGAGAGAAGGAAATGTTAGATCTAGTATTAGCGACAACCAGTAGATAGTCCCTCCGAAATTTATAATTATGGATAAATATAAATAATAGATGCATATAGCACACAAAGCGAAAAAAATGGTGGTCAAACGGACGGATCTAAGCGCTATGGTTATCGACATTCATATTCTCAGTATAAGTCACCCGAACATACATTTGAACTCGCAACCTCTTGAATACGAGGCAGACACGCAACCCTCACTCATGGAGGTAGACAGTACAAGATTATACCTTGTATTTAAAAGGAATTGAACGCTGAAATGTCACAACATTTTTTATTGTACAAATTATATGCAATCAACTCCTTTTGTATCCGTTTCTTCGGCCATGCAATTATATTTACGGAGGATAAACAACCCAAACCTCATGCATAGGTACTGCATTTGTGACGTGATGAAACAGATGACAACAGCTGATACGCGTGTTATTGTACCGATTGCGATGACATCTGCTGTTCCGCACCAAGAACCCACCCTTGCTACAAACGAATTCAGGTATGCACCAGTTAAATGTGTCATACATAAAATCGGCTAGTTGCTCAAATGGCTACAGTGAGTGATTATGTGACTTAATAGTTCCTAATTGTGTTATATACACCGTACATAGTACAAGACAAATGCAAAATATTTCATATACAAACTTTGTGCGGAAAGAATAGTTGATGGGAACAGCTGATCTGAAGAACACCTGAGTAGCAGTTCACGAGCTGCAGGAGTAACTTGAAGCTTCAAAAGTACTCATTAAGTAAGTGTTTATGCATGTATTATTTTATTTGTGTGTTATGATGCATATTGTTATGGGCCGTTAAATGAGACCAGAAAATTCAGAAGCAAATTATTTCTGATGCAAGTGATTGCTTCCACAGGACCATAATTTGATTTTTTTTTGTGAAATTTTGACACAAGGCACAGTATAATACATACATAATTAATATAGCGGCCAAGAACAAGGCAGACTTTCTGTCATAGGGGTGAATAGGGCTGCTTATCCACCTTTGGATTAAATTTTGCATTGTTTTATTTATTTTATATTTTAGATATTTGTCAAGATAAAAAATAACCTATAAATGAAGTTGCTATTACCGGAAATAGAATTACTACCCCAATTATTCATTATAATAAAGTGTATATGAAAAATTACGTACGTATCTCGTCCAATATATACCTAAAATAAATTCAAGGACTGTAGGTAGTAACTATATCCATTTAAATACAAACTGAAAAGACAATGATAAATTATGATAGAAATTGAATAACGGCAATATGACTAAAAAGATAATCCAGTATGGAAAGCAGCTGTTAAAGCAGTAACGACTAACGTATTAATGTTTGATGAATAATAATTATTGATCCGAGAATACCCAAGAATAAAGATAGCTTATTCTGTAATTATATTGGAGGACTTTGAAGGGAAATAACTGATTAGTTGAAAAGAGATGCCTACTATTATTTACATGAGTATTGCACAAACTATAATTCCACCACAAGCTAAGTGCCCATAACAATAAATTTGAAGTGGCTGTCTATAAGGTATACAGTCATGGGAAAAAGTATTAATACACCATTGTTTATGTACAATAACTTTATTTATAAGAACTAAAGATCAAAACCAGAGTTGATATTTGGTAAACTAATAGTATGGGGTTTCTTCTTGATTAAGAATGTATAAAATGTATAAAAGGATCAGCCAAATTAGTGTTTTGCAAAAAGTAAATAAACATTTTATACCAGGTGGCTTCATGCAATAGGGAAAAAGTTTTCACACATTGAAGGAAAATGACAATTATATAAATATAATAACGATGTTAATACTTTGCAAGTATTCTTCTTCTCTGTATATTCTCTGTTAATCTATTTGACATGAAGTGAGTCAGTTGTTTGGTAGTCTCTGAGACTCTGATGTCATATTTTGCCCATTCTTGTGGTAGATGTTGTGTAGAGCTGTCTTACTTCATATTTCATGTTTTCTGACCATTCTTTCAAGTGTACTACAAAGATGTTCAATTGTATTAAGGTCTGTGCTCTGTGCTGAAAACGTAAGAATGTGGGGAGTATAGCACAACAACCATATAAGAACATTATACGTTGCATGACTTGGGTCATGTTTTGTTGATGATAGCAATGTGAGCCTAAATGCAAAGTATCAACACTTTTTTGCAGATTTTCCTTTAGGATATTTAAATACTGGAATTTATCTATATTATCTACAACAACAAGTTGCCCAATACCAGATGTAGCCATACATCCCCATAACATAACTTCTCCACCACCATGCTTCACTATGGCTTGAATGGTTTGGGTTCAAGCTCAGTATTTGGTCTTCTGCACACCAAAATTCTGCTTTCATTTGCAAATATGTTAAATTTACTTTCATCTGTGAACTTTGTCGCAGAAACGTGTGTTCTTGCTCATATGGCTAGATAAAATTCAAGTCTTAGTTTCTTGTTCTTCTTGCTGAGTATTATTTTCTTCTAGGTACCCTAGCTCCATCACCTGCGCTACTTATAATATAGCGAGCAGCCCTTAGTATGGTTTCCTTCCTGACCTTATCATTAACGTACACAGGTAATGCAGAAGCTATCAACTTAGCATCTTTTTTGACCATTCTTATTAAGATTTCTTTTTTCTCTTTGCGTTAGCTTCTGTGGTCAACTGTTACTTCACTGTTAATGGCAGTATTTTTTCTCTATATCGCGTTATTAAGATATCCACAGTTGCCTGGCTTCTTCCAGTATCAGCAATTTATGAAAATAATTTTCCTTGTTGATATTAGCACATAACTATGCCTTCACACTAAAGTTGTTCTTTTTTTATCTTTGTGGGCCATTTTTCTGTTGCACGACATGCACCACGTAACAGAACCAACACGTAAGAGGTGCAGCTTGTCACTGAAGGCGCCTTCCGTGCTGCAAACAGTGCGTTAGTGGTTTCTGTGTTTACATTTCTAGTGGTGTGTGAATACTTTTTTCCCTGTCAAAGAGCGCCAGAATGTGGGTATTGCTAATTATCCTGAAGCATGTTTATCTAATTCTCAAGACTATGTTATCATCATACTGTCTATTTAATGGTGTATCCATCTCGTTAAAAGCTTAGCACTTTTATTTAATATGGAAATATCAGTAATCAATTTAAATTGTAGTACTATATGAATAATTATTTCCATGACGTACATTATGAGAGTGACCAAAATGTAAACAAGCTTTTTTCAGGTTTTATTTATTGAGTAAACTTTCGCAGACCAACCCCATCGAAAAAAAATAATATATATCCCGCAATATCGTTAGGCACGTATAAATATGTACCCAAAATTCCAGCTTCCAAAAATGGCTCACACTGCCAAAACAAATTCCAAAAGTTCCGCAAAAAGCCGAAAATTTTGGAGATACCGCTCACGAAAAAAGACATTGAAACGTAGTTTCTGTACAGTTCCCCTCTTCTCTCCTCCTCTACACTCTCCTTACCCCTCATCTTTCTCAATTTGGTCCCCGAACCTAAAAAACTAAGCTACACCTAACCTAACCTAACCAAAGGTAAGCTAACATGGCGCTCCCAAACATTACCAGTCATAACATAAATAATCTTCTACTACAGGTGACCAAGTCGACAGTAAATATCTTTGTCTGGTGCAATGTTGGGGAGCTTTTCGATTATGGGGAACACTCTAGAGTAACTTTTATACCGTTTCAGTGCCATTTTATTAACTTTTGACGGGGTTGGTATGCGGAAGTTTAGCGGTTATTGGATTTTAAAACCTCTAGTGTTTTCATATAAATTCTAATATCCTAATACGCTAATGCTACTGTATTATTTGGGTGTCTGTTCAAACAATTCAGTACCTAGGTCGTAGATTGCATCTTTTTAACAATTTTAAATTGCTAATTTTTATTATATGTTTCTATTTTGTAGCAAATATGACGGCTGATTTACAATGTCTAGTTCCAAATTAAAAACGGTGACAAAAGTGAAATACAGTGCACGTCCAAAGCCTCACCACAAAGCGACCGCACTGTATGATTGGATTAGAAATATGGGCATCGCGAAGGGGGGTCAAAGTGGGGCAAAGGGGGGAAGGGGGCCACGGCCTCTCTTGGAAAATAATAAATGTAATGTGCAATCAATTAATATTAGACTATTGCTTTAATGTTGATGTAAAGAACAGTTTTTATTTAGCATAAATTAATATGCTTATCCGCAACTCATCTTTTACAGTTTTTGGCAACAGAATAATGAATTAATATTGTTTAATGGCAAACTTCCAACATACGCCCCCCCCCCACCCTTGAAAAAAAGTCTGCCGTGCTCATGATTAAGACTGTTGTTTGGATAGGTGTTGTCTCATCTACAGCTTGGAAGTCACTCGCCTACGTTTTTAGGGCATTTTGTTATAAAGGAAAATAATGGCGTAAAGAAAGAAATGCATGGATTATGACAGAGAAAAAACAAACGGAGACTTGAAGTAAACGAAATGAGGTTTATAAGAGCATTGGCAGGACATAAGGGAACAGATAAAAAAAGAAATGAAGATATAAGTAAAGAATACATACAATCTGAATCAAAAAAATGAAGAATATAAAACTAAATGGATAACTCATATTAAAAGATTCAATAGATTCAATAATTACAAACCAATAGGGAAAATAAATGTTGGAAGCTCAAATAAAAGGTGAACGAACAAGATATGTAGGTTATACATACAGAAATGTCTAATGTATGAGGGAAGATGAAGATAACAAACATGGCCGTCTACTCGCTAGTGAGCATGTGCGATAGAGGCTGCCAACCTAGAGAAGCGGAATTCGCAGGATTGGCGCTGTTTTTTTGTTATTTAATATACAATTGTGTTCCTCTACGAGAATGCGGCTGTAAGGAATGTGTTGACATCAACAACTCTTGCGTTACCTGAGAAAGATTATGGCTAGACTCTAATATCAACAAACATATCATAAAACATATGCTCTTGTGCTAGCAATTGTGGGATACTAACTATGCGGATGTATTTAATGTAGGTAGTAGATCTATTTATGAATGGTGAGCTGCCAAGTGCTACTACCCACTCCCCCCACCCTCCACTCCTTCAGAGAGCAGAACACCCCACATACGTTTTCTGGTCAAGAGGCCTACAGTACGCAGCGAACTGTTTCACTCCTTTTCATAATTGAAAAACATACCTCAGCGACACCTTGTGTCTTAGTACCCAATGAGTGTTTGTCAGTCGTTGGTGTTGTTTCTTAGGCTTACGTTGGCAGCATTGGAAACGTACATTATTTTGTCATTCTGCTGTTTAAGAGGACCTTCACGACGGCATGGTGCAGTGCTAACGGATTCTTCGAGAGCAAGGGTGAGAATACGAATGATAAGAAATGGATATGTCTCTTAGACCTCAACACTATACAAATTGAAAACTTTATTGCAAAGTACAATGAGGGTATATTAAATGAAATTTGCAACCTTTGTGAAGCAAGGCTTTTTAAGAATGAAACTGAGAATGGACATTCTAGTTCATTTTTCACAGCCATAGATGAACAATAGTGTTAAGACTAATGTTTGATGATGCTGTCTCACATGAAGGTAATTTTTCAGGAATTAAAGGATATTTCACAGACAGTATAGTTTATAGACGTATCCTACAACTAAACTGTAATTGATAAATATATGTGTACTGGCTATTGTAGCGGGAAAATAAACAGAACTAAAGTATCAAGTAACGTTTGCTTTACCTATACTAATAGGCAGTGGCGGCTTGTGCTTAAATGTACCAATTTCCTACATTTATATTTTCCGACATAACTTTACAAGTTTGTGACATAAAATCCGGCAGCTTACATATTTTGGATGGATTTTGATGTTCACCTGCTACATGTTCTTACACTGCACTGTTAGAAGTTAAATCTGTAAAAAAGCTGGATTTTTTCGATGTTTCTGTCTTTCATGTCAGCTTGAAAGTACCCCAAAATTTGATACAATCAATAATTCTAAGGAATAAATACCTTTTTTATCTATCTGCTGATGGTGTCAGGACAAGCACAGCATACGTACATTGTTGCGATATTAGCATTACCTAATGCACAACGATCAAGTGAGCTGTTTATATTGTGACACCGGTCGCGACGCACAAGAAAGGACGGTCGGGGTCAAGCTACCTCACACCACATACCAAGCGTGGCGCGTATCAAAGGCGCCTCGAAACACGTGGCAATGAGCGCGGCACTACAAAGGGTTTTCGAAATCATTCGCGAGGCGTCCTTATTTGTTAATAGTTCCAAAACAGGTGAAGTTCGAGAAAGGTGCATCATCCTCACTATATAAGGAGGTGAGACGATAGAGAAGGGGGTAGAGTCACAGACATGAGTCGTCACAGCAGAGAACCGCTGCGTCTAAAGGAAGATAACGAAGCAGTGTTGAGTGATCGTATCGTCAAAGTTAGCTGTTTGAGAAGACTGAAGATTGTGTTAATATCAGTAAGAGAGAACTGTGTATTTATGCAAAAGTTTTGAAGGAAAATAAAGTGACAGAAAAAGTAATTGGACTGGAAATTGTCATTTTGTCACAGTATGCGCATGCTACTTTGTAGCAGTTTTTTGTATAGCGCTTATGATATATACAAAATATAGCAAAGTTACAAAATCCATTAGTAGCAAAGGGTTAAGAATATGTACCACAGGTGAAGGGATGCCAAAAAAGGCACTAGCGAGGGTCATTAGCGAACGTCCCAAACATTAACGTAAACGAGATACAATTAGTTTGGCAAGGTCTTCAACATAAAAAAAAAAGAGCCTGCTATTGTATTTTTACAAAGTATCGGAAACCCGAGGGGTTTCGCAAGAGGGCAAAGTCTTGACTTAATGAAGTGAGGGCCATTATGGATGTTTGGGAAGCTAAAAGCATATAATGACTGAGGACAGTAGGAGACAGGCATCGTTACGAGGGAGAGATACATGTAAGCAACACGGTGAAAGTTCGTTCCAACGATTACTTGAAACTGCATATTTTATTCTATTTAAAATTGTTCAGCAAAGCTTAAAACGTGTAAAAATAAAACAAATAAAGGTTCTTACAAAACTACAATATCGCTCTCTGTAACCACCACGGATACCCGAGATTAAGACTCATGTGTGAGCAGCCGTAGGCACCCATAATACGAAGCAGCCAATCGAGTGATATAAAATGCTTCAAATTGGCGCTCCAACGTGTGGCGTGAACTTCAGAGAATTGCAGGAATGCTGCGTGAACTTCAGAGAACTTCAGGAATGCTGAGCGTGAACTTCAGAGAATTTCAGGAATGCTGAGCGTGAACTTCAGAGAATTTCAGGAATGCTGAGCGAGAACTTCAGAGTACTTCAGGGAAGCAGAATAAGGTATGCGGAGAACTTCAGGGAGCTGAACAACAAAGGTCGTGAACTCCAGGGAAGGTGACCCAGGACACAGCAGGAACGAGAGGATCCACATCGAATAGCAGTGCAGCAAGCTGATTAAGGTACTGAGTGAGAATTTTATCTACGTGTTGTAGTATATAGTCAATGTATTTAAGGAACGGGAAAATGATCGAGCAATTAGATATAAATATGGAAGTGCAGGAGGGTGATGAGAGAGTGGGAGAAGGTGTATATAGTAATGTAGATCATGCAAGGGACAGAGTAGCTGATACGAATATACAAAATCAGGGAGAAGAAACAGGGGGAAGCATGGAGACTAATGAAATATTAAAATCACTTATGTCAATGATGACGGGGTTAACAGAAAGTCAGAAAGAGATTAAGGAAAAGGTAGAAAAAAGTCAGAAAGATTTAACGGGTTTAACAGAAAGTCAGAAAGAGATTAAGGAAAAGGTAGAAAAAAGTCAGAAAGATTTAACGGGGTTAACAGAAAAGGTAGATCAGAGTCAGAAAGATTTAACGGGGTTAACAGAAAGTCAGAAAGAGATTAAGGAAAAGGTAGAAAATACGAGGGAGAACTTAACAGCTGACTTAGTCAAAATAGGAAATAAGATTGAGAAACAACAGAAGGTTTTAGAAAATTTCAAGGAGGAAGTTAGAAATGAAATAGAAAATGTAAGAAGTGAGGTTAGAAATAATCAGGAAGAGGTTAAAATTGAAATTGAAAATGTACGAATTGAAATGAGGGAAAGTCAGGAACAGGTTAGGGAAGAGATTAAAACAGTTAATAAAAATGTAGAGAAAGAAAATAGAAAATTAAGGGAGGAAATAACTACTGAATTAGCTAAGGAAAGGGAAATTAATAGCAAGGAATTAGAAATTTGTAGGAAAAGATTAGAGCAATCAGAGAGGGAAACTAGGAGATTAGCTGTGAGTGTAGATGAGGTAAATGACAAACTGAAAGAAAGATTAAATAACATATGTATGTCTGACAATGTTAGTGATTCTGTGAGTAGTAATACTATTACGGTAGCAGCACGGGACGAAGCGATGCATAATGCGTCCGCGGACATTCCGATGTTAAATTTAAATGCTGGTACCTCAGGTAATAGTAATACAAATGTTAATGTTAATGCACGCAATAGTCCACATTTGCAATGGCCCAACCATGTTTTGAATGAAATTTCACCACCAACCTTTGAAAACGAAGAATTTGATGACCCCAAGGCTTTTATAAATAGCATGCAAGAGTATTTTCTTGTAAAAGGTATTCCCGAGGAATATAAGATGACGGTTGTCAGAAAATGTTTTAAAGGCAACGCTTCAAACTGGTTAGAGTTATCAGTAGGATCAAGTAATGATTATCGGACATTTAAGGAAATTTTCTTAAATAGATATTGGGGAGCTAGCAGGCAGGCAAATATAAGACTGGAACTGAGTAATGGGAAATATAACCCGCATAAGGATCAATGCATGGTTAATTATTTTATGGCTATAGCTAGAAAATGTAAGATGCTTGACCCTCCGATGGGAGAAATAGAATTAATTAATTTAATAACCACACATTTTCCGGAAACAATTCAACACTATCTGATTATTGCGAAGCCGATAACAATAGCGGCAATGATTGACTTGTTAATCGCACTAGAAAGAAATAAGAACCAAAACGAGTCAAGTAATGAGAGGCCTTTTGGAAACAACCGATCTCCAACAAAAATTTTCGGGCAGGGGGCAGGTTCAGGTGATGTCAGGAATTTTGATGCTCGGCAACGGTATCATGGCCCAGTCCCTAAAAACAATAATTACCACCGGAAAAATAATTTTGAGCCTCAGGATAGGAGACATAATTTTGAGCCTCAGGATAGAAGAAATAATTTTGAGCCTCAAGATAATAGAAGAAGGGTTGAGAATTATCCACGGGAAAGAAACCCTCAAATTAATTACGTACAGGCAAATAGATATTACGGAGATAGAAGGGGGAGGTACACTAGGAATCGATTTCCTTCGGGAAATAATTATCACCATGATAATAATTGGTACAGACCGAATTCCCCTAGGCAAGAAGAAAGAAATGGGAATAGCAGAATTTCTCCAAATCCGGAAGAAAGGGTAGACGCTATAAACGCGGTAAAAAGATTGGAAGAAACAAATTTTCACCAGGATTCAAACCCGGGACCTTCATATAATGGGAATGGGACAGGAGCCATTAGTAAGCTTTCGGAAAACTCCAAACCCAGTCAACTTCGCCTTCAGTGAAGATTGGGAATGATGAATGTTCTTATTATGGGAAGTACTTCGAAAATAAGGGACAGAGAAGGCAATGTTTGATCGAAAAACATAAAGAAAATACAGAGAATGAAATTGTAATTGATCCGCCAAGAATAAATATTGGTATTAACGGGAAATTATTTCAGGCTATTATTGATACAGGTGCTAATACTACTGTGTGTTCCCAAAATTTTTTTGAAAATTTAGTGAATAGTGGTGTAAAATTATTATCTTTGCCAGTTTATGGGATATATTGCTCTGTAGCAGTAGGTAAAAGGAAGGAAAGGGTAAAATTTCAAGTGATGGTAAAGGTCGAGATCGCACAGAAATGCATTGAAATATTATTTTTGGTTGTACCCAGGCTTGTTTTTGACGTAATAATCGGTTGCGATAGTCTTTATGCTTGGAATTCCATCATAGATTTTGAAAATAGAAGTTTTAAGTTTGAATCAGGACCTGGCACCACAATTGTACCATTTTTAGACCATACTTCGAGGATAATTGTACGGGATCAGGTAGAGGAAGAAATGGAGGGGGAAACATTCTTTGTCGAGGTAATAAATATTGGAGCGATGGAATTAGCAGAATTAAAAGTTGGGAACTACGATGAAATAGAGGAACAAAATATTGTGAGTAGAGGTAATTATTTCTGTGATTTTGACGAAGAAAAGAAACCCCGAGATAACCCAAAATTTAACTTGAAGAATAGTAGTATGAATGAGTACGACGAAAGAAAGGACTGTGTCAAGATAGAAAATTTAATAGAATCTAAGGTGAACCAAGCTGAAAGACTAAATGAGGAACAAAAAGGAAAATTACGGGAACTTTTAATAGAAAACAGGGAGGTATTCTCGGAAAAGCCTGGAAGATGTAACTGTTACACACATTCGTTTGAACTAGCGAATATTAAACCATATTCCCATAAAGCCAGAGCAATCCCATGTACAATTAGAGAGGAAGTTGATCAGGTCATTAAAACCATGTTAGATGATGATATAATTGAAGTGTCCAACTCCGAGTATATAAATCCATTATGTATCGTTTATAAAGGTGATGGCAAAGTTAGAGTAACATTAGACGCTAGAAAGTTAAACGCTTATTGTAAGCCAGATCGCTTCAGACCCGAAAGTGTTGATATCATTTTAAATAAATTGCGAAGAGGAAAATTCTTTTCGGCGTTGGATCTGACGTCATCTTTTTGGCAAATACCGTTAAGAAAGGACTTAAGAAAATATACTTCGTTTTTACACGGGGGCATATTATATAATTTCACAGTGTGCGCATTCGGTATGAACACCAGCAGTAGTGCACTATTAAGAGCGCTGTATAATATTTTTGGCGAGACGATAAAGAAATTTGTGGCACAATATGTTGATGATTTTCTCATATTCTCCGAAAGCATTGAAGAACATATGGATCATTTGCGGTACGTCTTAAGTAAATTAAAGAAGGCAGGCATGACAGTTAAGCCTAACAAAACAGCTTTCTTTGTCCAGAAAACAGAATTCTTAGGATATATTATTTCAGAAGAAGGAATCAGGCCAAATCCCGCTAGAATCGAAAGTATCAATAAGATTCCCGCACCGAAAAACATAAAACAATTAAGAAGATTTTTGGGTATCTTGAACTACCAATCTAGATTTATCATTGATTTTGCTTCGGTAGTAGCTCCATTAAGAGAACTATTAAGAAAGGAAACAAAATGGAGATGGGGAACAGAAGAAGAAATGGCTTTTGAGAAAGTTAAAAGATTATTCGCAACCTCTATTTTATTAGAGAAACCCCGCGAAGATCTTCCATATATTATATTTACTGATGCTTCCAGCCAAGGATACGGAGCTATTTTAGTCCAGATAGACCAATCAGGAAATAAGCATTTGATTACAGTTGCATCACGTGGTCTCTCTAGAACGGAATCCCAAGCTTGCACCACAGAAAAGGAAATAGCCGCCATTCATTTCGCCTTAATAAAATTTCGAGAATATGTATTTAACCGCCAGATAATAGTATACACTGATCATGTAAGTTTAGCCTTTATAAATTCTTGCAAACTGACGAATACCCGAATCTCAAGATACATTCACGAGATAACATCTCACAAGATCGAGATAAGACATATACCGGGTAAAGAAAATACCTTTAGTGATTTGTTATCCAGAATGAAGGAAAACTGGCCCATACCAGATACTCTTAATGACAGTAAGCATGACGTCACACTTTTGTACCTGGACACTGCAGAAGGACAAAAGTTATCGAAACAATTAATTAAGATAGCTGAGCTGCAAACTGAAGATGAAGAAATTCAGAAATTAAAGAAAAATGCAAAACCTATCGTAGAAAACATGCCCGATACTGTGGGAATATATAATGGTAAATTGTATAAGTTGCATGGTAGGTTTGAGCCAAAATGGAAAATCATGGTTCCAAAGTCTATACAGAAAATGTTAATCCTAGCATATCACAAAGCACTGGCCCACACAGGAAGTGAGCGGTTAACGTTAATCATAAGTGAAAATTTCTATATAAAGCAACTTGCCAGAAAAGTGAGAATAGTATGTTCAACTTGTGAGTTATGCCAAAAGGCCAAGCACTTCAATGTGAAATATCATATAGAACCGCAGGCAATTATTAGAGACCGAAAGAATGCCTTAGTGACGGCCGACGCACACGGGGAGATGCCCCGGGGACAATACGGGTGTAGATACATATTTGTACTATATGATGTCTTCTCAAAGTTCGTAAAAATTTATCCCGTTAGGAATATAACAAGCAAAACTTGTGTAGGCAAGATCATAAATGAGTACATTCCAAAATATGGGCAAATAGAAGCCGTATTAACCGATAATGCTACAGTACATCGTAGCAAAATTTTCAGAGAAACTCTAAGTAGCCACCAGATAAAACTATATCATTGTTCTTATTATTTTCCTTCAGGGAATCCGACAGAGCGGATATTAAGAGAAATAGGGACTTATTTTCGAGTGCTTACTCATAATAATCATCGAAACTGGGTAAAGTATTGTCCCATCATAGAGAAAATTATTAATAATACTGTAAATACTACAACTGGTTTTGCACCGATACAGATAATGCAGGGAATTGACCCTGAACCCATTTTTAAAAATACTCCAAGAACGATTGAGGGAAGTCAGCCATTATCGGAGGAACAAAGGGCTAAGATCGTTTTTGACAGATTGCAAGAAAAAGCGGAAAAGAGGAAATCAAAAATCAAGAAACGTAAAAATAAATGGAATCCTCAGGTAGGAGATCTAGTCCTCGCCAGGGATTATAAGTTATCCAATGCGTTAAGGGGGAGAAGTCATAGATTAGAGCTATTATATAAAGGTCCGGTAATGATTACTGAGAAATTCGGAGAGCATACTTATGAATTAGTGGACTTAAAAACAAACAAATCGATTGGGAGATGGCATAAGCAGCTAATAAGACCGTATAGAAATTCCTCAAATAGTATCGAAAAGTAAGAAAAGAAATGGTGAGAAGTAGTTGAAAGAATGGTTGGATCATGAAAATGAGGGCCTAATTGTTTCTATGTAAACTTGTAAATAACTGTAAGAATAACGTAATTAATATTAAGCAAAGTGAATATATCGAGAAAAAAAAACAGTGAAGTGGATAATGTGCGTGTGAAAAAAAAAGAAAAAAAAAAAACAAATTAAAAGTGAAACCAGCAGAACAATCTATAACCATAAAAGACTTTTGATAAAAATAATTATATAGAATCAGAAGATCAATGAAAGAAGAAACATGTAAAATAATATTAAATCACTATGTAGTATTAAAAATATAACCCTATGTGTGTTGAGTGCTGATTTGTGTAATGTAAATATGTGAAGGGTATTCTATGTACAAGCTATGTCTTTAAGAATTTGAGTGTAAACCCTTTTAAGCATTTGTATGTAATTGACGAAAGATTTGCTGAACAATCGCGAAATTTTAACAAGAAAATGATTTTCGGGCAAGACATATACCTTATCATATTCTTACATAATATGATAATGTATATGGGGGGCATTTGTAGCAGTTTTTTGTATAGCGCTTATGATATATACAAAATATAGCAAAGTTACAAAATCCATTAGTAGCAAAGGGTTAAGAATATGTACCACAGGTGAAGGGATGCCAAAAAAGGCACTAGCGAGGGTCATTAGCGAACGTCCCAAACATTAACGTAAACGAGATACAATTAGTTTGGCAAGGTCTTCAACATAAAAAAAAAAGAGCCTGCTATTGTATTTTTACAAAGTATCGGAAACCCGAGGGGTTTCGCCAGAGGGCAAAGTCTTGACTTAATGAAGTGAGGGCCATTATGGATGTTTGGGAAGCTAAAAGCATATAATGACTGAGGACAGTAGGAGACAGGCATCGTTACGAGGGAGAGATACATGTAAGCAACACGGTGAAAGTTCGTTCCAACGATTACTTGAAACTGCATATTTTATTCTATTTAAAATTGTTCAGCAAAGCTTAAAACGTGTAAAAATAAAACAAATAAAGGTTCTTACAAAACTACAATATCGCTCTCTGTAACCACCACGGATACCCGAGATTAAGACTCATGTGTGAGCAGCCGTAGGCACCCATAATACGAAGCAGCCAATCGAGTGATAAAATAATTGCTTCAACTTATAGCATTTTGACTTAGATTTAAATGTAAAGTAGGTCTATCTACCTCTTTAATTCTCATTTTCTCCTCTAAAAATCTACTTGAAAAGAGTATGATAGATCATCTAGAGAATTCGCCATGTTGCACAACTCAATATACGGACTTTCAAAAAAAGAAAAGAAATCCACGGCATACAACAGTAGCCCAAAACCAATGTCGGTCTGGGTGGCTCAGTTGGTTAGACGCTGGCCTACTGATTCCAAGGTTGCGGGTTCAAATTCGGCCCAGACTTTAAGTGTGCTAAAAACGACTGCTCCATGTCAGTAGTTTTACTGGCATGTAAAAGAACTACGGGACAAAATTCCAGCACACCGGCGATGCTGATGTGATCCTAGCAATTGACAGCGTCGTTAAACAACAAAATAATTTAATTTAACCAAAACCAATGCTCGACTCATAATGGCTCCGTGAATCGTAGCACACTTACAGTTGGCAAGGAGGAAAGCCCAGCAGAGCATGCGCAGTTGAAATTTCATAGTAAGACGTCTTCTCTATGAGTGAGATCATAAGAACAGAAGTTCATTCAGCGGTTTATACCATACTTTCCAGCTATTCCGGAAAGAGACCTACAAAATATATTTTCGTCCGATTTGTTTGCATGAAGGCTTGCACTCTGAGAGAATAGGTGTAATATTGGTGCAGTTTTTACATTGTCCTGTAGCACACTAGCATATGATCATCGGCCACCTCTACTATACGTATTGATAATACGGCTAAAAATCAAGTTGTGAGTGGACATATTGTGTTTTAAATACAGTGCGTTCGTAGATCGGCCGGACCGCTCCGTAGTGGTACCGGACCGAGCGAGGACTGGTGCGTCCTCCGACAGCGTTACCCGTAAACGACCGGCAGGTCATGGGTACGAAGCAGCAACTACTGCACTTACATTAGACTTACCTGCATCACATGTTGAAATTGATGACCTTCAATGCGAACACATTCCTTATATCTCCAAAAGCAGCTTTGGCTTACTCGCAAAAGCTCATGTTGACTGCTGTATTTCTCTCGTAATTTTATTCTTCAATTATTGTCATTTAACGTTCCAAATAAATGAAAATCGCATGGAGATAGGTCAGGGGAACAAGGAGGCCACAATTCTTGAGTAACTGTTCTTTCACCATACACACTTCCCAATTTATGCATAGAATTCATAGCAGTGTGCGATGCAACTTAATCCTGCTGAAACCAACCACACAGTCCTTCAGTTCTTGTTAGTTGCGGAAAAGAGTATATTTAAAACACAATTTACATAAACCTGTGAATCAACTGTTGTGTAGGAAAATATAGGACAGATAATTCTATCCACATTCACTGCGTACCAAATCCCATTTTTGGCAACCTAGTGAGGAACTTCATGAATAATATAGGGATTTTCGGTATCCGAGTATCTATTGTTGTGAGTAGAAAGGTTATTTTGAACATAAAATCACGCTTCATCAGTGAAGAACACATCACGAGAGAAATGCAGGACAGTCAACATGAACGTTTGTGAGTAAACTAGAGTTTTCAGAGAGAATGGGAATGTGTTCACGTTGAACGTCATGAATATCAACGTCTATTGTGATGCAGGTAAGCATAATATAAGTTAGTACAGTACTTAGTGTTCCTTACTCATAACTCGCCGTTCGTTTGCGTGTAATTCTGGCGGAGGGCACACCGGTCCTCGCCCGACCCGGTGCCGTCGCGGAGCGGTGCGGCCGATCTCTGAGCACACTGTATAAGTAACACAAATAAGTACATATATGAACATCCTTGATAAACACATTTCTACTTTCAGCAACTTTAATTTCCAGCCAAATCTGAGAAAACCCGTGTTTTAGTTTATTCCTACATTTAAAAAATAGAAATTTAACCTAAAATCCCAGATCTAGTCGTGATATGTACCTATTTTTGACAAAATCAGCACACTGTTCAGTGAAATGCAATAAATGCTCCACCTAGAGAAAATAATAGCATCTATAGAACCTCTGTCTACCAGAAATCCATCTTTAGAGACACACAACCTCTGGCAGTTATAACTCAAGTATGATTGCATCAAAATACGTACAAACGACATTCTTGGTTATTTTTCTACAGCAAAAATTAATTAACTTTAGTCATTGCCTTTTAGAGCAAGCTACCTTATGTTGCTCCTTTCAAACCATGCATTTGCACTTACTATAAATTGATGTCTGCAACTTAACTCACTGTCCTTGAAGTCGTGTATAGACATACAAAGGCAATTCACACAGATGCCGCAATCTGTCATAATTAACAGTATAAAGATATATAACATTGGAATACTGAAATATACTAAGTTATTACTTTCTCTACTACGTCTAGCAAAGCACTGTATTCCATAAAAAAATTTGATATCGAGATTTCACCGGACCCTCTTTCAAGGATGCGACACGAAGATTTTGAAGAAAATTCCTCCATCCTAAACTACCCTTTACATGGAAAAGTTTGATTTCTTGAAAATAGCTCTAACGATTTTGATTAAAATGCCATATGTCTGAGATATTCTTATGACAAATGAAATATATATCTTGAATTTTCTGGCGATAGCCCATGAAGTACTATTTACTCTGGATGACTTTTACATAACTGGTAAACCGTAAGGGATAGACCAAATCTTACTATACAAAAAATATAGATCTTGCCAGAATACACAATTTATGTCTAAATCATTTTTTGCAGAGTGAAGCATTTTGGAGATATTTCTTATTTGTGTAAGTTTTGAAGAACAAACTTCTGTCAAATGGAACATCGTTATTCAGCTTTTTACATGTTATGCAAAGAGAAGGGAATCTCAAAGCTTTAAAATGTTTGACTATCGCTCAAAGCCTACTGTATTCTAATATCTTCCTTGCACCTACAATGTAATAAGTAATATTATAATTTCTGCAAATGTTTATCTCAACTAACACGAAGAAGATAGAGGAATAAGAGATTGCAAGAATGGTTAGTACAAGAGTAGGGAAAGTCATGTGAGTGCAACACACCAGATTTTTTATATCTCGAATGGCTTAATTGATTTAATTTACTTCCTCCTATTATTTATGATATAATTGTATTAAAAGCACATAAATCGGGTGCTTTAAAAAGTGTTATTTAGTCAACAACTCGATTTTTCAAGATTTTGAAGCTTACTTCTAGTAAACTTGTAAGGTACATAATATAAACAATATTCAGTAAAGGTGGAATCAACAATTAATAATGTTAATAACAATTTCTGTTATATTAACCTTTGGTTGTGCTTAAATTGAATGCAATTATTTTATCACGTGCGTTTCACACCTGCTTCTGGATGCAAACCAGTTCTTGGATTGGTTGGTGTTCTTAACACTTGTTCCGGTTTTATTGTTTCGTCAGCAGGAAGCAAGTGTTATATTCATGAACACATAACATACCTTCATGAACAATGTGTGTTATAAACTGAGAAGTATGGTCTCTGATTCTAATATGCGTCAGCGCAGAAAACAACTTACTATGAGAACTTATTAATACACATTCTGTGTAGCTAAACTTAGCTGAAATCCTCAGCGTTGTCAGTGGTTTAAGGATTTATCCCTACAACTTATAGAGTCAAGTGACACTTGCCCAATAGCAACACATGGAGATATTTAAAATATTACTTAATACGCTTAAACAAAGAGTTAAACTCTTAGAATAATATAAAGAATAAAAAATAAACTAAATAAATAAACAAATAAATACAGAGGGAACACACTATGCAAAGGTACTGTTTAAACAATCACAAATACCAAAGGAAGAAAACCGAGTAGAGAAAATCGCGTGAATGTAATACGTGGCATTTCTATTTCAATTCATATAGAAAACTGTATGAATTGTTTTAGTCTGATTGTGTTTCATAAAATAAAAGTGAGTAGAGAAAACAGTGTTAATGTAATATGTTGCATTTCTATTTCAAACATGTAGAAAATTGTAGGACTTTTTTGTAGAATAGGAAGTATAGAAATAAATCTGTGTTTCTTAAAAGAAAAGTGAGTGTGAATCTAATATATTGCATTTCTATTTTAACCTAATAGAAAGTTGTATTAATTGTTTGTAGAAGAGGGGGTGGAGGAAGAAGCGTGATTATTTTTCGTAAAAGAAAAATGAGTAGAGAAAACCACGTTGCATAGTAAAATTGCTAGCATAAAAACCTCAGTCGTATAGAAAATTGTATGAATTGTATGTTGAATGGCGAGTAGAGAAGAACATGTGAAGGTGTTATGTAAAAGAAAATCTAGTAGACAAAACCGTGTGAACATAACAGTTGCATTTATATTTGAATCATATACAATTCTGTGAATTGTGTATTGAAGGCCAAGTAGAGAAGGACATATGTATGTGTTACGTAAAGGAATAGCGAGCAGAGAAAACCATGTGAATGTAATATGTTGCATATACCTACGTGTCGAATTTCGCGGTGATTGATCAAGCGGTTTAGGAACGTATAGAGGACAAATTACGAACATTCATTTTGTATGTAAGACTAGCTGAAATACCCGACATTTCGCGTGGTTTGACGGATCTATCCTTACAACTTTTAGGCTTAGGTTGCACTTGTCCACTAGCCTTGTGTTTCTTTCGAGACATTTAAACGTTATTACTTAATATACTTAAACAAAGAGATAACTAAAACTCTTAGGATACTAAAAGAACGAAAGTAAAGAAAGTAAATAAAAACACTGGAAAGACACTGTGCAAAAGCATTGTTGAACAACTAAAAATACCACAGGAAGAAAAACGAGTAGAGATAGCCAAGTGAATGTAATACGTTGCATTTCTGTTTCAGTTACAGAAAATTGTATGAATTGTTCCATGTAAAGGGTAATTTGTTGTGGATCTTCGTGCTGTAGATTAAATTAGATTGGACTGCGTTCGCGAGTTCACAAGTAGCTATGGAGGCCGGTGAACGTTGAACATGTCAATTGAAATGCACAAACATGTCAATGGAAATATGCAGTATAGCTTATAGAACACATTATACACAGGCACAAAAACAAAACAAAACAAAAAAGCTGGCCCCGTAGCAGAGAAAACCATGTGAATATAATATGTTGCACGTGAACGTCTGCAATGGTTGTTGGAAATAATTCTGATAACCTTCTTTTGTATGAGGAATATTCATTTGCTCTCTACTGAATTGCCCCAAAGTAAAATTTCATATTCCATTATAGAGTTAAACTATGCACAGTGAACTAATTTAAGTGTGTCTGTGGAACTCACATTTGCCAATGCTCGACGTTTTTAATATAGAAATGAATATTTTTTAAATATATGTAAAGTTATTGAGTCGGCGCCGTGACCACTCGTTTGCATACCACCTAGTCGGCCCGGGTTCGATCCCAGGGACCCGCATGTGGTTTTCGTGATGGTCAAGTACCATCTGGGTGCATTGTCCCGGGTTCTCCGGTTTCCCCCGCCCGTCATTCCACCAATTGCTACATCATCACCTTTCCAATCATCCATTCGCCCGCATTCCATATCATCCTCTTCCTCACTCTCATACCTGGTGCTAGGCTGACTACCCACTTCCAGGTCTTCACTCTGTCCGGTCTATAGGTTCCTCTGCTCCTCGGCAGGCATCTGACGCTAGGTACTGGCTTGTAAGTTCTACATAAGGGGAGGGTAATCAGGAAAAGAAGAACAATATATAAGTTATTGTATTTTAATTTCGTAATTTAATATAGATATCATTAAAGTGCCCTACAGGATAAACAATGGGTATACTTATTAATAACGTGCAGAATGGGTTACAAAACACTGGAAAGAAATTATTAACTTCGCAACAAAAACATTTTCGTGGTGCCATTTGCTTTTATATTAATGTGCTAATAAATACATTAAAAGCAAGATTTTTATTTGAGGATACTAGTACTTCTAAAATTTTGTAGAAAATTGCACCGGGTTTTGAACTTCTATACTTGATAGAAAATAAAAAGCCAGCTTGAAATTCTAATAGCTTCGTGCACAGAGATGGCTGTATATTACCTGGTATAATTTTATGCGTCAGGTGATTTGTATAGATATAATTATAGATTATTAATTAATTAGGGATGTTCATTCAAATGAACTTTGCGGATCTGTAGTTTACTGTAGAATGCGAACCCGATGGGTTAAGTTATGCCTCAGAGAATAATTAAAAGCCCAACAAATTTGCTTTTTCAAAGCTTTTGATCATTCCAACCTATACATATGCCTAATCATTAAATGAGCCTCTCCGTTAAACATACTGCACTCAATAGGATTAAATTACCTACTCTTTGAACGCACCGAGCGTAGTTTTACCGATTCTGAAGGTCAATCTATGATTTTACCTCTATGGTTGGAAACAATAAGAAGTCGCAAGTCAGGATTGTAGGGCGGATGAGCAATTAATTCCACACCTGGAGTAACCAAAAGTTCTTTGTTCCGCAATGTAGGACGATGCATTGTCATGAAGGAGAAGATCCGGATTCGAGGTCGTTATACGCCCTTTCTGAAATACTACCTGCAAACAAATGGTGATATACCATTCAGTGTTTTAATCGAAAGCCTCTCCCAAGGACCACTGTGGGAACAGATTATGTGACTGGAAAATATTTGTAGGTTATTCAAGTCAGCATTCGATCCATGTGATGTTTAAAGACGGAACTTTAGTATTTAGAATGCACTTATCGAAAGTGTCTCTGTCTTTTACAATTCATGTGTCATAGAGGAAATACTGCACTCAACCCAAAAGTTCTGATACTCCACCAAAAATACCCATTTGATATTTCCTACGAGTCCGCCTAAAAAAGTGTTTCTGATTTTCATTTTTTCTAAAGTAGTTGTAATGTTCATCAGACTTCAACTTTCCTCAAGTAACTTTAAAGAACTATGGCAAAACAGAAAATCGGTCCAGTCCAGTTATTTTTTCTCACTTTATTTTCTTCTAAACTTTTGTACAAAAACACAGCTCTCTTCTACGTTTACACAGTCTACAGTCTTTCGTGACATTGCCGCTCACAACCTTTTTCTTCTCGTAGCCTTGACTCACTCTTTTCACCGTCCTTTCTCTGTCTCTCAAACACTAACTCCGACAATACAATCACTCAACACTCGTTAAAACTTCACTTCGACGTATCTTTCATAGCTGTCCGCACTCGCTGACACACTGACCGACTAAAAAAACTGCAACCGTTCCTACTAACTCGCCTCCTTATTTAGTGGGGATGACACGCAAAGCTACTGCACGCTGAAGTAATCTACAACTGCATTTTGGTCCGTTTAATTACCATTAATTATATTATTCACTGACATCCATATCTTATAACAATGTAGTTTTATGACCATTAAAACCGTAATTTACCCTATTACACGCATATTTTAATGTGGTACAATCTACGAAATTTATAGAGTTAGCTTTGAATGGAATGTTTCAAGCGAATTGTTAATTTCGTCAGGAATGGTTGAAAATTGAGGTAGGCGTGTTCCGTGCTTTATTTTCAGCAAGTGCAATTAATATCTTATAAAGCATTCAGTTCTAAAATTGCAATCGTACTGCAGCATTCATAAGGCGGCGGCGGAAAAAGTTAAAACGCTATGCGGAATAAAATACCTACCTAGAGGAGGAGCTTTATCAGAAATAGATCCCATTAGTTTGTATAATTTTGTATTTCGCACGGGTTATACAAATAATGATGTTCCCGTTAAGAAAGAAAAAGGGATTCGAACTAATGTTAGCCCACCACTGTAGATTTGAACGAACACGCCTTAGCCAGTTCCGCTATAGCGAACAGACGAAGTTGGTTTCACTGATTAAACTTACGCCTGTAAGCCTAGCACTCAACACTGGAATCATTTTTAGGTCTAGTCCACAACTTAATAGAAACACAATAAGAACATATGTTCTGCAGGTGCACTGAAGCTGGATTTACAATGTTTGCCCGTTAATGTAGAAGGATCGCTGAAATAATGGTTTTCAAAGCTGCGAGGTGAGCCCATGACTGCCATGTCCTCAATAACAAGGAAAGCACATGACTAATTTAATTCTCATACCATCTATGCAAGTATAGTTGGGCCGCTCTTTGCGTTTCCATTCCGGCTTCTTTAATTCTGGCTTTGCGGTAGCTAATAAAGTGGTCGCTTTATAAGGAACTGGAAAGCCGACTTTCGGCCGAACTATACGCCTATGAATTAGGCGACCATTCGTGCAGGTCTCACTGAAGTTGGGTGTTTGCTTTTGTGAAAGATAGTGCATATCTCTATAATTGTCAAAAGCCAGTTCACACCTGAAATAATTAAAACATTGAATCTGTTCTAAAATAGTATTTAATGTAAAATGTATAAATGTATGTTTAACAAAAGCGATAAAAGTATATGGTGTATGCGTCGGTGAAAATAATTTTTAAATTGTTAAATAAAGGCATGTGATTGGAATGGAATTCAGAACCAATATATTATTCAGCTAAGGTTTCCTTTAAATAAAAAATAATGACACTTTGTCCTGGAAATAAACGTGGTGTTTTAGAAGTGAGAGAAGGAAGTCTTTACTGGAAACCACTTGTTTTATTACTCGGATAACTGCAGAACGATTTTAAGTTTGTTTCCTGCTATCATTATATTTATATTTAAACCTTCGCATTGATTCGTATGCAACCCATTCTCAAAACCAGGGATATGTCATTCTCCTACTTTCCCCCTCCACCACTGTGTGTTGCGAGTAGTCATACTTTACAGTGACACAAGGCTAAGAGAACAGAAGCTCCTTGGATGGTAGGCAAACCGAAGAACAAAACAGGGGAATGAGTTAAACCGCGTATCTTTTCCATTAGTATCACTGCTCTCAAACGAGTACACACAATTGTACTCGTATGTGGTGTTACTTCACATAGTAAGAATTATGCAAAGTATAATTTATATGTAAAACATTTTGATACAATATTGCAATAAATAATTACGATAACATGTGTTACATTTTTATCTGAAATTTCATTATTGAATTATAGCGTATGCTAGTTGCGTATAGTTTATTTTGAGGTGATGATCTCTCGCTGTAAACCAATTTGTTACAGAAGAACAGGCACTTTCTTGTAGCAGAGACACAGTATCAAGTTATTACTCATAATGCAATGAGTAATTTGCATTATGAAATCGCTATACGAAAATAAGGGGTTGGGTTGTCACTCTGACACTTAAGATTCACAGAATCTGACCAGTTAACTGCATTATAGCTCCAAAAACTATGACTTTTGTACATATGTATTTCAATCGAAGTTCGCAAGATGTGTAATCAGTGTAACAAATGGTAATTAATTGGAGGAATTTGTAGCACGATACGTGGAATTCTAAGCAGCTTAATAAGAAAATAGACAGTAATCACATTATACTAGAAAAAGGCAATTCCAATATTAATATATGTTAGTGAGACTTGGGTTATTAAAAATGACGACAGTGTACATGAAGCAGAAAAATAATTTTTAAGAGCAATAAAACTGATTGTGCTGGGTCGGATCACCGCCTATTAACTCAATCGAAATGGTTTTAATGTGCAACTAATAAATCATAAATTAAAAGAATAAATATAAATGGTATGAACACGTCTAAGAAATGGAGGAAAGAAGTGCCCCAAAGTTGGCATTCGGACAAATATCTTATGGAGAGAGAGAGAGAGGGTGTGTGTTGGGTTGGCCACGAAAGAGATGAATGGATTTTCTGAGATGCTAAAACAGGCAGCTAACCTAATCCTTGGAGTGAACCAAAAGAAAACGATCAATGATAGCCGTTTCTACAGAGTGAATCCGTTACTATCTGACGACGCATAACATCTATCACTATCACTATTTTCAATCTTTTGGCTAACACTTGCAAGTAGCTCGGTTTATACTCCAACACTATGGCTATGCTAAAATCACCGTTTCAGTTTGTAATAGTCAAATTTGTGAATGGTGTCCTGTAATATACGTTTCTTCTTCTTTACCTGATTACCCTCCCCTTATGTAGCACTTACACCCCCTGGGACTTATAAGCGAGGGTCTAAGGTCAGACGCCTGTCGGGGAGCACAGGAACAGAGTGAAGACCTATAACCGGTTGGTCAGCCAAGCACCAGGTATGATAGTGAGGAAGCGGATGATTGAAATGCAGGCGAAATTTATGATTGGAAAGGTGATAATGAAGCATTTGGTGGAATAAATGACGGGGGAAATCGGAGAACCCGGAGAAAACACGCCCTGACACCGCTTCGTCCAGCACAAATACCACAAGCGGATCCCTGGGATCGAACCCGGCCCACCTACGTGGTAAGCGAAGGCTCTAACCACTCGATCACGGTACCGCCACAGTTGTTTCTATAAGGTAAAGATACAGACGAATGGAGGGACCTCACAACCAGGGCAGAGCAAAGCACGTAGCCACCCAACCTTTATCTTCTACCCCAGGTAGCGAAAGATGAGGGAGAGACTCCAAGGGCGAGCAGATCCAGATGACAATCTACGGAGCCCTTAACTTTTCTAGTTCGAAAGCATCCAACGGCGCACAAGCCCACCTACAAGCCTCTAACCCCCTTCCCCGGGGCATCCCGAAGGGGTGTCCGCCCGAGAGCACCCGGGGACTCTGAACTGAGCATACCTGAACGGTGTGAGGAAGAAGCTCTGCAGCACATCTCCACCGTCGCCTGCTCCTACAACCCTGAAACACAGGCTAATGAAGGAAATGATGATTACGAAAATGAGGGACAGGGAAGTCGCCAAGAATCGAAGGGCGGTAGTAATTTGCACTGAAAAATGTAAAATTGCACTGAAAATGACGGAGTTTGTAAATTGCACCAAATTCAAAATGTTAACTGCACTGCAGCACTGAATGTGTTATGTGTAAATAGCACTGATTACCATTACTATGTTCGGGCAGTTTTCTAGGCTGTACTCAATACTCATCACCAGATGTCGCGGTGAATAGGCGCTGCTGGTACGGGCTAGTTCTTATTTCCACCTCCAGGGGTACTTCTACTGCTGCACTTTACCAGTAATGTCTCCAATCTATCATTGAGTCTAGTGCTAATGAGTGAGCTGTGATCTCTATCAGTAATGACATCAGTTGCATGTCGTGCAAGTTAGCGAGTCAAAGAGTTAATGATTATAGATGATTTTAAATTTTATTACGACAATCAACTGAAAAGTGGTGAAGTGAAATGGAGGTGCACGTTTCGTAAATGCAACGCTAAAGTTTATACTACAGGAAATAATAGTAATGTTGTTAGAAGCGATTTTGCTCACAACCACAATAAAGATGTACATATGTAAGTTGCAACGCCAAGTATTTAGTAGTAGCACAAAACGAAAAGCTATGGAAGATACATCTGCACGCCCAAGCAAAGTGGTTCGATCTGCACTAAAAGAATTTCCTGAATATAACTGTACCTATAGATATTAATGATTTAACTGTAATAAAGAGAAATGTATATAATTCGTGGAGAAAGAAATATGCTAAATTTCCCGCTGACAGAAATGAAACTCATAACAAGATTCTAGCTCTCGATATTAAGACAAACTTAGATGAACAACTTGTAGCGCATAACGACAAAGACAGTGGAATTGTAATATTCAACTCTCGCACTAATTTGAAGTTTTTAGTAATGTGTCCTTTGGTACATGTTGACGGAACATTTGACTGTTGCCTCAAGTTCTTTTATCAAATGTTTACTCTTCACGGTTTTAAGAATGGTCACTATGTGCCTTTGGTATTCTGTTTGTTTCCAAATAAAACCAGATATTCATATCAAACTATATTTGGCATTATCCGTGACGAGTATAATGAACAATTAAATAAGACATTTGAGCCTAGAATTATAACTTCGGATCTAGAAATAGTTAAACATGATGCACTGCGAACCGTGTGGCGGAATACTGAAATCTTTCTGTGCAGATTTCACTTAACTAATGCATGGTGGAAAAAAAATACAGGCTTTAGGGCTGGCAGGTGAATACAAAGATAAGGGCTCAATTGTTGGACACTGGTTACACTATGTATTTGGGTTAGTATACTTGGAACATGTAAAGTAGGTGATTCGTTTGTTCATGTTTGATGCCACTGCAACCCAAAAGTGAAAACGTAAAATTTTGTTCTTATTTGGTAGAAAATTATATTGACGAAAGTGCCAATTTTCCTCCCCTTATGTGGGCAGCCAAATCAGCAGACACTGGACGAACTACGAATGCATGCGAATCTTTTCATTCGCATTTCAATGCAAGCTTTAGTTCTTGTCATCCATCTTTATATGTATTTGTGGAAGAGCTAACATCTTATCAGACCGAGGTGTATATAAAACTAAATAGCTCCGAAACATCACACACGGGAAAAAATTCTTTCATAATAAACAGCACTACATTTAGAAGCAAATCAGTAAATATAAACAGGGTCAAATTGAACGCTTCGCATTCGTCAAGAGCACCTGCTATTATTTTTCAAAGTGAAATAAAGAACAGTCAGTCGCGGTGCAAAAACATCCGACAAGTGCAATCAGTATCCCGAGATATAATGTTCCAGTGCAGCTTACACGGTAAGTACAAAAACAAGCAGTGTTATTTACCATGTGTAACTTTAATGGCTCAGTGCAGTTTTCATAGTGGATTAGAGACCTTCAGTGCAATTTCCAATCGCTCGAATCGAACCCGGATGTGAGGCCCACAAGTTACTGTGGATGCATCTTGCTCGGTATTGCTGTTTCTTTAGTACAACATGGACAGTTACCTAACCCAAGTTTATGTGCTTCTTATCATGTGTGTAAACAGATAAAATGAATCAAGTATAACAGTTGTTTGTATGTGAGGTTTCTGGCAAATATGCCCGTATTTTTTCTCATCAAACAACAATAACCACTGTGTACCATTGTAGTTAAAACCGGAATATAAATGAAATAAACAAAAACAAAAGTATAAACCATTGCCAGGGTGCAACATGTTTGATAAGGCAGATTCCTTTCCAAATTAAATAGGATGAGACTAAAGTAGCTGAAATATGTGTTTGTTTTGAAAATCATAAGGGTTCGACACAGAACTGACGAAGGTTGAATTATGGGAGATTAGTCGCTGATGATGCACCATGTTGAGAATAATTGTGGCTGCACGTTGACGTAGCCACAATTGGGTAAAGGTACTGTGTGCCTCTTACGAAAGTGTGGCTGTAAGAATGTGTTTGACATCAGTAACTTCAGTGTTGCGGCTAGAGTTTTAACACATCAAGACTTTGGTCTCTGAAGCTGAGGCTGAGGACATCCCGTAGTGTGTTATTTGTATACCGGCCCTTGTTAGAGCTTAACCACTGTAATGACGTAAATTGGGGTTTGCAGTGTGGCGGGTGTAATTGAGGTTGGGGTAGTGACAGGAGGTAGCAAGTTTTCTACTCAACGGTTGCAGATCAGGGTGCAAGAATTGCTCATGCAGGACCTGCGGTAGATTTAACAATTTTTTCTCTTCATCTTGCAGGTATATTAAGAATTATAGGAGCAATAAACCTGATCACAACTATAATTAATATAAAACTACTTTGCATAAATCAAACCAACTTCCTTTATTTGTATGATTTGTTGGAATTACTGTTCTTATACACAGACTCTTATACACAACGCTGGGATATTAACATTGCGCCCTGCAACAGCACTCTTGCCTCACGAATGTTTCACTACTCATTGCTGCACTGATCTAAGTGGTATTCCTATTTATCAAAACACGTGCAATTCTATACTTAGAAACATTTGTCCAACACCTATTCCTTTAGAAACATCTGCAACACCGTGTAATACTAAAATGTTGTTGCTATCATCATCATCATCATCGTCATCGTCATCGTCATCGTCATCGTCATCGTCATCGTCATCGTCATCGTCATCGTCATCGTCATCGTCGTCATCGTCATCATCATTATTTATAGAGAAAAGTTAAATTCACTTGTTTTTCTTTCTCGACGTCTAACCAGCAATAACCTGGAGAAACATCTTGCTTCCGCAAAACGAGATTATATTGACAATATATTTAAGTATCGATCATCAGCAAACACTACGCCATCTGTTGGGCCTCCAGAAAGCTATTTTCAAAAATACAAACTGTGCACCAATTTGCGCGCACTGTTTGAAAATTACGTCGTTGAAGATTTCATAAGGGTGGTTTTAATGAAAATATAGAAAATGAGTATATTACTGACAAGTAAGGCAGATATATGCATCTGCACTCTCGAAACATTATCAACTGGCCTTTTATTCAGTTTATAACACGATATTCACGGCCATGCCGCGATGTTGAGCAGGTAGATGGCTATGGTTCTCTCACAGTGGGCGGGTTAACTGAAATGTTTAGGTACCGAATAAAGAAAGGTAAAGCCGAGACGCTTGTGACAAACATTTTTTACTTAAATGGTGTGTTCGAAATACTAGTGAGAAAATGCATAGGTAGTATTATTTACATTATCACTATTATTAGATATTGAATATTTTTCATTATTATAATTTGTCCAAACCAAAAATTCGTGGATCTTTATTATTTAATGATTCTTTAACCTCTCTTCGTAGATTACTGTAGCTTTCTTGGCACATCTAAAGTAAGCCTACGCCAGACAGATCCCCTTAGTCGCCTAGTAGTCTTGCTTTACCATCTATTTCTATTAATGCTTTATGTTTTAATATTATGTACCTTAACCTTTATCAGTAATATAGGTGTAGGTTCCACAAATGAGAAGGACTTTAGAAGAAGGCGAGCTGGAAGAATGTGCTAAGTAAACCTTTTCTATTGTCCCCATCATGTGTCGCACGCTAGTATGGTATACAATGTGTTGTCAGATAAATGCACCATACCTATCGCAGCAGTTATATGAAGTATTAGATATGGCAGCATGGGTGATACACATAAAGGCATGCACACATTTCGATTAACGGCTCAAGTTCTCTCTCCTACCTTAGACCCCAATCGGTTTCTTCTGGTAGTCAGACACTACGTAAATCTATTATACCTGACGCATCCGAAATTTCAACGGTATCGCATAGCAACCAGCTCTTAAAACATTGGAGCATCGCTTAGAGCCTACTGTATTCCTATATTCCCCTCGCACCTACAAGAAAATTAGCAATAAAATACTTTCTGAAAATACTTATGTTGATTAAAATGAAGTAGATGGATAAATACGCATTTCGAAGAGTAGTTTGAGTGAGTATAGCTCTACATGTATTTGCGAACAGAGTTTCTCCAAATTGAACTATATTGAAAGTGTGCGTCGCAATGGGTTACGCGATGATCACTTGGTGTATCTCCTAAGGCTTGTCGCCAAGTATTGATAGATTTGTTAAACGTAAGCAAGTCAGTACTGAACAGATGTTTATCGCATACGATTTGATGTGCTTTCGTAAATCAAACGTAATGAACATATAACAAAACCGCCTCTAACACAATACACATCTGAGTGACGGAGTCCACGTAGTGGAAGGACTAAATCCAACTCTCCCTCTTTCGCAAACGTTGGACAACGCTGGTGTAGATAATGTTTGGAGCCTATAGAGAACGTACCATTTCTATGCTACTAGTAGTAAAGCCTTCTTCAAAGAACTTTCAGCCAGGATTACTTGACAAAACAGTTTCGTTACGATGACGCATTACCTCACCTTTTAGTTATTTGGTGTCATTCTTAATCGGCGTTTCGGATAGGTTGAGCTGGTCCAGGTCTCTACCCTTTACAATCGCCGGATATAAGCCGGTTTCCTCTTAGGGAGCTGTGGTGACTATGTGCAATAGAACGGGTAAAATAGTTGTTAGTCGCCACATCAAACCGTTATTTTTGTGAGTCAGAATGCTGGAGTCTGTGAGATTTAACTTGGCAGGTCCAAAAAAAGAAAGAGACAGAACTCCTGTCCGTTTGTTGTCTCTCTCCTTACGGTGAAGGGACCAGGACTCAAGCTCCTTAAATTGAGCCGGGTTGTTCCTTTATCTTCGTCCACGGATTCCAGTTCACTTTCCATAGATGTCACAAACTTCGGTTACTTCCTAGTCCGAGTCTTCCAAATTAACCCTAGCAATGCCAAGCCTTACTCCAGAACTTATATCACCATGCGGGGGGGAGGGGTACTTTCTGATCTCTAGTGGCAACAAAATGTCTGAGCAATTTTTAAAACGAATTTATTTTAACATTTGGTATTATATATTTCATGTTTATAAAGTTAATATTTAAGGTTGTTTAACTATTCCTTTTGCATGACTCACATTATAGCGACGGGCAGTGCTTTATGACCACCTTGACATTTATTTCTCAAAAAGACCAACAATGAAAACTTTGAAACAATTACACATTTCAGTAGTAGAAAAGTAAAAAAGATTAAAAAAAAACATAATTAAAAATATAGAAAATGAGCATAAAGTATCCCTCCCTAGAGTCAATTATAAAGTTATCACAAACATTTTCAACCAAGGTGTCTTTTTTCCGATATAACTGAGCTTTTTAATATGCTCTCAAGCAATTTTACAGTAACTTTTCTGATAATCCTATCAAATAATTCTTTTACATCGTTAGATGTAAACCTCCTTCTTTATCTGCGCCCAGAATAATTCTATGGCATCAAATCGCAATGGTAGGGAGGCCTGGATTAGTTTATTCCCTTCAAAGTACATCACTGAATAAGATTCCATCCTCCTTTTTAGAAGATATTGATAAATTAATAAGAACATCCGTCAAAGAAATAGTTGGGCTACCACATGATTGCCCCAATGATATGATATACGCTCCACGTAATCTTCGAGGAATAGGACTAATTAGAGCTGGTTGGGAGGCTTATATACAACATTTCAATATAGCTCAGAAGCTTTCACAGATACAAGATGATCATCTACGCTTGTGTCGAGATACTCAGAAAGAGAAGAAAGAAGCCCTTTCCAATTTGAACATTGACATTAACGATGAAATCATGTCAAAATCAGGACGATGGCTTCGAAAACAATTACAACTTAAATCGTTTGATGCATGGTGTCAGCTACCTCACAAGGGAAAGGGGATTGAGACATATAAAGAGAATCCCAGAGCCAATTCGTGGATGAGCAACAGAAAAATCCTGTCATGTTCTGAATGGACTAATGCCATCAAAATGTCATGTAACACGTCAGCAGTAAGATCTGTGCCTGGAAGAAATCAGCGAACAACACTATGTCGGCACTCAAATTGTAAAGAAGTGGAAACCCTTGGGCATGTACTAGGATATTGCCCAAAGGGAGAATTACTTCGCAACAATCGTCATCACCGTGTGCGTTCATCAATTTCTACAGCCCTTCGTAGAGCCAATTGGGAGGTCTATGAAGAGGTCCATTGCCTGTCTGAGGATGGTAGCCATCGAAGAGCAGATATCGTAGCCATCAAGAGGGATGCAGGAAAGGGTCTCATTCTTGATCCAACAGTAAGAATGGAGCAACATTTACAGCAGGCGACACAGGTGAACGAGGAAAAGGAAGCCATCTACCAACCATGCATTCCTCACCTTAGTGAGAGATATAATGTACCTGAAAATGCATGGGAGGTAAAAGGACTACTCTTTGGTGCCCGCGGAACATGTTTTAAATTCACAAGTACCTGCCTCAAAGCACTGGGTGTGCAATGGTCCGAAATTGTAAATATATGTTTACATGTCCTAAAAGACTCTTTGTATATTTTAAATAATCACTTGTATTCAATGTGTTAACTGTTATCTTCTTGTTATAATCTTTTAATGTTTTAGATATTTTGAGTATTAATTTTAATCATTTTTTTTTCTTCTTCTTAAAACTGACTTTGTCATATATCTCTGTATTCTGGATCTTTATGGTCACCTGCAATGTCAGGCAGATGTCACAAAATTTTTGTTTGTGAAATATATATATACATATACGCAATGTCCAAATATTTCAGCAACAGAAATCTGTGTCATACTCACTCGTTAAGATTGCATTTTTTTAAAATTTTATCTTCTTCTCCTCCTCCTCCCCCCCTCCTCCACCACCTCCTCCACCTCCTCCTCCTCCTCCTCCCCCTTCCCGTCAAGGATTAGGCATTTTCACCTGTTCCATCTTCGCATTTGTATCTCTTGAATAAAAGAGGGTATCCTTTCCTCACTCACGTGGTACAAGCCCTCTTTTCATTGTTAATTTTCTTCGATTTTGTTGTTTAAATTATAAATATTCAGTTCTCTGATTGTTTCGTTTCTTATTAAATTCAGTCTAGTGCATCCGTTAGTTCTTCGTAAAAATCTCATTTACGCTGTCTGGATTTTCCATTTGTCCTTTTCTTTCGTTGTCCACGATTCGCTGTCATACATGAGCATAGGGACCGTCTTTGTCTTATAAAAATTTAAGTTTTGTTTCTTTTGTAGAGTCTTTGCTTTGGAGCCACATATGTGTTGAGTTGTAAGCTCATATAATACTGGCTTAGTTGCTTGCGCGTCAAATTCTATATGATTTTTCCGGAGGCTGCTTGCATTTCTACCTTCAATGACGAAGAAGTAGGAGCTTTGTTGAACTGAACGGAATGCAGAAAAACATTGTCCATTATAATAACACTTATGAGGAATATTGGGTAACTATTTATGAACCAATCTTTAAACATAATGCTGTCCATTTCTTCTTAATAGTGCTTTGTTGATTTGATTTGAAGTTCAAATGTTTTGCAAATAAACTCAGTGGAACATCCTGCATGTAAAATGATAAAAACGTTATCCTTTTCCAATTGGAGTCCTTGTGGAGCAACTTGTCGATAACCCTTTGCCATAGGTAGTCACTCTAAACTTTATATACTCATATTAAACACTGGCCCCCAACCCATACAGTGTGTCTGTCTACTTGCTGGAGGTGAAGCTCCGATTTTTAACTGAGTAGACAAAATACACACGCAGGAAAACATGTCAACGTAACAAATACCTGCTACCATATAAACTGTACCAACTAATGGCATGAAGCAAGAGGTAACAGGAAATGGTACTTCTAACAAATTATAATAATAATAATAATAATAATAATAATAATAATAATAATAATAATAATAATAATAATAATAATAATAATAATAATAATAATAATAATAATAATAATAATAATAATAATAATAATAATAATAATAATAATAATAATAATAATAACAACAATAACAATAACAATAACAATAACAATAATAATAATTGTTATTGTTGTTATTATTATTGCTATTATTATTATTATTATTATTATTATTGCTATTATTATTATTATTGCTATTATTATTACCGTTATTATTACTTATATTATCCTCATTACAACAGAAATCATCACTGATGTCTTGATTCAAAGAACCCTACTTATAGTTCGCAGACACAAGATTGGGACAGGCATTTTAATATCAACAGAGATGAAGTAGTTAGTTAAAATCTGTACCAAGGTCCAGTTGGTGACAGGATCAAGTACAGCAACTGTTTAATTGGGAATGGCTTAAGTACTCATATGCCCTTTGGACACAGTTTAGCCTTGAGTTAATGTGCAAGGAGTCACGTGTAGGTTGAGTGATGCAGCTGATAATGTGTCTGTCTTTTCGTACAGATGTCCTTGATTACACCTCTAGAGAGAGACTGGCCCATCCCGACGCACCTGCCAGTTAGGCAATCCTTCTTACGCGGCGAACATCATGCATACAGTACTGCAGCTCACACTTCCTTTCGTCTTCCGGCAGCCACGAACTTACAACGTTAAGGCAATGCAGATCTATGTATGCTCCTGTATATCTGTAGTTCAATTATTAAACGTAATCGAAAACACGAATATTGAGAATTTAGTTGCAGTATTTATTTCAAGATTACATTTTGGATATCATGCACAGAAGCTCGCATTCGGGGAGTCCTAGGGTTGATTACCGTTAACCTTCACTCTGCTCTTTGGTTTTTCGTAGTTTTCTCTGGTCGGTAGGCGAATTCTGGGGTGCTGTCTCACCTATCACGATTTCCTTACCATCATTCTATTTCCTTCTCATCTTTCAGGTGTGCTTCTAAAGGAATTTTCACGTCATGAAGGCACAATGGACTCTAATGGACCATGCTTTTCTTACGGCAGAATCAAGTGCGCCGTTGCCAAATGTGTGTGTTTTCAAATGCGAGTAAGATACAATAGAAACGTGCATTTAGGTATGGAATGTGTCGAAGAATAGGATGTTATGCAAGAAAAATATTTTATATAACTGTACATTTTTTAAAATAATAAAATTTAAAACTTTGTTAAAAGCAGATTTTTAACATCTTTCTCGCTCAGGACGTTAAAACACGGTTTTAAACCGAAATAATTGCTATGAAAAAATCTGGATTATTCGCTTGCTTTCATAGGCCACGTTGATATTTAGATTATATCAACATGTCTAAATATATTTCTTTAAAAAAATAAAGTTGAAACAAAGTGTGTAGATTCATTTATACAGTGGAAAATGTCGTGCCTGGCTAATTCTCGTTCTACAAGTCCACGTAAAAACCTCAAAGTTGTCAAAGAAATAATGAAATTATTTTGATCTACATATAGAGCAGCTCTAGAATCAAAGCATCAATGAATCACTATTTAAATGCAAATGTTTGCAGCACCACAAACCTGGTGCTCGTGTCTTGGAGATGATAAAAACCAGATGTGGTATGACAGTTGAAGAATCGTACTTCAGTGGAGGTTTTCAACAGGTTTCGGGAATCTGAGGCATGTGTGAGTTTTACAAATTCTCTGGTAATTGCATGGATTGCAGTTAAGTGTTCAGAGGCCATTGGATCACAGAAAAAAAGGTGAAGTTATTAAAAGTGGCGAGCGAAAAACAATTCTTAGAGCATTTGATTATTTAAAGTAAAAGAACTCCTGACACATTGACCACAATAAACGTGGTTGTGAACGAAAGCATCGTAGTCGCGGTGGCGGAACATATATGGCAACGATACGCGGATTCTCTATAAGAGCCATTGTGCCTTCATGACGTAAAAATAACTATAGGATTCGTGGCGTATGGAGGTGCCGGGCAGATGGCACGGATACCTGCTCAAAGGAAAGGGTATTCTCTGTGAATACTAGAGGACTGTCTGGTAGATGGGTCAAAATCGCTTTCTGTGGGCAGTTTCGGAGGTGGAATGGATCTTCGATTTTGGAACTGTTATGGACTTCGGCGCATCTTTGCATGTAGTCTGTAGCCTCATGTGGTTCCTTCATGTTATCCTCTCCTCCTGAAGGATGTTAGACACCATAAAGCTATGCAGATCGCAGTCTGCGAGGTGTACCTCTCAGTTGGTAATAATCTTGAAATAATCCGACCAAGATTACTATATTATAGTTAGACTTTAAGAATTTCATTGCTCCGTCTCTTGCATTCTATCATTTCCATTAATTTCCTTTATCTTTTGTTCCTACTCTAATATAAAAGGGAAAACGTTTCCATTTTGTTGAGATTTCAAGATTTAAGAATAGATTTAATTCAAATGGTTTCTTTTGCAACTCAAGAAAATGAAATACTGCGACACCGACCGGCAGCCGCTTCCAAAGACGCTCAAGGTCACGCTACCTCACACTACCGCTTGTAAATTCGCGGCCCTGCGACACTTGAACGATCAGAACGACTATGAGCGCGCAGAAAAAAGCATTTCCGACTGTTTGGAAAACTTTCGACTGCCGGCTTACTTATAAGAAGTTCCAGAAAATATGTATTTTTTCAAAAAAATTCATCTGGTTTATATAACCGAACGGGACAGCACAATAAACCAGTGAGTCGTAGAGAGTACTGAACGAGACAGTTGTTTGCAGTTAGTTTCAAGTGTGTGTGTGTGTGTGTGTGTGTGTGTGTGTGTGAGAGAGAGAGAGAGAGAGAGAGAGAGAGAGAGAGAGAGAGAGAGAGAGAGCAATCATGGTTGAGAAAATGTATGTATCGTCAAAGTCAGTTATAGAGCCTTAATCGTGGCGTCGGAGTTTGTTGTGTGAAGCAGTTTTTAATTACAGTTTGTGAGACAGAGAGAGAGTAGAACTGAAAGACAGTGTCACAGTTACGAGAGCACAGAACAGCTGTGAGCTGCAAGGTCAAGAAGAATTTCACCTTATGTTAACGATAAAAAGAGGACTGTGTTTTTGTGATTCAATTCTAAGGGAAATAAACTGACAGAAGAAGTAACTGATCTTGTCATTTGTCACACTGTTTCTTGCATTTCATCAAATTACCATTAATTTACTTTATCTTTTGTTACCACTCTCATATAAAAGGAAAAATGTTTTGACTTTTGTTGATATTTCAATAGCTAAGAAGAGATTTAATTAAAATGGTTTGTTTTACACTCAACGAAATTAAATACAATAAATCTTATACAGTACTTTTATTTTAAGTGTTAAAGACTGTATAAACTGTTACAAAGATTGCTCTAAAGCTTGAGGGTAATATTGTAGTTGTAATATTTGAATGTACGAGTATTATATAGTGCCTTCTAAAAGTCACTTCAAACTTTCAAGCACTATGCGGCCCGCATGAAACTTCCCCACCTTACCATAACAACATTAAAACATGAACATGAGCATTAATAGTTTATTCAGTTATGTTACTATAATAACTATAGAGTGAAAAATAAACAAAACAAAAAAAGCTCCTCTGTTTCCCAAGTGCAATTAATGTTTAAGCTTTCTTGTAACTCAGATACTATATTTAATATTTACAATCTCCATTAAGAATTATTTGACGTTTGAACTAAATATTAAGTACATAACGAAAGATGTGTTAACTTGAAGGCTGACACAGATTGTGTAACAAATTTATTAGTTAAACATTTTATGACTCCATATAATAAAAAACCGACGCTAATCCTGCAACTCTATCGGTAGAGTACCCGCCTGCTGTGCAAGGAATCCTGGGTTCGATTCCCGGTTGGATGGTGGGAATTTTTCTTTAACTCGGATTATTCCCCATCCTTTCCAGAGACAAGAAGTGAGAATGTGTATATGAATTTAATGTAATAAGTTAATCCAAAGTAATAATGAAAACCATGTTAAGCGAGTGAACACTATTGTTTTTGAGCAATTTCCCAAGAGGTTAAATACCACCGAAATGACCTTTGATGTTAAAAGCGGTATATAAATGGAAGGTTAGAGAAAAAGTAAATAAAACCGAACTAAAATTAATTTTCAAGCCTTTATTCGCGATACACTGTACTACCTATACTTACTGCACTAGTTTGCCTTAACGATTTCAGGTGAGCATAATGAGTCCGTTCTATATAATATGCGAAACAACATTCACTTTTTTATTATTAACGAGGTTATGTGTAATAAAAAACAAAGAACGAACCTTTGACACACTACACATACGCACGTGCAGGTTTAAGTTCCATTTACCGGAAATGTACTAGTTTGCGAATGTAGCACTAACCTCCTTTTTTCCTTCTTCAACTGATTACTCATGTCTTTCTAAGACTTACATTCCTAAGGACTTAAATCCTTAGGGGTTTACCTCAAACCTTTTGTGCATATAATTGTATACATACGCTAGAGAACTGACAATAAGTTATGATCCTTTGATAGTTTTTTTTCTGAAAAAATATTAAATAATCTAAAAATTGCTTTGATAAATTAAAAATGAGTTTATAATATGTTTTATCCAAGTCCACTTCTGGTCATATCTCTAAAATAAATCTTAAGCTTTAAAATAAAGGAAGCGGAATTGAAATATCTCAAAAAAATAGTCAGTATTAGGGAAAATCTTGGTTCCAGGATAACAAGCTGTTGGCACTTGGAATAATTAAATTACGCATGTAAATTAATTTTATGAAATTGAAATTAGACACCTTGCATGCAAATGGTATTGTTTTATGACTTCAATAACAATTTTGTATGGCTGATATTGATGGTTTTTAGAGATATTTGCCAATGTTTAGTGCTTAGATGCATGCATATATTCATAATTTATAGTGCATACAAAACCAAGGTCTGGTAATGAGGTATAAACTATTTCTGCAAATGTTTATTTCGATTAACGTTAAGTAGAGGGAAACATAAGCTTTCCTTATAGTTTATGGGAGATGTATAAAAATAAAGAATAGGGGATAAGGCATGTGAATGTGAGCTTTTTACGGATATCTTTCATTATAGTCGTCTAAATTTAATTCCAGTGATCAAAGTCTAAGTTAGTTTTCTATACAACCGTTATTGCACATTAATCTGTGTTAGTTATGTTTCGGAAAAACATTAAACTAATGGGTACGCGGTTCTAACCCATATATTCGGCCTTCGAAACTTTCTTTAACTTAAAGGTGGCCATGAGTAGCCAAATATGCTCTGTACGTGCTCTATCTTTATGGATATGTCCATTGTACTCAAGGAGGTGCGAGTGCTGCCGGAAAGTTGTTCCAAATGGGGTCCTGTCAAGCCTGAGAGGTTAGCGCCCTAGTCAAATTGTAGGATGTGGAATCTCTCATTACAGGTCATATAGAGGCGTAGTCGAACTGAAGGGGGAAGCGAATCCTTGGACCGTGGAGATTAGGCTTCTAGATAGAGATGGCCACCTCCTGAGAACAAGATGTTCCAACAGATAGCTTTCCCCGAAATCTTTACAGGTCACTCCCCTTTGTATCCGTATTTGTTGCACCTGAACCTCCCAAATAAACAAGTTGAATTTACGCAACAGGAGAAGCAGGTGATGAAAAGTTCAATACAATTCTCAAAGCAGAGAATTGGAAGTACTGATACTCATCACTAGAATCCGAATTTTTGAATACACTAAACCTTCATTTTAGGTTTCTTGTATATACTTAAAATAACTCTTTTCTAGATTTTGCTGCGTAGATCAGTAAAGGCACCAGTAATTTTATGCTTTTCTTAGTTGTGTGGTACTTGCCAATGTTGTTGCTTTCATTCGGAAGTTGAGCACACCCAAATGCAATGTAGTTTCTATGAAAGCAAAGAAAATCTTAATGCTGGAAGAATTGACCAAAAGAAGTAGTGCGATAAGTAGTTCTGTCCCATAGCAATTCGTATACTGGGTGCTTCCCCCCCCCAAAAAAAAAAAAAACCCTTACTATGTTGTGCAGGATGGCAAACTGATCTGTTTTCAAATAGGAACCTCTGTCCGGAAGTGCATGGTTTAGACGCTGTTATATTCGCGTGACACACACAAGCTTTACGTGTTTCTTTTCCCCAAAAGAGCAGGACACATAGCGAAGGAGAAAGACGAGCGAGCTTTCTGCAAGACTAATCACCCCAGACTATCTGGACAGCAGATAGTTCACATTATATAAATACGCGTCGTACAAAAAATACTAAGGAATACAATTCGGTAAGCGCATAATGAATCTGGGAAACTGAAAGAAAAAAGAAGCCGAGAGCGCTTCGTTTTTTCAAACTCTCGTCGATCCGTATCAAGTGCTTACCAAAAAAGTATTGCAGTATACTATGAAGCCTGCTGTGCTCCGCTATATCCAGTGCACCTACAGGGAAATATGTTATAAAACCATTTCTGGAAAAGTTTATCTCGTTAACATGAAGTGGATGGAAGAATAAGGCTTTGTAAGGATCGTTTATTGGAAGAAGGGTTGAGAATGGTATAGGATAGTAAAGAATGGATAGGAAGGGATGAAGTCGCGGGCAGACAGGCCATAGAGATGCGCGGAAATCCCCAAGAACTTCAGGTTTGAAGACCGCCCCACTGCTGGAACTGCATAGAGAGGGCGATGAACGACTCGTCAACCAAGCAGCCCATGAGAATTCTCTTTCCTTTGAGCAAGTATCCGCGCTATCTGTCCAGCATCACCTTACGCCATGCGCCACGGAACCTAGAAGCTACCAATACCTGAGAATGAAAGTTAAATAATATAAAGGAATTCGTGATAGTTGAAGAACTTTCATAGCGTTTGCCTACTGACCAAGCTCAGAGTGGGCGTTGTCGGGAATCGCACCCGGGACCTACGGAATGATCCTCACACTTACCGTGGAAACCTCATACTAGGTTCCTTAATAATTACTGCCTTGTAACTCTTCTGGCTACACTGGTTTCACATTTTTTCATATAGTGAAGCTGTTTGTGCAGCATAACAATTTGTGTTTGTAGGTATATGTAACAGGAGGATCACCATCAGAAAGCTATACACTAATGCGTATTTTCATGCTATACATATCTCAGAAGGGTACTGGGTGGCGAAAAGGATCCAGTTATGTCCCAACTACTTTGAAATGACAAGGTACTTACACGCAACGCTGTACAACCACGTGTTGCGTCTATCTAGTTTGGAAGAGCAACAAGTGTAATGAATGAGTAAACCGAGCTGAATGATGCCCCGGTAAATTGTGCATTCCACAGGCTGTTTTTGGCCTGGGAATTTTCCGTTAGCGTTCACTGCGAATACTAAACACGGTAGCCTGTAGCAAAAGTTCTGGTGTCTTTCTGTGATGCAGACCCTTATGGCTCCTTTTCAAATGACATCATCTTAAAACTTGAAAAGCGAACATAAAGGATATTCTATAACAGGAATGTTATTATTACTTTAGAGTGAGTGTTGCATTCTACCAAAATTTCGTTACAGAGATTCACCGGAAATACGTGTTTTAAAATTCTTAACTCCAAAGCCCGCCCCTGCAGCGTAGTGGTAGCGTGTCACCCTCACGTTAAAGAGGTTGCTAGTTCAAATCTCACTTAGGGTGAGGTGATAAGGGTTTTTCCGAGGTGTTTCCTTGTCCTGAGGAGACAAATTTCGGGACCTAGGCCTCGTTTTAGCATCATTTCACCCACTTCATTCATTCACTGTCCAATATGGCACTACGTTGGAGGACGTTAACACACACACACACACACACGCGCGCGCGCGCGGACCTTTTTCTAAAAATGCTTCTTTTTGGATTCAGGGGGATTCAAAACATATATTTCCGGCGAAATCTCGACATCGAATTTTTGGTGGAATACAAACTTCCTATACTATGCTATACGTAGTAGAAAAGGTAAAAAGGAAAGAAAGAATGTGTTACTTATAGGTAGTTATAAATGAGGCTTTTAAAATGAAAACAAATACTAAAAGATAAAGTAAACATGTGTTATACTTGAACAGGTAAGGTACTTACAAATTTATTTTTTATAAAGAAAGCAAGGAAAGATATGCTGGAGCAGCGGCCAACATTGTCGCCAGAAAACAAAGCTGTGTCACACCATTGCGTAATCATACTAAAAATATAAAAGCGAATATTTTTGAACATGCACTTGCAGGTAAACGATTTGCAAATCGTTGTATTTTCATACATATTCGAATTAGAAGGACATCCTCGGCTGTTCATTTTGGTAATCCAATTAGACCCAATTAGCTTAATTATTACCAAGAGGCGAATTGTATGATACTGCCTGGTTTATTTTACGATTCTGGAGGGTGGGCGATACCCTAAGGAGTTGCACGAATGCCTCCCACTGTTGCTTTCAATGTAAAAACATTGGAACAAACCTAAAACACTTCAGGAGCTGCACATAGAATCCTTTTGATTAAAAAGTCCAGTTATTATGATACACTTTATACCAGCAAATTACTAATTCCTTTAAAGATACCTGTGAAACAAGTTTGCCATTTTTAATGAGTAGGTAGCTAGCTGTATCTATTACATTATACTGTTTACAAAAGACTATTCACTGAAAATTGCTACTATATTAGGTATACCATAAAGTATTATAACAGTGTGTCCTTAGCTGTCTGGGTGGTACTCAACATCTCAATGTGTTAAAAAAAAAAAACAACAACAACAATAATAATAATAATAATAATAATAATAATAATAATAATAATAATAATAATAATAATAATAATAATAATAATAATAATAATAATAATAATAATAATAATAATAATAATAATAATAATAATAATAATAATAATAATAATAATAATAATAATAATAATAATAATAAAAGCAAAAGCAAAAGCAAAATAAATCAGACTCAGATGACTTTCTCTAGTCTTGTGCAAACTATTCTTACAAACTCTTCTTCCTCTATCTTCCTCATGTTAGTCGAGATCAACATTTACAGAAATTATCTTATTGCTAATTTTCTTGCAGGTGCAAGGGGAATATGGGAATACAGTAGGCTTTGGGGGAGTCAACTTGTCTAAAGCTTTGAAATTCCGTTCTCTTTACACGGCCAAGAGATAAAAAATTAAATAACGACCTTCCAGTTGAGACAAGTTTAGGTATTGAAAAACTCAGACGAATATCTCCGAAATGGTTCACTCCAGGAAAAAAATGTATTTGACATAAATTGTAAGTTTTAACGAGATATACATTTTTGTATAGTAAGATTTGGTCTTACGGCTTACCAGTGAGTGAGTGTGTGTGTCGGGTTTAAGGGCCCGTCGGCAACTTGGTCATTAGGGCCCCTACGATTTACCACTTATGCACTTCATCAAGGATGAACAGGGCTACATGAGCTGTACATTTCAGTTGCCATACAAATAGCTTAAACATGTGGAATTTTAATCAAAATCTTGGACCATTTTGAGAAAATAAAATGTTCGAAAAATTTTCCATGTATAGGATTTAGGGTGTGGAGGAATTTTCTTCAAAATCTTCATGTCGCATCCTTGAAAGATATTAAACTAATACCAACTTTGGTTTTTAACCGAGTTTTCGTTTTTGAGTTATGCTGTACACACGCACGCACGCGCACACACACACACACACACACACACACACACACACACACACACACACACACACACACACACACGGACCCTTTTTCTAAAAATGCTTTTCTTTTGGATTCAGAGGGCCTCAAAACATGTATTTCCGGTGAAATTTCGTCATCGAAATTTTAGTTTGAATACACTACTTCCCAAACTTTACGTAGTAGAGAAAGTAAAAATAAAAGAATGTTGATTGAAATCCTTAAGGTAAAACAAATACAGTTTCATCTTCGTGCAATTAAATCCGCACCTTAAACTGTTCTGAATAATCACTCCTGATCATTGAGATAGGAGTGTATACTCGACTATCCCTGGAACACTACTGCATTGCTCTGCAAATTGCATTTCATGGCTGACCTAGTTTAAGCTCTAGTGTTTGCTGTATTTGAATATACTCTGACTGCTGTTTGGAAACTTCCCTTATTGTCTGGGAAGTAAACGGAGGGTATTGAATACTGAGGAAGAAAGGGCAAGAACCATTGTCGACAGAGCACGACAGTTTGCTTCCTTGGAGTAGGAGAATTCTTTACTTTTGAGACATATGTTCAATTTGCTGTCTTCGTGCCAATAATGTTTAAGATAAATATCACACACAAATGCACTATAAGAATTTCTGCAACATTCTGATATACTAGTTTCTCTTTTTATATTGACTGATCTCCCATTTAGAATAAAATTACACTAATTACAGTGATAAAATCGTAAATATTTTATGCTTGAGTGAATCCATTGATTTAAGTTTTCTTCTAATATTTCTATAGTAGTTAGTTTTATTGTCTTACTGTACATAGTATATGCTGTACACAATGCTGAATCTAAGTGCAATTTTATACCTGTCTTTTTCCGTCTGGATGTCAAGATATCTGATATACATTACTCCAACATTAATATAATAAATTATGGCGTACTTTAAAGGTATAACGAAACATTTAATAACAATAATAATAAGTTTATATATATATATATATATATATATATATATATATATATATATATATATATATATAGATAGATAACAAAATAATGATAGAAATAAGAACAAAGAATGGGGATAAAACAGCAACAATTAACAAAGGAGTAAGACAGGGCTATCCTCTCTCACTACTGCTATTTAATATATACCTACTAGATGACTCGGTGAACTTCGTACCACCTAAAATTGATCGGATTGTAAGTCTTCATAAGTGATGGTCAAACCTAATCAACCTTACAGCTTCAATTCACTGAGATCGATAATATTAGACGCAGCGTGTACGGTTTGAGTGCTGTTTGGTTACTAAATGAAATTCGTTTGTAATTCAATGTATTTAATGTATTTTATTTACATGAATGATAAATGCAGTTAATGTTCAATGCAAAGCTTTCTGGTAGACTACTTTATTGTTTTCTTTTCCTGTGCGTAAATACCCAAAGATGATGGCTTTCCGACACGTGAACGCGCGACATAGTTGTCCCTGCGCGAAATACGGAAAATACAAGTTAATTCTGCAAACGTCCAACGATTGGCCTTGCGATTTGTTGATTTGTGTCGTGCTTAGTATTTGATGTTCACGAACTCGTTGTATTCTGAATCTATTCGCTTGACGTTCATATTTTAAGAATGCGATTACCTTCTATTCTGAATTCTGTTGCACTACTTTTGTCAGTCTTCACTGACAGTCTTATTACAAGTAATACTATCACACAACTCAGAAACAGTGCGTTTACGATTTCTAACTTCATATCGTTCTGTTGTTTGTCGTTTACTCTTGGATGAAGATGGTGAAGCATCAGTTTGTCTTACTAGGACTTGAAATGTGCAAAGTATCTTAATTTTTCCTTGTAGTAGGGATGCTTTCAGGTTTTAATGAAGATCCTCTGACATTTTTATCAGGCTTTTTTAGTAACTGTGCCCAGTGTTCTCAAAATGGACTAAACATAAACGAGTACTGGGAGCGGGTAAAAAAATATTTTCTTTTGCAAAATTTTACCCATATCCTGTATCTCTTAGGAAATTTATTTCTGTTTGTAAACAAGTGAGAATGAGTTCACTTTGTGTGTCGCTTCTTACATTGCAGCCATGTACTCAATATTGAGTAATACGTTGTTTGTGTAATACTAAAAACACCAAAACATCACCATATCACTGTATTTTAAAAGCCATGTCCTTCATCAAGGAAGAAACTGATTTTTGTGTTTCGTTCCCTTATAATATCTACATATTTGAGTGGTCTTTGAGGTTATCTATAGTACACAAGGAACGGAAAATTATTTTTCTTTTATTTATTTATTGATGCCAATTTATTAGCATCTAAAGGTTATTTAATCCCGGGAAATAAAGTACTTAAGATAGTAAGTCGCCCTTGGGGTAATTGTCTCTGATGTGACTTTCCGGGAGAAATACGAATCGGTTGGAGAATTCAATGTCTTTCTGGCAAGTTGTCACAGTAGCTTCATGGTTAGAACGCCCGTCTAGCGAGCGGAGGGCCTATGGTTCAAATCCCGGCTGTGGCATTGGAGTTTTCAGTTCCGATTGTACCTCTCTTATTTCTCTTTGGTATACTTATGTAGACTGTATTTTTATAAAGAAAAGTGTGTACATATTGCTCATTGTTGTAAATGTTTTTGGACGTTGCAGATAGAAATTTCTGAGGAAAAAAAAAAAAACAAAAAAAAAAAAAAACGTGTTTCTTCCAAAATCCTTTTCATTTGTTGCTACTGTTGTCACTTCACTAGTCTCTGGGAAATGTGTTTCGTTTTAGGAAAAATAATGTAATTTGTGAATGAAGAAAATAGTTTCCGACGTTGTCAGCAGCGTTGGTTGCTGAGATTGATAGTTATGTAAAGAGACTGAAAGGATGGCGTTCAACAACAAGAGTATTTTTTTGTAAACAGTAATTAGTGTCGAGGTAAGCGAGGAAAGTGAGGTCAGCAGAAACTTATGCTAGCAAATATTTGCCACTGGTAATCACGTAAAGGAAACTATGAGCATCTCATGGAAGTTTATATTTTAGTTGTGTGCATGCTAATTGCACATTATTTTAACCTATATTACCTGGCTCTGCCATTCCGTTTTGGCTTCTTTATCAGTTTAGTTATTTAATATGTGTATACTCTTATACATATGAATTTCAATAGGAGAATGTGGATTACGTCAAACGTGATGTTATATTGTTTTAATTGTGATAATAAATTGTTGGTCTGTAAGTTAACAGAAGTATGAGGGGTTACACTTACATGAATTTCTCTACTCACTTTCTGCAATCTAGTCTACTTCTATGGGATGTCCAACCTTCTCTCTTTGGACAACCTTACGTAATGAGCGACTATAACCCACTCCACTCCTTCAGTCGGAGGGATAGACAATCATTATCCAGACGGACACAAACAGGCGATTATATGGTCATTTCTAGATCATACCTTGAATTTTCTGTGAATGTCCTCAGAAGAACCCTTCTTTATGGATGATTTTTGCATAAATGGTGAACAGTAAGAGACACATAAAAGCTTACTAAATAAAAATGTTGATCTCGTTAAAACACAATTTATGTCCAGTACTTGTTTTTCTTTTGTGTGAACCATTTCCGAGATAGTGTTTATTTGTTCGAATTTGCCAACACTTTTACTTTTTTCAAATAGGAATACGTTATTTTTATCTCTTGGCCTTGCAAAAAGAACGGGATTTTAAAGGCATCGCATAGCAACCAGCTCTTGAAACATTTTACTATCGCTTTCCCGAGGGACCAATTGAGGAGCTACTTGATGGAGAAGTATCGGCCCCAAGTCGAGAAGGCCGCATAACAGGCCGGAAGGGTTCGGGGCGCTGACCACGTCCCACGCTCCAGCACTACACCCCACCAATGACGCCTGTAGTGGGCAGAGGTGGGGGCCACAGCGGCTGGGCGGCAAGCCTTTGCCCTTCATGGGCTGTTGCCCTAGGGGTTTACTTTTTTACTTTCACTTTTTTTAAACCTACTGTATTCCGATATTCCCTTTGAACCTACACGAAAATTAGCAATAAGATACTTTCTGAAAATGCTTATGTCGAGTAAAATGTAGTAAGCAGTACCAAACAAGTCACTAATGATAATGACCATAAGATTTGAAAGTACTTCCGTAAATCAAACGCAACTTACATTTCACCACCGACCACTTCAACATAGTGCACGGCTGAGGGTTAAAGAGAGGCAAAGTCCGCGTATAGTTCAACGGGGTAAACCCAAACTCCATTGTTTCGCAATCGTTGGACATCGCTGTGCTAGGCCCTACGAATAGTTCCCAAGGTCGCGGGCTAAAACCCGGCGGAGGGCGATGGATTCCTTCATGCGTAAAAATCCTTAGCACGGCTTCCCTTGGAAGGGAAGTAAAGCCGGTGGTCCCTTGTCTTAGACTTACGGCATGTAAAAGAATTTCAAGCCTGAGTAAGAGGCCTCTGAGCAAAGCGGTCTTCCACGTGTAATGTAGAATGGGACCCTGAGTACCACAGCAGTTAATAAAGACAATCCATTAGTAAAAACTCAATATTATATTTTGTGCAAATTATTAAAAATATCGTGTATTCTATCTACTTCATGTTAATCGAGACAAATTATATTATTGCAATTCTCCTTGTGGGTACAACGGGATTAGGCGAATGGAGTAGCCTGTAAGCTATAGTCAAATTCGATTAAAAGCGGCTCATTATGTATGTAATGGCTTTGTAATTTCATTCTCTTTGCATTAGTAAGAAAAAGCCTGATGTGTTGCACTCACATGGTTTTCTCTACTCTTGTACTAACCATTCTTACAAACTCTTATCCCTATATCTTCTTCGTGTCAGTTGGAATAAACATCAGCAAAAATTATCTTATTGCTTATTTCCTTTTAGATACAAGGGGAATGTGGGAATACAGTAGGCTTTGGGTGATAGTCAAATGGTTAAAGCTTTGAGGTTCCATTCTCTTTTCACGACTAAGATATAAAAATGAATAACGGTCTTTCATTTGGCGAAACTATTTTTAAGCTCACACAGATAACAAGAAATGTTTCCGAAATAGTCCACTCAAAAAAAAAAAAAAAAAAAAAAAAAAAAAAAAAAAAAAAAAAAAAAAGCATATGAATTGGTGTTTTAGCAAGATCTACATTTTTGTATAGTAAAAGTTGGTTTATCTCTTACGGTTCAGCAAAAGTCATCAAGAGTAAACAGGGCTACATAGGCTGTAGCCAGAAGATTAAAATGTTCATTTCGTTTGCCATAAAGGTATCTCAAACATATTGCATTTTAATAAAAATCATTAGAATCCTTTCGGGAAAATAAAAATTTTAGAAAAATTTTCCAAGCAAAGTATTTAGGGTGGAGGAATTTTCTTCAAAATCTTCGTGTCACATTCTTAAAAGATATTAAACTTACGAATAAGTACCAACTTCGGTTTTTAACGTACTTTTCGTTTTTGAGTTATATTGTCCACACACACACACACACACACACACACACACACACACACACACACACACACACACACACACACACACACACACACACACACACACACAGCACACACTCGCACACACACACACCTTTTTCTAATAATGCTTTTTTGGATTCAAGGGACCTCAAAACATATTTCCGTTGAATTCTCAACATCGAATTTTTGGGGGGAATACAATACTTCCTCTACTTACCAGTAAAGAAAGTAAAAATGCGAGTCAGAGAATTTAGCGTTGTGTCGGCAAGTTTCCACGGCGTTCCACAGTGTTTCGAGTAACCGGAAGATCCGTGGTTCAAATCCCGGCTATGGATTTAATTTTTCAACCTGAATCTATCCTTTTCAAGCAAATATTTTTTGGATTGTGGGCCTCAAGACGCTCATTTTGGATGAAATCTCGATATCTAATTTTTGCATGGAATTTATTAGTTTGTCTCTTATAAGTAAACAATAGAACGGTAATTTAGATATTAACAGTTGTAAAATGTAGGATATTATTTGCAGATTATCTGAATAAAAACGGAAAACTAGGAAGAAAATTTGTTGACAGCAACCTACACCTTATGGCGAATGAAATGCTTCATAATCCTTTCATGATATTAATAATGGGAAAAATATACTTTTGGGATAGTGGAAAAAATAATGGAAAAAATAACTGGCGCATTAGAAGAGCAGAATATTTCTAAGTTCCACATCGATTTTGATTAAAATGCCATATGCTTGAGATATTTTTATGAAAAATTAAATGTATATCTTGAATTTTCTGACTATAGCCCCTGTAGTATTTACTCTGGATGACTTATGCATAACTGCTAAACCATAAGAGATAGACCAAATCTTACTACAGAAAAAATGTATACATAATTTATATCTAAATAATTTTTTGTAGAGGAACCATTTCAGAGATATGCCTTGTTATAGGTGCGAGTTTTGACTTCTGTCAAATATAACATCGTTATTCATTTGTATATGTTAATCGTGCAAAGAGAACAAAACCTCAAAGGTTCAAAAGATTTGACTATCGTTCAAAGCCTACTGCATTCTCATATTCCCCTTGCTCCTACAAGGAAGTAAGCAATAAGGTAATTTCTGCAAATGTTTATCTCATCTAATACAAAGAAGTAGGAATAAGAGTTTGCAAGAATGGTTTGTACAAGAGCGGAGAAAGTCATGTGAGTGCAACACATCAGATATTTTAGGTTCATATTATAGTGGTATTTAACAATAAAATAAAGGTAAAAGATATCGACACATGTTTATATCATGTACCAATTTATTTCAGTACTATCGTAGTTTATTTTTTTCAAAGATAAAAATCCATGCAATTGTAATAATGTAACCCCACCAACATCCACCGTACCATCTCCCAGTTATTTTACGTGGGCCCTCCCCATCCTTTAATGCAGGCACACTTTATGGCAGTCACCGGGATTAAACTCACGACATTCGGCTTTGAATAGATGGCTAGTTCATTTCGTCTGGCCTTTAAAAATCATGCCTATTCGAATTGCTTCCTTTAAGGTAACTGTGACAGGGATATCTAAACCAGTTCAGGAATTGGAAGAGGAGTTGCGTATGTAGCAAAATAATTCATGAATAAAGGGTTAAGGCTTTAAGTATACCTAATGGAAACGTATACTAAAAATCTTATGTGTAAACCCAGTCTTATATAAAACATACCAAAAAACACTTATTCTTCTATTTCGTGTTAATCGAGATAGACGTTTGTGGAATGGTCTTATTACATATTCCCTTATAAGTAGAATAGGAATTGGAGAATATATGGCTTAAGCGATGCTCAAACATTTTAAGACCTGATCGTTATGTCGTGGCTTTGAAATTCCAATCTCTTTGCATATTCGGAGTATAAAAGAAACATTTGAGAAAATTATAAATATTGGAAAATTCAAAGGAATAAGAAGGAATCCCTCGAAAATGGACAAACAAAACTATATTTGACATAAATTGTGTGTTTTAGCAAGACCTACATTTTTTGTGCAGTAAGACTTTGTCTTCTGTTACGATTTCCAGCCGCCCAGAATGAAGAGGACTACAGAGGATATTTCTAGAAAATTCAAGATATACCTACGTTTCATTTTACATAAAAATATCTTAATGTTTTTTTTTATTCAGGACTCTCAAAACATGCATTTCCGGTAAATTCTAGACATTGAAGTTGTGGGTGGAATACAATAATTCCCCTACTTACTATACATAATAGGAAAAGTAGAAATGTGTTGTGTAAGTTAAAGATTTGACTATGAATAAGTCCACTGTTTTCTTTTTCGCATAAATAATTATCTTGTGACAGAAGCTGCTTTTAGTAGGTCTTAAATGCAAGAGCAGGAAGATTATAGAGATTTTGGTGGTTCATGTAGGCAGCAGTAAGCATGCTGTCGAGCAGTTAACTGGGCAGAACCAGTCAGACTTGTGCAAACTTCGTCCAGACGCAATTAATTATTATTTTCATCCCAGAAAAGTGGTCTGGCCCGGGCTCAATTCCCAGACGGTGATTACAGGGTCCTTCGAACTGCTACTGTCATGCGGCAAGTAAAAAAATGAAGAAGTGGAAACTTTGTGCTTTGTCGTACATGCATTTAAAACTGGCGACTGAACACCAGTTATAATTTCCAGTTTTGACCCTTCTGGCCATATAACACTCCGATGGAATTTTTAAACTACACCTTTGCTTTCAAATGTGGAATAGTATTCCTTTTTGGGAGTTCTCCTTGAAATCCAACGCTAGGCGTTAACAAGAAGAGTAACTATGTCAGAAGAAGGAAGTCTCTCTTGCAATATTTGAAAAACGTAAGACTAATATTTATATGGAGAACGCATTTCGCTGTAGACTTTGTGGTAGTAGATAGACAGGCAGACAACCAGCCAGGCAACCAACTAGACAGACATAGATAATTGACTGCATTCCTTTCCATATATTTTACATATTTCACATATTTATTTTCTACTTAAATCCAAACACAAACAAGTGCCTTTACCGTTTCTTCCCTTCTTTATTACCCGGCTGCCTGGCCTTCCGGCTTCTCCTAATCTCCTCTCGTTCTGGGTGGCTAAGATGATTAGACGCTGGCCTACTGATCCCAAGGTCGCGGGTTTAAATCCCGCCCGGGCCGATGGTTTTTAAAGTGTGCTTAAAAGCGACAGCTACATGTCAGGATTTACTGACATGAAAAAAAAACTCCTGCGGGACGAAATTCCGGCACGCCGGCGACGCTGATGTGATCCTGGCAATTGACAGCGTCGTTAAACAAAATATTTATTTATTTTCCTAATCTGCTGGCTGCCCTCTTTCCTTTTGTCTTCCCCTATTCCCTGTAAGTACTTTTCTACTCCATTCCTCTTTTGCTTTTGTTATGAAAACTCCCATACTTTTATTTTCCTTTTTTCCTTCCTTGCTTCCTTCCTTCGTGTCAGCAGTTTTTACTTTCTTACTACTTATAGTAAGTAGGGAAAGTATAGTATTCGACCCAAAATTTTGATGTCGAGATTGCACCGGAAATATGTTTCGAAGCCCACTGAATTAAAAAGAACATTTTTAGAAAAAGGTTCGTGTGTGTGTGTATGTGTGTGTGTGTGTGTGTGTGTGTGTGTGTGTGTGTGTGTGTGTGTGTGGTTGTGATTGTCTGTGGACAACCACAACCAAAAAGTCGGATAAAAACCAAAGTTGATATTTAAGTTTAATATCTTTTAAGGATGCTATACGAAGGTTTTGAAGAAAATTCCTCCACTGTAAACATGGACAATTTTTCGAAAATTTTGATATTCTCGAAAATGCCTTTTAACGGTTTTAATTAAAATACCCCATGTTTGAGATATTTTATAACAAATGAAATGTATATTTTGAATTTTCAGACTTTAGTCTATGTAGTCCTGTTTACTCTGGATGACTTTTGCGTAAATGGAAAACCGTAAGACATGTACCAAGTCTTACTATACCAAAAATGTCCTGTCCTGTGACACTACAGCCCTCTGAGTGTAGCCGTGTCCTACGCCCGGCCGCTAGTTCCCCACCTCTGCCCACTATAGGAGTCATGAGCGGGGTCCAGTGGTGGAGAGTGGAACGTGGTCAGCGCCTCGAGCCCTCCCGGCCAGTATATATGCGTCTTCGTAACCCGAGTTGATCATACACAGGAACCAGGATAGGTGACCAGTCCGAAACCTAGTGTGAGAGGGACGAAGTGGATGATATGAAATACAAAAGATAAGAAAGTTGATGATGGAGCAGTTGGTGGAGTGACGGTGTGGGACACCGGGGAACCCGGAGAAAAATCGCCATTGCGCCGGTGTGTATGCCGCACATCCCATATATGGACTTCTGGGATCGAACCTGGCTCATTTGGTGAGCGTCAAGTGATCTAACCGCTCGGCCACGGCGCGGCCAATACAAAAATGTAAATCCAGCTGAAACATACAATTTATATCCAAAGACAGTTTTGGTATAGTGAACCATTTCGGAGATATTCTTTGTTATTTGTGTCAGTTTTGGAATGCATAAACTTTCGTCAAATGGAAGATCGTTTGTTACATCTTAGCCGTGCAAAGAGAGCGGAATCACAAAGCCTTAAAAGATTTGACTATCTTCAAAGCCTGCTGTATTCCCATATTCCCATTGCACCTACAAGGGAATAAGATAATTTCTGCAAATGCTTATGTTAACTAACACGAAGAAGATATAGGAATACGAGTTTGTAAGAATGGTTAGTACAAGAGTAGAGAAAGTCATGTGAGTCCAACACATCAGGTTTTCAAAATAACGCCTTATGAACTAGCCATTTTCGAGACATCCACTGTTATTGGTTTGCATTTTTGAATATGTTGTCATATTAGTGCTGTGGCTATTCAGTTATTTCTCACGATATCGTTTCAAATTCAGCATGTAGCCACTCACTTTTAAACAACTATTGACTCGGTTTCCATCATCACCCTTGTACTTACAAAGACGTGTGGAATTAAGCTACTTCTCAAACATTTATCTCGACTGATACGAGAGAAAGATAAAAATAATCTTTCAGAAGATTAGTTTATGGAAACTTTATAAAAATTAACGACAATGAATTGAGAAAATCATATGACTGTAAAGCATCGGGAAAAAGTGTTTAAGTTACAAAAGTCATAATATATTTGACATAACTTTTTTTAATGTTGAATTTTATATGCCGAAGCTCATATCGGCTTTTGGCTAATATTGTCATCTATTATTTACTACGTTACACGTTAGTTGCTTATTAAATAATAGCAAGCTAAGACTTCTATAGTAGATTTGATTTTAACTATAGAAATTATATTTGAACTAAGAGTAAGAAACATTTACAAAGACAGGGACAGTAGAATTCCTAAACTTGACATAAATTTCAGCAACTCGCATTATATTTTAAGAACACAAAATTTGAACTTTTTTGTATGAATCTTGTATTATTTTCGATTAATCAATTCTGACTGCTATTCAGATTTGTAAGTAAACTGTAAACAAGCCACATGATAGCTAAACTGATAGCAACTGATAGCTAAAATTACTCATTTAGGTTGTCAAAACTTAAAGAAAAATCACGTACTTAGGTTATGTTATACTAATTACTTAGCTCTTACATCACAATTATAAAATGTTACTTTGTTAACAAATTTATATCAAATGGATTTTAACTGAGACAAAAGTAAATTAATTCTGTTACACAAGTGTTGAAATAGCATTTTTACATTTATGCGAAATGACGTTTATATAAATCTTATCTGTCTAAAGCAATTCTGAATGAAAAATTGATACATATTCTTTACTTTAAAGCACGTTTTTTTTTTTTGGGGGGGGGGAGGGGGCGGAGCTCCTTAAGAATGTAAACTATTGTATGAACGAGTCAAGATGATACAGAGCTCCCATCTCGTAAAATATGCACATCACATGATCTAGTGTTTCAAAGTATTTTTAATGTTACATTTATAAGCCACCTTTAGCATCGAAGGCCATATTGCTGGCTATAACCTCTTGGAATTATTTCTCAACAGCAATGGTGTTCACTCACTTAACGATGGTTTTGATTTTTGGATGTCTATTACTTTGTCTTTTTGTTTTCTTTTTAATCTTTCTAATTAAACTCTCTCTCTCTCTCTCTCTCTCTCTCACACACACAAACACACACACAAACACACACACGCTTTAGGGAGGATGGGGAATAATCCTAGTTAAAGAAAAATTCCCATTCTTCCAGCCGGGAATTGAACACGAGACTCCTTGCAAAGCAGACAGGTGCTCTAGCGACAGCTTTTAATTACACTTAGAAACCAGCGGTATGAGCCGGATTTGAACCGGCGACCTTGGGATCAGCCCAACGCCTAACCAACTATCCACCCAGATCGACTTCAAATTGACTGATCTTGCATCCTTGGCCAAATATAGTTATGACATTATAAGCAGAGTGATCGTAATTAGTAACAGCCATTTAAAGTTTATTTTTCTAAACCAAGACTATAGCAACAATAGTTTATTTATATGTGTGTTGTGTAAAATATCATCGAGATGTTCATATTTTATAATATTTTTACTTTTTCACTTTATATTATTTTATTTTAATTTTTAAATTTTTCATTTGCTTAGGCCCTGTAAGGTGTATGTCCATATTGGTCGCAGTGATTTGAGAAAAACTAATGGCAACTTTACATGGTAAACTGTTAACTTTTCTTAACGTTATTTGTTTTTTATTTTATTTTATTATTATTATTATTATTATTATTATTATTATTATTATTATTATTATTATTATTATTATTATTATTATTATTATTATTATTATTATTATTATTATTATTATTATTATTATTATTATTATTATTATTATTATTATTATTATTATTATTATTATTATTATTATTATTATTATTATTATTATTATTATTATTATTATTATTATTATTATTTTTTTTTTTTTTTTTTTTTTTTTTTTTTTTTTTTTTTTTTCATTTTCTAATAAGTCACTCGCACATTCCAAACTCTGCGAAGGATTAGATGTGCTTTTTTCCAGCCGGGAATCGACCGAAGAGAAGCCAGATAATCATTTGACTATAGTCAGTCACATATTTTATCTCTATATTTTGCATGAATTGTCCTTAACAAGTAAGCAGATTTCCCCAAAGTTATATCCAGACAGTTTTCCAAGAAATACGTCTGTAAAGCACTTTATTCTCACAACCTGCAGTGAATAAATAAAGAACTGCTGTACTGGGTATGGAAAATAAATGCCTTAAAACTGTAGAGTAGAAAGGCAAAACGAAATAAGCATTTCTCTCCGATTGTGAACCCTATTTGTGGCGTATCATATGTAAACAAAACAAACTCTTGTACTTACCATGACTCCAGTCACTGTCATTAGGTGTGTCTGCTGTTCAATGCCATACTCGATTGTACGGTAATACCGAGTGCTCGTGTTGGTCTGGTGATTCAGTTGGTTACACTTGCCTACTGATTCCAAGGTCGCTGGTTCAAATCCGACCCAGACCGATGGTTTTTAAGTGTGCTTAAAAGCGACAGTCCCATGCCAGTAGATTTACTGACATCAAAGAACTGCGTACGAAATTACGACGCCGATGTGATCCTAGCAATTGATAGCGTTGTTAAACAACAAAATATTATTTTTAAATCCCAATGCTCGCGTTCTTCAATAAACACACTGTAGTATAGTACGTGCGTGTAATGGTTGTTTCTTATTTTCAAGCAGCTGTTGACACTACGTGTATATTTGTCCTGTGAGTTAGTTTTTACTTTCTCTACTACATATAGAAGATGGGGAAGTAATGTATTCGACTCAAAATTTTGACATAGAGATTAGTTTTTTTTTTTCAGGCCTCCTGAAAAGAAAAAAAAAACATTTTTAGAAAAAGTTCCTGTCTCTCTCTCTCTCTCTCTGTCTCTGTGTGTGTGTGTGTGTGTGTGTGTGTGTGTGTGTGTGTGTGTGTGTGCGCGCGCGTGAACAGCGTAACTCAAAAACGAAAAGTCGATTAAAAACCAAAGTTGCTGTTAAAGCTCAATATATTTCAAGGATGCGACGCAAACATTTTAAAAAATATTCCTTCAACCTAAACTGCCCTTTACAGGGAACATTTTTCGCAAATTTTGATTTTCTCAAAAATGACTCTTAACCATTTTGATTAAAATGCCATATGTTTGAGATATTTTTATAGCAAATGAAATGTATATCTTTGAATTTTCTGGCTATTGCCCATGTAGTCCTGTTTACTCCGGATGACTTTTACATAACTGGTAAATTGTAAGAGATAGACCAAATCTTATAAAAAATGTAGATCTCCTTAAAACAAACAACTTATGTCTAATTGCATTTTTTGTGAAGTGAAGTAATTTGGAGATATTGCTTGTGATTGCTGTGAGTTTTGTAATATTTACTATTTCCTCAAATGGAAGGACGTTGTTCACCTTTTTATCTCTTGGCTGTGCAAACAGAACAGAATTTCAAAACTTTAAAAGATTTGACTGTTGCTCAAACCCTACGATATTCCCATATTCCTCTTGCACATACAAGAAAATCAGCAATAGGACAATTTCTGCAAATGTTTATCACGACTAACATGAATAAGATAACAGGAATAAGAGTTTGTAAGAATAGTTAGCACAAGAGTAAAGAAAGTCATGTGAGTGCAACACATCAGATTTTTATTTTAACTGGAAAATTATGTTAAAGGCAAATTTCACGACAGTGCTGTATCTACGGTCCCTTGTTCCTATCCTCAAAATGTTTATTTTGACACTGCATTTCCACTCTACAATTTTCTGCACATAGTCTTTCCGCATCCTGTATACACATTTTGCTAGTCTATGGTTTGGAGATTCTGGAACTTGAACTTGCTGCATACAGCTGTTCATGTATACAAAATCTGAGGCAAGAAACAGCTGAAGTTTCACGGATATATAAAAAGAAAGAAAGGGGGAAAAACTCTTTCCACTAATTTTGATTTACTGTTGAAAAATAAAACATTTTTTAAAAAAAGTAAACCATTAAGTGTAATGTTTGTAAATTTTTTCTACGGTTGTCGATTAACTGTTATATTTTGTGCAATTTAAAAGTGCACCAAAATCATATGCCAGTTTTCAAGTGAAAAGTCTGATATGTTACACTCACATGGCTTTCTCTACTCCTGCTAACTATTCCTACAAACACTTATTCCCATTTCTTCATGTCAGTCGAGATAAACATTTACATAGTTATTTCTAGCATTCTTGCAGATGCAAGAGGAATATGAGAGAAAATCAAGTAGTTGGATAGATGTGCTGTTTTAGGATTGTAATAAGGACATGCCTTCAAATTAGTCTGTAGAAGAAGACAATTTTAAATATGAATGATAAAGGATAAAAAATCGTATAATGTAAAAAATATTAGATGAAGTGTAATAATGTACAAAATGTTTATAGAATTTGTAAATAGAATTATTTATCATTTATTTATTTAATTTGGTATATTGTACTGATGATTATGTAAAATGTACAAAGAATGGCGGATAACTTGTAAATGCATCTAAAACACTTTGCAATTCAAAGCGTCGGAACAAGTTCGAGCCAGTTTCGAGTTTCTGTATTTCCAGAAAAATTGGTTCTGTCATTCTCAGCTATATAAGCGAGTCAGTCAGCCAGAGTTGTAATCAGTCAGTGTTGAGAGAACCTATTTTTAGTGAGTATATCGTCGGAGCTAGTTGTTCGTGAGACAAAGAGAGTAATAAAACTGTGAGCAGTATTAGTAAAGTGAATTAGGATATTTTACTCTTTCTATTAGGGTTATCAGATGCCTGTAGGAAGTTGAAATTGTAGGGGTAGAGGTAGAGTATGGACGGAAGGGATTTTACACTGAGCCAATATTGAGGTTATTGTACATCAGACCTTGGGAGGAGGTCATGAAATGAGAGCGCCCTACGGGCTTATTGGAACCTGGGCGAGTAGCACGGATCAGCGTTAGAGCCTAATATGGGCTGGAGATTCATCTCGGCACCAGGGTTCACCAAGCAGCCACTAGTCAAGTGACTACAACGCCACTTATGCGCTAAGAACAGCAGTTACAGTTCGCGAAGTCCCCACACAGCAGCGCCAAATTCACCTGTCGCCAACACTACCGACCCTAAAAGAGCGGATTGAAATGGTGAAATAAAATGAGGGGCGAGAAATTAGGGGAATATAATTATGCCTCCCAACATTTGACTGGTGACCATGGGTCAGGAAGGCCGGCCGCGGCAATTTAATCCACGACTTCCGAATGCGAACCTCACATGTTACAGTGGTAAACGGAAGGGTTCAGCATAAAGATCTTCTAGATCATTCTACAGTAATTTCACAAGACCCTGAGGTGAAGATAAATGAAATTGTCATTCGCGGTTTAGCATCGGTTTACATAATGAGTTTTTCATAACATTAAATTAAAAGTTACAACGAATTAAATATGTACTATTAGCTCCTATAAACCCACTTTAGTAATGTTTTATTTCCTAGAGGCAGGGATTTCTTGCTTTAATAATTCCTTTGATATGCATTAATGTATAGGTACACAAAAAACTCCATTATATGCATATAAATACAACTGAAAGTGTAAAGACGGCATATTTACATGAAATAAACATTTAAGGCAATTTTACGTAATCTCTCCTTGAATAGAAATATTGTGAGACGAATGTGAATTTTTTTATAAATGAAATAATACATAATATTATATATTTTGTATACTTGAATTACTATACTCCACTGTAACTAGGATTTGTAAATTGTGATCTAATCCTAGATAACATAAAATTAAACATGTGATCTAAATTGTGATCTAAAATCTAAATTGTGATCTAATCCTAGGTAACATAAAATTAAACATGCACGAGTAATGTCGACTTAACACTTATAATCCGTTCTCGGGTAGATGTGAGCCCAAATGTCCTAGTTGTCGACGGGCCTTTAGACCTCACTCACTAACTCTCACTTATTCACTCACTCACTCACTCACTCACTCACTCACTCACTCACTCACTCACTCACTCACTCACTCACTCACTCACTCACTCACTCACTCACTCACTCACTCACTCACTCACTCACTCACTCACTCACTCACTCACTCACTCACTCACTCACTCACTCACTCACTCACTCGCTCACTCACTCACTCGTGTAGCAAGTACTCGTAAATGTTTTCAAAATTTTGTCACAAATGTGCTACCAAAATTAAAAGTGCTTTTGTAACTTCATGCAGGTGGGTATGTTGAATGGTTTTAGGAAAAACACTTATTTTAGTTTTGTATACTAAAATTAGGTGGAATTATAAGTTTGAAAACATAAAAATACTACCACATTATTTAAATGCTAATATAAGAAACTGCCATACTTTTCACTCTTGAGGTTGTTTCAGAAAAAACTAAACCTTTAAATGTAATGCTTGTAAATTTTTTCCACAATTGTGAGAATTAACTATATTATAGATATTTTGTGAAATTTAAAAGTATACCAAAAACTATATGCCAGTTTTCAGATTTAAAATTAACAAAATGAAAAGGTTTATTCCCCTTTTTCCAGGTCTAGTGTTTGACATTCTCCTTAGCACGGTGGTAGCCTAGCTGCTTACCAAGCGGGAGACTCAGGTTCGATTCTCGGGAATTTTCTTCACCCTATTAGATCCTTGAGAGCCAATGGAGGAGCTACTTGATTGTTAAGTAGCAGTGCTGATCACGTCCCACCCTCCAGTATTACCTCCCACTCATGACGGCTGTGGTGGGCAGGTATGGGGGACACAGCGGGCGGGTTGTAGGCCTTGGCCTCTTAAAGGGCTCTTGCGCGGGGTTAGTTAGAATCTGGTGTGACACAATGGTATATATGAATACATGTTACTAGAATGAAGCGTGCATGCGGTTCTTCAAAAACCGTCGAACGCAGACGTAGTCTCTTAGCAGACGAGTGGAACCGTCAGGCCGTTGCGAGTCGCAGCAAATTCATATGGTCCTGAGATTTCTAGATGTAACCCGACGTTAGGTGAGGAATAGTATCTGTTTATATGAACCCCCGTTAATGTTTGCTGTTGTAAAACTTCGCCGTTTCACTAGTAACATTCATCATCAGTTGCAATTTACGTGCTGCCTCTTCTAATAACAGTTATTTAAGTCGCAATTTACCAACGACCCCTGTAACATAGCTTTGTTGCTCATTTTCTTTTTGTCATGATTATACGAAAACAAAACTTTCACTGACTCAAAGTGCTTAATCATCATCTACAGAGCTCTGATCCAGTCCAAACTTGACTATGAGCCTATGGTGTACGCACAGCTCAGCAAGTAAACGACTTCTTCAATTATTGGATCCAATCATCAACAGTGCATGTCGTGTAAATTTGGGGGTCTTTAGATCCAGTCCAATGTGGAGGCTGGTCTTCTTCTCTTGAACTTGCGACGTAAACAACTTTGCCTCAACTTCTCTTACTCAACTTTCTGCTCGACAAGCAATCCGTCCAACAAATACATTTTTAATGCTTCAAAACCAGAACTTTATGGTTCTCTTCATAACTATCCGAAACCACGGCGTGAGAGACTTCTGGAATACTACTCAGAATTTCGAATTGAGAAACCTTCTATACTTCTGAGACGTGTTAATCCTATGCCTCCATGGTTGCCTTTTACTCCATCAATTAATTGAGGTTTCGCAAATACCAAATCTCACAACAATGCCCAAATTGGTTATCCTATCAACGATCTCATTGCTCCTCCAGAAGTACCACCAACATCACAAAGTATATATTGATGGATCAAATCGTGACTCAAGATCAGGATGTGCCATAGTCACTAACTCACATCCAGAAACTCACTCTTATCGCCTACCGGATTACTTCTCCATCTTTTCATGTGAAGCTTCGACTGTCCTCAAGACAATCGAGATAAGCACTCTAAGTCACAATAATCCGCTAATCTTAATCCTTCCAGACTCTGTCAACTATTGCTGCTGTTGCAAATAGATTTTCGATGAATCCACTCATTCATCGAATTCAGAACGTCTATTTTATCACTACATGACTGGTGTTCAAATCTCTTTGGCATGGATTTCGTCACATATGGGTATATATGGAACTGAAAAAGCAGATGTGGCAGCTAAATTTGCTACATTGCTGCAACAAACTGAAGCTGATGTGGATGGATCACTACAGGATGTCAAACAGATGTTTCGGAAATGTTTGGTGAACTTCTGGAATGAACAATGGAAATCGACCCCTTCACAGTTGCAGTTCCTTAGGAAATCTGTTACAGAACCGGCTTTTCCAAATATTCATGTCCGGAGAAGACAAGTCCTGATTACGCATTGGTCGCTTCAGTCTCAGTTCTGGGTATCTGATGAAAACAAATAAATATCCATGCTGGAAATGCGGAGCTCAAGAAATATCTACAGCACATCTTATCCTTGAATGTCCGACCTTAGTGAGTCACAGAAATGCCTTAAATCTCAGTGATGATTTGTACTCTATATTTAAAACGGCCCAAGGATGCAGAGCAATTACTAAGTTACTGGAGGTATCACAATTGCTATCTGCTATTTAATTTTAGTTTCTTTGTATATTGTTAAACCAAATTACTGATACCACCATAAGTATTCACTTAATGTATATTTACTGTATTATACTCTGTCAAAGTTCAATTGTTCTGCTTATGATCTCTGGTGTACTGCAGCTGTGTTTTGTCTACAATATAATTTGTTCTGTTATGCATATATGTATTACTGCAGTCGCTAGTGACCTTTGCTGTTATAAAGCGACCTTGAAAAAAAGCTATTATCACATATAAGCACTGTACCACTGGACTGAATGAACCTGAAGTTTCAAAGGGAGAATGATTGGAAACCTGCCGAAATATTTTCGAAATTGATTTTCTAAACCTATTAATGGTTGAATATTTAACTGAATTCCGAGAACCTGTTAACGGTGACCTTCATATCATGAAAGATCGGCTACGACCAGATAAGGTGGGAATGAACCGATAGGACGTGATGTGTTTAAGACTGACTTAGTGACATAGTTTGGATATATTATATTTGAGAATCAAATTTGAAGATAAAATGAATAACATATATTTATAAAATATACATGTAAAACAAGCAAACATGCTGCATAATTAGTAAACTGCTGAATGGTATGCTTGTTAACGAAACAGGTAAGACGAGCATTGTAAAATAATTCATTCCGTGCCACTATAGCCCTGACGAGTCTAAAGTTGCCGGCCTCACGCCCACGTACCACGGCAGAGGTGGGCCAACTGATACTGAGAAGTAAAGTTCCTTCAATTACAATGGGTATGAAGGTGTGATTGGCACCATAGATTTCTGAAAGCTGTACACAAAATACTCCAGGACGGTTAAATGGAAATGTTGCTTGAGTAGCATGAGTCTTTAGCCCAATGCTTGGAATCGTTGGGGTATACATCACGTGTCCTTCAGCCGGAATATTAGCTTTCTTGGCCAGGATTCTGCCAATCGCAGCTCCTCACGTTCTTGACGATACTGAGTGGGCAACGGTCCTATATCCGAGACTTAAATCCGCACCCCCCCCCCCCACCCGTGGGTGACGCAATTCTTTCAGAGCGCATTCTGTGGCTGGAAACTAGAGCTCCACGCTCCAACATTAAGATGCATGTTATGTGCAACATAAAATAGTATTTAAATTATTTCAAATTTAGCAGATAGCTCACATACCAAGTGAGCATACGTTTTGTATGAATTTGCATTAAAATCCTGTCCCTAGAGTTACTGTTTTTGAGATTAGCAAATAAGTTAAATGGTATGATCTGAAGCTTTCGTGGCGACGAACATATTCAAGATGTGCTCGGGCTTCGAGGTGATCAGAGAGATGCACACTCCCGAAACATCGATGGCTCTTCATCACTACACCTGGCTCGAAGCCCGAGACCATCTTGATTAAGTTACACGGTGTTTTCTGAGAAATGCTTCTGAAAACAGTGTATTCCTCTTGATATAATTTGTTTAACTGGTTTACGTGAGAAAACGTACTGTACAAGAAATGCGAATCTCTTTAAAGCACATAAATTATTTCAACCTTTTGAGGCATAATTATTTCCGTGACATCCGTTATTAGCAGTCCGAATGGTTCAATACCGTGACAAATCCAGTTACCCTTTTTCTTGTGACTTTATTTTCTCTTAAAACTGAAGCAAAAAACACAGTTCTGTTTTTTCGTTAACACAGTCCAGTTTTTCGAGACTACAATTCTCGTAAGCTTGATATATACTTCTCTCTCTCTCTCTCTCTCTCTCTCTCTCTCTCTCTCTCACTCCTCTCTTCGACGGTCACATGCACTAAAACTGCTTCACACAACAACTCCTACGCAACGATTAAATGTCCCAAAACTGCCTCTCACGACACACGCACGCTCACACGAATGCACACACAGACATAATCACACACACACACACACTCACACACACACACACACACTGCTAACATTCAACATTCACGACTCCATCACAAAAACAACCCCCTTCTCTCGTCGCCGCGCTCACCTACATAGACGAGGATGACGTAGCACAAATTTTGTCGAAATTCATCTGTTCTCGAAACTATTACAAAGAAGCCGGCAGTAGATCGCGAACAGTCTGGAAACGCTTTATTCTGTCGCGCTCATTGTTGTCGGCCACGTATTTACAATCGCTTAGTGGTGTGAAGTAAGTTAACTTTGAGCGTCTCTGACGTACTGCCGCTGCCGGCGTCATAATATTTTTGCCGTTCTTTTAAATTTCTATAAATCTTTATTTTTCTCGCGATTTTATTAAACAGATATAGAGTTTTAAGGCCAGCCTCCAGGTCTTAAACACCTAACTGTCCCTTTTCAGTTTGTTATTTATCACATATATGAGTCATTCCATGTCAAATCGCACAAAATTTGACCTTCATATCTCCGATTTCATTAATATTAAATGTACGTGTTCTGTGAATGAAAAAATGATACCCCTAGTTTTTTGTTTGTCTGTAAGTTAATTATTTTGGTAAATATAAAGCATTATATTTTCGGATATTTCTCGCACACCGTTCTACATAAACATAAATATCTCTGGTATTATTTTTCAGATAAATATGACCTGTAGCTCATTTTGAACATTGAAATGTGTACTTTATTTATGCGTTAAACAAAAAACAATTAGTTTGATATTTCCTATTTTTACAAGGCCATTGACATTACAAACATCATTAACAATACTTACTGTACACTAAAAATTTCCGGGAAAATTTTTGAAACGTAGCTTGATGATGTCAGGTAATCCTAGAAAAAGTTCAGAATGGAATTCTAAATACACGTAGAGAAATTAAATAACTTAGAAAGCCGTGCAGACTGGAGTAACGCTTCATCCACGGCTAGAAGGTATACGCGCCGCGTGCCAGCTGATTGCGAGTCATGCGTTGTACTTCCGTCAAGGTCAAACTCTAACATAAATACTGAAATGGGTCATTTCACGTTAAATCGAACAGTTTTGAAACTTGACATACTATTTTCCCCATTTTTTTATTCTTATCAATGGATGAGATTAACTAATCCGCATGTTTTCTTTTTGGTGTGACACGTTTATTTTGCGCTTTATTAATATTATTTTTACGGTATATTCGCATACTATATTATATAAAAATCATTATACCGAATACTATTTGAAGTTTAGAATTTTCGTGGTTGCAGCAGTCTAAAGTAAAAAAAAGTTGCAGTTTTGCATGCCATTGTTTTAGGTTCACTCAAAATATAAAATAGGCCCCTTTTAGAGGGCAGTATTTTTAAAATATATTTTAATTACTAAACGCTGAATAAAATTCAGAAACCTTTTGTAAGGTCTAAACGTTTTCCGGACTTGGGGTACGGGGTTGCAAAAATTTCCCTTTCTTTGGCCAGCTGTTTGGATATTCGTATCATGTGAGTTGAGACACCAAAATATTTTATTTTATTGTACGACCAACTGTCAAAAATCGTCAATATTTGTATTTTAAGATTTTTGTCATCCGTTTCATGGAAAGAATCTGTTAATTTTTGTATCATTTCACAATTATTTGAAGTTTCATTTGAAGCAAAGTCTGTAGCATGAAATATTTTCTGCTTCATTGCCTGTGGTATTTTCTGCAACTTCTCTCTAGGGTAGCGTTTTTGCGAGTTTTCTTTTCTTTTTGGAAATTCTCCTATTGCAGTCAAACTGTCATTCAGTTTATCTGTTACATCTGTTTGGACCATACTTACTGCGTCACTAGAGGATGAGAAACTGTCACTATCATGTTCTTCTGCCAAACTTTCACTAGCACTAGGCATACATAACTCGGCAGTGGTTTGTTCCTTTGGAAGTTTTGAAATTTTCGTGTTGCAACCATCACAAAATTTTAAATCGCGAGATAAGTTTAAGTCTTCTAATTTAAGTTTAATCAGCATTGCTGACGTCACTGGTCTCAGCTTTTTATTACGAACTCTGTGATTAATTTGAATGGGTTAAAACAGTAGCAGTAACTCCGTTGCACCAATTCAGCCAAGATTATACGCAAGCACAATCAACACCACAGCTCACACTAAAGGTCAACTAGCGATAAAAGTATATTATGCAAACAATAAACACCGGATGTACAATGACACCTTGCCCATGTGTTCACAGCACTTTCTTCAGTCGATACAAGTGACTCACCACGCACACGTCATTAGTAAAGTATTTATATCACAGCTTATTCGAATCCCATTCTGAAACGAGCGTAGTTCAATGCACAATACTTCTGACTATAATTATAGTTTCTCAGTTTTTTAAAAGTAAGCGTTTAGTAAGTAAAATATATTTTAAAAATACTACCCTCTAAAAGGAGCCTATTTTATATTTTGAGTGAACCTAAAACAATGGCATGCAAAACTGCAACTTTTTTTACTTTAGACTGCTGCAACCACGAAAATTCTAAACTTCAAATAGTATTCGGTATAATGATTTTTATATAACATAGTATGCGAATATACCGTAAAAATAATATTAATAAAGCGCAAAATAAACGTGTCACACCAAAAAGAAAACATACGGATTAGTTAATCTCATCCATTGATAAGATTAAAAAAATGGGGAAAATAGTATGTCAAGTTTCAAAACTGTTCGATTTAACGTGAAATGACCCATTTCAGTATTTATGTTAGAGTTTGACCTTGACGGAAGTACAACGCATGACTCGCAATCAGCTGGCACGCGGCGCGTATACCTTCTAGCCGTGGATGAAGCGTTACTCCAGTCTGCACGGCTTTCTAAGTTATTTAATTTCTCTACGTGTATTTAGAATTCCATTCTGAACTTTTTCTAGGATTACCTGACATCATCAAGCTACGTTTCAAAAATTTTCCCGGAAATTTTTAGTGTACAGTAAGTATTGTTAATGATGTTTGTAATGTCAATGGCCTTGTAAAAATAGGAAATATCAAACTAATTGTTTTTTGTTTAACGCATAAATAAAGTACACATTTCAATGTTCAAAATGAGCTACAGGTCATATTTATCTGAAAAATAATACCAGAGATATTTATGTTTATGTAGAACGGTGTGCGAGAAATATCCGAAAATATAATGCTTTATATTTACCAAAATAATTAACTTACAGACAAACAAAAAAATAGGGGTATCATTTTTTCATTCACAGAACACGTACATTTAATATTAATGAAATCGGAGATATGAAGGTCAAATTTTGTGCGATTTGACATGGAATGACTCATATGCAATATAGCTGTTTCTGCAAAGGTTTATTTTGATTAAAATGAAGTAGATAGAAAAATAAGCTTCCTAGGAATCGTTTGTATACTGATAAACGACAGAGGGTAGAAGATAACACAGCTTTTTTTAACATTAAACAACCTAGAATGAAAATAAATGCACTAATACGCTTTCCATTGTCAGTACTGTAGTGATGCTGATGTTTGTTATTTGTATAATTAAGCAGAGAAATGTGTAGCTGCACCACAAAGGTTGGCTATTAAAATGAATAAAGCATTGCCTTTCCATCTTTGTGAGCACTGTTGCTTTTGATATTACACTCTATAAAGTGGCTCACTTTGTGATCTTGATGAAAAAAGGCTACGCTTGTAAACTGTGAATCTTGTGTATCTAAACTACAGTGCAGTGAACTGTAAAATTCACTCATTTTACTTGTAACAATTATCGAGGATATCATCATGATTCCTGGGCACCATTCCCCTTGAGGGTTCCTTATTTTGAGTTATGGCCCCAAATTACAGCCATTACCGAATTTTATACCGTAACCATTGGAAAACCTAAAGTACTCATTTGGCAAAAGCGTGACAGTGGGAGCATCACGATGTCATTGATCTTAATTCAGTTAACAGTGATTGTTTTGGATACTCTTCGTTATAATGTGCTACTCTATGCTCCTCTTTCTCTGTCATATGTTATAGCACGTATGGCCATTACTTTATACAGTTTTAGTATTGAGTCTTTTCTAGTTTTATTTTTTAGAGTTGTCTTTGTGGTTCTTGTTATGTAGTTAAATGTATTTAGTTTCTTATTAATGTCTAATTCAGACCCGTATATTATTTCACATCCTAGGAAGTCATTTCATTTTCTTTTTATTATTTTGCGTCGAAGAATTGGGCGAGTGGATGGCGGATGACATGTATGGCGGTATGCTTTGAGGAGTTGAACTTGTGCATTAGTTTTGTATTTTACGGGTCATCAGAGAGACCTTCATGGAGAGGGTAGGCATGTGAGGAGGGGGTGGGGGTGGTCCTGCCGGCTTTAGGCTGTAACATCTGGAAACCTTAGGGAAACCGCTACGTCTGAGCTTGCCATTCTGATCTGGTCGCCCCTCGACGTCCTTCACTTCATCTCTTCCTCCTGCAGGTTTCCAGAAGTCCAATAGCCCTTCACGAGCGCTTCCCGAAAATTTCTCCGTTTCCTGATAACTTAAACCACTCTCTATGCTCGTGCGAGTGATTTGTGTTTGCCTATATATATATATATATATATATATATATATATATATATATGTGTGTGTGTGGGTGTGGGTGTGGGTGTGTTATAGCTTGCAAAATATAAGTCGGATGAATAAAAAACTGCACATGTGTCCAGCATATTTCAAGGATGTAACACGAGAACTTTTGCAAAACTTTCTTGCTTCAATCTGGTTTGCACACGGAAAAATTTTCACTATATATATATAAAAATAGTGTTAAGGAGCTTTATCAAAATGTTGACATTAGGAATAGAATGTATATTTGAATATTATATAATAATATATTAATATAACATATTAAATAATGTGATGTCTTCATAGTGGAGAGAGAAAGAGAGAGACATTTACTGAAAGCTGATTAATTCATTAAAATATGCAATTAGGGATGTGTCAAAAATTTTCTTTTCGTAGCGTTAACTGTTTTAGAAACACCCCATGACAAATTTTTGCATTTTCCTAAACGTAAGTTAATACCTTAGCTAAATACGAGTACATTTTCATCTTTTAGGTCCCTTTTTTCTTTTCCTTAGGAAGAATTAGTTGCTATGTCTCTGAAAATTTATTCATCCATGTTATTGTTTAGAACATTGAAGGTTGTTTTTATCTTTTGCAACTAAGCACTTACGTACTTACGTAAAAATGACAAGAGAATTGTATGGCTCTGTCACACAACTTTTTCTTTCATGCTTTGATGCAAAGTCTGAAGTGGTCTTAACAAATTTTTGACCCTTAATTCAAACTTTCCGCCTTAGCTTATACATCGTCAGTGACTAATTATCAGAAATCATTATTTGTTTTGCAGAAAACATACAATTGAGGCAGTTCCTTTGTAATCCCTGAAATGAAAATGTGAAATATAGAGGCTTGGAAACCGATCGTCTTATTTTTTTGAAAAATAAATAGTAACGCTTCGAAAAAGTGTGAAAAGAATGTAATGTGTCTAAGTATATCGTAATTTATCAAGTGCATCTGTATTTCAAGAGCATTATAAATCATTATAAATCAGAATAAAGAGCATAAGAGGCCAGTGGTATACAAGAATTAAGTCTTGTCATTGTATATAAGGTAATAGCTTTTCATCACCAACATCTGGAGACAAGAGTTTTGATGCAAGTATAGACTGAGTCAGAACCGGCAACAATAACCAGTAAAAGGTAAGGAATTGAGATCCTGCCTTAGAAACGAAGGTAAAACCAAGAAGCACCTTACCACATACAAACCTACTGAATTATAACGCCACAAAAAAGACACAAGAAACATACAAGAAAACTGAGGATGGAGTGGTATTCAACCATTTTTCTCCGCGTAACCCCAAAGACAATTCTCCATTTCAGCTTGTAGCCCTAGGTCTAGGCCCAAGAGTTGCCCTCAATTCAAATAATATATAAGTATAAATAAAATAGGTTATAACTTATATCATTTAAAATTTACAAAATACTACAAAAAGGAGAATTATACAGGAATTACGTTACAGAGAGCACACCATACACACAAAATTACACAAATTTGTGAAGTAAGGATGGTTTAATGGAATTATTCGACAGGCTGGTAGCAAATAATGCAGAGGGGAAGGGATGGTTCACACATATTTAAAACGAATCCATATTTAATATAAGATTTATTGTAATATCTCTATTTCAGTTTTCGACTTGCTCGCAAATGAATGAATTTCCACACTGTTTTCACATATTCCTGTCTAGAAAGCGCGCAGTTGCACTTTTCACTCTCGGTGGTTCAACACTATCACTTATCCCATTGATTTTACGTTTTTCTTATAGCGAATTCATTCATTTTATAGAAAAATATTTTTGATTAATGTTCAATTTAAGAAGATTAAGTTAAGTTTTTTGGTTGATTATACATATTCCTGATGTAGGTCATTTGTTAAAATTAATAGGAATAGTATACTTGTCATTGTTCAAATTATATTTCATCTAAAGGGGATGATGTTAGAGTATGTAGTTCACTACCACATAAACACAAAGAAATTCAACGGTGATAATTTGAAAATCAGTTCACAAATACAAAGAATGGGAGGTACTTTGAGTAAAGAATACGACCCTGCACATAACAGGCTCGAAAATATACTGAGTACTGAAAGATTACCAATCAGTCGGTAACGTGCATTAGGAGTCACTGTTATTATTGGCGTTTGATCATAACAATACAAATGATTAGCGAGCAGAGCTGTAAGATATTATTGTTGGGTAGACCAAGGGTAAGCAAAATGGATTCTTGGACAGAGAAGAATTCAAATCTCTCTGACTAAAATGTTTTTCTTATTTGTGATCCCTCACAAAGCGTAGTATGCTACCATATGCGTATTTTAAGTTTTAGCTTCACGTACCCTGGCATATTTAAATAGATTCAAAGTAAACTTACAGTTATAAATAGTGATATAGCTTTCATGTTTGTTTGCTCTATATATAGATAGAAAGAAGGTGTACCAGTAACCATTAAATTACTTCCATTCTGTCTTACCTTTCAATACGTTACGTCACCCATACGAGTACAACAATACGTATACGAGCACATCCGGGTAAAGTCGGTGGTGATAAAATAAACGCACATTTCGAGATTGACAACACATTTGCAGTAGGCTAGCAAGTATCCTTAAGACAATATCCTTAATTTCTTATTACTGCATCTGCTTCTTAATGCTTGCCAAGTTCGTATTTTAGACAATAGTTGGCGAATAAGATAAAAAAAGAAGGAACCCTAAATTATATTTTGAAATTACGAGGCCGGTCTTGCATTAAGTATGGGACAGTTCTCAGAAATTGCACGTTTCATGCTCTCCAAGAGCAAGATATTTTCTCTCTTCTACTCCGCCCGAATTGCCAAATTATAGGACTCGCCTTCTAAGAAACTGCAATTTTTGTATATGTTAAGTCATGCGAGATTTTCTGATAGCCGTCGGAGGACCACTACCATACGAAGGAAATTCATGTTCTTATGAAATCAAGAAGCGTAAAACATGAACAAAATGGAACGCTGATACTGTTAGGATCCTCTCTTCTGGATCCAAACATTCCAAATTGTTCTACTAATTTACTGAGGTTTTAATTTTAAATGCTTAAAGGTTTAGATTAGCTTTATGCCTATAACGCATAGTTTTGTAAACCTTTGTAAGTAGGTGGAGCATTTTAATTAGGATATGCGTCTATGGGCAATCATAACCGAACGAGATGGCTCCGCTGTAAAGTGAGGCTTGCGTTTGGGAGTCTCAGGTTTGATTCCCATCGACTAAGCTTGGGTTTCGCGCGTTTTTCCTGGTCAGTAGGCGAATGCTGAGGTGGTTTCTCATATACTACGATTTCCGCTGCATCATTTCCCTTTCATTGCGTTTCCTCGTCGCACGTTTCGTGACGTAAGGTGGTGCCGTAGAGGTCGCGAATGATTGCTCAAAGGAAATTATACACTTCTAGGACAATAGAGAGCCGCTCTGCTGAGCGGTCGTTCATTACCCTCTCTAGGGAGCTTCACAGTGTAACACGTCTTCGAGCCTAGAATTGTTAGGGACTTCCGCGCGTCTCTGTGCCCTGTCTGTCTCCTCTGTTTCAACCTTTATTCTGTGTGTACGTAATTGCAACTTCATTCCCCAACGGTCCTGTCCTGTATTCCTGTGTACTTGCTCATGCATGTAGGTAGTGGGGAAGCTAAAAGAATTAAATGGGCTACATGGCAATTAGTTGGAACTAAGTTGAGTAAGGCCCCTCTGTGTTATTGAATGAGTATAAAGGGTCAACGTATTTCCCTTCTGGTATTAAATAAGGAAATGGAGAGGGGGTGGTAGCACTATACAGGTACTGAGTGAGATAAATTCGATTAGTAGAATTATGATGTAATTAAAAATACTATTTCGGCTGAAGTTGCTCTTGAGAAGTGTTTATTAATTTTAGTAACACGTGTAATACGTGCATACTAAAATTATGACAGGCATTGGATTTTGTATATCTATCAGTTTCATTTCTACTCATTATTTCGAGTAATGTATAAGTACTTAAGAAGTTAAATTATCTAGTATAAAAGATGTGCTGTACTTTGAATATTTATTACTTCCTCTACTAGACACACTAGTAGGCAGAGGAAACATTGCATTAAACCGAAATATTCGAAATAGACATTTCAAATAAATGTTTTGAAGTCCTCTGTATCCAAAAAAAAAAAAAAAAAAACTCTTTAGAAAAATATTCATGTGTGTGTATGAGCAGCTCACGAAAAGTCGGATAAATACTAAAATTTTGTGTTTAAGTACATTCCACCAATATTTTAAAGAAAAATCTCCGGCCCAAACCACTCATTTCGTTGAACATTATTCAGCTTTTTGTTGTTTTTTCTCAGGAATAGCTCTAAGGAGTTTTATTAAAAAATGTTATTTAAGTCGCGAGTGTTTACATAACAAATAAAATGTATATTTTGCATTTTACGGGAATAGCCTGTAAATTACTCTTCATTTGGAAGGAATTTTTATAATTTCATATAAGGGATAAACCAAAGGAATAACCAAGCCCACTGCGCTGAAAGTGTAGGCTTTTTAAAACACAAATTTATTTCAAATAATGCTTCTGGCATCACCCATTTCCAAGCTATTTATTGCTATTGGTTTGGATTTTTCAGAACTTCGTCATTTTAAAGTGCTGTTGCCATTAAGTTGTGTCTCAGTGTTATGGAAAGCGTGTATTTTAAAGGATAACACAGTGACCCACTTTTGAACATCTAACTCAGGACTGGGCAACTGTATTCAGTGAGCGCAATCTGCTCATGACCTTGCACTGATAATTGTATGCTTAACAGGTAAAAGAAATCTATGTTGCTCACATTACTCTCTCTAGTCTTGTACTAACCGTTCTTACAGACTCTTATTCCTATATCATCTTGTGTTAGTTGGAATAAACATTTGCAGAAATTATCTTATTTCTTATTTTCTTGTAGGTGCAAGAGGAATATGCGAATAGAGTAGACTTTGAGCCATATGAAGATCCTTTAAAGCTTTGAGATTCCGTTCTCTTTAAACGACTAAGATATAAAAAAATGAATAACGATCCTCCATTTGACGAACTGACACAAATAACAAGGAATATCTCCGAAATGGTTCACTCTACAAAAAAACTGTATTTGGAGATAACGTGTGTTTTAGCAAGATCTACATTTTTGGTACAGTAAGATTTGGCCCATCTCTTACGGTTTACCACTCATGCAAAAATCATCCACAGTAAACAGGACTGCATAGGATATAGTCGGAAAATTCAAAATATACACTTCATTTGCCATAAAAATATCTTAAACATATGGCATTTTAATCAAAATCGTTAGAGCTATTTTCGAGAAAATCAGGATGTTGAAAAAATTTGCTTGTCAAGGGTAGTTTAGGATGGAAGAGGTTTCTTTGGTATTTAATCGGCTTTTCGTTTTTGAGTTATGCTGTCCACAGACACACATAGACACACACACAAACACAAACACACACACAACGGACCTTTTTGTAAAAGAGGTCCTCAAAACATATATTTCTGGTGAAATCTCGACATTGAAATTTTGGGTGGTATACAACACTTCCTCTACTATGTATACGTAGTAGAGAAAGTAAAAATATTTTCTCTCTTATGCTGATGCAAGGCAGCGCCGTGGCCGAGCGGTTAGACCATTCGCCTATCACCAAGGGCTCAACCCCAGGTACCCACATGTCTTAACAAAGCAGCGTCCGGACGGGTGTTCTCCACGTCCTCCGGTTTCCCCCGGCAGTGATTCCATCAACTGCTCCATCATCACCATTCCAATCATCCATTTCGTCTGTATTTCATATCATCCTCTTCCACACTCTCATATCTGGTGTTTGACTGGCCACCCACTTCCAGGTCCTCACTCTGGCCGGTCCATAGGTTCGTCTGCACTCTGACAGGCATCTAAACCTGGGCAAAGGCTTGAAAGTCCTAGGGGGAAGGTAATCAGATAATAAAGAAGAAGGTGTTCATGCAAGTGATCAAATTCATTAGGTGAGGACGTGAAATGTAACAGCATATAATTAACTATATTTACTTTATTTGACTTTTTAGAATAATAAACATTATAGCTTTTCGGATGAAGTTGAAATAGCTGCACTGAATGTCTACCAGAATAGATCGCTATTAATAAATTACTACTGCATTTGTCAAAATTTCGACCACTGGCAAAGTACAATACTTGACAGTGCTCTATGTACTTTGGCATTGTAGAATATATGAGTGGTTATTAGTTACATGCCTATAACAAAATTAATTATTCAATTGATTTGAAACATTCCGGCACGAAGGACAATTTATAGAATCTCGAAATGGAGAATTTAGTTCCAGAAATACGGCGAGTGTGCATTAAGTGGTATATGAAGTTCGTTCCACACAATACTGATGCAATGTAAAACAACATTTATTAGATAAAATCGCAGATATAATCTAGTACCTATATAAAGAACAAAAATTATTACAACGTACTGTCAGATATTGCTAATTACATATTTAGAATTAACTCGGAAAGCTACCTTTATGGATGCCTTTGTGTTATTAAATAATTACGGAACTAAAGAGAAAATTCAAAATCTTAAAGTTTCGCCTGATGTGTTTATCACACACTATTCTAGCGTTCCGATTGTTCGTTCACCTATAAAACACATTTAATGGTGTACAATATTACCAGAATTTGGAAGAACTATCCTTGAAGTGTTACTGAGCCTTGGGAATTATATACCTTTTATCCAATTTGCATCATACTTTCAGAGTTTATTAGAATGGTCAAAATTAAGATATGTATCGATTTGCAGCCTTTCTGATGCATAGTTTTAATTATTTTATTAATGTTGTACAATAAATTCAGTTATATTTACATAGTCCTTTGCATAAAGATATTTAAATAATTTCTCTGAAACTTTTTAATATATACATTAAGGGAAAATGAACAAAATCTGTCATTGGAAATATTCGATCATAATTTGAAGGCTGAAAAACATGTAAATCTATCAATTTAAAAAAATAATACTTTTTAGTTTTTTAGAATTCGACCCTTTTTTTTTAATTAAGGCATAGATTTTTATGCGGAAGGTATATTTGACGGACAATACAGATGATAGCATACGAGCATGCAAAGCTTCAAGAAGACCTTAATTAAATTGCAAAGCATGAAGCATTTTGAATGATGAAATGTGAGTAAAAGTAATATTTAGTGTTTTACCGGCATTAGAATTTACTAACAGCAGACATACGGAAGATGGCAGCACCTACTAGTTGCCAATGTCTGTTCACTGATCACATTAGGAATAAGTTGTATTGCGGCTCTAACTTGAGTAGGTGGGCATAACCTGTTGCCATGAATGGGGTTCGGAAAGGTCTATTTAACCAATGTTAAGTTGGCTCTATTCCTGTTCCTTTTTCTCACAAGCCACATGGAGTAGACTTGAAATTTTCACTACTGAATATTGAATATGCTGTTATGATTCTAACAGGTGGGTTTGTCTCTAATCTATTTTGCTTTTCAGAAATATTTTTTAAACAAAGAACTTAAAAACAAAGTGAAATATGTCTTTATTTTTTATTTTGAGAACCAAATAAATCTCCATGTTAAAAGTAGTAAGCACATACAAGGTGCATGAGGTAAAAAATGTACATATTTACCTTTTATAGAAGAGGAGAGAAAGTTATATATATATATATATATATATATATATATATATATATATATATGAGGAAATGTAGTTTTTAAGAAATTAGTGATAAAGTAGAATGTAATTTCACTTGCTAAACCTACACATTTCTCTGTGAAGCTGTCTGCCAGACTTGCAGAGGTCTTGGCGGACGACAAGATAGCGTTCGAAAGAGTTTTTAGGTTTTTAGCGGAGTGCATGAGTTTGAGGATATGAAGCTGTATATACCTACCTAATGTTTATACTCTTTTGACATATTTATAACTTTGTTTCAATTTTGGCTTTTGCCACTGTTTTGTATATCTATATATTTTCCTTCTTTAGTAGTAATTTTATTTCTTATTGAAGTTTTTCCAACCCCACTACAAATTTTTTCAGACATGGTAACGACCCTGACATTTTTGTAACTGACAAACTCGTCTTGTGCAGCTTGTAAAGGAGATACATTAGTTAATTCATAGTGAAAATAAACACATTCATTTTTTAACATTTCTTCATAAAGTTCTAGTGCAGGTTTTATATTTTTGTAAGATGAGCTGTGTACTTCTGTATTATTTGGATTGAGGTTAGAGGTGTCACATCTATTGGTCGTTATTTCTTTCAGCTTACTGACATTTTTCGTTTCTTGAATAATGTTGTACTTCTAGGCATTTTAAATATTAATACATAAACCCAGGAATAAGCAAAACTCTCATTTTTCACCACAGAATACAAAAATTGCAAGACAAAGCGACAATGCGATACTACATAAAGGAATATGAATAACAGACAGCCATGCTGTAGCAAGGCCAACGCTAAAATTTCTCAAAGAGGAATAAACTTTGCTAAAAATATCAAAAGTTTCATTTCGATATATCACATAGGAAAAAAGAAATGAACGTTTGAATGTTACACTCTTTATGTCACTTTGCTATCATTTTGATAGTTGCAATACGTGTTAAAACTGAAAATTATATATTCTAACATATTGTAAATGTAGAGTTATATATAATTTTAATAATTAAAATATGGAGAACAAGAAGAAGTTCTAAATTTTGAGAATTTGACCATTTATGACTATTCTGAACCCCTAGGATTTTGGATGGTTAAATGTGTGTAAAAAGTAAGATTTAGTGAGTTTTACCGGCATTAGAATCTTTTCTTTATCTGCTAAACATACAGTTATTAGTGTAAGGCCATGAGCAAGCTGCGCTCAGTGAGCACCAGTTGTATTATAGTGTTGGAGGACTGGGAACTGATATTATGACAGAACCCAAACTTGCAACTTTTTGTTAAAATATCAGTGGGGTTCCCCGTTAATATCCATTTCCGTATCAGAGGATTTTCTGCCGGTTATTAGGTTATTTACATGTACAACGTTGGGTAAGACAGCTAGCAATTTTTACGGGGCAGTACTGTATTCCACCCAAAAATTCGATGTCGAGATTTCACCGGAAATATATGTTTTGAGGTCCCCTGAATCCAAAAAAAAAAAAAAAAAAGCATTTTTAGAAAAAGGTCCGCGTGTGTGTGTCTGTGTGTCAGTCTGTCAGTCTGTGGGCAGCATAACTCAAAAACGAAAAGTCGGTTAAAAACCAAAGTTGGTATTTAAGTTTAATGTCTTTCAAGGATACGACACGAAGATTTTGAAGAAAATAGCCCCACCCTAAACTACCCTTTACATGGAAACTTTTTCGAAAATTTTGATTTTCTTGAAAATGGCTCTAACGATTTGGATTAAAATGTCATATATTTGAGATATTTTTATGACAAATGAAATGTATATCTTGAATTTTCTGGCTATACCCCCTGTAGTCATATTTATTCTGGACGACTTTTGCATAACTGGTAAACCGTTAGAGATAGACCAAATCATACTATACAAAAAATGTAGATCTTGCTAAAATACACAATTTATGTCCAAATAAATTTTCTTGTAGGGTGAACCATTTCGGAGATATTCCTTGTTATGTGTTTGAGTTTCGGAAAACTTACAACTTTCGTGAAAAGGATCATCGTTGTTCATTTTTTTATATGTTAAGTGGGCAAAGGCAACAGAATCCCAAAGCTTTAAAACATTTGACTATCGCACAAAGCCTACTGTATTCTAATATTCCCCTTGTACCTACAAGGAAATAAGCAATAAGATAATTTGTACAAATGTTTATCTTAACTAACACGAAGAAGATATAGGAATAAGAGTTTGTAAGAATGGTTAGTACAAGAGTAGAGAAAGTCATGTGAGTGCAACACATCAGATTTTTAAACATGTCATTTATATTCCTCCTTTACCCTATAAGGTATTTTACCTTTGGAATAATTGCCCATAAGTGGTGATGTTCACTCGCTTGCAATGGTATTAATCTTTGGATTGATATTACTTTTGGTTGTTGCATTAAATTCACGCACATATTCACACTCCCATTCATACTTCCATACTCTTGGCTAAAGAAAAATGTCCACCCTCCAGTCGGGAATCGAGCAAGAGACCTGTGGATTGGGAGGTTAACATGATAATCACCAGAGCATAGAGGCAGTCTTGTAAATCGATAAAACATTGCCAAAAGCGATGAATGAGGCCGAAATTAGCTAACGGTATGTTTCAAAAAACAATTGGCGGTAAATGTAAGATTATATTTTGAAGTTCGTGATTGAGTGCTGAATGGGCCTCCCAAATTGCTCCCTTCCTTCAGAAATCACGAAATGTTTAGCAGTATAATCGTGGGACCATGTTTCCGGAACGCTAGCGTAACATTAATATCGTCTATAGCGGCTCCATTACAGGTAAGTGCCTGAGGGGGTTCGACATCTCGGATATCGATTCGCGGAACATGATGACATTTCTCTGTCTGAACATGATAACCCATGTATCCAGATACTGGGGCTCGCATCTAGTCCCTTGCCATATTACGCCCTTCTTCATCGCTACAAATGAAGCCATATTGTCCTTAAAGAAATTAAATCGTTTGTGTAATCAAAATTAACAAGTTAGTTTTGCTTGTTATAATTCGTGAAATTCCCCCCAAAAAGGACATATTTACTCGCAAGTTCCGGAATGTAGTTTCTAGATTAATTTTACCTTACAGATTTACGTTTTGCAATTGCATGCTTTGCGCCTTTCAGAAGATAGCTGACATTCCATCTCAAATCATTCGAAATGGAGGGAAAAGTGATGCTTCTTCTTTAACTGATTAACCTCCCCTTATGTAGGGCTTACACTCCCTAGAACTTACAAGCCAGTGCCTAGAGTCAGACGGCTGTCGGGGAGCTCAGGAACCTATAGACCGGACAGAGTGAAGACCTGGAAGCGGGTGGTCAGCCCAACTTCTTCTGGTATGAGTGTGAGGAAGAGAATGATATGAAGTGCAGGCTAAATCAATGACTGGAAAGGTGATTATGGAGTAATTGGTGGAATGAGTATCGGGGGAAACTGGAGACCTCGAAGAAAACCCACCCAGACGCCGCTTCGTCCACCACGAATACTACATGCGGGTCCCTGGGATCGAACCCGGGCCGCCTAGGTGGTAGGCGAGCGTTCTAACAACTCGGCCACAGCGCCGCCAAGAGTGATGCTATATTTCTCTTAAATAAAAGAAAATATTGTGCATTTATAGAGAAAGCAGAGAAGGTATACTTGCATTATTCAAAGTTGAAAAATTTGTAATCTTGAAGTCTGGCGATTAAAATTGTTCAAAAGCATCTATCTTCCAAACCTTCCGAACTTCAAAATTGTTTATTATTTATTATACAGCGTGGAAGATATTGCTTCGGCTATACGTTAACCAGAGACTACACACGATGAGTGTAGCAAATATGTCCATTGCCCTTATTGTCCATAAAGAGCCATTTCACCGAAAAAGAATGGATGAAAAATTTGGAACCATGTAGCTTCTTGAAGAACGGCTTATTATTTCACTGTCAATCACGTGACTAACAATAATCGAAGCGGCTGCACAAAAAGGATTTTCTTCGGTGCCTTCGAGAAAGATCTGATTATGTCACCGCCAGTGCGTTTAAAGGAGTTCGCGAAAGGTACGTGTGACGTCATCTCCCCTATATAAGGAAGCGTGGAAACAGGAGTTAATTTGTTAGTTAGAGCCTTACAGTTACAGACAGGAGCCGATCAGCGTGTCGGTGAATGCGAGACATCTGTGCGCGCATGTGTCGTGAAAGATACGTCGGTCTTCGTAAAGAAGATCTAACGAGTGTCGAGTTATTGTATCGCCGTAATTAGTGTATGAGAGACAGAGAAAGTGAAGAAAGGCACTGAAAGGACTGAGTCAAGGTTATGAGAAGTAAACAGTTGTGACTTGTGATAGCACGAGAAACTGTAGACTGTGGCAACGATGAGAATAAAAGCGTATTTTTGATAAAATTTTAGATTACAAAGGATAGAAGAGTAGTCGGATTGTCATTTTGTCACAATCCTTTATATATAATAAATGTTGTATAATCTTTGTTTACAGAATGAAGATAAGTTTTAATTATTTATTCTTTTTTATTCCTGACATTTATCTCCATGAAATGAATCTCTATGCTAGTGTCCTCACAAGACAAACACTGGTGTAGAAACTGCATGCCATTACATGACAGTTGACTATCACAACAAAAGGTTTTCGTGTAACCCCCAAGGAGTTAATTAGCAAGGGAAATTATAATTAGGAGCAATTTTGGTGAGGTAGGACCTAGTCACGCTAGGGTCAAAACAACGGCACCAACAAAACAATGAAAACGACCGACTTAAATGTAGCTTACCACTAATTAAAATCCCTAGTGCCAATTTAAGAGAAAAATACCACATGTTAAAGGTGTAGAGCACTTGCTAAAAGTTGTATACATAAGAGCATGAATATTTTAAGTTGACTCTATGAGCATTGCTGCTTGCTCATTGAGGAAACCCGTGCTAGAATTCCATTTCTCTGTTACTTATAACATTATGCAACGAAAAGAAGTTGAGAGTGTGGAGAACTGAATATGTTTGTGCTATTATACAATGGGTTTGTTTCATTTTAATGGAAATATGTCAAATCTTCATAGTTAATAGATAAATAGCAAGTAGATTTTGACGAGTTAAATAATTTATATGGTTTCCACGATAATTTTTATTTATGAAGATGTTACATAAAATTGCCTCAACTTTTTATTTTAAGTCAATGTGAATTTTTAATACTCTTTAAATGGGCGAGCAGTTCAAAACTTTCCTAACATCAAATTATACAATGTCACAATATAATGTAGTTAAAATGGTTCCGGCGAATACTTTCAAGATTCCCAGGAAGTAGATAGGGGAAAGAACTTTAAAAGTATGATGGCCCTCCTTTGCATAAATGAGGTTTTAATTTTTTTTCTCACGTAAATGAGATTTCTTGTAATAAAAGTCTGTTTTATCACTAAAATTAGTTACACTAAGTGATACAAAATAAGTTCATTCGGACTTTTTCTGACTATTAGAAAATAAATTTATTTCAATTTAACTGTTTTAAACAATTGTTCTTTTAATAATTAATGAATTTATTAATGTTAAAAATTAAATCAGATTTATTGGAGATTATTAGCTGGTTTTCTGTTATAACAACAGAGGATTGCAATACATGTAATTTCTGAGTTTCGTTTTCCTCGATTATTGGTGTCAAACTGCATTAATCGAAATGAATATATTTTAGGTTATTTTGATAAAATTGAACATTTTATGATCAAATCTTTGGGATATAGTATTTAAATTCATATTTTATTTATGAAATAGTACATATAAATATCATTCGACAATCTGACCTTCCTAGACTCTTCCCTTCTCGCTCCGCTCGAGAATTTATCGGCTAGGTCAGATGTCTTATGATATTTCTAGTGATAATATATCCTAGTTTATTGTCACTCCACGAGTGCATGATGCTTAGGATAACGTACTGTGCTCTGTAACATGCTACTCTTTGCGATATAAATCATGAATATTGTGACATGGCTTCTCCATGTCATTAAGACTCTTTGATTTTCAAGGAGGTTGCCATAGAGACAGTTTGAGTTGTTGAAGATGAAGAGACAGAAACTAGTATGGTGTGAGAGTTTGGAAAGATTAAGAGACAGAAACTAGTAGTGTGGCTGTACTTGAAGCTTGAGAAAATAAAAAGAGTTGTTAAATTTGTTACAATATAGTATGAACATGTTATGCACATGTTTCAAACAAAATATTAATAATGACAAAGCATTAATAATGCATAGCTAAAGGACGTATTAATGTCATATTTTCAGTCTGTGACCATCAGGAACTTTATTTATGTAAACTCTACATGTTAATAAATTCTTGAGTGTCAAAATGCGTTTACGCGATGCTAGCATTAAAACGTCGTGTTATAATGGCATAAATCGTGCGAAATTGCCCTCTTTCTGGCACAAGTGCAAGAAAATGAATGACTCAATTATCATGGCAACAAGGCAGCAATGACGTCATCACCACCACAAGAGTTTTATCTAATGTGTGCCTATAAGAAAACCTGAAATCGTCACTGTCCCAAACTAATGCATTTTTCGTTCCCCCGTCCTCAGAACTTTTCATATTCTTTTTCGTAAATATTTTTTATTTTTCTGGAATTAAATTCCGCAATCTTGGCTTCGTTCAAAATGTCAAGCGGAATACAATCCGTATTTTGTAGTTTTACCATAACCTTCCATTTTCCTCTAGAAGTGTTGAAACAAATGAAACATCTGCTTAGCAACCATATCTGATTTCTGGTACGTTATAACTTTATATTCCCAAATTTATTAGACATTACCTTCTCTACTACGTATACTAAGTAGGGGATGTTTGTATTCCAACCAAAAATTCTATGTCAAGATTTCACCGGAAATATATGTTTGAAGCCCCTCCCTCCCTCCGAATCCAAATAAAAGCATTTTTAGAAAAAGGTCCGTGTGTCTGTCTGTGAACAGCATAACTCAAAAGCGAAAAGTCGGTTAAAAACCAAAGTTGATATTTAAGTTTCGTATCTTTTAACGCAACATGAAGATTTTGAAAAAAAAAAAAAAAAAAAAAATCCTCCATTCTGAACTACCTTTACATGGAACATTTTTCGAAAGTCTGATTTCCTCAAAAATGGCTTTAACGATTTTAATTAAAATGGCATATGTTTAAGATATTGTTATGGCAAATAAAATGTAAATTTTGAGTTTTCTGGCTATAGTCCATGTAGTCCTGTTTACTCTTGATGACTTTTGCATAACTGATAAACCGTAAGAGATAGACCAAATTGTACTATACAAATGTAGATCTCATTAAAACACACAATTTATGTCTAAATGCATTGTTTTGTGGCGTGAACCATTTCGGAAACGCGCATTTCTTGTCGTTTGTGCGAATTTTGCAATACTCACACTTTTCTCAAATGAAAGTTCGTCTGTTGTCTTTGGCCATGCTAAGAGAACAGAATGTCAAAGCCTTCATTAGCGACCAGCTTTAAAGGATTTGACTTTTGCTCAGAGCCCACTGTATGCCCATACTCCCCTGACAGGCTGCAGCGCGAATCAGAGTTACATAGTAATGGTAGTCCGACACGTGGCTAATATTGTATACCATCATGATAAAACTATGCCTTTGTATGAATTCAAAGAGCAATGTTTTTGGTTGTTTCGAATATGGATGTATTAGGCGACTGTGGTATTACTTCATTGGGCCATGACCAGACTAGGAGAATTGCGTCTCTACAGTTCGCACCGTAGCGTGTCTTTTTCGTTAGCCACGTTCCCCTTGCACCTGCAAGGAAATAAGTAATAAGATAATTTCTGCAAATGTTTATCTCAACTAACACGAAAAAGATAGAGGAATAAGAATTTGTAAGAATGATTAGTACAAGAATGGAAAGAGTCATGAGAATGCAACACATCAGATTTTTACTTTCTCTACTACGTAAGTAGGGGAAGTATTGTATTCCACCCAAAAATTCGATATCGAGATTTCACCAGAAATATAGTGTGTGTGTGTGTGTGTGTGTGTGTGTGTGTGTGTGTCTATGCCTGTGTCTGTCAGTCTGCGGACAGTATAACTCAAGAACCAAAAGTCTGTTAAAAACCAAAGTTGGTATTTAAGTTTAATGCCTTTCAAGGATGCGACACTTTACATGGAAAAATTTTCAAAAATTTTGTTTTTCTTGAAAATGACATGTTCAGGATATTTTTATGACCAATGAAACGCATATTTTGAATTTTCTGGCTATAGCCCACGTAGTCCTGTTTACTCTCGATGACTTTTGAATAACTGCTAAACCGTAAGAGATAGACCAAAGTTTAAGAAGTGGAATTAGGACTGAAAAATGCAATGCTATAGCAGGGATTTGAACCACGGATATTCCGCTTATCGAGCGGTTGCTTTAACCACTAAACTACCATGGCCAACTTGCCATACATTAAATTCCCCAGCTGATTCATACATTCCTAAACATTGCCCACACAGGGCTTCTGTGTTTAAAAACACAATTTTTGCTTGTTGGCATAAATAATAAGTAGGGCTCGGAAGTTCATGCCCTAAACAAACACTGAAATATGCATGCCAATATGCTCTTAAAAACTTGAAAATATGCCAAGAAATATGCACTATTTAATTAAAACAATTAATGTCCCTTTGCAGTAGACAAGACGAGTTAGTATAAATAATAAAGTTACCTTATTCCTTAGAGGTTGAAGCATAAGTGGTCCCGCTGCTAGTATTAACTGCTAAATGGCAGTTCACAACCAACACTTTGCACAAATTTTCAACTGTAAAACGTCGTCTGTTGTCTCGTAAAACACTTTTGTAACGTGAAAAACTTCTCTCTACGTCACAAGATGTTATTGGGGCATATTTAAATTATGTTAACTGCTTCACAGAGAGAGTGAAGTCTCTTGGTATGACAGATGGTTTCCTTTTGACAATGTCTCGAATATCGCACATCTGTTTATAACCAGAATTTTTTGAAATTACATAATTCACTCTCTCTTTCACATTTTGTCCTATGCTACCAGGAACCGATCTTTTTCAAAGACAGTAAGTGATTCATGCAAAGGAGCTCCTACAGCTTCCAATGCCGTTATGACTGTTGGTAAGAAAGAAAAATGAGCAGATATGAAACTAAGATCCTCTTTTAATCCAGTGCCTGAGACAGAATATTTTCCACAGGTTATCATTCGAGTCCAATGAATTAACAACCTCTTCGACTATTTCTATGTGCTCAGCAAAATATAAAACTACATCGACCCACGTTCCCCATCGAGTTAACACTGGTGCAGGAGGAAGTCGGATATTAGGTGCTGTTGATCTAAACAACTTAACTCTTTTAGGAGATTGAACGAAAATTCTCTTTGTACTGGACACAACTCTACCTATAGGAAAGAATTACGCATTGTGTCAGAAATGCGATGAAGAGCGTGTGCCAAACAAGTTATGTGAATTTAGTTAGAAAAAATACCTTTCGGGGTTTGTCCTGATTTTACCATATAAGGACCTGTGTCAGTAACAAATAAAAGTAACCGGTTGTATTTGATTCCACACGCCCATAGTAATTTCAAAGAGTCCATCACAAACTGGGTCACAGTTACATTGTCAGTTGCCGACAATTCGCACCCATTAAGAATATAAGGTGTACTCTTTTGTTCATTATTTAAAGCACCCACGATTATATTCGCAATAGAATGGCGCTCAAAATCAGGGATTTCATCCACAGATAACCATACAAACTGAATCGCTAAGTCATTTTGTATATTTGACAATACGTTATTGTAACAATGTCCTATATAAGTCTTACGAAGACCAGTCTTCTTCAGGTACATGTTGTCAAGTGTACTTGACAAGAAGGTTGATATAGGTTTTTAAATGTCGGACTATTAATTTTGAAGAAGGGAATATCAGCAGCTAAAAATGCATGGCACAAGTCATAGGAAAATTCAGTAACTCTACTTCCTAAATACTCTACTAGCTGTTTTTGAACAGGTGCTTTGCAAATTTTCTGATTAAATTCTCCTTATGCTTTGCTGGTTTATGTGTTGAACTGTTTGAAATATTTTCTCACTTCCTACATTTTACTCACACGCTCCACAAAACAGTACTCTATTATCTGTAGATATTAAATCACTCGAAAACTCTTTCTGTAAATTAATTAATCTAGCACACGAAGTTAGTTTTATTTTCTGCATTTGAAGAGCTTTTTAACATTTTATGCGCCTAATTTAATTTGGTGGAAACCAGTTCACAACACTGTTACCTTTGAAGACCACGACGCGGTGGGCAGGCAAGTGTTGCTATAGTCGTGCTGCTCAAAACGTTGACCTGCACTTTATCTTTGTTAATATAAACCTCTCAGATAATGCACTGATTCTTCTCTACGCACATACATATAATGAAAGGATGTAAACAGGGGATTCACTTCATGACAACATGACTCAACATTAGTTCTCGCCACCTTGCGAGCTGTATCATCATGTGCAATACCACCAATATGAAAAATATTATACAGATGGAAAAAATAATAAAAAACCATAAAAAAATCATTAAAATATGCAAGATGGGGGCTATAATATTGAAATCTTTGTGAGTAGCATCATCATGTGCAATACTACCAATATGAGAAATATTATCCAGATGAAAAAAATAATAAAAAACATAAAAACCATTAAAATATGCAGTATAGGGGCTATAATATTGAAATATTATGCATTTATCAAAAATCAAGAAAATATGCAGTTGTATGTACCATAAAATCATGTTCAAATAACTGAAAATTCCATAATTCGTGCACATAATGTAAAAGCATACATTTTTAACCCCTATGAAAAAACATGCAAATGCATGAACCTCCTAGCCCTAACAATAAGGTAGACCAAACCTTACCGTACAAAAATGTAGATCTCGGCTAAAACACATAATCTATGCCCAAATAATTTTGTTTTGTAGAGTGAACCATTTCGGGGATATTCCTTGTTATTTGTGTCAGTTTCGGAAAACTTAAAACTTTCGTCAAATGCAACATCATTGTTAATTTTTTTATATGTTAGCCGTGCAAAGAGAACGGAATTTGAAAGCTTTAAAAGATTTGACTATCGCTCAAAGCCTACTATATTCCCATATTCCCCTTGCATCTGTAAGAAAATAAACAAAAAGATAATTTGTACAAATATTTATCTCAGCTAACATGAAGATATAGGAATAAGAGTTTGTAAGAATGGTAATTAAAGTAACAAATCTCATAAACAACAAGGATATTCAATCGAATAACAAAGTTATAACAATTGATGAATAATTTAATCTAACAATTTCCCATTCAATACAATAAACTAGATCATTCATAGTACAGGAGTAGAGGAAGTCATGTGAGTGCAACACATCAGATTTTTTAATGTTATAATTGCATAAAACGTTGTATGTAACACGCCCATGATATTTTCATTGTGGCACTCGTAAAAATTACCACGTTCGCTTTCGCTTTTGAGCTCAACATATACTCGTTTACAATCAGTCAGATGATACACTAGTATAACATTTATATACTCCATAAATAACTATTATTTTTACAAGAAAACAGGGCAGAATACTCTAGTAGTGATGGTATACTCGGCATTAGCCAGAATGGAGCAGGCAATACACGGCGGCAGGGTAAAGGGAACATTAGCGGGGGAGATGGGGTGGTGCTGCTGGAGGGGAGGAGTGTCATTACAGTATAACACGTTTGTAATAGATGCTTGATTAGCATCTCTGTTAATTAGCATGGCATTGCAACAAAACTAATGGACAAAACTCAAATTATAGCACAGGGCTACATTTTCAGCTGCTGCAAATTTCAATTGTTTCGATATTCATACGATTTTTGTTTTATCCTCGGAAACATTTTTGTAACCATTCGCTTGCTTCATACTCTATTGGAGTATTGCCAATTAACAACAATAATTATGCTTGTCTAAAAATTCCCATGCTGCAGCAGTGTTATTTGCGATGCGATAAAAGCCCTTAGAGGAGGTACCAACAGGGATGCCTTGAGCTCCAACGTTCTGAACAGCTTAAAAATATGCTTCAAATATTTGTTGTCTCACTAATGCACATTTACAATGTAGCTTTATTATATCATGGTTTGTGTATTTATGGAGTCGCATTTAACAGCGGGTTCAAGCGACTTACGATAATGTAACTATTTTTCTTTCATTTAAAATTAATTAAGAATAAAGGGAAATTCACCCCCCTTTTACAGAATATACCTCAAGGTATGTATACAATTTTATTTCGTCATCGCAATTCTATTGAAGCTTAATAAAAATTGTTAGCGTCAAAATGAGCAGAACAAACCTTCCGCATAAAAGGATCTTTGAAAATAAGCAATTTGGTGAAAACCTTCGTTTTTTATACATATAAGGCTGCCTATTTAGATGTGCAGTTCAGTATATCACCAACTTTACTATTAACTAACGTTTTCACCTCCTCCCCCCCCCCCCTCCCCCCTCCCCTCTCTCTCGTAGAATCAGGAGTGTTACTATTCATCTGAGCGATTCTGAAAACTATGGGTTGGGTACTAACATAGGTAGATTTTTATTAAGTATAGAATCCAAGTAGCTCAAAAAGTCTTCTAAAAGTATTTTAAGACGAGGGATCTATGAAAATCACGAGAAAATGACGACCCCACGGTCATTTGTAAGAAAATGCGGGTGGTCAGCCTGCTTTCCCAAGAGCTATTTCTATTTGAGCTACATTGTCAATTTTCTGATTTCCCGCTTTTGTTGGTAAACAAAGTAATTATTTGGGAAAACCTTGTATTTTTTTGTTCAAAGTTCACAGTTTTTAGTCTTACAGTGTGTAGAAAAGAGAAGAATTAATGTGTACTAGAGGTTTTTTTTTTTTTTTTTTTTTTTTTTTTTTTTTTTTTTTTTTTTTTCGTTTTAAACCATGGCATAATCATAGTTATACGTTATTGTGTAGATTAGTGCAAGTAGTCCAAGAGCATTATTTTTCAAACGGCAAGTATAGGAATATTTGTACATAAACATGAGCGTTCTATTTCTTTTCTAAATCTGGGGCGAATGAGTAAACGGAGTAAAATATCACGGGATCTGGTAAATGTAAGCTACGACGTACTTATCAGGGCAGTTCTGAGGTAATAAATTAGTGTTATATGCAAGCTCACTTTCAATGTAATTTTTCTCAATGTGTTCTTCAGTGCTTTGCTAACTTCAAAAAATTATCCTGGCTAAAGTTGACTTGCAATTTTTCACATACATACAGAAAAGTACATATGTGAATGTGGCATACTTTTAACGGTATACCTCCTGGTTTTTATGGAATCACCGTCAAAATTGTAAAATTCAAAAAACTTTTGAAATGTCATTGTCAAAATATATATTCTTCTGCGAGATAGATAAATAACTTCAGAAGCATATATTCACTTTTAAGGGCATCTGGAGGAACACACTAGCATTTTTAGTTTTGAGATTAACTTTACCTTTTTCAGAATAATAATTATAGTCGCTTATAATAATGACAATAATAATTAGTAATTTTTTTAAAAAAGTGTTACATAGTGCTGCTATTTGGTATACTTACTTCTAATAAACATGTAAAAATTCAGAACTGTGTGAGGAAATCTGTGGAAGTTTCAAATTTCACAGATCCCTCGCCATAAGGATTCAGGATCCTCAAAAATTAATTGGCGAAAGAAATGTATTAATGGATTTTAGAATGGAATGCACTACTTTCCCTAATTTAAGTGTGCGCAAGTGGAAATAAGGAGAGTAAAAACCGATTAAATTGTAACCAAAATGAAATCGTAGAAAAACAAAGAATAAACTCTGATGCTTTTCAATTAATGTAGAAGCATTGTAAAAAATCATTCTCTAGGAAATCGGATTATTTCAACTGAAAACTTTCAAATTTATCCAGTGTAGAGGGAAAGTCATCTAAGATGCATTGTTAAAATGTTCAATAGTATACTGCAGTGGTGGTATTTGGTTATAGTGAGGCATTAAATTCCCTTACCACAAAACTAATCAAACTATTTCAAAAGTGTGTCCACCTCAAGTTTCTCGAAATGTGACTACATCTGTTAGCACAGTTGTATCCAGAATAAAATATCACCAAGCTTAACCGCTTTACCCAATTATTATAGTTACATTACTTCACGAAACTACTAGCCACGCTGCGGCTTGCCACTCTGCCAAGCAAATGGTTGTTTCAGAAGAGTGGTTCAGTGCTGCTTATGCCTTAGCTGGTGACAGTATTGCACATCTATGCTCCCTCCTTGCATAACTTCCTGGCACACTAAAATGCCATTTGAGAAGGAATCAGATCTGCGGTCGTTAGGCGGCTATAAGTAGATTAGAGCCGTTCTGCTGTATCCCGATAAATTAGATAGCTGTGGTTTGGATAAAATTTAGGCATCCCACAAGCACTCTATTGTTCTACAATAGGATTGGTGAACTATAACATGCATGGCACTTGTTTTTGGGAACTAATTGAGGGACACTTCCTGACGGGCGACCAGCCGGCCACAGCGCCTCCCCTCCGTCGAACACCGTATTTCCAGAGCGCAAACCCCACCGCAGCGTATCCTAGCGGCGAGCCTGCTGACTCTTACAACTGAAAAGACCGTATATAGAGAGAATGAAGTGAAAGTGAATGACTCGGGGATGTAAGGTAAATATCCTTCTGATCATTCGCCTGAGTGACCAGGGAAAAAACCCCGGCCACAGACGTTGCCGCCTGAGCCATCCCGCTAGGTAAGGAGCTACTATATAGAAAAGTAGCGACGAGAGAAAATGCCGTGAGGTAGACTGGCCCACAAAGACTGTTGTGCCTGAAGTTTAGTTTACAGACCCCATACGTTATCGTATGGCATTTTTGTGGGAATTGTCTGACAAAAGTCCAGAGAGTAAAGTAGTTCACTACTTACCTCCTCGAAATATTTACTAGACTTCAAAGAGTCATATTTCTACCACGTACACATTTTCAACAAACCACGTGTTTGAAGACGAAAATTAGGAACTAAAGAAAACTAGTGAATGTGTAACAATAAAGACGGTGAGGAAAGCAGGAAAGAATTTGTAGAATGATGGTGTTTCTCCAGCCAGTTGGATTTTATTAACCACCAAGCCCATTTAGTGTTTCAGACATTCATTCATTCATTCATTCATTCATTCATTCATTCATTCATTCATTCATTCATAAACCCTTAGACAAGTTGTTAAGAAATATCGTGAATGTGTTCAGAAGAAAAGGAAGGAAGCAATTGTATTATTTAAATATATACCTGAGCTTAACCTAAAAATGTAATATATTAATATTTATTGAAGTAAGATTTTTAAGTGTGATTAAAAATATACAATGGGCAAATTATGCTAGTATATACATAAAATAGGATAATGAAAACAATTTATAACATGTATTATAATTATAAAACTTCAATGAAAAAAGGAATATTAGTAGCGATGTACATACATAACAGAGACTCTGAAAAACTTTTGGTTAAGAAAGAAGACAGGCTTGCTGAAGATTGTATAGAAAGTGAATGCGTCGAAAGATAATTGTTAATCATTGCTATAAATATAGTCAATTTGTTGTACAATTATTTATAACTCTTAACGTTTTATATAAACTGTATTTTTCCCCATCACTCTAAGTCTATAAAGGAATCTCAATGTGACATTGCGGCTAAGCTGAGCGAAAAAGAGGCAATAAAAAGAGATAAAATTGCGATTTACATCGCACTTCCTACAAAAATATTTTAACACAACTCCTAACAGAAGATCAACCAAATAGCCCAACAAACTTCCGAAAATTCCGTCCCATGTTGTAATTCAAAGGACAGGTAAAACAATCTTTTGTTTAAATGGGTGTTCTTGTACTTTAAAATAATTTTTAAAAAATGTAAGATTTGAAAAGAAAATGCAATCAAATAAAAAAGTGACCCGGGTAGTTTGTTCCTGAGGGTATTTCTGATTATCTTGCGAAAATATTGTCAAAAGAGTTTGTAATAAAATGCATGCGTTTTCGGTGTTTGTTACACACTTTGTGCAGTGCGTTAATTTTTAACAGGCAGGTAGACCATTTGGGACAAAGTTTGCGTTTCTTATTTGCTATTCTTTGAATTTTTCTTACTTGGGCGAATATGGCTGCTAACTCAAAATATTAAATTTTCTCATAGAGTGAAAACCTGGAAGCGAATAGTGAACCCAGCACCAGGTATGAGAATGAAGAAGTGGATAATATGAAATGTAGGCGAATTGAATGATTGGAAAGGTGTTGATGGAGCAGTTGGTGGAATGAGTGGGAGATCGGAGAATCCGGAGAAAACCCGTTCAGACGCCGCTTCGTCCATTACATACAGATCCCTGGGATCGAACCCGGGCCCCTTTGGTGATAGGCGAACGGTCTAACCCCTGGGCCGCGGCGCCGCTTGTCTCGCTTTTCACTTATGTGATTATTTTCAAACTTTGAGAAACCAGTAATACTTGTAAAGCTCTGTCTCTCTACAAATGTGTCATCTACTGACATTTGCAGCTTGAAGGCCGTTTGTCACTACTTCCTCAACGTTAAAAAACTAACATCTCAAGGCGAAGCAGTTAAAGAAACCACGAATTTCTTGGAACAACTAACCAAACCTCTTAGGCAATCCAAAAATGTTAGTGGAAGTCAAGGTCTTGTTATTTTTTCTGTAATTTGAAATTCAGGTTTAAGTTGCCTCATCAGACACCTAAATTACACTATTAGTCACTTTCGAGAAATTTGGGGAGGCAGCGTTTTTCTCCGAAATTTGCTTAACAAGACGGAGTATTTATTATTATGCTTCCGGATCTGGAAATTCATTGTTAACTTTGCGGGGCCTTGGAGCGATGTCTACCACTCAGCAATAAGCCTTATTTTCTAATTCGATTCCAGCAGCATTTGTATAGATAATGTGCCTGTTCAAGAACATATGAAATAAAAAGAAGACAGTTATACCTATAAGCACATTGCGTTTATAGATAATGAAAAGGCATTCGACGAAGTAAATTCTTTTTTCCGAGCGTGCTGTCTCTTGCCAGACCTACCTGAACATATTAATATAATTGTTTATGCCTCAACTACAAGAAAATCAGAGCAATCTTTCAATCAGATGTGCTCCTCCCTTGTTCGCGAGCTTTTGAGTATCACCCTTGGATCGGTCTTTCCGGGAATCAGGATCTGGTAATGCGCCCTTGTCCTCCGAGATCACTTGATATAGTAGTTTGTGACTTCTTTTGGAGGGGGCTATTCCAAGATGCCATGTATGTACCACCATAAAGGTGTATTCCCCATGATTTGAAGCATGCACCTCTGAAACAGAAGAGCTAATAACTGAGAACATGTTGGGAAACGTTTGGCAAGAAGTGATACGCTGTTTACCAGTGATTGTCAATATCCAATACTAAATAATGTACATGTTAACTTAAAAAGTTCTATCTTTTTGCCATTTTTGAGAACATTTTGAGCAAATCGAAATTTCGAAAAGTCTTCCACTTAAACGATGAAAGGATTGGGGTGAGAGGATTTTCTTGAAAAGCTTTGTGCGAGTCTTTTAAAGGTACTGAGTCTAAATACTAAGTTTGCTGCTTATCGCAAATTTCCGTTTTGGGGTTATGCTGTTCATAGACACACACACACACACACACACGCGCGCGCGCGCGCGCACACACACACTTCCATGAACGAACGTACGGATTAAAATTTCTTTTGTTAATTCAGGGCATGCAAAAACATGGTGATATCTGGATATGGAATCTTTGGGTAGAGTACAATGCTTTTCTTATTTATACCTAGTAAAGTAAGAATTAAAAATTCTGCCTATAGGAATTACAATTTAAGTCAGCAGAAATTGATTCTAAAACAATGGAATAATCCGTTGCAAAAATAGCTTACCTTAGAAATTAAACTCGAAAGTCTCCCAGCGGATTAATTAATTAATAATAATAATGATAATAATAATGAATAATGAATAATAATAATAATAATAATAATAATAATAATAATAATAATAATAATAATAATAATAATAATAATAATAATAATAATAATAATAATAATAATAATAATAATAATAATAATAATAATAATAATAATAATAATAATAATAATAATAATAATAATAATAATAATCATTGTGAGCGTCTCATTGCTATGTCACTCTTTTTGAAATGTGATAGTGCCAAAATGCAGAAATTTTAAAGATGTTTCATTGTCCATTCTTAAATAATTATTTATTATAATGGTAGCATTCACCTGAAATTATAAATAAAAAATTTAGTAAATATGATATTAAAGCTTTTACTAGACTAAAGTCAATTAAGCTGGTTTCACGGGAGATTTCAACATTAAAATGATCACAATCTTGGGCATGAGCTCTTTCAACTGATGATGAAGAGATCTTCTCAATTACGTGGCCAAGTTTTTTGTTTATTTTCGCTTAGCCTTTTCCTTAAGCTTTGATCTCAAAGCTAATAATAGAGTGGTGTAACCCAAAAGATTCTTCTGTCAGAACTTTCTGAGAAAATGCAACAATACATATATGGCTAGCTTCAAATTCAGAGGTCCATTTTAGTCTTCGACTAAATGACAACTTTGTACCCACGACAGGAGAATAGGGGTAGGAGAGATACACAGGAGTTTCGGCACTGAAGCTAGGTTTATTGTAACTATGTCCCCAAGGGGGCACCCCATGAGGTGAGAGGAGACACCGGGTGGCCAGATCCAGACAACGGTACAGACATTGACAGAGATCCCTAAAGGTTCCCAAGTTTGACACCTCGAAGTCTTTAGGTCTTCCGGGTCCAACGCTCCCAGATGCCGCCCCCTTTTCCACCAAGATCCCACGACCGAGGGACGAAAAGAGTCCCTGAACGCATATCATCCCTGTCCAACTGCACCTAACGCCTTCACTGATATTTGCTACCCTGAAAGAATGAATGAAATGGTTAATGAAACGAAATGGAAGGAAGGAAGGAACATTCGGGGGATGTAGTTATCCTTCCCATTATTCGCTTGGCGACCCGGGAAAACCCTCCAAAAAACCAATGGGCCAGGAGGGTAGACCATGGGATCGATCCCACGACCTCCCCAATGCGAACCTCACATGTTATCGCAGATCCATCTCACTCTATTTGTCCACGATTATTGCTTCCTTCAATAGAGTGTTTAACTACGAATGAGAGTGTGAATGTGCTTAAAATAAAACAACAGAAAGCAGAAACAAAATATTAACAGAAAGTGTAAATGAGTCAGTGTCATTGCGAAGAAGTTGTTCCTAAGTTAAGTCGCGAATATGACCTTAAACGTTAAAAGCGACGTAGTATATATGTAGACGGAAGGTTGTATTACCTTTGTATTATTTTCCCGTCGAAGAATGCGCAGATAAAACGCTTTATGCCATTGAAAAGGGGAAACTTTTTTCTTTCTAACGGTATGTTGCAAGGTCATTAAGAGGGATCTTTTGTTATTTGAAGGCCAGTTTGCTAACCCTTGCCGTTATAGTTTGACCACGTCCAGTTCTGTTCGGTTTTTACTGTGTAAAAGTGAACATGGTTAGTTGTTCTCGCGATGTTTTTCTGCCAGGAAGGGATGACGATAAAATTGTGGAGTATTATGATGAGTCTGACGTGAATTCAAGTACTCTAAGTGACATTACAGTGAGGATTGTGTACCTGAGACAACAAAAAGGACGCATGTAGATTTAAATGCTGATTTCAATTTTATTCTTCAATAATAGAGACTATAAGCTCTCAGTGGTTCCTAAAAAGGGGTGAAATAGTCAAAGACACAGTTAATAGTTCTCCTTCTGCATCGTATGGTGTGAAATTATTGCCAAAGAAGCAGGAACGTCAGTGTACTATGTGTTATACACTGGGACAGCAAAAAAGATCGCGTACTTTGTGCGTAAAATGTGAAAAAGGATTACATCCTAAGTGCATTAATTTACACAAGTGCTCAAAATAAATACAAAATTAATGATTTGCGGCAAATGGGACCATTATAATTAATTTAAATGTAGTGTAGTTCTTTTTTTTGCGGCTAGAAGCCCTTAACTGTGCGAAATGAAATTAATTGTTTTAATTAGTGCACTATTTCGTATCTTGTACCAGAAACTATTATAATCAGTTATGTGCGCACATACGTAAACTAAGAATTATTAGAAAACCGAAATAGTGTTAAAACTAGTGTTGGAAAACTACGACCATAATTATTGAAGAGTTCATATTCATGATCCAAACCACACTGAAGTCATCGATACGAGTGAGTTATATTTTGCATTTTTTATGTAACATAGCATAATTTGAAGGTAAATTTGTTATTATTTCACTTGTAATTGAATACATATTTAACGGTGCTAAATGCCTTTCCCGTTATTTGATTAGAACTGTGTGATATTTCATCTCAAATGACAATAACAAAACTATTATTCCTCGTTGTAATAAAATGTGCGCTACATATTTATTTTTTATCTTAGAAATGGTCTAATTAATATAATATTGAACAGAATTCAATTTGGTAAATTCGTTTTTTTGAATTTTTATTCTGTCTTTAAAATTAATTTTTTTGTGTATTTTTTCTGAAAGCTAACATTTCAAGACGTAGTAGTTCGGCATTTTTCAGACACCGTCGACCTGATCGGCGCGCGGCGGCAAAAGGGTTAATTGCTTCGCAATTGCTATAACGCGCCATCGATGTATTGACCCACACGCATCCAATCGCGCAATTTTGGTTAGCGTCCAGAGAAGACGTAAAGTTCCTTTTTCTATCGCGCGATTAAGAAGTGCTTTGATACACACAGAATCACTTTATCGTGCTCAGATGAACGCCCTTTTGCAGTGAAATTAGCGCCTTGCCAGGGTTTGCTAATCAAAAAAGGCTCGTGAAGTGTCCAAAAGATCACTTGAAGCCTAAAGAGCTGTAAACATATCTTTAGTCAGTTCATTCATTAATCTTTTCCAGTCCAGCGGGTCTAAATAGACCTACGAATTTTATTTAAGATTTAGAAGGTGTTCATGAATGCCCACTGGCTCCACATGGCACCACTGCACTGCTGTGTATTTTGCTCGGGAGGGCAGCACTGTCCAGAACTTGTCCATTCTATGCTTACTTTAGCTTTGAAATCTGTAACCATTTTCTGGTAATACTGATATTTAAAAAAAATATCCTATTACTGTATGTGTAGCAGGGATGACAAATATTAACATTACAATAATATAGTGAACCGCATTGTTATGATATGAGCTCAAAAGGTGTTTTCGAGATTCTCTGCAGCTGCCTGCCAGACTTACAGAGGTCTTGGCGGATGACAAAACAGCAGTTGATAGAGTTTTTAAGCTTTTAGCGGAATGTAGCATCAATTTGAGGATTTAAAATTTTAGATCTCTTTTATGCTTTTGTTTCATATCTGGCTATTGCCACTGTTTTTTACTTTTTTGTGTATATTTTCCTTATTGCTAGTATTTTTATTTTTGAGTGAAATTTATATCTGGCTATTGCCATGAATCTTTTAAGGGTGCTGATGACCTCGAAGTTGAGCGCCCTTAAACCAAATCAACCAACCAACTCAAAAAGTGTTTGTTTCACTTAGCCCCAGTGGAAGAAGACGATGGCAGTTTGTAAGTGTGATAAATGAAGTTATGTGCTAAACTCTGCACCAAAAGTAATTAGGTTTTTGCTTTCAGATGTCTAAATTATTAGAAGAGAAATGCTATAGTAGCTGGTGAATCGTGAGCTGTCGATATATTTTGGTAACTTTCAAATGAAGAAGTTGAAAATAACAATGTGAATTCCCGAATAGTGTGCTGAAGATGCATGAATCTCCGAAATAAAATTGTTTCCTACTGTACCATAAAAATAATTATTTTCATTATATTTTTTTGCACAATATTGATCTTCTTAATGTAGTAGTTCAATAAAAGCTTCATTGTTTCTAAAACAAGTGTAAGTCTAATGTTTGTCACCTTAATATTATTTTTCACTCTAATGAAAATTTGTTTATTAATTAACAGAACCTTCATCTTGTAACCTCATTGGTGCATATGGTCCCAATTAAAAAAATTCTCAGTACCAAAATTTTCAAATTTAGGGCTTCTTTGAATTTTGGAGAATATCTCTAACCCAGAAATAAGGTGAATTAATTTTTTTTCTAAAATATGTATGTGGGCTAGAAAGAGTTAAGAGAGGATACATCCCATATTGTCTCTGCCTTGTTATGTCGTTAATATCGACATTACAGAATCTATGGATATCCTACCTCTTCAGCTTTGATGGTGACAAAAAGTCAAGCGCTCGCATGTCTACGGCCGAGTTTAGCGTGGCATCAATTGCTTCGTGTGTACGAGGCCTGAAAGTAGTCAGTATTAAACTCATTTGCTCATTTGCGTAATGAAAGAGGAAGTGTTTCTGATTGCAAAAAGTTGAGTACTGCTTGACAGCTCAGAGTACAGTTTACTTTATCTTTGGGGAAATCAAGTAGAAGTTCAGCTTTGTTCTATTTCCCATGAAAGTATATAATTTTTCTTGTCTAAGTCATCAATTTGATGAACAGTAAATATTCACCAATAAAGAGAACGCAATAATAAATCCGCAGAGTTCCACAAAATGCAGAATCAGGCGGTTCCTTTGTTCAAGGAGCCTTACGCAAATTAGTGGCGGCATGCCCCTTTTCGAACCTCATGCTTCAAGCCACAATTTCTTGGAAGCTCGAAAAATCTCGGTAAACGCTCCGCTGACCGTGACCACATTAATGCGTACTGCACCATACAGTGATCAGAAGTGACACGGTCTATCGCCTGCTTCCGTGCTTGCAGCTTCTCAGAATGCCCAAATGTGTTTCATCACGCGAACAAGGACCCACCTTCCTCAGGCACGTTTCTGGGAAAAGTAGCGTGAATTTGCCAAATCCCTCAGTACAGGAAGCCTTCCTGCTTAGAGCTATTAGGCTTTGTGGCTTTTAAATACTATGTTCCACGAAGGACATAATGGCTTCACGGTGAACCACACAAAACACGCAGTTAGAGATTTTTGGGATAGCATTGTGGTTTCCCCCAAGTTTGCGTTTTGGGACTATTACATATTCCTACCCACCGTGACACATTCAAGCTACCGGAATTAAGTGATTAAGATCTGTTAAACATATACATTATTTCTGGGCTTAACGAATGCCTTTGAAATTATATGTTGGTTTCTTAACTCTGCTCTATCTACGTGTTCAATTTGAAGTGAATCACTGCTCGCTCTACATAATTTCTGAAGTGTGCTGAACTGAAACTAAATGTTCCATGAGTTGTCAATTTTTTGTAGAATCTCAGTCTCAGTTATGAAATATGCAAAAATTCCGAGCACCTTGGAGAGGTAGATATGGCTTACAAAGCTTTTGTAGGTGCAACCGCATATCAAGGAAGAGAAATAGTAGTGTTTATGACAGTAGTGTTTCTTTCCTTCAGTACTTGCGAGGCCCTGCCTTTATTACCTTCTCCAGTCCCCAATCATTACCAAACGGAAGACCCAGGGTGGATTCCCGGTACCGGGTAGGGATTTTCTTCCGCTGGGAGACCTTGTCCAGGTTGCACTCAGCCTCGTGAGGTCCCTGAGGGGGGACAAATTGAGGAGCTATTTCGGGATGTTCCAGGCGCTGAAGACCACATTAACCGACCGGGAGGCACTCGGGGTATTATCACGTCCTATTTCTCCAGTGCGGAATCCCACTCATTAAAACTTTCGCGAAAATATTGGTAAATGTTCTTTATTTTTTAATGGTTCTAACGATTTTGTGTAAACTATTTGACAAAACGACAAAATCAGTTCGATTACTTTTTTATTACTTTATTGTCTTATAACTTTTTACCACAAATACGGTTTTCTTCTCGTCGTTAACACAGTCGGGCCATCACACCTCATAACTGTTCTCTTCATAACCTTGCTTAGTCCTTTCTGTGTCTTTCTTCACTTCCTCTGCCTCTCATGCACTCAGCGACAAACTGACCGACTCGTGTAACTGTAACTCTAAAACTCACTCCAACTGTTCTTCTTAGGCCTCCTTATATACAGGAGATGACGTCACATGGACCTTTCTCGAGTTACACACGCACCGTAAATGACTCAGAAGTCTCGCGAACGTTCTCGACATACCTTTTATTTCTGCCGCCTTGATTGTTGACAGGCAGCCCGTTCCTAAACGTCTTTGCCCACTCGCCGGCACGGGATGAGATGTGAAGTAGGTTGGCCCCGCCCCGAGCCCGGCGTCACAGTATGCTATATTTAAGAAAGTTACATGATTATTGAAATGTGCAGTTTAATTAATAATGAAAAGTCTGTTATTTCCTGCTCATTTGGAATCACTTCTGTATAATTGTAATATAAGTTGTTTCTTAATACATAGCCCCGGATATGACTAGAAGTTTCAGAGAACTTTACAGACGGAACAAGCTAATGTTTTGCACTCACATGACTTTCTTCACTCATTGTTATACAAACTATTCCTACAGGTGCCTAATATTGCATCTAATTCATATTAATCGAGATAGGCGTTTGTAGAAATTGTTTCATTGGGCATTTTCTTTTAGGCATTGAGAATAGGGAAGTACTGTAAGCTTAAACGACAACCAGATCTTTTAAGAGCTTATCACTATATGATGCCTTTGAACTTCCATTCTATTTGCATGACTAGGAGAAAACAAACGAATAACAGGTTCTCATTTGAGAAAAGTATTAAATATTTGGCAAGTAGACCACCAATAAGGCATATCTCCAAAATGCTTAACTCCACAACAAAAATGTATCTGGTATTCGTTGTATACTTTAACACGATCTATATTTTTGTGTAGTAAGATTTTGTCTATCTCTTACGGTTTTCCAGCTATGCAAATGTATTTCAAAATGAAGAGGACTTTGGAGCCTATTGCCAGAAAATTCACAATATAATTTTTATCTGCTACTAAAATATCTTAAACATGTTGTAATTTAATCGAACTTGTTACAGCAATTTTTGAGAAAATCAGAATTTTCTAAAACTTTTCTGTGTAAAGGGTAGTTTAGGCATTTCTTGAAAATCTTTGTGTGGTATCCTTGGAAGATGGAATTAAATACCAATTGTGGTACTTAACCGAGTTTTCGTGTTTGAGTTATTCTGTTCACAGACAGATACAGTAATGCACATTCGCAACTGTTTCCATAAAAGTGCTACTTGTGAACTCACGAACTCAAAAGGTCTGTTTCCGGTGAAATATCGGTATGAAATATTCGGGTGGAGTACAGTACTTACTCTAGGTAGTCGAGAAGGTAATAATTAAATATAGTTCACATTATAGCATATTTTGCATATTTCATATGTGGGGCTCGGAACTTGATGAAATGTCATATTTTTTCTGAGTCATCACAGACGATGTAGAATGCACTCTTAAAAATGAACCAATATTGACTACTTTTCGTAAAGACTGTTTAAAATTAAGACTATTTCTTTGTGAGTCAGTTTTAGAGGAGAAATAAAGTGACAGAAAAAAATAATTGGACATGCTATTTTTCAGATTGGTGTCAGAAGTGGTACTGAAGACTGTTTAAAAAAGAAAACTGTTTCTTGGTGAGTCAGTTTTAAAGGAGAAATAAAGTGACAGAAAAAAGTAATTGGACATGCTATTTTTCAGATTGGTGTCAGAAGTGGTACGTGTCACATTGCCACAATATGTATGTGTGTTCTGCTGAAGGAAAGTTGTGACATGACTCAATAGATCTATTTATTTGTGATAAAAATAAAACAGGATGACTTGTATTAATGATAACTTGAGTAACTAACTTGTAGCTTCTGCTAAGAATTCCTATGTCTAGTTATTAACTAGTTGAATATTATGGTAAATTTCAATATACTTGAACTGGAAAATAAACATTAACATGCAATCATTAGCAACCGTAATATGAACATATAAATTTACTGCTAGTTTTTTTTTTTTTTTTTTTTTTTTTTTTTTTTTTTTTTTTTTTTTCTGAGCTGTGCTTAGGGACCGTGATAATGACAGAACTTTTTATTGCAGCGCCTCTAGCGGAATGAGACGTGATCGACTGGCAGGAGCTTATGACCGACCTCGTTGCTCCCTGTTGGCCATGCGAGAACATCGTGCTATTGGCATAGGTTTAAATATAATAATTAGGCGATGAGAAGTTTTATTAGATTGTTTGTATTCAATTTAACATTATCGCCATTCTCACCAGATTTTCCCGTAAAGAATTACAAAACACCTAACCACTCTACCTGGTAATATTTTTGCTTCTCCCAGGAAAAGAAATAAAAGATTAATGTAACCAATACTTTTCCTCTTCTTTCTGCGCTAGTTTCCGCCAGTTTACAGTGCTGTCTATTCGTAGAACTATCATATTGAAACATAAGATACATACAGAAACTTGCTGTAAGAAAAATGTTATCTCTTACACACAAAGATGGATAAACTATGGTGACATTAACCATTTCCATTATAATTGCGGAAAATTTAAACGAACAGATCAATTTCATGTATTAAGAATTGAAATTTAGCACTCATGAAAACAAAAACTGGAAAAACGCAGGCCAGGATGAATTGGATGCAGAGTTATTTAAGTATGGAGGGATATTGCAGAACTTCCGACTGCTACATTTCTATAATACGTGCTGGAGGAAGAAATGTATCCCAGAAGATTGGTTTATGGCTCAAACCACCTCTGGCTTCAAGAAAGGAAAATTTTTAAAAAATTTTTACAAGGTTATAACTGTACCTATACTAGCGTACGGAAGTGAGACTTGGGCATCAATTAAAAAGCAACAGAGTAAACAAGCTCTAGAAATGAAGTTCTTAAGAAGTGCGAAGGGATGTACGAAGAGATACCTGATAACAAATGAAAGTATACGAGAAGAATTAGAAACTTCTAATATAAATGAAATATTGAACGATTTCAAAGAAAGATAGAAAGATCCTGTTGACCAGATACTAAATAACAGCTTACTAAAGGATTGGTGCAATATTATACCAAAGGAAGGAGATCGGTGGGTAGACCCAGGAAACGATGGCGGCTGAAGACCTTCAAAGGTGGAATAGGCACTTGATTGCCTATGCAATGAAGCGACGAAGAATAATTGCAATTTTAATTAGTCGTTATTTTGTATTTTTTAATCTAATGCAAGAAGTGTAGTAATATCATGGTTAACATTCCCCTCACATTATTTAGTCACTTCCATCTTTTCTTTTTAACTGTTACACCTGCAGCACTGGTATGACAGCATTTCCAAATTCTCCCGGAACCACTTTTTCGGAGTGCGTTGCACCCACCAGTAAACTGCTTGCAGTTCTTTGAAATGTGATGGTGCCAATGTAAGGAACAGGGAACCAGTAGACATATCAACCAGTCTGCCACGTCTAAGGTTGCAAGGGAACGATTTTCAAAAGAATTTCTCAGACTCAAAATAACCTTTACAATGAAAAAAAAAATCTGATGTGTTGCACTCACATGACTTTCACTACTCTTGTACTAAACATTCTTAAAAACTCTTAATCCTATATCTCCTTCGTGTTAGTTGAGGTAAACGTTTGCACAAATTATCTTATTGCTTAATACTCTTTTAAAGCGTTGAGATCCCGTTCTCGTTGCACGCTTAACATATAAAAAATGAACAGCGATGTTCCATTTCACGAAAGCTTTAAGTTTTCCGAAACTGGCACAAATAATAAGGAATATCTCCGAAATGGTTCACTCTACAAAAAAAACTTATTCGGACATAAATTGTGTGTTTTAGCGAGATTTATATTTTTATACAGTAAGATTTTGTCTATCTCTTCCATTTTACGAGTTATTCAAAAGTCATCCAGAGTAAACAGGTCTACATATAGCCAGAAAATTCAAAATATAGCTACATTTCATTTGTCATACAAATATGTTAAACATAAGGGATTTTAATTAAAATCGTTAGAGCCATTTTCAAGAAAATCAAAATTTTCGAAAAAAATTTCCATGTAAAGGGGGCCATTTTCTTCGAAGTCTTCTTGTCGCATCCTTGAAGGATAATAAGCTTAAATACCAACTTTGGTTTTTAACCGACTTTTCGCTTTTGAGTTATGCTGTCCACAGACTGAGAGACTGACTGACAGACAGACAGACAGACAGACACACACACACACACACACACACACACACACACACACACACACACACACACACACACACACACACACACACACACACACAGACACCTTTTTCTAAAAATGCTTTTTTGGGTGGTTCATGGGTTCTCAAAATATATATTTCTGGTGAAATCTCGACATCGAATTTTTGGGTGGAATACAATACTCCCTCTACTACGTATATAGATATAGTAAGTAGAGTAAGTACTGTATTTCACCCAAAAATTCGATTTCGAGAGTATACAGGAAATATATGTTTTGAGGCTCCTGAATAAAAAAAAAGCATTTTTAGAAAAAGGTCCATGCGCGTGTATGTATGTGTGTGGATATCTGTGGACAGCATAAATTAAAAACGAAAAGTCGTTTACAGACCAAAGTTGGTATTTAAGTTTAATATTGTGACTTTTGGTGTGGGTGTAAAGTAAAGACGACAGATGTAGTCGAGATAAAGAAACACTTTTATTTCCGTAAACAGTAACTTTGTACACTCGTTGCAGCAACAAGAAAGTCTTTTCCGATTCTCCAACAGCACGGCTCCGAACTCGTAACACAAAGACTGTCGCTTCTCCGTCGGCACGACAACTCAACCTTCACATACGTCTGTCCTCTCCGTCGGCACGACTACTCAACCTTCACATACGTCTGACTAACTCTTCTTTCGCACTTTACCGCTATTTATATCTCCCAGGCACTATTCTGGAAGCTTCAGGAACGTTCAGTTATTGCGGCGAGATATACAAAGTAGAAGATTCCAGTAGCCTCTATCCTTTTCTCTCTTTCGGCAAGCGCTCCAACAATGCGGCCATTCTCTGTCTCTTTCCTTCGGCTCCTTTGCGGTAGCGCCGACAATAATGCGATGGGTGACACTGCTGCTGTCGGCAATTAGATGCGGTGGGCGCGGTGACACTGCTCCCTCCTCAGAGTTGGTCGTCCCGACCAGCACTATCACTGCGGCATCTCCCTTGCGCCCCGGTGGACTAACCCATCGAACCTCTTCTCCAGGAGGCACGATCCTAGGTATCGCTGTTGGATAGTGTCCCTTGGTCTGGGTAGGACGACGTATGCCATCCTGCTTCGAAATTCTGCAACAGTACCGCCGGTCTTGACGGTCCCTCGTCCAGTTGCCCTTCTTCCTGGTGTGCTGACGGGCCATCCTGCGCACTTGGAAACGGCTCATTGGGTACCGTGTCCGCCGACCTCTCTGGCGCACCTTCGCAGCCACCTTGCTTCCGATGGGTCCGGCAACAAACCCCACCACATCCGCGCGACTCGCGTCCACCGCTGCACTCGTGTTCACTCGTGCTCGGCACGGCCTCTCCTGTATCCTGCCGTCCACGATGATGTCCACCATTCTTCCGTTCACGGCACTATGCGTCAGGTGATTGGATGGCTCCGACGGTCCCCCCATGTCACACGCCAAGTCGGTTCTCGCGTGATGCTCGTTTGCTTGTGCGCTTCCCTACTGATCGTCCTCCACGTCGTATCCTGGTTGGTTACGTACCCGACACACTCCTCCAGAGGATCCCCGTCGACGTCCCTGAACTGCCCCTTTGTCTTCCCCGAGACGTACACTTTCGTTATCTGAAACGGGCGCAACTGTCGCCTCGGCCACTAGGTGCTTCCTCCCCGGGTCCGCGCTATTCCGTCTGCCCCTGGCATCCAGTACTTTGACACTCTCGTCAACTCTTACTACCAGGGCGCCAAGACGTTCCCCGTCGTCCTCCACGACGTCCACATGCTGGCAGAGGTCTTCCACCTTTTCGCCGAGTTCTTCCACGTCTTCCGTCATGCCAATCAGTTCGCCGAGTTGTTCCACGTCTTCCGTCACGCCAATCAGTTCGCCGAGTTGTTCCACGCCTTCCGTCACGCCAATCAGTTCGCCGAGTTGTTCCACGTCTTCCGTCACGCCAATTAGTTCGCCGAGTTGTTCCACGTCTTCCCTCACGCCAATCAGTTCGCCGAGTTGTTTCACGTCTTCCCTCACATCTGAAACGGGCGCAGCTGTCGCCTCGGCCACTAGGTGCTCCCTCCCCGGCTCCGCGCTATTCCGTCTGCCCCTGGCATCCAGTACTTTGACGCTCTCGTCAACTCTTACTACCAGGGCGCCAAGACGTTCCCCGTCGTCCTCCACGACGTCCACGTGCTGGCAGAGGTCTACCACCTTTTCGCCGAGTTCTTCCACGTCTTCCGTCACGCCAATCAGTTCGCCATCAATTTTCGCCGATAGCTCCGTCTTCATCTCTTTCAACTCGGCAGCGAGGTTGTCGTTTGCCGTCTTCATCTCTTTCAGCTCGGCAACGAGGTTGTCGTTTCTCGTTTCCATTTTGGCAGCGAGGTTGTCGTATGACGTTTCCATTTTGGCAAATAATTCTTTCATCATTGCCATCATCCTGGTTTCCGAATCTCCCTCCATCTTGGTTCCAACGTTGCAACTTCTAACGACGATGTAACGAAACTAGAAGCAATTCGACGAATCCCACTTCTGACACCAGTGTGACTTTTTGGTGGGTTGTCAAGTAAAGACGACAGATGTAGTCGAGATAAAGAAACACTTTTATTTCCGTAAACAGTAACTTTTTACACTCGTTGCAACAACAAGAAAGTCTTTTCCGATTCTCCAACAGCACGGCTCCGAACTCGTAACACAAAGACTGTCGCTTCTCCGTCGGCACGACAACTCAACCTTCACATACGTCTGTCCTCTCCGTCGGCACGACTACTCAACCTTCACATACGTCTGACTAACTCTTCTTTCGCACTTTACCGCTATTTATATCTCCCAGGCACTATTCTGGAAGCTTCAGGAACGTTCAGTTATTGCGGCGAGATATACAAAGTAGAAGATTCCAGTAGCCTCTATCCTTTTCTCTCTTTCGGCAAGCGCTCCAACAATGCGGCCATTCTCTGTCTCTTTCCTTCGGCTCCTTTGCGGTAGCGCCGACAATAATGCGATGGGTGACACTGCTGGTGTCGGCAATTAGATGCGGCGGGCGCGGTGACAATATCTTTCAAGGATGCGACCCGAAGATTTTGAAGAAAATTCCTCTATCTTAAATATGGAAAATGTTTATTTTCTTGAAAATGGCTCTAATGATTTTGATTAAAATGCCATGTGTTAAAGATATTTTTATGACAAATGAAATGTACCTATTTTGCATTAGTTTGCACCATTAAGTTTATATTGATGCAAATCTTTAGTGGGCTATGTAATTGGTCTAGTAGGCTTCCGTGTTTGGCATTCATTATCCCGTCACTACTTTTTCCCGAGAGTGGAAAAAAGCGAGGGGAAAAAAAGGGTCATAGTTTTAGACCCTTTAATTCTGATTGCACTTTTAAACCTATAATTTGATACAATGTAGGTGCTGTTTTTCGTGTGAAGTACAAGATGATGGAGTTTGTGCAAGTGGCATGCCAAGTTGAGAGGGCCAGGAATTTCGCGTGTCTGCAACATTTTGGACAGAATACAATGTTGCTAAATTGACAGACAAGGCCAGTCTGCGGGCTCCTAATTTGCTTGCCCTAGTATATATTTATCTGTCTGTCCCGTCTTTCCTTATATCTTTTATCTCTTTCTTCAGACCTATTTGACCATATTATACACACGCACACAAAATTGTTTGTTAAATTACGTTATCTTTCGTGATTTAGTTGCACTTTTATGCATTTGTGCTTCGGTCGGCCCTCTCGCTGTTCACTTTGATGCAGTCTCTACTTCATCTGTTTTCGCTCACTCTCTCTTCCCTCTCTTTCTTCCCCTTCACCTCTCTCCCCCTTCACCTCTCTCTCTCTCTCTCTCTCTCTCTCTCTCTCTCTCTCTCTCACTCACTCTTCCTAGTCAAGTGGCGCAGCATAACGCTGTTGTCTGGGTGAACTACCCACTCGTTTGAAAATCGAGTTTCATTTGGGTTGGAAGGTTGTCTATCTGAAGCGGTAATAACCTCCTCTAAGAAACAAGCACTTTTGGCCAAAAGTTATGTCTAGAGAGATTTTTAGTATTAACGTTCCAGCAGTCAGCATTCTGCTGGTGCGTGCAAGAAACCTAATAGCAAAGATCGATGATGTCACAGAATTGAAAAACTTTGTATCTCCAGGGAGTTGAGGTCTGCGCGGGCCTAGGCCATAATTTGAAAAATGTTTGTCCGGCCCGGGCTTGAAAATTAAGATGTGCAAAATAATTTATCATATTTCTTTTTGCCACCGATGTCGAAATTCCGAGAGTGTACAATTATCGCAGTATTTCTTTACTAGGAATTCTATATAATTATTCTGCTGACACGTTTCAAATAATAATAATAATAATAATAATAATAATAATAATAATAATAATAATAATAATAATAATAATAATAATAATAATAATAATAATAATAATAATAATAATAATAATAATAATAATAATAATAATAATAATAATAATAATAATAATAATAATAATAATAATAATAATAATAATAATAATAATAATAATAATAATAATAATAATTAATAATTAATAATAAATGCGATATACTATAATGTACTATATTATTATTTCAATGATTGCAAATTAATTTTGTTTAAAACAAAACCCTGGCCACGTGGTACACTACATCTCGGACTCGGGCCGGGTCGGGCCGAACATAAAAATGTCGGCCCCTGCTGACCTCTATCAGGGAGGCACAACGTGCCTACGTATGTGTACATAAAGTCGACGGCCTGAAAATGCTAGTTCATTGGAAATTTAATGTCGAGTCGGTATGTTACCATGGTAGCTGACTTTGTTCGAGCAGTTACGTGTTAAGCTAAATAGTCCTAGCTCATATCCCGCCTATGGCAATGAATTTTTTTTTTTTTTTTTTTTTTTATTCTGATTGTATCATTCCAAATTTAGCCATGCACTGTCTGGTCAAAAGTATAAATAATTGACATTTATCCACCAAATAATGGCATTACATAAAGCCCGGGCCTTAAAATAAGTCGCCTGTGGTGTAACATACCCCAACGTAGCTTGTGAATTACAGGGAAAAAGTTAGTTGGTTGGGGGTTAAAATGTCGTTGCGGCGATTCCGTAGTAGCTGAATTGATTACAGCAGCTGCACGCACAGTCACAGATGCATGGTTCAAATCTCGACTATGGCATTGCTTTTTCAGTTCATTCTACGTTTTCAACTTTAGCCTACACATGGTCTATATCAAAGAAAGCTGAATTAAAATCTAAAGTAACAAACACAAACTTACATTATAAACCGTAATCTTCAGCACATTCGCATAATTCATAGATTTCTTCATATTTTTCTATTAAATATTTATAATTCTAGCCTAGATTTGAACTGTGGGATCCTGCCCTCAGTTATTATGACTCCTAGTTTCAGCTGCCGACTCTCTCCTCTCAACTCACCCTTGTTTTCCAGAGGGCACCCCTTCGGGGACATAGGTAAACTCTGCAACTTACTCGAACATTAACTGTTAACCCGGCAAAATAAACTAGAAGAACATGAACCATGTAATACAAAGGTTACCTATACAAAACAGTTTTTGTACTTTAAATATAATTTTATTTTATTTATTCATACATATTCCGAAGGCATTTTAATTCCAACCTTATTTTAGGAGATCTCAAATTCATACGAGATAACACACCATAATGGCGACTTACAACGTGTAAGTTCAGTAAGTCCAGGATTGAATTTTACAATCTGATTCTACCTTTCAATCTTGGTCCTACACATGGCTAATGTGAAGAATTAATTAATTGCCATTACTTCATATGCACCATTTTTAGGTATTATTTCCCAAAATACCTAATTAACAGAATCCAATATACAACATTTTGCGAACGCGTCTATGAGTAAGTCTGTGTGTAGAGTTTGATTTAGCTGTAGATAAACGTGGTGATTATTTATCTTTCCCCTACCCAGATCTTCCAAAATGTCCAGAAGGAAATAATCAACAAACGTTGCGCAAGAGGCTTGTAGATCGTCTGGAGGGGAAGGGGGAGTGGGAAGAGACCTTGAGAGTACTTGCTGCATTTGAAAAATTGTTCGGCGTCTGCATCAGGTCCCAAGATGAACAGTAATTACACCTCCAAAACTTTCCGTCGTGTTAGCCATGTCCACCAGTTCTTCCTTGTTTTCTAAAGGAATTGGCATTGCTCCTATTATGATAACGCGCATATTGCAGGAGTAAATTCTATAACCGTTGCTGTAACAGATTCATAAGCATGGATACCTACCAAAATTCGATGATATAGCTCTCTTCCGTAGCTGATTTGTCATGTCACCACCATTTATGTAACTCAATACTAGATGTGTCCTCTAATTCTACCTAGATCTAATTTGGAGACGCTTTTCATCTTAGTTTTTATTTCTATCTTATCGTATGCATGTGTGTTTTCACTTTGGGCTTTTTAATTTAATCTAAAATGTTTAATATTTCCAAATAGAATTTGTCTCCACTTCACAACATTCCTGTAACCAAATTAGGTTAAAGAAAATTCCAAATTAAATATGCAGCAGGAACAAGCATGTTTCGCCGTTTGTTTTTCTACTTTTAAGATTTTCATTAACTTTTTTTTAAGTCTACCTATTTCCTAACTTCTTCGCCTGTAGTGTTTCCAATGTGATTTTTCATAACAGCTGAAATGTCGGTGAAAATTAATTTTGATATCCCAAAGCAAAATATTTCAAGATCAGAAATTGTCAACGGTTTTAGTCAGCTTTTTATTATAGCAGGCACAAAATTTAATGGCGGGTGGCAGGAGGAGCTGGTCAACACAACTTTCAATTAGAAGCTTGCCACACCTTGCGGTGTTGTACGGTTAAACACATTATGAAATCACGCTGTAAAGCCGGTGATATAAATATCATGTGTTTGTGCAAAAGAAAAGAGAATCTGATCATGATGTTAGCTATCCGCCGCCATTAAATTTTGTGTCTGCCATAACTTCATTTTCCCCATTACAACAATTTTATTCTTCCGTTAGCTTAAATCATTTTCGGAGAATTAGAATGGGTTGGAGAATCCAAATTGATGGGAAGAAACCCCGACACTTATCAAGATCGTCCTGTTTGGGATTGGGACGAGGCATACAGCAAATATCCCAGCGGGGCTAGCGAAGAACTGGAATTATGTCCCTATAAAACAAAACTAATAATAAATAGCACTGCAAAATTATCTAACTGAGAAACGAAGAACTATGGCATAACAACGATTATACCTATCTTGTCCAAATAATGTAATTTGGCAATGCTATCAACAAAGAATCCCAAAGAGACATTTCAGCAGCATGCTCCAAATTCTGAGCTTTGAAATTTATTCTCACAAACAAGACATAATTATAACATTAAGCTAAACAAAGACGTGGTCCTTGACAGCCAGAAAAATAAAAGTGCTCGAAACATGTTAAAGGAAAATGGAAAGATTCTTGGCGTCTTCAGAATAGAGTCCTCAGTGAAGATCTGAGAAAATGACAGGCACTAAATGCACAGCATCAGCCATTGGCACCAAATGGAAGTGGACAGTCCACAGCATGAGGATAGGCCATACCGAATGGGCACATAAGAACAGCTTGGCATCCAAGAATTAACAAGGGAAAAGTAGGAAGATAGAAGAGAAGATGGGCAGATAACCTAAAGCTCCGTTTTGGGGACCAACTGGACTACAAAAAGCTAAAGACGGACGTGAGTAGAGACTTGTTAGAGGCGCTAGTAAAGGAATGGGTGTCTTTCCCGGATTGGCTAAGCAGGATCACTTAAACGGCCACCTTGCCAGTCAACGATTTCTAGTCCTTCAGAGATTATATGAGCTATTTCTTAATTTTTAATTCTTAAATCATATGTTGGTGATTAACGTGGGCATTGTCAGACATTATATAAAACGCTCTACTAAAAAGCACATAAACTACATTTATAAACCACATATGAAAATTTGGAAATACCAAATGAGATAGAGAGAGAGAGACAGACAGATAGACAGAGAGAGACAGAGATTACGTCAATCCCTTAGTTTGACTCCTAGACTATTTTAGATTAGAGAGGAATACTTTCTCCAATTGCTGTGTAAACTAGTTAGCCCAAGTCTCCAGATTTGTTTGCTTGTGTGTGCGCGCCTGTGTTTGTACTGTAATCAAATACATACTGTTGAACCGTTCCGACCAAACAGCTGATTGTACAGCTTATTTTGGGCGTCGAAAAGAACCGTCTAAATAGGAGTTTGGCAAATAACCTGGCCGCATGCTTCTTCTCTAATTGAGAATGAAAGCAAAGCCATCTACATTCTCCTCAATGAGGTAACTGCTAAAAAAAAAACAGACAGCTCAAAAATGATATTCAAGTTTCTATGGTGCTAAGCATTGCTTACATAGAATAACAAACAAGTCGAAGTAAAGTCAGTATGTCAGTAGTAATATTCCGATGTTTGAACATCACAATTTCTCCATAAAAGTATAATTTTGTATCGAATAATATGTTATTTTATTTGAGTGAACAACATACTTATATTTCTAATTATCTTTCTTCTTACTCTCCTTCTTTCTGTCTTTGTTTTTCATATAAAATAAGTAAAAGCAATGCCATTTTTATATGACTAAACGAGGTAGTAGTTAAATATAGCAGATAGCTGACAAACGGAACACCATTTCTCCTCTTCCTTCTCTCTCTCTCTCTCTCTCTCTCTCTCTCTCTCTTTTTTTTTTTTTTTGTCATATTACAATTATTATTAACATTCCAAAATAATGTTTTAATACAGAGTATACAAGTATTACAATATGTAAGGTACTTACAGACAGAAATATATTAAAGGTACAAGAGTGAATAGGTGACAAAAGATAGGGGAATGAGATAGAGAGAGGGGGAGGGTAAATGAGAGAGGTATGGAGAGTGGAGAGCGAGAGTAAGACGATATGTCAATGCTTAATGCAATAATGTAAACAGAGGCGCGGATTAATCTGATACGGTATACGCTTATTAATTCATTCATCCATGCGTATATCTATCCTTGAAACTTATCTTTTAATAATTTTGATTAAAACATTTGATTTCATACTTGTAATATAATATTACTGTAATCTTTTTATTGTAGTAAACATATTCTGATGCCATATTTACATGAATGTTTCTATCCACTTTAATTTTTATATACCTATCCTTACGCGTGGAGTTCGTTTTAGGAAGTGTCTGCCCTGGCATCCGTTAAGCCTTCAGAGGAAGGTAGCTTGTGGTCTCGCTGGTATCCGAACGCAATATCTGGAATCGTTAGGGAATCCGCCTGCGTCGATCCTGTCGCTCTGGCCCTCTGTGTCTTTACCCTTTCTTTTTGGAGATTTCCAGAAGCAAAAGGCCTTCATGTTCGTTTAAATACGTAATCTTCCTGGTAACCATAACCATCGCCTCCGTCTCATGCGTCTCCTTTGTATCTCCAGCTAAAAGCATAAAGAACTTGTTTTCTCTGAACACTTCTATTGATTGATACGAAATAGATAGAGAAATGTGTTCGTAAGAATAGTTCAGGGAAGGGATATAAAAACCAATAGTGGCTAAAGAACGTCATGTGAGGCGGAATGGTTTCGTAGAAGTATTGCTTCCCAGGTTTTCTCATAAATCAGTTCCTCATGAAGTTTCACATTATTATATTTCCTATGTTCCTGAGTAATGCAGAACTACTACACTCCACTGCGAAATTGCAGAATTACATAATGGTGTATTATGCAACTGATTACGAAATTGATGCTTCATAGATGAGTGGATTTGAACAGATTATAACTGCAGTTAGTGTTGTGATACTATAGAATACGGTTTGTAATTCGTATATGGTATTAACAATTTTTTTCTATGTAAACCAAAGTTCCGGGTAAACGTATGCATTCTAGAGTACCTGGGTTTGAACCCCCGAGGATCGGTCACCCTGACCGAAGGTTTTTTTCACGGTGTTCATCGGTCGCTAAGTGACTGCTAGATTTGTTGATCCACGAATTCCTATCATCCCGCTTATCACTATATTTCATTTCCTTTTTTATCGCTATACCAGACAATGGGCTAATTATCCATCCTGGCTATGTTATATTCAAAGTTTTCTTGCTCTTCGAGAGGCTACTAACCTAAACTAAGCTTGTAGCTCCTAGGGAGTGTAAATCCTGCAAACAGTGAGTTATTGCATCGAAGAAGTGAACCAAATTAATTGCATCCCATATTTTGATTATGTAGCTTGTATGAGAAGCAAATTGACCTTATCAGAGATGAGGCTAATGTTTCTAAATCTACTGGAATATGCGCATATTGTCACATGCTAATAATAGTAGCAAAGTCTACCGATGACATAAATCGTAATAAAGCTATATTACTGGTCTTATAAAATATTTGCTTTCATAGTGTATAGTGTGTTTAATTTACATTAATTTTCAGTCACATGCTGAGAAATTTGAGTTGATATTGTTTATGCAAACAGTCATACAATGGCAGTGAAAATATTGCCACGTTGCATAGAAGAGCTATCAAACGCTCAACGCCATGCGATGGGAAGGTTCGGAACTACATGCTAACAGTCAGCTTAGTGTCAGCAAACCGGGTAGGCAGGCGGGTAGCAAGCAGATCAAGATCCTTAAAATCTTAAAATGAAAATCCACGCATACCGTGAGATAAAAATGTCATTGCTTGAGCTAATAGGCAGGCAAAGTAACCAGCTGAGAACTATCAGACTTCGTGAAGGTGCAATCTTCACTAGCGTCTTCTCTCTCTTTCTCTCTTTCTCTCTCTCTCTCTCTCTCTCTCTCTCTCTCTCTCTCTCTCTCACACACACACACACACACACACACACACACACACACACACACACACATAGACACATACCTTTTTCTAAAAATGTTCCTTTACTACGTTTACTGAATCAGGGAATATCAGAGCCTATATTTCTGGTGAATTCTCAATATCGAATTTTTGGATGGAATGCAATTTCTTCCCTACATACCATGTACACCCGAGACACCGATGGACCAAAAAGAAATTTAAAAAGTCGTGTCTAGAACGCCAAGCTTCAAAGTTCCCCGAATCAAATAAAACATTTTTAGAAACAGGGCAATGTGTATGTGTGTATGGGGTGTGTGTGCGTGCGTGCAGGTCTCTATGAACGATAGTTACCAACTTTAGTTCAGTATGGCCCAAGAAAGCTACACTTAGATTTTTTAGAGCGTTTCCTCACCTCAAACTACTCTTTATATGGATATTTTAAAATTTTTTACTCTTTAAAAACTGGATTTAACGATTTTGATTAAAATACATATATTTAGGATATTTACATGACACATCTTAAGTCTAATTAAGGTTTCTTGAAGTTCTCTTAATTCGGAAGGAATTTAAATAACTGTTAAGTGATAGAGGATAGATAAAATGTACTGTATCACAAGGCGGATCTCTTTAAAATACACAATTTGTTTCCTTGTGGTATAAATCTATTTAAGCATGTCCGTTATTATTCGTTTCCTCATGGAAAGAGTGTGCAAATTTAAGACCAGATATGGCGTCCCGTTTCTAAATACCTATCTGAATATCGCTTCGGCTTGCGCTATCCTTGCAGCTACAACATCTATAATGAAAATATTTCTGCAAAGGCTTATCTGATTAACATGAAGTAAATAGAAAACTAAGCTTGTGCAAGAACGTTTTATAGAAACTATACAAAAATAGACCAGTGAGTGAGAGTGAGTAATGAGTGAGTGGAGTTTAAAGACTAGGTCATTTAGGCCCGAAAAAGCAAACGATAATAATGGACAGAAAAAGCTGCATGGATCAGATGTTTAAGCTGTTTAGCATAATTGAACTAAATCCCAATTGAAAAGTAAGCTCCTAAAGATTTCTCGATATGACCTTAAAAGTTACTGTAATAAGAAACGATCAAAATAATCAATGAGTATGCTTTGGTAAACAATCATTTGCTGATGTCATGGAATAATCTACCATCGGGAGGGAATTTAAGACAGATCAATGTGATTTACCTTGCTCCATATGCAATCAGCGACGCATGAGAGTGAAGCGTGTAATCTAAAATCAGAAGTTTGCTGATCCTTCGACATAAGTCATACAATTTTCAATATTTTTGAAATAGAAATGCTACATATTACATTCACACTGTTTTCTCTAGTCACTTTTAGGTAACACATTCAGATCTTTCTCTACTTACTCATCTACAAATAATTTTCCTTAAAATACACAATTTTACGCCAAAAAATTTATTTCTTCTTCTACAGATAAGTCATTTTATTTTGTGTGTTTGCTACGTATCACATTCACACTACTATGCTATCAATTTTACTATATAATATATTACTTTCAGGTGGTTTCCTGTACTCGCTTTTCTTTTCCTTTTCATTCATATATCCTCTAATCTCCCAACATACAATTCATACAATTTTCTATGATTGAAATATAAATGCAAGTATTACATTCACACTATCTTCTCTAATCAAAATTCACATGTTCTTCTCTACTCAATCTTCAACATACATACATTATTTTATTTCTTTATTTATTTTGTTTATTTTTATTTATTTTTTACTTTTTTATTTATTTTATTTATTTATTTTTGTTTTTGTTTTTTTCAGAGAGACACCTATAGGTGTAGATATACTTAAAAGTCAAAACCTTATCTAAATACAAAGTTTGACCCAAATCGTTAGAGCTGTTTCCAAGATACGCGAAACCCAGCTTCAGGGAGGTCAGTTACACAAATAGTAAAATGAGTGAACATCATTGGCGATGAGCAATTGTTTCCAAGGAAAGGGTGCTGATATGGCCACAGACGTTAACTGTGAGACATAAACGGAGCAAAGAAAATTAATTTTTAAGACCAATTAATTTAAAACTGTATTTCTTAGCAAACTTATTTTCTAGCTTAATACGGAACATGGAGGACGATCCAGTGTCTGTAGCAAAGGCCCAAATTGGGTTTGAGAAGCAAGTCTAACTTGTTTTTTAATTTTCAGAGCGTTTCAAATTTTTAAGATTCCATTTCTAGTATTTTAACCCTCTTATGTTTTACCTTTTGATGTTTTAACTGTTTAATATTTTACCGTTATGTTTTAGCTTTTACTTTTTAACCTTATTAGCCTGTGAGTGTTTTAGATTTTACAGTTTGACTTCTGGCCCAATTGGGCTGTCGATGGGGCCTTAAAATCCACTCACTCACTCCATCACTCACTGGCTTGCTCACTCATTTACTCACTCAATAAGGAACCTAAATGTGAAACGTTAAAACATGAACATTGCAAAGTAAAGAGAATTTTTTGAAAAATACCTTAAATTTGTGTTTTAAAGTGCATAAGCCAGAAACGACTTAACATATACAGGATGAAAGGGAAGACATTACATTCCTTCTAACATGTGCTTCACAGAAGCATTACAAACAAAAATGTCTAATGGCGTTTTGTTCTTTGATCAGCCAATTTCGAAAAAACCAAATAGTTTTTTATCCCAATATCATACCGGGTTATGAAATAATTAATCACTTAAAAGACGTGAAGGAATACTCCAAGCTGCTCTCTCACGCGTTAGGTAAGTCGACAACGTTGCATTGAGGTTGGTTAGGAAATTGACCCAGTTTGTGAATGTAAACATGTCGGGCACTTTCGCTTTCGTTGGGAGCTAACGCTTGTGATTGGCCCCTACACTCCACAGTAAACACAGAAGGACAAGGCAGGGTATGAGTTTGTTTTTAAGACGCACCGTTACGCTATTTGTTTATGTACTGAGCTAGGGAAAGTGACACCCACACAATCTGCAGTGTTGCCAGGTTGTTTTCGATAAAACTAAAATATCTCCGTAGGAAATGGTCAGAGACAAAAACGTAAGATACAAAATGTGTTCCAAATACCGAGATCTATCACTGGTTTAAATTAATGTAATGACTTCCCTTCCACCCGGTATATCAAACTTTGCAACCATACTACAAAATGTAAAGTAAATAAATAAAATAAAAAAGAATAAAAAACACTCATTAAAACACTTTGGGTTTTGAAAACTTCACCATCAGTCCCCTTAAGGAAAACGAAAAGGTCTATGAAGCCGCAAAGGAAGCTACTCGACATCTTCTCAGTAACAGAGAACACTTACACCACATCAAGATATCATTAGCTACGCAAAACGGCAGTTGACAGAAAAATGGAAGACTTGCAATTTAAAAAGCAAATTACATGATACTCACGAAGACTGAGCTAAGAGTTCCGGAGCTTTCCGTCGTGAGCAAGTGGTAATAACTCCCCTCAGAATTGGACACTGTAAATTCACCCACTGTTTCATTTGAAATAAGGAGCCTCCAGCAACATCTGACAGCTGCAACGTACGCCTCAGTGTAGATCACATTCTACGAGTAGTGCATTGCCCCATGTAGACTGCGGTCTACATCTGCGACCTACGAAATGCTCTTAACAATAGTCATTGAAAAAGATACTAATGTAACTAATGTATTTAAGTAGAAGTCTCCATCCTGGATGTAAGCGGGATTAACCACTGGAGTAATCGCTTCCCCATCGCCTGTTTATACAACCTCTGAATTAAAGTAATCTTCAGAAAAATTATTTGACATAATATGCAGTTTTCTATTAATCAGAGAAAACAGTTACGGTTGAAATTTCATATTTTTGTTATTACCAGCTATATTAATAACTTGATATAGTTATACATATTTGTGATTTAAATTACGTTTTTCACTTAATGATAATTTCATACTTGTCAAACCTATTTAAAATACCTACTCTGAAAATTAATATGAACCACCAATTTCTTTTATGGTGGTTGTCGTTAGGGTTTCGGGTGATACGTATTTTGCGACATAATCAAATGCATACTTTTGAACTCAAGAGTTGGCTATGAAGACACAAAGAGGGTTAATGACTCCATAGAATATGAGTGACGGACGTGTATCTTGATCGCTGATCAAGATACACTAGGAACAAATGTCATGTTTTTGTAATTTTTTTTAAATGAAGTGTTTTATGTGAAAAAAGACTAACAGTCGAGAAAACAGGCATTAAAATATGCGTGCCTACCACGCTTATTAAAGCATTATGCTTGAAATATTTATCATTTCTGGGAATTATCGCAATATGAAGAAAAACAAACTTCTTCATAAGTATTGAAATATTCCCAATTTAATTCAGTGTGACAAAATGATTTTTTTCCCCACCGTATACCCCAGACTGTAAACTTGTTTGTGGTCGCTGTTAAAGCGACTCTATTACAAACAAAGGATCTTGCGATGAATAAATAGATTAGCCTTCTCTGTTGAATAAGATATTTATAATGTATTTTTGTCAGGCTTATTTGAACTAAATTTATCGTATATAGCTAGTTTAAGATTAATTATTCTGTTAAAAGATTATGGTAATGTAATAAAGCTAGCACATATTTGGCCATGTATTCATTGCAGCAGCCCCAGATGGTGAGATAATAATTTGTTTAGTTACAAGAGCCCTGAAGGATACGCTGGAGCGCTGCAGATTATTCCACTCACGTCGGATGCTAATGATAGTTAACTGAAGGAGCCGATACACCTGGAAATCATAGTGTTATTATTAATTTGTTCCATTCACCGGCAGACAGAGGTTTGTTAGTCGCAGCATAGCGTGAAATGCCTGCCAGATGATGCACCTGACTTGGATCAGATTCATAATGCTGAAATTTGGTACTTTTTATTTTCATTGCAACATAACTATGGTAGTTAGAGAAAGTGTACCTAGAATTTCTAAATCGGGATTTGGCCGGAAATACATATTTTAGCCCTGAAGAGGCTAAGAGGTAGTCTTAGAAAACATCCGCATTCGCTTCTGTGTCTAAAGAACTTACATAACTTACTGTGACAAATGACAAATGTCCGTTATTTTTCTCCGTCACTACATTTTTCTTCTAAATTGAATTACAATAACACAGTCCTTTATTTTATGGTTAAAAATTCGTCGTGACCTTGTAACTCATTGCTGTTCTATCCTCTCGTAAGATTTCGAAGGCAAATTCCTTGTCCTGCACGCCGAAACCCTACTTACACTCAGAACTCTGAAATAGCCAATCAGGATGAAAGGTGAAGTGAAATGAGAAGTGAAGTGAAACTTGAGAGAAAGGAATTTTTGTTCTTTACCTGATTATCCTCCCTTTATGTAGGACTTAAAAGTCAGTGCCTAGGTTCAGACGACTGGTGGGGAGCAGAGGAACCTATGGACTGGACAGAATGAAGAGGATGATATAAAATGCAGGCGAAATCGTTGGATGGAAAGGTGATAATGGAGCAATTGGTAGAAGGCTGGAGACCCCGGGAAAAAAAACAAAAAAAAAAAAAAACCGACGTCGCTTCGTCACCACGAATACCAAATGTGACTCCCTGGGACCGAACCCGGGCCACCTAGGTGGTAGGTGAACGTTTTAATCGCTTGGCCACGGCGCCGCCGAGGGACGGGAAATTCTGAGGACGTAATTATCCTTCTAACACTTAGCGATCCGGGGACACCCCGCAAAAAAGACCATGGTTCAGGAAGATCGGCCACCGAAATTGAACGAGAATTAAATAATCATCATCACCATCATCATCACTTCACGGATTTCTACAGTTGACACCGATTCCACTTTTGCCTATCTTCTAGACACATATCTTCCATATTTCTCACTCTCATTGCTTCATTCACTTCACCCTTCCAGCATCCTTTTGGCCACTCTCATCCTTTTCTTTCTTGTGGTATTTATTCTAATATTTTCCTAGGCCATTTTTCTTCGCCCATCCTTTTGATGTGTCCAACACATTTAAATATCTTACACTCCCTTTTGCCTATAATAGTACTATCTAATTTTCTGGACTTCCTGATGTCTTCATTTCTAATATTTTCTACAACTTCTTATATAGTCCATTTCCGTGGCTAATGAACTATTTCTTGGACGGCAATTTGTATCCCATACCTCACCTCCATAAAGCAAAATACTTTGAATAATACTAACATATAATCTATATTTTTATGTGTTTGTGATATTTTTGTTCCACCGTATGCCATTTAATTCTCTAATAGCTGTACTTCCTTTCCTGATTCTCTGATCAATTTTGTCTTTACTATTTCCCTCTTTATTAAAAAGCACCCCTAAGTATTTATTTTTATCTACACCTTTAATGTTTTCCTAATTCTAAATCCTTTTTTCTGACCACCAAGTACACTGATTTTTTAAAAAAAATATGAAGTTCCCAAGAGTTTAAAAATTCAAGATTAAATAATTGCTACGCAGGCTCTGTAGCATTTATGTAATAGTTAATAAAGGTAATAAAATAATATCATTGTTCTTCCAGCATGATAACAGGCGCGGATAACAGGCACTACCGCCTGGGCTCGGTAAAGTAGTCATTTAAGAAGTATTATAACAAGGCACATAAAAGTTATGTACTTCCAGTAGCAGATTTTTCTGCAAACATGAAGAGCCAGTAAACTGTTGACCTAGTTAACTCTAACCACAATTTACTTTGAGTGTGTCCCGTTCTCACTCATGCATCACATTTGGTTGTTCCTCTGCCCATATCCTTCAACTGTGTCTATTCACATGTCCACAGGTGTGGAATGTTGCTCCATCACTAAATATCATTCTGAATCGGCTTCTAGTAGATCATGACAAGCAGCTTCTTTGGCTGCATAGTTTTCAACTCCAAGCTCATATACGACTTGGATATGATATGAAAGTTTCTTCAGTGTGTAGCTGGGAGTCCTCCACACGTGCTTTGAGAAGTACCCAGTTTCCTACGTAGTCTACCGATAGATGTAGAGGGGCTACGAGTGATCGGATCGGCTAGTTTGCACAGTTGTTGGTGATACGGGCCCCTCTGCACGCTCTTTCTGCAACTCTACCAATACGCCGGAATTTAATGACCAGGTTCTTTATAACCAGCCTGGTAGGCATTGTTTTCCTAAATCCACGGGCGAAATCTGCCTGCCTCTGTTCATACGTCATATCACGAAGACGAATAACACAACAGATATTCTTTCTTATTTGGTGAACACACTATCAGATTACCTGCAAGAACAAAAAATACTTCAACTGTATCACTAAAATGTATTGAATCACCATGTATTATTGTGTCAAAACATCGGTAAGACATTGCTTCAAGCAACTAAATTGCCTGACATTTGTAGTAATTAATAATTTCATCATCAAGTACCTTAATCTGATATATTCCCATCAGAAACAAACTCAATCATGCCTAGGCATTATTCATGAAATTATGTCCCATAATAAAACGCTAATCATCTCATGAAACAGACCGCATTATTTTCTTATGTAAATGTACTCTGCGATCATAGACCTTATTTGATCGTTCCATTTTGCGTAGTGCATCTCTAGCCCCACTTAACCATCTCCGAACATTTCAGAGCAAGTTATTGCTTCTCAGAGCACGCCCTGATGAGTCAAGAACAACCAGTTCTACAATAGATTGGACATTGCTCATGCATACACATATACTATACCTGATTTAGCGATATATTATTTATAAGTTATTAAAGTTACAAGGAATTTTTTGGTGCTACTCATTTTGGACACAGAAGACAAGCTGTTTGCTACCGCATCAAACAGTCATTTATTAATTAGTAAAAGTAAATTTATTGTATCAGTGCATACGATTTTATTGTGGAGAATCAAATGTGACTTTCTATATCATTTTCTCAGCTTGAAGATATCTTTGGGTGACGTCACCCTCGTACAGTCTGTGAAACTCAGGAATGGAGCAACCTAATACTTGAAGCTTGCATGTCAAGTAACTAGAAGGGCACTTTTCATCCAGCCTTGAGCAAAATGAATCTCAGACACTTTCCTTGTGGTTTTTAACGCTTTAACGGCAGTTCTAACAACATCTAGACAAAATAGGAAATTAGGACAAATGAACTCAGAATCTTTCCATTCAAAACACACCATCGTGAGCTCCTTAAGTTTAGAATAGATGTGGGAATCAAAAACATGCAAGAAATATGTGATACTCGAAATGTTAGGCTGCCCCAACCATAAATTCACACAGCTCACCAGGCTAACAACCTCCAATACTCTTAATGTACTGGGAACTGACATTACTGCCAATTAATATGAAGATGCCTATTAGTTATTTTAGTATAGAACATTATGTGTAACAGTAGTGCATATGAAACCAGCTTTTTAGCTGAAATCTCAATATTGAAGTTTCGGGTAGAATTCTCAGAGAAACTCAACTAGGACTAGAAAACTATGCATGTAATCTTAAGTAAAGCAAATACGATACTAACTTTTGTAATGTAGCATGCAAGAAAATACATATGTTCAAACCCAAAAAACACACACATACACACACACAACTTTTTCCAAAAATAACTCTTAAATCGTAAAAGAGACAGTCTCGACAGACAGGACAGCCTCGCCAGAGAAGACAGTCTGGTCAGACGAGGGCAGTCTCATCATACATGACAGTCTCGCCAGACAAGACAGTCTCGACAGACAGGTCAGCCTCGCCGGAGAAGACAGTCTCGTCAGACGAGGGCAGTTTCGTCATACATGACAGTCTCGCCAGACAAGACAGTCTCGTCAGACAGCACAGACTCGTCAGACCGGACGGTCTCAACAAAGTTGGACATTCTCGTCAGACAGGTGAGTCTCGCCAGATAAGACAGTCTCGCCAGATAAGACAGTCTCGCCAGAAAGACAGTCTCGCCAGACAAGACCATCACGTCAGACAGGACAGTTTCAATAGACGGGAACGTCTCGTCAGACAAGACAGTCTCGCCAGACCGGACAGTCTCACCAGGCAGGACAGTCTCGTCAGACAGGACCGTCTCTCACAGTCTCTCAAAAGAGATCAGTCTGGTCAGACAACAGTCTCGTCAAGCAAGACACTCGCCGAACAAGACCATCTCGTCAGACAAGAGTCTCACGGGACTGTCTGGCAAGGCTGCCTCGTAAAACTGTCTCGTAAGATAGTCTCGTAAGACGTCCTAGTAAGACGGTCTCGTAAGGCTGTCCCGTAAGACCATTTTGCAAGAGTCTGGTAAGACAGTTTCGTAAGACTATCCCTAAGATTGTCTCGTAAGACTGCCTCTTAAGACTGTCTCGTAAGACTGTAATGTAGGACTAATGTAGGACTGTATCGTAGGACTGTCTCCTAAGACTCTCTAAAACTGTCTCGTAAGAATGTCTCGCAAGGCAGTCTCGTAATACTGCCTCGGAAGGCTGTAACGTATGTCGGTCACGTAAGACTGCCTCGACAGGACAGTCTTGTCAGGCAGGACAGTCTCGAGAGATAGGACAGTGAGGACAGTCTCGTCAGACAGGACAGTCTCGAGAGATAGGGCAGACAGAACAGTCTCGCCAGAGAGGACAGTCTCGCCAGAGAGGATAGTCTCGCCAGACAGGACAGACAGTCTCGCCAGGCGGGACAGTCTCGTCCGACAGGACCGTCTCTCAAGACAGGACCGTCTCTCCAAACAGGACAGTCTCTCAAGACACACCAGTCTCGCTAGACAAGACAGTCTCGCTAGACAAGACAGTCTCGCCAGACAAGACAGTCTGGTCAGACATGACACTCTCGTCATACAAGAGTCTCTCCGTACTGTCTCGTAATACCGTCTCGTAAGACGGCCCCGCAAGACTATCATAAGACTGTCTCGTAAGACTATCTCATAAGACTGTCTCATAGGACTGTCCCGTAAGACTCTCTCGCTAGGTAGTCTCGTAAGCCGGACTCGTAAGACGGTCTCGTAAGATGGTTTGGTAAGACGGTCTCGTAAGACTGTATCTTAAACTGTCTCGTAAGACTGTCTCGTAAGGCAGTCTCGTAATACTGCCTCGTACGTCTGTAACGTATGACGGTCGCGTAAGACTGCCTTGACAGGACAGTCTCGTCATACAGGACAGTCTCGAGAGATAGGACAGACAGGCCAGTCTCGTCAAACAGGACAGTCTAGTAGTACAGGACAGTCTCGTCGGACAGGACAGTCTCGTCGGACAGGACAGTCTCGTCGGACAGGACAGTCTCGTCAGACAGGTCCGTCTCGCCAGACAAGAGCGTCTCTCCAGGCAGGACAGACTCGCCAGACAAAATCGTCTCGTGAGACAACACAGTCTACCCAGACAGGACAGTCTCGCCAGACAGGACAGTCTCGCCAGACAGGACAGTTTCGCCAGACAGGACAGTTTCACCAGACAGGACAGTTTCGCCATACAGGATAGTCTCGCCAGACAGGACAGACTCGCCAGAGAGAACAGTCTTATCAGACAAGACAGTCTCGTCAGAAAAGACAGTCTCGCCAGACAGGACAGCCTCACCAGAGAAGACAGTATCGTCACACGAGGGCAATCTCGTCATACAGGACAGCCTCACCAGAGAAGATAGTATCGTCAGACGAGGGCAATCTCGTCATACATAACCGTCTCACCAGATAAGACAGTCTCTTCAGACAGGACAGTCTCGTCAGACCGGACAGTCTCAACAGACTGGACATTCTCGTCAGTCAGGTGAGTCTCGTCAGACAAGACGGTCTCGCCAGACAAGACAGTCTCGCCAGACAGGACTGTCTCTCCAGACCAGACAGTGTCGTCAGACAAGACGGTCTCGTCAGACAAGACAGTCTCCTCAGAGAAGACAGTCTCATCAGACAGCACAGTCTCGTCATACAAGACAGTCTCGCCGGACAAGACTGTCTCGCCAGACAGCAAAGTCTCGCCAGGCAGGACATTCTCGACAGACGGGGCAATCTCGCCAGGCAGGAGAGTCTCGTCAGACAGGACCGTCTCTCAAGATAGGACCGTCTCTCAAGACAAGACCGTCGCTCCAGACAGGACAGTCTGTCAAGACACACCAGTCTCGTCAGACAAGACAGTTTCGCTAGACAATACAGTCTCGTCAGACGGGACAGTCTCGTCATACACTGCAGTCTGGCCAGACAAGACAGTGTCGTCAGACAAGACAGTCTGTTCAGACAGGACAGTCTGTTCAGACAGGACAGTCTCACCAGACAGGACAGTCTCACCAGACAACACAATCTCGTCAGACAAGACAGTCTCGTCAGACAGGGAAGTCTAGCCACAAGACAGTCTCGCCATACAGGACAGTCTCGTTACAAAAGACCGTCTTACAAAAGACCGGGCTCTCCAGACAGGACAATCTCGTCAGACAAGCCAGTCTCGCCAGACAGGAAAGTCTCGTCATACAAGATGGTCACGCCAGACAAGACAGTCTCGCCATACAGGACAGTCTCGCCACAAAAGACAGTCTTACCAGACAGGACAGTCTCTCTAGAGATGACAATCTCATCAGGCGGTCTCTCCAGACCATACAGTCTTGCCAGACAAGACTGTCTTTCCAGACAGGACCGTCTCGTCAGACAGGACAGTCTCGAAGACAGGACAGTCTAATCAGACAAGACTGTCTCGCCAGACTAAACCGTCTCGTCAGACAAGACAGTCTCGCCAGGCAGGACAGTCTCGCCAGACGGGACAGTCTCGTCAGGCAGGACCGTATCTCAAGACAGGACCGTCTCTCCAGACAGGACAGTCTCGTCAGACAGGACAAAAATATAGATATTGTTAAAATACACAATTTATAAGAGGTTGAATCAGGACTGGAAAATTCAATGCCGTACCCGGGATTTGAATCACGGGTCTTCTGATTATCGAGCGCCTGCTTTAACCACTAAGCACTAATTCCCCAGGAGAATTTAATGTTGTGCCGGCAAGTTGGCCATGGTAGCTTAGTGGATAAAGCAGCCGCTCGATAAGCGGAAGATCCGTGGTTCAAATCCCGGCTATGGCGTTGAAGTTTTCAGTCCTGATTCAATCTCTTAAACATTGCCAACACATGGCTTGTGTGTGGCAGTAAGCTTGTTGGCATAAATAAATAATAATTACACAGTTTATGTCCAAGTGAAACTTTTTGTAGAGTGAACCATTTGGGAGATATTCCTTGTTATTTGTGTGAGCTGTACTATTCTTATAATTTTCTCAAATGGAGGGCGTAATTCACTTTTTTATATCTTAGCTGTGCAAAGTGAACGGAATTTCAAAGCCTTCATATAGCGACCAGCTTTAAAATATTTGACTATCGCTAAAGACCTAATGAAGGCCATGACAAGGCATTGGATTTTTTCAGTACTGCTATAAGAAGTTAGTAATTAAATTATACATATTACTTGGTTACACATGTGCATATTTAATGTTCGTTTAAGTTTAGAAGAGACATATTAGTTTGCGGAAATATTAATAAGATTTTTATATTCAGGAATAATTAATTACGATTTATTCAAGCGTATATGTTGTGATGGTTTCAAAATGGTTCCAATTACGTTCACAACATATTTTCTAACCTTACTTTTATGAGGTAATAGACTAATTGACATTGGCAGGCAACAAAATAAAGAACTAATTCTTGACACTACAATGCGATTTGAAAAAATCTAGACCAAATTAAGGAGATTGATAAGAGAAAAGGACTAAATTTTGACCCTTGCATTCCTTATTTAAGAGAAAATACAAAATTTCAAATTGGAAAGTGATTGGTCACTTTTTGGTGCTCGTGAAGTGATTAATAAATTTACTGTTAATTTGTTCCGACGTTTTGAATTACAATGAAGTGTTTTAGATATTGGTTTAGAAATTGTACGTGATTCTTTGCAAAATTTTGCACAATCATCTGTATACTACACTAAATTAAATAAATAAATCTCATATATTTAAACGAGCAATTCTTGTATATAAATATATTCCTCGCAACTTGGAAATGGCTCTAACGATTTCGATCAAATTTTGTATTCAGAGTTTTGCTTATTAAGTTTAGGTGTCATTCCTGAAAAAACGTGTTTTTAGGCATAACAGTCACAATTACTCTAAACCTTATTTTGGTCACAATTTCTCTGTTAATGGGCCAATTTAAACAAACAAGCCAGGAAATTAAAGGCCTCGTCAAGAGCTTACAGCAAACCTATGGAAACTTGACTTAGCTATGTTAGTCTACACGTAACAGTCACAATTAGTAGAAACCTTATTTCGGCCATAATTTCTCTGTTAATGGGCCAATTTCAGCATACAAGCTAGGATATTAAATATCTCGTCACGGAAACGGCTCCAATAACTAGGATGAAAATTTATATTTAGTTAACATTTTGCTTTTCAAGTTTATCTAAATAAGTATCTTCTAAAAAAACGCGATTAAAAAAAAAGGGAAAAGAAAAGCCGAGCGAAGCTGGGTACTAATTCTAAAATGGTTAGCTGTACTATTTCCAAATTGTATACTGATTTTGTACGTTATTGTACTTTACCAAATATTTTTAGATTATCGATTTTTATCCTTTATAATTCATATTTAAAATTGTGTTCCTCTACAGATCTATTAGCAGGTGTGTCTTTATAACAACCCTAAAAGAGGACAGCTATACGACTCTGGATTTTCTCTCATATTTTCCTTGCACCTAAAAGAATACTAGCATTAATTTCAGCAAATGTTTATGAATAAGTTAGACTAATAGGTATTTGTAGGACTAGTTATACAAGAGTAGAGGAAGTCATGTGAGTGTAACACATCAGAACTATTTAAGTGGAACGGCGGTAGCTGTTTTTAGTGGAAATTTGAGATTTGTTCAATCACCATTCTAGAATTTATTTAGCGACTGAGGCAAATCACATAAAAACACATTCAAAGTGATCAATAATTGGAATTCCACCCGTGACTTGACAAATTCGGAAGCCAGAGACATCGTAGAACTGATGTATTTCTCTTATGTTCTTTCATTAATTTCCGCTGTGTATGTGCTTATTTTTATTCTGCTTTAACACTTATAGATAATCCTGTTTTTACTTCTACTTGGAAGTTATCTCTTCACGATTTTGCTCTCAGTACCTGTGCTATAAAACGTGATACATATGATCTATTAATGATTAACAGAATTATATTGTGTAACGTAAGTAATAATAATTCATGAAAATATCTTGATCTTTGTACCATTACACCGAATGGATTATGTGTGAGGCAGGTAGGTACATAGCAATTTACAAGCTGTAAAGCCGTTATCAAGGTCTCGGAGCTTTAATAAGGCCAAGGTACTTTTCAACTAGTAACTGTCATTTACCTTATTAGAAAAAGTGCGTGAGGAATGAATATCTGTTTAATCTTCACTTTAAGTTAACTACTTTAGTCGAAGAAAATGAATACTCACTTTTATTTAGCAATGCATTTATGTCCTACATGTCATAATCTTGAATTTACAATTATGTGCAATAAAATCTGAAATGATCATGCAAATATGCACTGAAATAGCAACTAAACATTCATATGGCGTAATGTATTCTTTATAATACATTGAGCAGTAAAAAACTTCATCAAAAGCAAAACATCAACCATTATAATAGGACATATTTAACTTGTGGTTTTCTTTAAAACTAATTTTTAATGACTTAGTTTATGTCGCAAAGCTTCCAGTTCTTATAATGACCTCATATTATATGATACAATCATACTTAATACAGAGAAATTGCAATATCCATAAACATTTTACCTGGGAACTTAATCAATTTTTCATTGTACTCACATAAAGATTACAATGCAGATTAAAATATGGCTAAAATACATTAAAAATACATTAAGCACACGAAATTACAATACACCTGTATATTTAAATACTTGTACATTGAAAACCACACGTGTTGTGTATGTCTGAAATTAATCATTTTAATTAACTCTATTATAAGTTATATGTTATCATCAGGGAGCAGGGTTTTAGTAAGAAATCCATCAAGTTAACCGTGCACCTACAACGGGAAGTAGAAGCGCCGGCCGGCGACCTTGCAGTGCTCTTGTAAACAAGTAGACTGGAAGATCCTGCTTCAAAGGTAGGAATACCAGTTAAGGGGCGTTACTAGGCAGCAAATAATGAATGTTTATCCATTTGAAGCGCGCAGTTTAAGGTCTTAATGTCTAGAATTTTAGCTAGAGACATCATCGTGAGCGGTTATTGCAATATGCAATAATGTATTTTCTAAATTTATGGAAAGTAAGTCGCATCCGATTTGCTCAGAGAAAGTTTTTGTATTTTGAAAAACTACGTTTCGGACGTAACAGGAGCGTACAGAAACATGAATCTGTGTCTCTAAAACTTGTTCTATTGTCTTAATAGTCTCGAGCATTTTTGATGCACTTGCTTTAATATGTTATTGCGGTTACTATATTACTGAAATTCTTCTCAATGTATGAAAGACCTTCAAACAAGGCTGGTGTAATTATTTGCTTCACTGCACGTATTGTGACACTTTTCTGTACGTCACAGACTTTTATTATGTTTACAATTCTGTGGTAATATTGAGTATAATATACTGCAGCATGTAGCCATGTCCCCCACCGAGTTACATTCGGTTGTGGAGGCAAGGGAATTCCAGGTGCCATCTGTTTAAGTATCTTGATTTTGGAGGGTGTTTTGCGAAATATATTTTTCGTGTTGGCTATAAAACCATTTACATCCGGAAAAGCGGATATAATTTCCTCCGTGGAGACTATGTGTTAGAGAAGTTTTAGTTTTGGAAATGCTTACTGTATTGCTGTGGCAGCTTTCTTCATATAGGAAGTCCCGTCGGTAGCAAGTAGTAAACCATTTTGTGTTATTGGACAGACACAATAGAGAGAAGAAAAAAACGAAAACAACCAAATATAACATACGACAGTCGCAAGAAATAGGCTGTTGTGTAGGGGTTGGCGTGTCGTTTCCTCAACCCTCACGCTAGCTGCCGGCTCTATACTCCGTGCTGTTAATATCATTCCTATGTTTATCTACTAAAACCCCGTTCCCTCGTTATCATATATGGATATTTATTTAAACATAATAATATACAGGTGTTCCTGAGTTGCCGTTCACTTTGTTCGAATAGACAACCCGCATGACAAAGAGAGGGATGGTAAAAAACCTCCAGTGTGGTATCGTTAAGTTAGGTAGGACTATTTGTTTACTTTTCAGATCTTCTACGTATGTACAAGCTTTTTTGTATTGTCACTGCGTACTGGGTAAGTGTATTTGGTGTACTAATAGTTGCAAGTAGCTTCGATTGTTACTTCTATTAAACGACACACTGTAATATACCTCGTCCGTTGTGAATTAAACATTTGGAGATTATCTCTCTGGCATCTGCTTTAACCTGGATATCCACAGCTATGCTTTATGTGCAAGTGGCTAGGGCGAAGGGTTTCTAACGGTTATCTTCCGTATTCGAATCCCACTACAGTCTGCAGGTTCTTATGTCTATAATAGATATAAGAAAGTATCTACTTCTAGACATGTCAAAAAAGTCTACAGCCTTAGCAGGATACCTCCGTGTTTGAACAACTTTGCAATTAGTCCCTTTTCTTTGTTGCTTTCCTATTTTGGGATTTTCTCAATAATTCCGTAAGTATGTAATAGCGCTGTACTGTTGTGCTCTTCTAGCTTTTCATTATGCCACAGGTTTTGTAAGTGTTCTACCCATTTGTTTTCTGTTATTACGTATAAGTCTTCTGCTCTGTTTATTTATTTTTCTATTGTTACTTAGCTATAGAAGGAACAGGAAGTGTTGTTATGGTGCATATGTTGTGTGACGTACAGAATATCAAAATTAGTCCTAGCCAACTCATTTCCATTTGATTTTGTTTTCTATATGAACAAAAATAGCACTACTCTTGAAGCCGGTACATTCAGATGCAGATGTTTCTGCATTTCTCAGTCTCACTTTTTTATGGACGAAGCTCCACATATGGCGTTAAACAACTGCACCATTGCCATTCACGGCTTCTTTGTTGACGTCAAGCTTGACAAATTATGGTAATTTGTCAACAAAAGCTCATTACAAGGACATTTTACTTCAACTGTGCTAGGCATCCATTTGAGCGAATTTGAAGGATTTCCATATTGTTGTTTTGGTGATGTAATCATTCAGTATTTCGGGCATTGTTATTGTTATTATTACTACAAATGTTACGTTAATATTAAATTTGAAATAGTCTACAACCAGTATGAATAGCAAAAATTAATTTAAACCAATGAAGTTAGTTGTAAGCAATTGGTTGTAACAAGTCTCAAGAAGAGCTGGCTTAATTATTAAATGGAAATGCTCATAATGTGCATGTTAGTTGTTATGTACATATCTCAGTTAGAAATCTTAATGTTTTTACACACTTTGGTGTGATATCGTCGACAGGAATTTCCACACCATTCATACACGCAAGTCTCATCGGGTTCATGGGAGTCCTTTTCACTGGACAGCTTTTAGTGACAACCATGAACAGCGAAGCGTGTTACGGCATGTCGTAGTTCATACATTTAATCTTTCCATTCTGCTGTCATCATGGCATCTATACGTTAGAAATCCTTCCATATTTTGGTTTGCTTCTATTGTAGTTCCTTTAGTAATCTTTGGTACAGTACTGTAAGGCAGTAGTCTATTTAATATGCTGTAAAAGGACTGTTGTATGAGTTCCTAAGTTACTCTTTCTTTGCAAGACAGAGGATCCTTTTCATATACAGTATCTGGGAGACCGAGCTTCCGTCAGCTTTCTTTCTTTCTTTTTTGTTAAATCGTGTTTTTGGGAGAAGATAAACTTGAGAAAAAAAAAAACGCCAACTAAATATAAATTTTCATCTTATTTGTTAAAGCCATTTCCGGGATACAAGAGGTAATAGAGATGCATATACATATTTCATCAGCATCTACATTTCAGTCGTAAGAGGTCCATTGCTGAACATAGTCCTCACCTCACATAGATATCCATTTAGTTGGAGTATTTCGTTGAGCATTTGTTCGACCATGGAGTTCAGTACATCGGTGCTGCCGACGACTCTGTCTTCCAGGGTGTTAACACAAGGTCCTTCATCCTTCCGCAAAGATCTTCCATGTTTTCCTTTACCCCGGCCAGTTGCTCGTTGATCTTCTCCGATAGCTCATTTTGATATCGGACATTCCGGTTTTGATCTTTTCCATTCCGGCATATACAATTTTCAATTCGGCTTCCATTTTTTCCAGTTGTTGTTTCCATATTTTCCATTCCGGAGTATATTTTTTCAATTTGATTTACACATTTTCTTCCATCTGGCGCGTTCCGGAATTCTTTTCATTTCTCATTATGCCCATCTTGGAAAAGGTTTCTTTCATCACTGCACCATATCCTGGTTTTCGTCTCCCTCCTGACACCAATTGTGACAACTTTCCTTTTTAAATTATATCTTAATGCTTTATAAAAACACTGGAACGATACTATGCAAAAACGCTGTTGAATAATAGCAAATAATACAGGAAGAAGAGCTAGCAGACAAAGCCATGTGTATGTAATACGCATTTCTATTTCAATCATATAGAAAATTGTATGAATTGTTCGTTGAAGAGGAAGTAGAGAAAGAAATGTGATTGTGTTTAGTGAAAGAAAACTGAGTAGAGAAAATCCTGTGAATATAATAGGCTACCTTTCTGTTCCAAACAAATAGAAATTTTGCGCACTATTTGTACAAGAGGGAATAGAGAAAGAAGTGTTATTCTGTTTCGCAAAAACAAAATGAATAGAAAAAACAGTCTGCATATTATACATTGCTTTGTATTTCAAAGATATAGAAATATCTATTTGTATGAATTGTTTATAGAAGAGAGAATAGAGAAGAACATGTGAATGTGTTATGTAAAAGAAAAGCTGATAGAGAAAACCACGTGAATGTAAATAATTGGTTTCATGGTAAAATGCATTACATAAAAACCTTCTCCATGAAAAATCAATTAGATTTGCCAATTTTCATGGCGATCGGTCAACCAGTTTTGGAATTTATGGTTTATGAACCTCATACATACCACGCCCATTTATATACACGCGCACACACACACACACACACACACACACACACACACACACACACACACACACACATATATATTCTATGAATTGTGTATTGAAGAGCAAGTATAGAATAATATGTGAATATTTGAATCGTTACGTAAAACAAAAGTGAGTAAAGAAAGTAGTGTGAGTGTAATACGTTGCATTTCTATTTCATATATATAGGAAATTGAATTGTATGTTTCTGAAAATGCTTATGTCAATTTAAAGGAAGTAGAGAAATAAGCATTTGAAGTAATAATGTGTAGGTATACGAGTGAGTATAGCTTTACATAATTATATTTGCGAACAGAGTTGCTCGAAATTGAACTATACTAAAAGTCTGTATGGCGACGATCACTTGGTGTGTCTTCTAAGGCTTCACTTCGACTTTGTCGCCAACTATTGATAGACTTCTTAGACCTAAGCAGTGCCAAAGAAGTTATGAACAGATGTTTATTGCATGAGATTTGAAAGTGTTTTCATAAATCAAACGCAACGTACATATAACCAACGGGCTAGTGCAACACAGTGCACGGCTGGGGGTAAAAGAGGCATAGTCCGCGTATGGTGGAAGGAGGTAAACCCAACCCCCCACCTCTTTCGGAAACGTTGGGCATTGCTGACCTACACCTACATTAATACACATGTTTTGTGGTGCGGTGGACGGATTTGCCTTGGTTGCGTAGTCGCTTTTGTGTGGCGTCTAGTCTGTTTAGTCAAAAGGTGATCTTCCGTTGTTTGATTGCTGTTCTGTGGATACATTCATAGAGAAAGTGCAAATGAGGCTTTCATCATTTATGCCAGAGCTGGACAATTGGTGCTCACTGAGCACAGCCTACCCAAGGCCTTGCACTGATAACTGTATGCTAAACAGATAAAAAATGAAGGTCGCTCAAGGTATCCCACGAGTCGTCCATGCCTGATTCAGACTGACTCCAGGTTCAAGCAAAAAGCACTAGTACAAGTTCATGTTGTTAACAGGACTTGCTGAGACTCGAGCTTTTACCAGAATGGAAGTCCAGAAATACCCAAAAAGGCATAAACCTTATATAAAATGGTTCAATTTTCCGCCTTTACTTCCTATGTACACACATATAGTGTGACGCAATGTGTGTGAGCTAAGTAGCTAACGGCCTTTCTGTGTCACCTATTTAATGTTTATTTGTTTTGGTCTTGCTACTAATATTCGTTTCTGTATTTACTTGACTAATGAAAGAAACCACGAGAAAAAATCTTCAGGAGGCTGGTGCACGGATTTTGAATCCCCAATTTTCCATGTGGATATATACATTACCTGATACCATTTCACTCGTTGTGTTACGGATATCATCAAAGCTGAGTTAGTGTTAACCAGCAGATGTGCCTTTAAAAACAAATAAATAATAACTGAAAGTAAACTTGCGAAAGTAGTTAAAATTGGTGTACCAAGAGTTGACTCAAACCAGCCGAAAAAACAGTGTACGTAAACGCCAAATGAAGGACACCTTAATGAAGAGCCTAAGGGTGTTTTAAACCAACGGTGATCATGAAAAATGGCTCATGGTAAATACTCGGTAATGAACCAAATACTTGAAAGGCCTTAATCAGCAATGGGTTTTTTGTTGCTGTACAAAAGGAAAAGTGAACTTCTCGAAAACAACTTGCGTCGTACTAAAATATTTGGTGAAGCAATTTTCATCAAGGAACTAAACAAAACACAAGGACGATTGTAACAAAGAACGTAAGCATGACATACGCCATTCATTTTTCACTTTCTCTACCACGTATTTACAGCACGTACTTACGTACCTATATGTGCGTGCATGTGTGTTTGTACATGGGTGTGCGCGCGCATCTGTGAATAAAATAACAGAAGTCAGTGAAATACGAGGTATTTATGTTCAGGAACTACCAAGAATGCCACATGCCAACATTTCTGGCGCTATTTACATAACAAATAGAATGTATTCAATATAGGTTTATTAAATTTTCTGCGAAAAGCCTCTGAAGTCCACTTTATTGTGGATCACGCGTGTTGATTTGGTAACCGCAAGAGATCTACAAAATCTTATTACTCAAAAAATGTACACATAGTAATTGATTTGCATTTTAAATGCTTTGTACTTCCTCGTCAGAGGCCTTGCCGATTATTTTATTGAAGTTCTGGAGGGGAACTTTAGCCGCCACTCACCAAGATCGCCACCCAGATCAAGAATTCCCAGATGTAACGGTTGGTACACCGAGTTCTGTCGGATTTACCATCAAATTGTATTTCCGGAGAGGCAGCCGATGTACTAATCAACGGCTTCAAAGACCGGGAGGTGAAACAACTTTTCCTAAAGGAACACTATAATGTCAACAACGCCCTGGTGGCTGCCCTATGCAATGAAGTGGCAAAGATAATGGCCAGAAGAGCCAGCTCGCAGCCGGCCAGGGCTGTGCTGGTCACAACTGCTGGTGGAAGACCTACTCATTGGAGTTGCGGAAAGCTCGGACACCTAAAGGCGGACTGCGGGTGTATCCCTACCGAGAAAGCTGAAATCTACTGAGGGCCGGCGTGAAGAGGGGCACGTCAATGCCGCTATTACTTTAGTCTCGTTTCATGTTAAACATCGTGGCTGGAAATAGCGCGAATGGTTTGGTAACACACGGATGGATTCGGAACTATCCATGTAGGGTGTTGTTAGACACGGGAATCTCACTATCGTCAGACCCTGCGTGGTGCGGGGACTGCCAAGAGGACGAACCAACTGAAGTGAAACAATGGCAGTGACTGAGGATACTTAGTTGAAACGTACCCTTAGCAGGGATGGGGTAAAATTACGAGGCTTCGTTGCTCCAATCACCGAGGAAGATATCTGGGCCTGGACGCCATATCCTCGGTTCTTCGGTGCCAGGGTGGACGTCGCATAATGCTCCTAGACCGCAACGAGATCCGGTGGAAACATCCAAGAGAGGTTTTTGCCATGGAGGCCCTTACTCCCCAAGCGAGAGGTGATTGCGGTGTGCGGAGGGAGAGGTTATGTCGCCCTACGGTGGGTCTTCTTGCTCTATTATAGGCCTGAGCGATTTGGGGAATAGGTTGAGGCGGCCCTAATTTTTACTTTTTCTAAGTAGAGGAAGCATTGTATTCCACCCAAAAGTTCAATATCGAGATTTCACCGGAAATATATGTTTTGAGGCCCCCTGAATTAAGAAAAAAAAAAAAGACATTTTTAGAAAAATTTCCATGTGTATGTCTGCGTGTCTATCAGTCTGTGTGCCGGAGTGGTTAGACCATGTACTAACCCTGGAGAAGTTTCTTCAGAAAGTTCTATGTTTTCATCTTAAAGATGTTTACTCACATAACGCAAAACTTGAATGTCAGGATTCCCCTCGAAAACGCAGCAGAATTTTTTTCCTGTGCAGTTAAAGGAACACACTCTCAAGTTTAAACTTAACCTCGTTAAGAATAATTGAGCAGGTAAAGGTGTAAAGATAAACCAAATTTTGTTAGTTTTGTTGTGGTTTCATCTACACTTTGGTATGTGCTTTGATTACAATAATGTCCCTTTCTAAATACACACCTGTGTAAGTTGGATTCAGGGTACCAAGGAATTGTTAAACAGCATTGACATCTTTATATCGTAAAAGGGAGGAGCAGCCATGCTGGAGAGGTTTGTTATTGCCGTTAATGTGTTTAAATATGAATTTTAAAATAAAAAAATTAGTAAATGAAGTTAACATTATAAAATAAAAATTAGAAATATGCATTGATTTGTATGCTCTACATAGAAGTTCGGAAGAGCATGAAACATGTTACAAAACTTAATTCCACACTTCAGGTTAAAAACAATTAAATATGCATGTTTATATATGTATTAATTATTTGAGGGTTGTATTATACTTGAAAGAGCCAATATCAGGAACAGAACTCAACCACGCCGATGCTCTATGCACATATTACTGCAACGGGATACTCGACCACATTTAAAACTTCTGCTCTCCAACTTAGGTCTGCACACGGGCATTAGGATAGACCAAGTTTTCTGAGGATTTTCTTTTAATCCGTGTTTAATTATTCGTAAGAACGAAAAAGTGCCTCCTGAATTAACAGATTTCCAACATGGACAATTAAAATACCTTACAAATAATAGTAAAATTACATAATAGATCCACAAAAAATTAGCATCAAACATAAAAATATATGGAAAGCAACAAATAATAAAAGATATTGACATAAAATGGGCTTATAAATGAACTAAAGAAATGTTATTTTCTAATGCCTTTGTTGAATTGATTATAACTTTGAAGAAACATATAAATGTTGTTTTAAACTACTGTAATAATCAGTGATGCTTTAGTTCGTAGTTATAATGTAACAAAAGCTATATTTGATATTCTAACAAACCAAAACGCGCTATCAAAACAAAATATAGGTTCACCAAAAATACACTTTAATGATAAGCATCTCTATCTTATTTTTCTTGATAATAATATCCATTAAAACTTGCACTGCTTTTAAGTTTTCCTAATGAGCCGTGAAAATTTCCTTCTTCACTCATTTTTATTTTAAATTCATGTATGAAACTAGCATTCAAAATTATAGAATATTATGTTTACGAAGGCTTCCACGACCGATATCCATTATTTTTCTTGGGTTTTCTGGTGTAAACCACAACATGTATGCATTGAAACTATAAATTTTAGAAAGTATAAATTAGGATTTACAGCTGTTTTTCTTCATACATGGCCCACGAAGAAGCAGGCCTCGCAACGTGCGGAACGTTGGCAGCCAACGCCTGTATAACGCAGCCTACCCCGGAAAACCCAAGAAACATAACAATGTTATCTTGTCTTTTTTTTTTTTTCAAAGAGCTCTTTCTCTAAATATATCCTTTCCGCAATAAATTGATTTCATTAAACACATTAAATATACATACACTAAAATACTCTTAACGTATTGAACACTAAACGTTACAAAATTAGGATTAGTAATTCTTATAACACTCCCTTCGGTCCTGTTCTAACTTGAGCCTCTCGTTTCTAAATTTCTACTTTTGTAACTATTACTCTAAGTATTTATAAAGAACCTCTTATAACAATGATAACAATTGAACTAATTCTCTAGAAGGGACATTGGAAATGTTTCTAATCTATGCAAAACAGTGTGGTAGATTGTCGCGTGCTCCTGTCATCCAGATAACCTCAATTTCTTGGAGCTTGTAATACTCTATGTTGGTTCTGTATGTGGTTCTTGTAATACTCTATAGTAGGCTCATATACATATATATTCTTTTTTCCCAGATTTACTTCTTCCGGTTGACCTTTATGATGTTCAGACTTGACTGTCGGGTCGAGGATTTAGCCTTTAAAGCTGCTTTCTCTAAATGAGAATATACGATACCGTTCATCGTTAGCCCGCATACTTCTTTTGTATTAATGTGCTAAACAGAAAAGTTGTGTATGGTTGTGGATGTCCAGGGTAATCTCAAAAATCACTGCTTTTAGCAATTCTTTCATCGCTGAAATTTGCAGTTCTTCCAGATGGAATATAAGCTGTCTAAAGTATTAAACTTTAGTTTTAAAAGTTTCTTGTATGCATGTCACAACAATTCCGTTAAATATGAACACCAAAGCAGTTGTAGACCTTAATTCCTATAGGGCGAACTTTTAATTATATCCCACCTCTAATTAATAAAAGTTTGTAAACCCCGCGCGACAGCCCACGAAGGGCCAAGGCCTACCGCCCAGCCGCTGCGTCCCCCACCTCTGCCCACTACAGGCGTCATTGGTGAGGTGCAGTACTGGAGGGTGGGACGTGGTCAGCGCCCCGAGCCCTCCCGGCCAGTTATGCGGTCTTCTCGACCTGGGGCCGCTACTTCTCCATCAAGTAGCTCCTCAATCGGTCCCCCCGGGACCTAACGAGGCTGAGTGCACCCCGTACCAGACCTCTCAGAGGGGATAAAATCCCCATGCTGGTACCGGGGATCTAACCCGGGTCCTCCGCGCCACAGGCAAGCGCGCTGCCAATTAATAAAATGGGGTGCCTAAAATGTTTACAATAGTTTTGCTGGAAAAAGAATGCTGTGTGTATCACCGACTTTCCCACTGATTGCATAGAACTTATTTTCATGAGATTTTCAACGCTTGAGATTTAGAGTAGGACAAAAATTATCACGCTACTCTATATTTTTAAGAAAAAATTCTCTACCTTTATTTTCAAACCCTTAGATACAAATGAACACTGTTTGACCTACCTAGAGGGAACTTTGTTCACTTGTACCATAGGTCCAGAGAATTTTATAGGATAACCTAACTTTGAAAAATTACTGTTCACATATTTTCAAAATCTTTAATAGAGATCTCCATCACATAGCTCACCCGAACAAAATAAAGGGCTCTTTCGCCACAGCTTTTAAATGTATATATTTGTCCTCCTCCCCCATAAAACGAATCTTATTGTACCATATTGTATATCGGAATTAAAAATAATTCACAAATTAACCAGTTTCATTTTACAATAGAATCAAACCGTAAGATAAAATTGAATTAAAATTAACAGGAATTATAAAACATACAAATTTCAACGATGTTTACAAATGTTTAAATACTTATAAAACATTAACGAGAAGAATTTCTTGGTAAACAAGTTGTTTAAGGGTTTCTGAAAAGTATCAGAATAATACATCAAGTGGAATTTTAACAAATAACGATTTCTTTCTAAAGGGTAAATTATGAAGAATGAGTTCTACAGTTTATCTTCTGCACATATGCAAAAAGCGTTGTTTGTTGTTCCAATCTTGTAACTTTCAAAATAGGTGTGCATTACATTTTACAGCATCTGATATTATCTGAGTAAGTTGATAATTTCAGACAATTTCTAAAACTAAGTATTTTCAATAAATCCAAGATACCTTATCATTTACGAAAGATACCCCTATATTTTTCCAACTCCTTATAGAGGAGAGAAGGAAAGTCATTACGTTAATTTAAGCCACTGATAGATCTTGTTATTTGGAGCACAATTTGTATCTCAAGTTTTTGTTTCTCACCATTTCCTACGGAAATATTTTAGTTTTGTTGAGAACAAGATGGCAACACTGCAGATTGTGTGGGGTCACTTTCACTAGTTCAGTACATAAACAAACACCGCAGCAGGTGTCTCAAACGTAAACAAATACCATGCCGTGTAGTCTTAAAAGCCTCTAGAACACGTTAATAATACCGTTTATTCTTTCTGCACATTAAGAATAGGAATCTTCTCTCTATTAATCGGAATTCTTTAAAGTGGAAATGAATATTGTCTGAAGTGACTGTACGGATCAGCATCAATAAACCGGTGTGAGCAAGCTTTGTATGTTAATTTTATAGGCTAATTATAATATTCGTTATAAATCCAAAACCCAGTCCAGTTTAGTTTCGACACCTTACACAGCGAGCTTTATGTCTGAGTAAAAGCCTGTCATGGCTTCAAAATTGCACATATCACTATTTTTACTCCAAAAACTGTAAATATTCGCTGTTTGTTACTGTGGGCAGAATGTTTGCATACTTATGGAAATAAACGTCATTATTTAGCCCATAATCATATTTTCAAACCTTGAGTAATAATTTGGACATAACTTTGGATATTCATGTGAGACCCGGAAACAAAATCATAATTTATGTACTGGTTTCAACACTATATTAAGTTATAAATTATGCACTTCTATTATTTTCAGTAAGCTATATGCAAATTCATATTTTTTGCGGTTTGAGTAAAGCTCTGGGACTTCTCACAAGAAAATTTATAGGTTACCATATAGTAACTTTCAAGGTCTATCTACGTTTTCAACCCCTTCCGCATATATGTATGCGCTCTCTGTATGTACAAAGCCGTATAATTCGAATAACGTGACATAGCCGAATAAAATTATAGATTACCTCAAACCGTATATAGTGATTTGCTGTATGTGAAGTTGTAGAAACTTGGGGATGCGCAATGTTCAGCTTTCGTCGGGAAATACATTGTTTCAAAATTACACCTACATGCCAAATTATTTACGGTAGATTTAATATAACCTAGGGCGCTTTCGCTTTGGAATCTACAAACAACTATAGGTAATCTGCTTTACAGTTTTCAGAGACTATATTATAATTTCATATTTCATCCTCTTATATTTCTGTGTATTTTAAACTATCGAGGGAAAATTTACGGGCAGTTTATAACAAATCTTGAGTATCCCATTTGGTTGACGCTTAAAACACAAGTGCACAAGTTTTTACCTAAACTGGTCAAATAGTATATCATTTACCTAATATTGTATAATTTGTAAATGTATACAATGTATGTATATATAATCACACATTACTGTATGATATGAAATTGTTTGATGTATTTTAAATATATAAGATAACTGTAATTGGTATATAAATATTTCTTCATTTTCATGACCTGTAGGCATAAGTATGATTTTATAGTAGTTTGTGTAGATAGGCTAAGCTATCTATGCAAACTTCTACGTTAGAGGCTGAAAATATAATCAAAATAATTCAGAAGCCTAATATACATTACTGAAACACGTTGAGGATTCTAGTAAAACTGATAAGTATAGTTGTGTAATATTTTCCTTTTTTATCTCTTTGAACAGAGGTTCCACTCGAATGTTCTAGCTTTCAGCAAATACCTATGTACTCTCGCTTCTAAATATTAATTACTAAATACATGCTTCCTTTTTAAATATATTTACAATGTTGCTGTTAATATTGCTTAATCAAAATAATAGTCGAAGTCAGCTATAGAATTAAGAGATTTGTTCAAGAGACACCAAAGCTTTAGATGCTGTTTTCTTCCATTTGAGCTCGAAAGTTTCATTAAAGATAGTTACAAGTCTCCATTGCACATTTTCGTGGATATATTTTCGAGAAAGTATTTATATTCATGTACCTAAAGCAACGAAAAAAGGAGAGTATCTGAAGAGTGTATTATTTAACCATTTATTTATTCATTTCTGTCTAACAGCTATGAACCTAGCAGTTTCCAGTGTTAACACCCACAATCACCGTAAACTTCTGTGTAGGCATTTATTTATTCGATTAAAATAAAATGTATTTAAATGCTTAGTCATTTAAAGTGTGATATGGATATCTAATAACTCTTATAAGCCCTCATATATGTAACATTTACTTTGTTTACTCTCTTAAAGATTTTAATGACGGTTATTTTATAATATCTTTGCAACACAACGAAAATATGACTAGGTTATACATATTTTGCTCCTCTATTTTGTTGTTTTAAAGATGCATTAAAACAAGAAGTGTTATGCATTTTCACCTTGAAACTTAAGTAAAACGTTGCTGTCAAGAGCCCACGCACAAGGCAGCAATGGCAAAGGAAGTGGTGGTGGCGGTGGTGGTGGTGGTGGTATTGGTGGTGGTGGTAGTAATACATTAAATATGCAAATAAAAGTTTCGTATAACTTGAATCAATCAAGATTCCAGCAGTCCCAATAATCCAGCCAAAATTATCTGGATAGTTTAAATATCTAGTTGGCTCTTCGAGTAGTTCTTAGCCTAATATTTATCAGCATTAATCTGAAGTAAATAGAAAAATGGATTCTGCAAATTGTTTATAGAATGGCAAAGAAATGGTAAATGCCAGAAGGAGTTGCGTGACTGTTACACATTATATTCTTCCTATTGCTATACATGTACCAGACACACAGGAAATACAATGCATATAATTTAGATAAAATAAGGTAATTAATTAAGCAGTAGATAGTTTATATTCCTAAAGTCCGATGTTTATTTACACGCCTTTCTTCAAGGAACCTGTTGCACCGCTTGCAGCTTTCCTTTTTCGGTTAATAGCTGAAACCTAGACGGTGAAGTTAAAGCATCATAAAAATGCATATGATATATTTTATGAAGTTTCGAGGTTCCCCTTTTTCCATGTAGGATATCATATACAATAATTGCACCGGTCTGCAGAGACAGAAAAAGGAATAACCAGAAAAAACTACTTGGCTGCCAAAATGCCTGTGCGGGGAGGGCAACAGGTATTTGCATCTCACGTGCAACCACAAAGTAACCAGACAGGACCAGCCCGGCCTATACAGGTTCCCTAAATAAATGCATAGGTGTGCAGATTTTTCACCGGAACCTAATTGCATTTGTCCAGACGCATAAAAAATCTCCGCCCTTAATTTCACCTTCGCTGACACAGCTGCCAAAAATTGCAGCTTACCAACTGCACCCACAGCGAGGTCACACGGAAGGCACCACCCACCAGATTTAGGCCAATTTATCATTTTTCACATTTCTCACTCATTACAAGGCCAGTGTTGACTACAGACAACAGAGGCGTGCTATTCTCAGTCGCATTACATCTGATGTATACTTCCGCTTCTTTAACACTACAAAAAACTATTTCATTGTACATTTAGGAAAAAAAAAACTAAGGAAGAGCGGAGATTGTTGAAGTGTTCGTATAGATGAACACACACTTTGGAATGTTTGAAATAGAAATGCGTAGAAGAATGGAGCGTGTGAAATGCATAGATAAAATAAATAATGGAGGAACAATAGTGAATCGGACAAAGAAGAGGAAAAGAAATAGATGGAAAGAAACTGCTTCCCAAACGATGCACTGAAAAGAGTGGTGAACAGGAAAAAGTGCCCTGAATGGAAAAAAGCAGATAATGAAATAAATCGTTGGTATGCGAAGGTAAGAGAATAGGAAACAGGAAGAATGTACGAGTTCCTTTTGAAGGAAAGCATCTGTTTCTAGATGGAAACGTGGCAAAGGTGGGGAAAATAAAAATGAGTCGAGTGCCTTTGTCTTTTTGCATTAAATAAGTCTCGCAATTTTATCACAGACTACTTTAGTATTAATGCTTTGTAGTTCCGATCCTACACGCTGCTAAAGGTACTCTTTAAAATGGCACCTACAAAGCCTTCCTATTGAAAAGGACCGAGTCGGTCAGAAGTTACTAAGCCAGAGACAGATCTTGGCTCAAACAAGAACGATCCTGTTGTAAACATAGGGGTGTGAAGACAGAGGGAGACAGAGATGCCTTAGCTCTTTCCGGGTCAAGTCCTACCGCCCGGCCGCTGCATCCCTCATCCCCTACCATAAGCGTCATTAGTGGAGTGCAGTACTAGAAGGCGGAACGTAATAAGGTTTATGCTGCTGCTGCTACTATATTGCGATACAAGTGCCATAAATGCAACGAAGAAGAGTTAGCAACATTAACCTTTGTGCCAAAGTGGCGATCGCCATTAAAAGCCAATAAGTAACTTTCAGCACATTCCTTGTTGCATTACTTTAATCGCAGTAAAGAACGAAAACGGACCAAAGGCGCAGGTAAGATTTGATAGTAACGTTCAATTATCAAATATGATTACATTTCATGTCTGTAATAATTATCATATCACAATTTAGTGAATTTAATATAGTTCACGCACAAACGTACAGGAAATAGACAAAACACGCAGGGTTCAGTGAACGTGAAATTCAACTTTCCTCCAAGAAAACATGAACAGGAAATGGATACAAAAATAATATGTCGAAAAATACAAATTGTAAATAATGTAGCTCCCTGCGATCTAGAGCAAATAAATGACCATTTGCATTTTCAATGTTCCATTTCTCGCTTTCTGACTGTAATATATTCATTCTGATAGCCAAAACGCTCCAAACAACATGCGTTTTACTAAAGCAAGGTTAACAAATATACAATGTGTAAAGTAGTTGCTTCAAACGCTGAAATCCAACACAGTTGAAGAGCACTCAATTTTCGGTTACCGCTATAGGCTGATTCAAAATATCCAGGAACAGAAACGACAGAATGCGTGCATTACAAGTGAGCACCTCCGAATCCCGAAAACCGGAAGGAAGTCTTGTCAAGTTTTAAATTTTTAAAATCCATATTGTGCACACTAGTGCATTCTTCACTGAAAATGTTCAAGAAAAGATATAAACAAAATAAGAAAGTTGCTGTGACGTTTAAACCGGAAGTAGCAAAGAATCGTTAATATAATATTTTGAATTTCCCTATCTCTGTATACCGAGTTTCGTGTTAATCCAAAATTATTTGGACGGTGCAGGACTTTTACTAACTCCTGTAAAAAAAAAGGCAAAAGGATAAAGAGTACATACGGAGGGAAACACCTCGCGCAGCTCGACCTACGCAGAATTACCACCCTCCAGGAGGCAGGGATGAAGTGAGGGAACCACAGGGTGGCACAGGGTCGCAGCCAGATGGGCCGTAGAGACGCAACGAATGCTGAGATCTCTTCATCCCGGCGCATGGTCCTGCCGAGCAGCCACCACCGCGGATCCGGTCCCGCACAAGCACCCCTCCACCCCCCCCCCCCCCCCCCCCACGAGAGAGGACTGCGGCCAGCCAAACCCCATCTGGTGCCGAGAACAGAAGTTACCATGCGCTAGCAACCGCACCATCTGTCTGGCACCGCCAGCACCACTCGTCTGAAAGCACGCCTGAAAGATGAGAAGGAAATGGAAAGAAAAGAAGGGGAATGATGGAAAGGAAACCGTGGTATGAAATTAAACACCCCAGCATTAGCCTAAGTGATAAGAGTAAACCACGGAAAACCCCAAGTCAGAGTGCTCCGTCGCTGGGAATCGAACCCGGGAAACTAACCCCTATATAGTTAAGTATGATTTTTATTATTAAGTTGGCTTTCCTACAGTTTCCTTGACAAACTCTGGTCACATACAGATGCTTTACAACAGCCCCTACTCACATGAAAATTGTCCTTGAGTGGATACCTGCACATATAGGTATCCAGGAAACGAAAGGATGATACAGCTGTCAAAAAAGGCCACAAAGCACCAACTAGCTTCACTAACCTTATTGTTTCGCATCATGTTTTCGTTAGTTTCATCAAACGCAATATCTGCCAATAGTGGAAAGAAACATGGCTGGCCACCTGGACCAGCAAACTACATCTATTTTGAAGTCTACCAGGGAGCGGGGTTTTAGTGCGAAATCCATCAAGTTAACCGTACACTTACAACAGGAAGGGGAAGCGCCGGCCGGCGATCTTGCAGTACAGCCCCACGCTACATGCCGGCTCTATTGCTGTTAATCTTATTCCTATGTCTACTTACTAAAACCCCGCTCCCTGGTCATTATTTTTAACTGTTTTCCGCGCAAGGGCCAAGTTACCCTTACTCGCCTGCGTATTGGTCACTCTCCTCATGCATTCATACCTTCTGTCACATGAACCTCCTGCTCAATGCCACTGCTGTCAACATACTCTATCAGTTCAGACTGCCTGCAATACACCGATGAGTGTGTCAAGTGCAGAGTACCTTCCTTGGCGGCCCTAAATGTTCAAGAAATGTTGAGCATTGTTTTCAATGATGAAATCATACAACGTTATTTAAATCTGTGTTGTTTGTTTTTTATTTAAAAGTATGTAAAATAAGTTTCTATCTGAAGTACTTGTTTAACATCTGTCGTTTTAATTACACAACAAATGTTACATAAGTGTATAAATAGTGTTATTTTAACAAACAATATATTGGAAATAAATAAAAAATTAGTAAACGTAATGAGATATCATTTTGAAAGCGTTTAAATCCTTCAGCAAGTTTTTGCTCAATCCAAGCCTTAAAAGAAAAATTTTAACCCTTAATAATAAAAAAAAAAAAATAAAAAATAAATTTAATGAATGCTAAATCAGACTGAAAAAGTGTGCCATAACCGGGATTGGCATTGATCTCTTCAGGCTTATTCTTCTTTCAAATCTTCATTGCACACACGGCTAGTGCGAAAGAATAATAATTATTATTTATAATTAATTGCTATTGTTCTCGTACTTAGGTACCTACATAAGTAAGTAATATGACCCTTGAGTTAAAACGCCTATAAATACACTAAAGCCGAAAGGTTATCTTCTCTTGATTTCTGGCACTCGGTGTCTATTTCATTATGTACGTCTATCTTCCTTGTCTCAACATTTCATTTTCCACTAGGGCGCCAAATCAGATTCCATAGTTAAGGCGTAAGCATAATGTAGTCATTAAGTTGTTATCAGTAATGCAGATATGCTTATTTTCTTTCATGTTATCCAGTTCAGAGAAAAAATATTATCTGTTCTGTCTGATTTACCAGTTATAGTTGTATAATAGCACTTTCTTTGGTGCCTGGACGAAAAAGGAGTTATGGAAAACCCACCATTTATAATGTGTCTAGTTTAAGACCCCAAACCTAGTATAAATATTTTGCCCAAATCTTCTATCAGCAATTTGTATTTTGCATTTAGAGGGCTCTCTTTGTCCACTATTATCCATAAATTCATTTTTATTCTGATGTAGAGAGCGTTTTATTTGTCACAATAAATTTTACAACGGAAGAGGAAATCCGTAAACAGTGCTTTAACAGCAGTTTCTTCATCTGTCCGATGGTTTGAAGATATCATTTCTGATAAGCCTTCAAATTTAGAACCAGAGGATCAGTTCCTCTGGTTTTCGTCGTATGTTTCTGGTGTGAAGTTTCATCCAGATCTTATGAACGGAAAATAAAAGTCTGGATGAATGATGGTTTCCGATAATCTATCTGCTGCCGCTGCTTAATACAAACGAATCTCTATTAATAGACCCTTTTTTACAAGTTCGCCGTTTGAAAATAGTATAATTACTATAATTAACATTACGTCCGTCAGTTTATACTTGAGGAAGACAACCCTACCGATGTTTATCACGTTATCATAGCCATATTTTACCTTTATGTTTCGTTGAGTTTTTTGTTCGCCTACTTCTTCTTTCTTTCTCCATATGCAAGCGTCTTTCAATATTAAAGTGTGTAAATTAGTTGACATTGTCAGCATACCTGACACTGAGTGGCAATATCTTTTAAGAGAAAACATCTTGGTTGCTTATTTACTTTTCAAGTTTCGTTTTGTAGTCATAGATGAGGTTGAAACTGAAGCCATCACTGCTTGTTTCGAGTTATACACTGGCGCATATGGGCTTCGCTTTGTTGGTCACGAAAAGAGGGGAATGACTTCGCATCTTGGAAGTAACGCTCCCCGGACCTGTCACTAACATAACAAGTAAACAGAAGAACAAATGACAATAGAACGTTTGGGAAAAGAGTGCACAGGAGTATGACCTCACAGGGGCACGATGTCCTCACACAGACGTAATTTCGCCGGTACTATAGTCATCAATAGGCAACCCAGACATGCTTTATTTCAACAAGGTCAGAAGTAAATTATGAGGGAGGAACTGCTTGTTAATTACATTAATTGAACTGCGATTAGCAATGGTGAACCAATCTCCAAAATCATAAACTGGAATATTTAACTTTTTGTAAACCTTCTCCCTGTAAAAGTTATGTAATAGACATCTCTAAAACTGCTGTTAGATGGGAGCACGTTAGAGCTATTGCCTGGATCATTGCTGTCAAACTAGAATAGACTTGTCTGGAGCCAGTAAAGTGCAAAACTCATTATTTCCGCTTTGGCGCTTGGACCACTGTTGGTAATCGCACGCAGTTCAATAGTGAAGTTAAAGAATAGCTGTCGAATTAAATGGACCATGCGATGTTATAAATACTGACTGTCCCAATAAATTACTTAGCATGGGCCTAAGGAAAGATGTACCAGGAATATATGACTGAAATATGAAATGTGTTGAAGAATATGACAACATAAAAGTACATTTGAGGGTTATATATTCAAGTTAAACCGCCTGTTTATGTAAGTTAAGTTAATATGAAATATTTCACTACCATAATCATTCATAGTTTTGGTGCTCAGAGCGAGAAGCGTACAAATAAACTTAGTGAAAAAACGCAGCATAATATAACCATTAAAATTGTAATACTTGAAAACATTTTACGTAATTCTGGGGGAATAATTACACTACACTAGCACACAATAATAACTGGGTTAGCAGATAACCGCACGATTTAGTATTCTGAAACTCAGAACAGGTTTTATGTCGAAGCTGAGGCACAAAGTTATGTCCATTATATAATAAACCGTATATACAAAGTAAAATTGAAAAATGATATTGATGAAAGCTTGGCATTCAAAGAAAAAAATTAAATTGGAAAAAAGCAATCATCAGAGGAAGAATTTACGAGTACTTTAATTAAAGAAAAACGTAAAACGAGAATGCCCAGAGCAGGAAGCGGAAAGCAAACATTGGAATCTTGTTTCTGCTCGAAAAAAATTGTGTTCCTTTAAGGATAAAATTAAGAATGATAAATGCAGCACACTTAGCCAAAATTTTGAGCAAAGAGTTTGAAATATGAAGGTTAACTGCACCACTTTAGTATAAATTGTCGTAGCTATCTGTAGAAATGGCCATGACAACAGTCACATAGGAAAGCACATGTTCATTTTTTGTGGCAATGATTTGTTTGACAATGGCATGAAAATACACTTGAAAATATGACAAATATAAAGGCAGGTATGCGGAACCACTCTTTGTTTTTGAACAATAGGTATTACATAGACCGGTAGTCTCTTATTTGTGGAGGTTTTCAACAGTCTGTAACCTATTAATGTTGTGCACGAGTTCTAAATTTTAAATTGTAATGAAGCTGCTTTTTATGTAACCAAACTGTATCAAACATGCTCTTATCTGTTGCATAGTTATTCAGATGATCAATGCCTTATAACATGAGATGTACTAAAAATAAGCGTCATCTTTAATGTTCTGAGGTAAATTTATCTCAGTATTCATCTGCGACACTTTCAATAGTTGCAGATTTTGAAGACAGGCTTAAAGCTCTATCTGAAAATTCTGTAGAAATATTAGGGCTCGTATAGAAAAGTGTCCTTCTTAAAGATGCATCACTTCATTAAATGTCCGAGAATTTAAGGAGTCCCTCTTATTAATATTATTCCCAATTACAACTTGCAATGTCGAGTATTCGCTTTGGGTTCACAAACTTGTACTTAACTTAAAAATGTTATACCTTTGCAAATATGTTGGAAAAGGCGTTTGACATGTATTTGAACTGCAATGTTTTGATTAGCCACAATAGTAAAGTTCCTTAGAGATTATTTTAGGGTGCTGTTCTGTCCTTCAACTTTTGTTTTCTATTTTGTGCCATGTTGTACTTTAATTTGCTGTTATCATCTAAACAAGATAAGCAGTTTCATGACTTATTTCACACTTTTGAGGTTAAATGCACATTCTAGCGTATTATTTCAACATGTTGATGCAACTGAATGTTTTGAAGGTTTCATTGCATAGTTGTACGGATATTTTAAGTACGTTACCTCAATACATAGCTTCGGGCTAAATTACAAAATAATGACCATTTGTGAAAATGCACATCGTAATAGGAATGCCAATATTACATCATTAACCCGCAAAGTAAAATACCACATTCTGATACTGATGAAACACTATCTAAATATGATGCTCGTGAATAACACAAAATGTTTTAAATGTACACCTTTAACAAGACATATAAACACCTCCAATATTTGCAACTTTGGGACAGTGTAACTGAAAGAACATTAGGAATTTAAATGTACTTGAATTGTCTCTAAATTGTATTATCTGGACTATAGGTGTGGATAGCTCAAGTTAGATGAATTCGAAACGATTTGAATGCAGTTAGAAACCATTTATATGCTGCCTTTAAAATTGAACGAATATCTACTACTAATATTGCATTGATTCTTCTTCTTCTTCTTCTTCTTCTTCTTCTTCTTCTTCTTCTTCTTCTTCCAATGGCGCCTGGGCCTTCTTCATCCGAGACCTCCAATCATCTCTATCCAGAGCTATCTGTTGCCAATTTTATTGCATTTATTACGTTTAAATTTATTAATTTTGAAAAGAGATTTTTTATTAATGTGATTTTAAGTTTACCTAAATAGCCATATCGGTGGTTTTGCCTTTGGAACAGTTGCATATAGTAATGATGTTCATTCTTTCACTGTTGGTGCTAATCTTTGGGCTGTCTTTATATTCATACAGATTCACACTCTTGTTCATACCACCAGACTCCAGAGAGGACGGGGAATAATCCTGGCTGAAGAAAAGTTCCCACCCTCTAGCCGGGAATCGAGCCTGGCACTTCTTGGTTTGGAAGCTAGCATGCTAACCACTAAGCCACAGAGGCAGTCATAAAAATTATGTTTAATGAAGTGGCGTACACAGTTTCGTGGCACACTACGATCATGATACAGATCTCCAAGGTAGGCTGCCGTACAATGGCATAGCAACAAAACATCGCTTAGTGAAGGTTATACAAACCTGCCCTTGTTATACTTTGACCTCAAGGTATGCATTATCTTTAAATATGGTTTATATGCAATATTTAGCCGACTCCCCCTGTTAGATAAGGTCTGTTTTATAATGCAATTGCATACGTCCGTCCTACAGACATGGCTAGACATTATCGGCCACTGACATCTTTTACCCAAGTTTTCTTAAGGCTGGGGCTCACAAGCTCTTTTGGCTCGCATATTCCTTTTAGAAGGAATTTCTACAGTGAATAAAGGGTAAAAGTGTAAAGGGTATAAACGGAGGGGGATTTATTGAGCACTCATGCACTGCGACCTACTCAAATTTATTCTAACACCCCTTAGGATTCAGGGATGAAGTGAGGGAACTGCAGGGTGCCACAGAGTCGCGGCCAGACGGGCCACAGAGACGCGCTGAGATCTCTTCACCCAGCGCAAGCCCCGCCGAGGAGCCACTAGCCTTCCGATGTCGCCCCCATCCATGTAGGACAGTGGCCGCCTAACACCACCCAGCGCCTAGGGCAGCAGTTAGTATGCGCAAGCATCCGCGCCAACTGTCGGGCACTGCCAAATGCTACGCGCCTGAAAGTACAGTTGAAATATGATAAGGAAATGTAATGAAGCGAAATGAAAGAAAGGAAAACATATTAAGTCTCAAATAGGACTAATGGGTAACATAAGCTTTTATGGCATAGACTTGTCTTACTTAAGTTAATGTTGGAGTAGAGGGTTAGAAGTTAGAAGTCTCAATAGTCCCGCCAAGACCCACGAAGAAATAATTTCCTAGCGCAAATTCCACCATTTTGCCGCAACATACCAACCGTCGTCGCCTGATCCTACAACTCTAAAACAGATGAGGTAAAAGAGCTGGAAGGAAATGATGGATAGGAAATTCATAGCAGAACAGGGGCACCCCCAGCATTCGCCTATCCATCTAGGTAAACTCCGAAGAAACCAATGGTCAGAGAGGCCTTAAAGATGTGAGCCTCTCACTTTATCGCGGATTCATCTCGGTGGTGTAGATTACAATAGAATGTAAAATTGCATCTAAACGTAAAGAAATGTGCACAATATCCGTATATGAAATTTTATTTTAACTTTTTTTTCCTGCTGTATTCTTGTTATACTGTCTGTCACCAATTAAAAATACATATTTGAGACTTTTTTTTACAATTTATATTGTAGTGTTTTTTTTTTGTAAGAAAAGAAGCAAAATCCATGCAACCACAGTCAAATGATACCCCGTCATCATCCACGCGTGCCATCACACCGATTATTTTATTTTAACCCTTTCATGCCTGAATTATTTTGCTACTTGTGCCGTTCTTCCTCTAATTCGAAACCGGTTTAGATTAGGTGGTGTGGGACACCTTCAGCCTGCTGGCTTGAATAGCCATGATCGTTGAGGCAACACGTAGTGCACTGGCCATGCACTCAAAGCCTGAGGTCGTGAGTTCGAGTCTGGCAACCACGTAAAATAATCGGTGTGATGGCACGCGTGGATGATGACGGGGTATCATTTGACTGTGGTTGCATGGATTTTGCTTCTTTTCTTACAAAAACCACTACAATATAAATTGTAAAAAAAACGTCTCAAATATGTATTTTTAATTGGTGACAGACAGTATAACAAGAATACAGCAGGAAAAAAAAAGTTAAAACTAGTACAAATAGGAAAAAAAGCCTATGTATCTTATAATACACACCAGGCATGAAAGGGTTAAAAACTTTGAAATATATCATACTAACAGCATCATTCTTAGCTACAGCAATGCACATGCTATTATTCAACACACCTGTTGAAATGTGTAAAATTATTTCCAAAGTCCAATAAACAACAAAGTATTTGTATTTCCAATCATACCCTTTAGGCGGCCCGGGTTCGATCCCAGGGACCCGCATGTGGTATTCGTGGTGGACGAAGCGGCGTCAGGGCGGGTTTTCTCCGGGTGCTCCGGTTTCCCCCGCCATTTCATTCCACCGGTGCTCCATCTTCATTCCATGTATCATCAGTGTCACCGCCTGCGGTGCCGTAGTAGTAAAAGCGGGCGTTAAACACTACAACAACAACAATCATACCCTAATGGTTGCAATTTTTTGGCAGTTTTCTAATACTTGGTTCAATGACTTATAATTGTAGGCGAGTAAGGGGCTCTGCATTCCAGGGCTTCTGATTTTATTTAGCTATATAAACAGAGAACCCCGCTTAACACGAATATGTGAAAGGCAGCGATACCTATGTCCTTTCTCAACAAGATTTTGAATTAATTTGGCAAATGAAGTCAAAAATCCAGCAGCATTTGGTTTTGATACGCGATTTGTAGTTCATGCGAGATGTTAAATCTATGAGAACCTCATACTTCCGGGTGTTGGTTGTTTTTTTTTTTTTTTTTTTTTTTTTTATAACGCTGAACACATTGTGTGCTCATTTGAAATCAAGAATCAAGGCTTGTCTGAAAATAATGTTCAAATGAGTGCTTCAGTATTTTTGTGTAGGTTTTCTTGGAGCTTGAGGTTATTTTCATTCAAATTTCTGTTTGTATAAGAGGGACACCATGAGCATTTTCCTTTTACACGTACTCCAAACCCTAGCTTTAAAATAATACACTTTATTGTTTGCAAGAAGCTGTGGAAATTTTGCCTTGCAATGATAGATCTATGTCGTTTATTTTGCCAAACATGCCAGTTTTTTCATAATTTAAAATCGCCGCCAAAAGACCATGATGGTCCATTATCTTTGCACGGAGTACCACCAAGACTGTCAACGCATATTCTTGAGATAATCATTTTACTTCAGAAAGAACTGATAATGACTTCACATGTCTTCACACATTGCTTTGAAAATCTTGCTTTCAAGATTTTACGCAGTTTATTACTTAATAACGTAATTTAAAGCATCATTCAGGACATTTTTCTGGAAGCTAGAGCTTACCTATGAAGAACAATGTCTGCCATTACGGTCACTTTTGTCTTATCTTTGATTTCAGCAATGGTTCTAGTATTCTTCACTGTCGTCATTCTCCTACGATAGTTCACTTGATATGAAGAATTTGACCAAAAGGTTATATACTTCACTCCTTTATGTGTTGGTTGTCTGTGTGTGCACAAAAGGTCCTCCTGATGGGGTAGAAGAACAACCTCCATTTTTTTTTGATTTTTTTTTTTTTGCCGTGCGGCTGCTCTAACCACTTTTTTTCTTTTTTTTTTCTTTTTTTTTTTCTTTTTTTCTTTTTTTTTTTAATTTGTTTTTTTTTAGTTTTTATTTTATTTATTTTTTTTAATTTTTTTTATTTTTTTTTTATTTTTTTCTATTTTTTTTTTATATACATATATTATTTTGATTATAGTTGCATTGTCGTATTTAAAGTGCAAGGCGTGTTATGTACGGCTGCATTGATTTGCTAAGACCAGAAGTTATCAGTTGACAGCGTGCCTGTCTCAGAAAACTGACCCAGTCCTTCCTCTGCGCCACTGGGCCATTATTCTGTTTAAGGATCCAGTACAATGTTCCCATTACCAGCCAAACTACACAGCGTTGGAGTGCAGTATTCTGAAAATGAAATTCCAAACGCTGGAGCTTCTCAAGGCATGGTGGAGCTTGCGGTGGGCACCATTTGGCGATGTAAGTCCGGAGCTCTACCCAGATGACTTCAACCTGCTTACAGGAAGCAATCCGGTATTCCAGTGTGTCGACGGCGGCACAAGATGGACATTGGTTTTACTGTGCCCTTCCATGTCGCCAGAGTTTATCCGCTGTCGGTATAGTCTCATTTAATACTTCATAGGTGGTTTCCTGCCAATCACTGGGCACATGTTTACAAAATAAATTCTGCCAGATCACTTTCCACTCCCTGGTATATTTCTCTGCCACTCTAGGAACCAGATGAACTGTTGTGAGCATACGGTAGTGGTTCCGGGTGCATTCGAAGGCCGTAATGTCATCGTTGTTGTCCAGAATTCGTTTTAGGTGAAGGACAGTGGGTTTAAATCCGTTGAGTACCACCTGAGGGTTATGCAGCTGTTCCTTCCAGAAAGTTTGGTCAATTGATGAGCCAGATCTGCGCAATGATTGTGTGGCGGTTTTCCCCAATAAGGCCATGCATTTCTTGGCAATGTCCACTAAGCAACCACCTTTGGACGGAGGCAAACGTAGTTGAGGCCGGCTCACCTTATATGCTTTTCCAGTCCACAAAAAGTAACCAAGGAGTTGTTCCAGTTTCTGTGCGTCACGTTTTGAAATCGGCAGAATCTGTGCCACATACCAAATTTTGCTTACACCATAAGTATGCAGGTACCAGATGCGTTGTAGCAAATTCAGGTTCCGGATCCTCTCCATGGATAAGGAATGGCGTAAACTATTAATTTTTTCCCTCCAGTTAACTGCAATAGTATCTTCTATATTTGCCATAAAGCATATACCAAGTATCCTTGTAGTAGTAACACATTGCATCCCCAAGGTCTGTGGCGGTTCCGGCCAATTTCCTAATATTAGGATCTCCGATTTCTCAGCATTTAACACTGCACCGGACATCGTTGTGTACTGCTCCAATCCCTGTTGCATGGTCGTCATATCTTCATTATCTGCAGCCACCACAGTCACATCATCAGCATAGGCTGTAAGTGTGAACCGTTCATTGTATACACTGACTCCTCGCATGGTTTGTTGCAACCTCTGGAGTAAAGGATTCAATGCCAATGAAAACAATCCCATTGATAGCGGGCAGCCTTGACGTACTGATCGTTTTATTCGTACCGGCCTGGAAAACCATCCGTTCCATAAGACTCGAGACTGTGCCGTGCCGTAGAGTCCCTGAATAAGATTGATTATCGCACTGGAAATTTCGCAGCCGTTAAGCAGTTCCACAGATACGAATGGCGCACTCTATCAAAAGCCTGTTGAAAGTCGAGATTGATCAAAGCCACCGCTTTATTTTCTCTGCGTAGATGGATCAGCGTGTCACGCAGTTCCGCCAATGTGACAATAATGTTCTTTTTCGATATTGCCGCTTGGTTACAATGCATGATTTCTGCATATGCACCTTTTAATCGGTTAGCCAGAACTTTCGCAAATAACTTATAATCGGCGTTTAGCAGCGTTATTGGACGATAGTCCTTCATGGTGGCGGTTTTCTATTTCTTCGGCACCAGGGTGATAACACCATCCGCGAAGGTTTCGGGAAACACTGCTGTCTCCCACAGTTCCGCATATACTTCTATCACTTCGTTCTTGATTATTGGCCAGAACTTTCTATAGAATTCATAGGTGAGCCCATCAGGACCTGGTGATGTGTGTCGACTGGCTTGTTCAATGGCGACCAACACCTCCCGCTCCGTGATAGGGCTGGTAAGTATTTTTGCGGATTCCTGGGTGATGCCGGTGTCAAACAGATCATATTCCACACGCCTATAAGGGGTGTCTGCTTCTGGCGCTTCTTGAAATAAAGCCTGAAAATAATCCGCTATAAGCTGGAGCTGGGCGCGCGTTCCAACATGGGCAGTTCCAGTGTGCGCGTCCCGTATTGTTTGAGGATATCTTCCATGTCCCTTCTGCCGCTCCTTTGCGAAATAATAAAATGAGTTCTGTTCCGCTTCATGCATGGATTTCACTTTGGCTCGAACTTTATGTCCTTCCAACTGGTGTAAGTGATGCAGCCCCCACAGCGCCTCATTGTAAAAATGTAGTAGCTGCTTCTTGGCCTGTGCCCTCACAATACCCATGGATTTAAATAGGGAGCGAATCGCTGGTTTTGCCGTGTTCACCCACCAAAAACTCTTCCGAGTTGAACTTCTAAAGGTCGACTGTAACTGAAGCCATTTGATTTGCAATTGTTCCCTAATGTCTGTGTCCTCCAGCATAGAATTATTGAGTTTCCAGTAGCCACGGCTAGCCGTCTCATGCCTTATTTCATTTATTTGCAATTGACATAGTACTGCATGATGGTCGCTAAAAGCCACCGGAATGACCCAAATTCGATGGACATTTGGAGCCATTCCGGGAGATAAATACTGTCGATCGATGCGTGAGGCAGAAGTGTTGCGGATAAAAGTGAATTCCACTTCATTCCCATGCTTGATCTCCCATGCGTCAAGCAGTTGCAACTGTGACACTAGGTGTTGTAGCATGATGCTAAAATTCGTAGTACCTTTTTGATCCTTGGCCTGCAGTGTGCAATTGAAGTCGCCTGCTAGCAGAAGTTCCTTGCCTTGTAGCAAATGCGGTGTTACATGGGTTTGAAAGAAACGCTCTCTCTCGTGTCTATTCTGTGTCCCAGCTGGAACATATATGTTAACTAGGACGGTCTCTTCCAAAGTAGCGGAGAGGACCCGGCCGTCAAGATCCATCTGAAAATTCTGCAGGGGAAGTCCCTTCCTGTACACTATTGCCGTTTAAACCTAGGTTAACTTTATAGTCGTAATTGTAAAGAGCATCCAAGTTGTAAGTATTTACTTCTTGGAGAAAGCATATGTCAATGTTGTTCACCTGGAGGAAACTATTAAGCAGTTTTTGGGTTACTAGATTTCTGCACCCATTCACATTCACTGTTGCCACCGTTCGTAGATAGATCATGACGAAAGCGACTGTCGCAAAGATAGTGTAACTCGGGCGTCTACGTTCTTGGCCTCGTGCATTGCTACTAGTGTGCTACTGTTCGGTCTCTGGATGTCTAGCTGGGGTTATCTGTGCCGGAGGATTTCCCCTAAGCCTTGGGTCACATAAGGACACCTGGGGCTTCCGTGTCACCTGAAGTTGGATCGGCGACTCTGCTTCTGTAGCCCTCGCATCAGGTTGAGAGGGATGGGATCCACCAGCCATCTCTGCACGCCGATAAATTGCGACTGCTTCAGCTGACCTTGGTTGGTCCTCTTGGGATTTGTGTGGCTGTTCGATTACTTGCGGTCGAGTATCACTCGCAGATGGTCACGCCACTACGGTGGTGTCGGGGGTGTCCTCCCGGTAATGGGAGTCGGCTCCTATCTCCACCGCTGGGCACCTCACGCGTTGTTGTAACTGTGCTGCTTCGCAATCACTCTGGGGATTGTTTCCTGCGTCCCTCCTTGCAGGTAGAACCTCACCGGTGTTCCTGTCACCTCCCTCCTCCAGGATACTGCTGCCAATCAATGCTGAGGCCTGCTCTTGTGTCAGTACTCCAGCCGTATCTACTGTGTCTGTGGACGGGACTTGTAATTGACGTGCCTCCTCATGGGCTCCTTCCACAGCTTCCTCCAGCTCCATTTGGTTTTTCCAGGATGGTTCTTCCTTATGGGCTTTGCTTGTCTTCGCCCGCTTGGCCCGTTTCTTCTCGGTCGGGCGTTTCTCTTCTGCTGCAGCTGTCTTCGTCACAAGTGGACCCACCTCGGGTGGTATTATCTCCTCCGGATTGGCCAGATGTACTCGTTTCCCAGTGGTATCTCGAACTATGGAGGCATACTCCCTTTGCGGTGCAGACCTTGCTGCTTCCTGTTGACTGTCATTCACATGGGACGTTTGCCTGTTTTCATCCGTAGGATGCGCTCCCTCACTCTGCGTGTCCACTACCACCTTCGTCGGTTCTGTTTCGGTTCTCCGTCCAGTCGCCACTGGGCGTGTTGCGGTCGGACGGTGGGGGCAAAATTCCTTTAGATGTGCCGTGCTACTGCAGACGTAGCAGGATCTGGGTTGGCCGGCGTAGGACACCGATAATCTGTAGCTGCCAATGATGATAAAACTAGGGATGTTCGTCTTCAGTTGCATCTTTACCGCTCGTACCCCATTAAACACCGGGACGCGATATTGTCGGCTCCATTGTTCCTTCCGGACGTCATATACCGTTCCGTAACGCTGCAACGCTGCTTTTAAGACCTCTGCCGGGAGCTCTGGGGGTACATCAAACACTCGGACATTTACAGCATTACCGGTCACGTGTTCGATAAGCACTTCAGTCATCTCACCATTCATATATGTGAAAGGTGTTTCCGCCGAGAAGGTATTGAGGGTTTTCTCCAGCAAGAGTGCTGATATTAATTTAACATAAATTGCACGTTCACTTGCGATTAACTGTATTGTATCCACTTGTTCCGCATTTAACCGTAATGTATCTCCTATGAAATCATGCACTTCATATGCCGACGGTCGCGTTGCACTGAAAGCAAACTTGATCCGAAGGGTATTTTTTCTCGCGTACATTTCCATTCCTTTTCACTGTTAAATTTAGCTGATCTACTCACTTTAAATTCCTACACTTGGTGATCGATAATATCACTCACAGTGTGGTATATGTCTTTCTTGCTCTCACTCACTATCACGCCACGCACGCAGTAGACAAAACAACCGGTTCTCCTGGTACGTCCGCTCTGTCCAAGCGCACGGGCTTGACTCACCTCCATTAAACGTACAAACCTTAACGTCAGTTTTTCATCCATTTGTAGTGTGAATTTGGTATACTTCAAGCGACCGATAATTGTGCGCATGAAATGGATTTTATATACTTCTTGCTATTCATATATTAATTATTTCACTGTCAACAATTGGGACGGAAGTATGTAAATGTTAGCTCCCACATAAACAATGACTAGGAAGTTTTGAAACCCTGAATTAGACCAGTTTCTGTGTAGTTATTCTAGTTTTTGTATGGACCTTAAATTGCTACTCTTAATGTTCCTTTCCAATGACTTGGAGGTGTCCGAATTTGCATAAATAATGGTGCATAACTGCGGAAACAGTGCTTAGTCCATTTCTCCGATCTTTTTTCCCGATATTATGCTTTTTCACTGCCTGTTGCTTATACAGCCCGCCTCAATGGTGTAGTGGTAGCGGGTCTGCCTCACATTCAAGAGCTCTCGAGTTCGAATGTCGCTTAGGGTCAGTTATCCGGATAAGGCTTTTTCCGACGTTTTCCTTTATCCTAAGTTGTCGGATAGCTTAAAGTTCTATAGATCCCGGGCTATTTGAGCACCATTTCTCTAATTTCATTCATTCATCGTCCGCCATGAAAAACCGGTTGGAGGACATTAAATGGAAAATGAAATAAAAAAGTCCTTCCTATCACTTGCTATGGAATCAATACACTTATTGATACAATATTATAATTTTCTTTAGATTGATAAAACAGAAGCATTCAAAAATTATATGATTATGATAAATAGAACTATAAATTAGTTATACGAATTCCTTTTTGGCACGATACCTTTCTTACCTATTCTAGGAAAATTCAAGAGCTATTTTAATAAGGTTACAAATTTTAAAGGACGATAAAGATGGATAAAATCGTCAATTAAGAAAGAAAATTTCGACCCAGAAAGATTCCGTTCTGGAGGAGCACTCCAGAATGTAGAGAGCAGATAAACTGCTATTTTTTTCTGGGTCGTCAAATCATACGGGGAAGTTTTCTTTTTCTTCTTTTTTGCAAATTTTCAAACTGTATTGATTTGTGTGTCTACACAATTGAAGTTAGGATACGTTCTGGCGCATCTAAGCTAAACTATGATATTAAAATTGTAATAAATGACCAAAATGTTGTTCATGTGAGATATAGGTAAAATAGTGAAGATGTAGTCATAAGGCCTTCAAAAATACATCGGAGTGGTTTTCGACACTAAAGACAACCTTGTGGACATTAAAGTAAAGCGTAAGCATCCAAAGTCTGTTTCTCCCATCTGTGCTCATAACGAGGGCGTTTACTTGAAAAACAACTGATGATGTTCGCTGAACTGTACACTCAAATTTGCTCCCACATTCATACTTGCAGATTCTGCATGGACAGGGAATTCTCTAGTTAAAGAAAAATTCCCAACCGCAACCGGGAATAGAATTTGGGATCTGTGGATTCGGAAACCAGAAAGCTAACCACTCGACAACAGAGGCAGCCTTCCAAGCGGTTCTAGATAGTAAAATGAATAGATTTGTAAAAAAGGGTTTAAAAATATGCAAGGCATACTGTTTGAAATCCTTAATGTGGCCTACAGTTTTCGGTGGGTCCTAAAACTGATGATTCAAAAGTCCCTTTTTTGTTGGGTCATCCAAAAGCGTTTATTAAAGGAAAACTCATAGAAAGAAAGTTAAGTTACGAGTACATGAACTTGATACATGGCTCACTTTTTAAATGTTTCAGTTTTCAAAATATTATAGTCACTTGATATAAGGGAGAGGGCAAACGTACATGGGAGCCGACGGATACTTGCGAATACTTAGTGTGATTTTCTTACCAAAGTCGGTATCACTGTGTATTGGGAAGCCAAGTATACGTTAGAGTTGTGTCGAAATATTGCGGAAAGGATCTGCAATTATCTCAAAGGAAACGTTCAATCCAGCAACATAAACGTAACATGTAAGAAACGCTTATCATTTATCTGAACTGTAAGATTCCATTTGTTGCTCATAAGTAGGCTACATTAAAAAGGAATCAAGTTAGTGGTGTTCGTAGTGCATGTGACGGCACAGTGTGGGGAACCGGTTCTGTCCGTCTGCTGTACAGACAAAGAGTGCATAGCTTCATTCTTTTGGTACCTGACCTACTAAGCCTACTCATAAGTTTTTATACAAAACAAGGCGTAACAGAATGTTCTAGGTACACACGTGGTGACACCAGGGATTCATCTATCGGTGACAAAACTTACTAGAGAAGATATCTCCAGCCTGTCTTTCTTGCGAGTTATTTTCTGTTTGCCTGTACAGCGGAGCAGACGGGCACAGCTGGGATAGCGCAAAAGGACAGCGCATTCTTCGATTCGCAATTAATTCAATACAACTTTTAAAACGTTTATAGGTATGAACCATATCTAAGTAATGATTTATATCATATTTATTGAAGCCAATACAGTTCTGTGTTCATTTTCATAAGAAGACAGAGAACCTGGTGTTGAATCTCAGAATTAAGCTTCCTTGGAGATTCTTCAGAAGGCAATCCCAAATAATTGGAACAACACAACACAAGAAGGTCAGACTCTACAAACTTCCATTAGGTAAGACCTCCTCCAACAACGTCCCTGGCTGTTAAAAGTAAACCAGGAATAGAAAGACCATTCAGAAAATCTGAGGTTATAACAAGCCCAAATTCATTGATGATCTAAAAGCTAGGAAAGCTGCACAGAAAAATGTAGCATCAGCTGCAAAAGCCTGGAAATTTAAAACAAACTTGCCTACGGGATGCAGGAATGCCAGCAGTTTTACAAGGAAGGGGAAAATTGGGTACCGCGCCTCAAATCTGCAAACTGGTAGCATGTTAAGTGTATAGAAACCGGAAATAATCCATAAGTAGATAACCCTCCGTGCGTTAAAACATTTGCAGAACTTCACGGCGCAAGAGAGGCCAGTGGCGTGTTTTACCTCTCAGTGCGACGTGCGGTGAGAGGCAGTGTGATCTGTGATAATACACAATAACAGTACAAACAAGTGAAAAGGTCTCACTTTAACTGCAGGATCTTCATTTTCCAGGGAATAAACTTACTCCTTTATACGGTGCTATTGTCTAACATTTGAATTGCAGACTGTAAAGCGCAAGCACGAGGTAATGTTTCATTGGCATTTCTTCTGAACTTTTTTTAAGCAGTAGAGTATCAGAGAAGCATTTTGAATAAAATCTCAATATCTATTATTTTCAGTGTGAACTTCAACATTCGGGTGAAATGTGGCAATTCCTCAATCTATTAAGTAGAGGGTTTTTATGCATTTATTTACTTATTTATTATTTATTTACTTATTTTATTTAATTTGTTTATTTATTTACTTTTTTTTAAGTGGTCCTCAAAGTATATTTCTGACGTAATGTTGATGAAGCTCAAAGAGATAAGTATTATAATTAAGTAAACCTATAGTTATAATACAATAAGTATTGTGTATGTGGCGCTTGTGCCATAGTAGAAATATTTTTATTAAATGTTATTAAATATCGTGAAATGTATTGTAATAAATCTACCTGAATGAATCACCAGAGCCAATTTAGTGGGGAAATCGCTTTACTTCCATTAGACCGACTTCAACAGATCAGTAATGCAATCAACTGATTCATTCTTTATAACCTATTAGTTATTTCCATGTTTGACAACTGCTTAGGCTTTTTTTTGACTTAAACAGTGGAAAAAAAGTCAGATTTGCATGGGCGTTAAATCTTCTGTGAGATCAGTCAGTAAACCTCTAGTAACTGTCTATTTAGCTTCTGAAGGGAATAACAACTGCATATCTGTGGAAAATTATTGCAGATGTTTACAAATAATGGAATATCATATTTATTGAATTTAGTTTAATCTGCTTAAATTGTCTTAAAGTAGTGGTAGACGCTTATTCCATTTTATTATTGTTTATTTATTATTTCCTTTTTAGAACTGCTTGAAAGTAGTTATTTTTCCTAATATATGTACCTCAATGTTCTATTTTGATGTTTGTTTTACTTTTGTTTCTCCAAGAACTGCCTAAAATAAAATGAAAATATAATAAAGGGGTTAACATTTATTTAACTGTTACTTCCATGAGACTACGTAAAAGAAGCAATTATACTTGGTAAAATATCCAAAAGCTGTAGATATTTTAATGCACTTTTACACCTATAACTCCCAATTATATTATCTAAAATACCAGAAAAGGTTAGCGAACTGCGATTTTAATGGATGTTTTAAAAGAAGTAGTGCTACAATCCAAAATGTTTTAAACATGTGGTGAACGCCTATGTTATTGTATTTTTGCCCAGAAGTACTTGTACTCAGGGGTATAGGCAAACCAGTACCAGGCCAGGTTTCTTCTTATAGTAATTACCTTCTCCCCTCTTTCCCACAAAAATTCGATATCAAAATTTTATAAATACATATTTGATAGTCTACTGCTTAAAAAAGATTACTATCATCATCATCATCATCATCATCATCATCATCATTATTATTGATCTTGTTTTTGCTCTCTGCTACTACTACGCGGCCATGTAAAGCAAGTATTTCAAGAATATTGAGGTAGAAGTTAATTTTCTGAAATATTTTCGTATGCACGCCAGTACATTGCTCATGCGAGTGTTGAGTTTGAATAGGGAGAATGAGGTCCATAAAATAACTCGTAAGAAAGACAGGATGGGGATATCTTCTCTAGTAAGTTTTGTCATCGAAAGATGATTCCCCAGTGTTACCACGTGTGTATCTAGAACATTCTGTTACGCCTTGTTTTGTATAAAAACTTATGAGTAAGCTTAGTAGGTGAGGTACCAAAAGAATGAAGTTATGCACTCTTTGTCTGTACAGCAGACGGACAGAACCGGTTCCCCACACTGTGCCGTCACATGCACTACGAACACCACTAACTTGATTCCTCTTTAATGTAGCCTATTTATGAGCAACAAATGGAATCCTACAGTTCAGATAAATAAATGATAAATGTTTCTTACATGTATTCCCTTGATCTCTCGTCATAAGAATTTAGTCATCAGCAAAGTGAAGGGTGTAAATCTTCATCTTCATCTTCATCTTCACTCCATGGATTAGGCAATGCTGCCCCCACCAATGACGCCTGTAGTGGGCAGAGGTGCGGGACGCAGCGGCTGGGTGGCAAGCCTTGGCCCTTCATGGGCTTTTGCGCTAGGGGGAGGGGGTATCTTATTAGTATCAGTGTCATTAGTAGGGCTCGGAAGTTCATGCCCTAAAAAGCACTGAAATATGCATGCAAATATGCTCTTAAAACCTTGAAAATATGCCAAGAAATATGCACTATTGAATTAAAACAATGCCCCTTTGCAGTAGACAAGACCAGTTAGTATAAATAATAAAGTTACCTTATTCCTTAGAGGTTGAAGCAGAAGTGGTCCTGCTGCTATTAATAACTGCTAAATTGCAGTTAACAACCAACACTGCACAAATTTTCAACTGTAAAGCATCGTCTGTTGTCTCGCAAAACACTTTTGCAACATGAAAAACTTCTCTACACGTCACAAGATGTTATCGGGGCATATTTAAATGATGCTAACTGCTTCACAGAGAGTCAAGTCTCTTGGTGTGACTGATGGTTTTCTTTCGAGTATGCCTCGAATATCGCACATCTGTTTATAACCAGAATTTTTTAAAATTACATAATTCACTTTCTCTTTTACTTTTTGTCCTATACCACCAGGAACCGAACTTAGATCACATATTGTTTTTTCAAAGACAGTAAGTGATTCATGCAAACGAGATTCTACAGCTACCAATGCCGTTATGACTGTTGGTAAGAAAGAAAAATGGGCAGATATGAAGCTAAGATTCTCTTTTAACCCAGTGCCTGACAGAATATTTTGCACAGTTTCTATGGATGAAGCATCTTTCGAGTCCAATGAATTAACAACCTCTTCGACTATTTCAAAGAGTCCATCACAAACTGTGTCACAGTTACATTCTTAGTGGCCGACAATTCGTACACATTAAGAAGATAAGGTGTCTTTTGTTCATTATTTAAAGTACCCACGATTATATTAGCAATAGAACGCCGCTCAGAATCAGAGGTTTCATCAACGCACAACCACACTAACTGATCCGCTAATCATTTTGTATATCTGACAATACGTTATTGTAACAATGTCATACATAAGTCTTACGCAGTGTACTTTCTTCAGGCTCATGTTGTCTAGTGTACTTGACAAGAAAGTTTTTAAATGTCGGATTATTAATTTTGAACAAAGGAATATCAGCAGCTAAAAATGCTTGGCACAAGTCATAGGAAAATTCAGTAACCCTACTTCCTAAACACTCTACTAATTGTTTTAGAACAGGTTATTTGTTTGCGAGTTTTCTGATTAAATTCTCCTTGTGTTTTGCTGTGTTTATGTGCTGAACTATTTAAAATCTTTTCTCACGGCCTACATTTTTCTCACACGCTCAACAAAACAGTGTCCTATTATCTGTAGATATTAAATCACCCGAAAACTCTTTCTGTAAATTAATTAATGTAGCAGTCAAAGTTGGTTTTATTTTCGGCATTTGAAGAGCTCTTCAACATTTTATACGCCTAATTTAATTTGGTGGGAACCAGTTAACAACACTGTTACGTTTGAAGACCATGGCACAACTATTGGTGGGCAAGCAAGTGTTACTATAATCGTGCTGCTCAAAACGTTGACCTGCACTTGATCTTTGTTAATATACACCTCTCAGATAACGCACTGATTATTCTCTACGCAAATACATATACATAATGAAGGGATAGAACAGGGGGTTCACTGCATGACAACATGACTCACCTCGCGAGTTGCATCAACATGTGCAATACTACCAATATGAAAAGTATTATACACATGGAAAAAATAATAAAAACCATAAAAATCATTAAAATATGCAATATAGGGGCTATAATATTGAAATCTTCATGAATTGCATCATCATACGCAATACTACCAATATGAAAAACATTATCCAGATGGGAAAAAATAATAAAAACCTATAAAATCATTAAAATATGCAATATAGGGGTCTATAATATTGAAATAATATGCATTTATCAAAATCAAGAAAATATGCAGTTATATGCACTATAAAATCATGTCCAAATAACTGAACATTCTATAATTCGTGCACATAATGTAAAAGCATACGTTTTTAACCCCTGTAAAAAACATGCAAATGCATGAACTTCCTAGCCCTAGTCATTAGTATTAGTGTTATTCTAATTTTGCAATCTGAATTCCCATTTGAGAACACTTTCTTCTCCAAATCTTTAATGCTTCATGTATGTAAAATTTAAATATTGTTGGTGAAAGGCAACAGCCTTGTCGCAGACTTTTGGATGTCACAGAACCTTTAGATATTTTTGATCCAATTAGGATTTTACGGGACTAAAATCAACAATTTTGAATGAGATTACATTCAAACAATTGATGTGGTATGGACATGTAAGAAGTATGGCTGAAGATAGAATACTGAAAGATATAGGTACCTATTCGAATGGGCAACTTCAAAAATCGGAAGTGACCAATAACCACCACTTGGAGAGATAATATCACACAGGCAACGAAGAGATTGGATTTGGAATAGGGACAATGTAACAATAGAGAAGAATGAAGATGTGTTACACATTAAAAAGCCGATTAAATAATAATAATAATAATAATAATAATAATAATAATAATAATAATAATAATAATAATAATAATAATAATAATAATAATAATAATAATAATAATAATAATAATAATAATAATAATAATAATAATAATAATAATAATAATAATAATAATAAATACAACTAAAATACTAATATAGGGCTGAAGCATTCTATGCAAGTGCTGAACGTGTGCATGTTGTAAGAGATTATGTCGACTGCTCGTTAAGCACTAAGTATGCCGCTAATTAGAGAGGTTGAGGGGGAAAGGGGGAAGGAGAGGATTATCCTTGCTGCGACTTGCCATGTTATTTTTTGGAGATATGACATTCCGCCACATCCGGCGAGACGGGACAAGCCACGCCTGGCTGACTGGCAGACGGGCCTAGGGTGAAAATTTCAAGTACAACGGGTGCAACGCGGCCATCATTAACCGTCTGGGACATCAATTCTCGGTACCTGCACATTGCCACCAAAAACAGATGCACAATTTGCTCTATAATTACTAATGCTTCACTTTTGTTTTTTGGTAATGGCTTAGCAACAGTTAAGGAAGCGGCACATTTTATGGCCCATTAAACAAGCAAAGCAAAATGTATTCATAAATTGGGTACTTACTTCATTCACAGTGCAGGAGCTTGAGTTAGATAATATTAGAGTGGCATCCTGGAAATTAGAAAACCAAGAAAATAATCTTAGTGTAATAGTCACATCATGTTCTTAACTTTTTCCATTTCATAAGGATATCCGTTCTACTTTTCTCATTGGTGTCCCAATGTATTTGTATTTGTTATTCGATTGTGCATATGAGAATCAATAGTTGCGCCTTCGAGTACTAAATTGTTGATTTTATTGCTATGTTGGACCACCTCTGTAGCGCAGTTGGTAGCGCGCTTGCCTCTGGCGCGAAGGACCCGCGTTCGATTCCCGGTATCAGCATGGGGATTTTTCTCCCGCAGGGAGCTCTGGCACGGGGTGCATTGAGCCTCCTTAGGTCCTGGGGGGGGGGGGCAATTGAGGAGTTACTTGAATAAAGAAGTAGCGACCCCAAGTCGCGAAGACCGCAAACTGACCGGGAGGGATCGGGGCGCTAACCATGTCCCACCCTCCAGTACTGCACCCCACTTATGACGCCTGTAGTGGGCAGAGGGGGGGGGACGAAAAGGCCGGTGGTAAGCCTTGGTCCGCGAAGGGCTGTTGCGCTAGGGATTATTGTTATGTTGGCCTTGACACGATACAGATAACCTTTAAAAAAAGTAGACTTTTAGAACGAGAAGACAAATTGAATTTATTAGATTTCTATTTATTGCACAGCACTGTCACTCGTGGAGTGGTGTTTTTTCTTTCCTTTTTTTCAGATTTTGTTATTGACTATTAGTTTTATAGTTTAGAAACACAAAAATTCGAGAAATGAGTGTAAAGAAAATGCCTTGACAGAAAAGAGATAAAATGGCACGGACATGTGAAAAGAAGGAAAGTGGCAGAATAATGAGAATGATGCTAGAATGGAAAGCTGAAGGTAGCAGAGGACGGATAAGACCAAAAGAAGAATGATGGATAGGCTCCGAAGAAACATGACGTATGAAGGAGTGATGCCCAGCCTTATGTGAGAGGAGGGTGTTGTTTCACCGAGCATTCATGGGAGTAAAAAACAAACCTCTCAAATACTTGGTTACCTGAATGAGTGTAGGGGAAATGCTTCATGTACGAAATGAAGTAGGGCTAGAAGGTAAAGCAACAAGGTGACGTCATTAGTTCAAAAGAGAAGACGTGGAGTATCACTCTAGAGGATTAGCAGACGAAGATGCAGAAGATAGGCACTTATGGGTCATACGAAAAATAATGCATTATAAGAAAAGTTCTAAATAAAGATAACGATGTTCCATTTTATGTGCTTTTCAAAACTCACACAAATAACAAGGAATATCTCCGAAACGGTTCACTCTACAAAAAATGCACTTGGGTATAAATTGTGTGTTTTAGCAAGATCTACATTTTTGTGTAGTAAGATTTGGTGTATCACTTACGGTTTACCAGTTACGCTAAAGTCATCCAGAGTAAATAGGCTATATCCAGAAAGTTCATGATGAACATTTCCTTTGTCATAAAAATATTTCAAACATATGGCATTTAAATCAAAATCGTTAGAGCCATTTCCAAGAAAATCAAAATGTTCGAAAAATTTTCCCTGCAAAGGATAGTTTAGAGTGAAGCAATTTTCTTCAAAATCTTCGTGTCGCTTCCTAGAAAGACATTAAACTTAAATACTAACCTTGGTTTTTAACCGACTTTTCGTTTTTGAGTTATGCTGCCCACAGGCTGACACACACACACACACACACACACACACACACACACACACACACACACACACACACACACACACACACACACACACAGGGACCTTTTTCTAAAACTGCTTTTTTTTATTCAGGGGGTCTCAAAACATATTTCCGGTGAAATCTCGACATCGAATTTTTGGGTGGAATACAATACTTCCTCTACTTTACTACACGTAGTAGAGAAAGAAAAAAAAAAAACTTTATAATTTATTTTTAAATATTTCACAGATATATAAACATTTTCAAGTGTGTCATTCACCAAACTATTGCATATCATTTATTTGAGCAATATTTTTGAATTGGTAACTTATATTTTTATCAAAATGATTTCCTACTGACGTAAGAATATCGTTGTGACATAAAATTGAGGCATGAATAAAAATGTTAATACGTAATTCCTGACCTTGGCATGTTTCCTCCATCAGTTCAAAATCATTTTCTCCGCAATTTCAAGCTATTATATCAAAAGATTTGATATACTGAAGTGTATAAGATAACATGTGATGTTGGAAAAGCGGCGCAATTTAAAAACAATAGAAAGCTAATAAAAGGATGTCCTCAAAATGGTTAGCAGAATCATTTTGTTTATCGTCATCGAGCGGTGACCGCGACCGGCGGTCAGCAGTCCTCTCGCCGCTGAGGAAGTAGCCAGCGAGTGTGTTAAATCGCTAGTTAGGAAATCTGTTGCAGGAGCTAATTGCCGATTCCTATCTTTACACAGACATACGGGAATAGGCATGAACATATGAACTGCAAGCACACTGTCGTTGGTGTACAGCACAAGAGCCCAAATATCAACAGGTTTTTGTTAGCTTTTCGCTTGCCTAAGTAGAAGAGAAAGTCCGCTTGTGCCTGTGCGTGAAAGAGAGAGGAGAAAAGTTGGATAAATACCTAGAGAAAAGTTTTCAGTAAACTCTTCCTACTCCAAAATACACTTTGGGTGGAAAGCGAAAACTTTCAAAAATGGTTGTAATGTTTCGATTAAAATAGCATAACATGTTTTCATAATTATGTCACTTATATACTGAAATGTCTATGAGAAGATAACTTTTTTAATCTTATTGAATTTTACATAATTTTGTAAGTATAAGGTAAATAGTAAGAAATATATATACAATAGATATACCTTAGTGGTTAAAGCAGTCGCTTGATAAGCGTAAGATCCGTGGTTCATATCCAGACTAAGGCATTGAATTTGTCAGTCCTGATTCCACCTCTTAAACATTGCCTACACACGGCAATGCTTGTTGGCATAAATAAATAATAATTACCATCTAAAGATTACTTAAACCCGGGACATAGAGTACTTACAATAATTGTAAGTTGCCCTTGGGGTATTTATCTCTGATGTGAGATTCCCTTGTGGTCTAACCGGGAAAGAGTACGAATCGGCTGGGGAATTTAATGTCGAACTGGCAAGTTGGCCATGGTAGCAGTCGATAAGTGGAAGATCCTTGGTTCAAATCCCGGCTATGGCATTTAATTTTTCAGTCCTGATTCCACCTCCTAGACATACAAGGTTATTCCTATCTAAGTTCCCAGCATAAGATAGTAATAAATTTGTCACATTTTTATATTCTAACAAAATAAAACACCAATTTGTTGTCAAGAAATGGTATTTTATTGAAAAAAGCTAAAATTAAATATGACCACCACGGTGTAGTCTTTCTTCTGTGCCATATTCTCAGGGATGTTCTCAATGGCATCTGATATTGAGTGCTTCAGTTCTTTACGTGTAGTATGTAGGTCTGATATGAAATACCTTTTCGTTTAGATAGTCCCATAACCAGTAGTCCGCTGGATTTATGTTCAGGGACCCATTTTCCCTGTTCGGAAAATGCCGACTAATTACACGATCGCCAAATATGCTGCGTAATAGTGTCTTTACAGTATTGTGTTTATGAGGAGGAGCGCCATCTTGCATGTTTTCGATTTCATGTAACATTGGTATTGCAATATCTTACATGTTACAATGTCACTGCCATTTATTGTCACTGTTTTTGTGTGTCTGTTCGCATTTCTTCAAATTTGCTCATTATCTTATGAAATTATTTCACAGTGCAGGATCCTCTTCTCAATTCATTTAATGTTCGATATCTTCTCAGTGCATGTGCATATTGTCTGTTATACTCGTAACAGCACTGAAGGAGGCCATTCGAACTCGAATAGGTAAAGCCATTGCTCTGGCAGCTATTGTCTGTATTCTTATGTTTATATAAACTGGCAGTTACCATAGCAACAACAACAAAAAATTAACCATCTAAACAGTAGTGATACCAATATGAAACCAAACTACTAATGTGTCAAGAAGATAAAACTTTTTCAAAAAGAGAACTTCCTTTAGAATAACCTGATACTATAGAGAAGATGTAGAGTTCAGTAACATGCAAAATTTGTAATATATTACTACTATTATGGTTATGATTATGATTATGATGATTATTATTATTATTATTATTATTATTATTATTATTATTATTATTATTATTATTATTATTATTATTATTATTATTATTATTATTATTATTATTATTATTATTTTGTTTGTTGTTATTATTATTGATGTTATTGTTATTATTATTGTTGTTATTGTGATTATTATTGTTGTTATTATTATTATTGTTATTGTTGTTATTATTATTATTATTATTATTATTATTATTATTATTATTATTATTATTATTATTATTATTATTATTATTATTATTATTATTATTATTATTATTATTATTATTATTATTATTATTATTATTATTATTATTATTATTATTATTATTATTATTATTATTGGATTCATTAGTAACAAAAACAGGGCTAGAATAGGTAAACCTTCAAAACTTTCCATTTATCGAGTTTTAGATTTAAAGTGATATTTGCTCAAGCGCGGGCGCGCCCGTGTGTGCGTAGAACTTTCTTTATCAAACAAAATTAAGATTCAAGGCAGCAGCGGCGCCAACAGGAGGCATTTGATGGGCTGCAGCTCTCACAAATCCAACTTGAGTCTACCCTTAAAACTTCCTCTCGATATAAACTTCTATAAAGTAAATAATTATAACAGAAACCTATGACAAAGTAATGGTTTAAAATAGCATAATTATGACACTGCAGGTAATTATTTTTTAAGAGCAGCTGTTTATTCTTGCAGTAATATTTTACATAAAAATAAAAGACGATCAAATGCCAACTATACAGAGGATACTACTTGTATTTTAGTGCTTATTTACAAAGGAGCCTATAATAAATCCAATGTGTTTGTGTGAAAACAATGCCATAACTGACTGGATCCTCAAAACATGCATTTCTATTGAAATCATAGTAGGATCGAGTTTCTGAGTCCACTGCAATATTGCATAAAGTGGTAGAGAAGATTATAAGGAGGCTATACTTATAGTACGAAATTCTCCGACGAAGGAAAGAGATGGCTGTTTTCTTATACCGCTTAATATTTTTGACAAATGTTTAAATTTGTCAGATAAGCACGACAGATAAGCATGTTATGTGTGGGAAATGGAGATCAATAATAACTTCGGTATTATATCACTGCTTTTCTTCTACAATTCAGCACAAGAGGCTAATTCATTTTGGAAACCTTATGCACCGAAAGTTAATTATATGATTTTAGAAAGAAAATCTTACTCAGACATTTTTGACTCATTTTGTTCAATTTAAAAAGGCGTAGTGCAAATAATCATTCATTTTCACTGTCACCAGCATTACAGTGTGTATGGCTTTAGGTTTATTTTCTAACAAGAAAAGTAAGGGGAAAAAATAGAATTTTAATAATGGCTTTAGTATTTTACACATGATGAAAATATATAAACTTAAAGTTTCTATTCGCTAATGCCAACGCAATAGGGAAAAACAGTGACTTGCATAGTAGGACTTGTGTTTACAGGTGCAAATTAAATTATTGCAAACTGATACAGAATGAATTAATCAGTGGGGTATCGATAATTTATAAGCATGAAGTTAATTGAGATTTATGTAAATGACGACGATGATAATGATGCTGGTGATGACGACGACGACGACGACGATGATGATGATGATGATGATGATGATGGTGATGTAGCTTTAAGGGCGTCAACTACTTGGTCATTGCGCCCTTATAAAATGGATTATGACAAAAGCCAGAGATAAATGTCAACATAAAATAAAATACTCTTGAAGAAACAAATATAGGCGCATAAATATACCAAACAAAGAAACAAAAGCCAGAATTAAAACAAAGTTAAAAAAAGGCCGAAGAATAATTAAATTTTGTTAAGTATCTAAAGCTCTAAATTCTTAGGTTCATGTTTACGAGACTTATATAGAAATAGATGATTTCTTCCATTACATATTTAACCTCAAGAACCTTATTTATTCCACATCCAGACCTAAGCAATATGGTGCAAGGAATAATAACAATGCGGCTTTTTGATAAAATACATTTTGGTTTAATGTATTATTATTTTTATATTTTCATTTAAGTTCCTCAATCGTTGTCCATGATTACATGCCTTGTCATTTCATTTTCACTTTATTAAGTAGTTTTGTACCCTTCACGTTTCGGCGAAGGAGTAAAAAGCAAGAAAGCAAAAGAATAACAAGGGGCTTGCCCATACTAATAAAATATCGTCATGCCCGCCATTGCAATTTTTAAGCCGACATTACCTATATCATACAAGAGATACATAATACTTTGTTCCATTGCAACTAACAGCAGAAGCTGGATATTTATGAGGATCCAGCCCGCCAGACATACCTGGTGGCCAACTTGGAATACGTAAACACACTGCCCCACTGCAGGTAATTGCTGTACTTGAACTTTTTTGTTTGGTACAAACAGGATTGCTGCCCCCTACCTCCTCTCTAGCAACTTCAAAAATGGCGTCTTAACATTCTCGGTTTCTTCCATTTCTGACGCCAAAACATATATTATTTCTTCATTCTTTTCTAAAAATGTAATATATTATAATCACTCTACTTGAACATGAAATACATGCAGCTAATAATAAAGATTACAACTGACAACCAGTTCCTAACAGGTATGTAAGTAAATTGAGCTACTTCAATGTTTGTTGTCATACTTTTCGACGCTTTTTTTCTGCTTAAAATGCTGATTTTCGTTTGTCCTTCTCAAACACAAATGCAGCATAAATATATACAAATATTTAAGAGACTCATTAGTGTATCTAAAATACGCAAATAAAGACACTAAATTGAATACTGTTGTTAAAATGAAAGCAAAATTGGCACAAGGAATAATAACTATAAATTATATATAATACATGAACAGAATGAGTAATTAGAATTTCCTAAGTTGATCTTTTTAAAAAAATGTAGATTTTAGAAATGTGGGGTGACCAATGAACAGATACAGAGAGGTAATATGACAGAACAGGCGAACGCCTAAACCAACAGCATAGAAGAAGAAGAATGCATTAATAATATTAATGGCACTGGCTATATTATATTTGCGCATAAGAAAATAAATGGTGCATCTTATCCGATCTAGACTTTTATCTATGTTAAACACACGCTGAAGGTCATATAGCTATGTTTGCTTCTAGAAAGCAATTTACAAAGAACACTGTTATTAAATAAATTCAATAGCCAAAGAAGTTCAATAACAGAATGAACTAAATGGAAAATTATGTGGTGGAAGTAGTGTGGTCATTGAAAAACGCACTTGGTGTTTTAATGCTTCTATTCACAGAAGCCAAGCTACTTCTTCTTTGCAATAGAAAGAAATTAGACACAAATTTGTTCTTCCTTTAATTATTTAAACGCACTGATAGGCGGAGGTGCTTAAAAAATTTGACATCACACTTTCTATGGGTTAAAAAGTAGAATTAAGTTACGAATATGCAAGTGTTGATTTTAGTTCAGTAAAACACTATACTTGAAAATCTGATCTGTATGCCTATGAATTTGTTGTTCTTTTCTTGTTATACATGGCTTCGACTGCCATTGATTCTCTGATGGATGTGAAAAGTTTGTCAACCCCTGCAATTAAGGACAGCAGACGCATTATAAAGCTCAGCTGAAGGACTCGGTAGATATTCGAGACGGCGGCGGCAGTTAGACTGATAAGCGACTAACACTGCAAAAGCAGATTGGGTTTAAAGTGAACGATATGAATTTCAGAATAATTGTGGTCTATGTTAGTGTAAGTGTTAGTGTAAAGCTCGAAAAAAATTGTCCAATGAGGTCATTTTTCACATAATATGCTCGTATAATTCAATTTCATGCCACGGAACTTTGTGGTTGGAAATTTGTGCCTCATGTTTTAGATGTATAAAGCAATCAGACACCATTAAGGAAGACAGTCAAGTTCCAAATTCTACGAATTCCAAACATTTCCGATGCTTCAGGCCAGTGCTCTCGGAAAGAATTAAAGTGACATCTATGTAATGTTGTTCAAATAAAAAAAATTAATTAGAAGGGCTTTTTCAAAATTAGCTTTTAATTTTAAAGCTTAATAAATATAATGTTATTTTATTTATAAGAAGCGAAATTATAACGTATTCTCGAGCTCGGGCAGTTCTAGGACTTGCTTGAAGCCGGGCTAGGCCGGGCCGAGTGAGGAAGTATATCTCTGTGCTAATTTTTCACATAAGAATGGTCTAACTCATTATTGTAAAATGTGGCTTATGCTATAGCTTATGAACTCCATAGAAAACAGACTAATTGGAATTTTAATTAGCTGTCCCAAAAAAGGAAGGATTCTAATAAGACGCAAAATCCTTATACCTCGCTTACTATTCATTTTTGAAAAATATTACGTAATAAAGGCTTATAAATAATAATAATAATAATAATAATAATAATAATAATAATAATAATAATAATAATAATAATAATAATAATAATAATAATAATAATAATAATAAACCCTTGCGCAACAGCCCTTCGTGGGCTTACTGCCCGGTCGCTGCGTTCACCACCTCTGTCTGCTACAGGCGTCATTAGCGCGGTGCAGAAATGGAAAGAAGGACGTGGTCAGCGCCCCGAGCCCTCCCGGCCGGTTATGCGGCCTTCGCGACCTGGGGCCGCTACTTCTGTATCAAGAAGCTCCTCAATTGGCCACTCCGGGACCTAACGAATCTGAGTGCACCCCGTGCTAGACCTCCCAGTAGGGGAAAAATCCTCATATCGGCATCGGGGGTCGAACCTAGGTCCTCCACGCCAGAGGCAAGTGCACTACCACTGTGATACGGAGGCGGTGAACAAAAATGTATAAGCACTATCATTTGAACAAATCTTATATACAAAAATAAGGAATGTTTAAGAAGTTATCAAATTTATTATTCGTGTAAATAAGCGATTACTACGAGAAACACTGGAATTCGAGGGGGAAAAGCATAAGAAACAACTAAGAGTTAGTGTACTATTAACCTCTTATAAGTGTTTTAATATTATTGAAATCTTAAAAGAACTAGTTTTATTATGGGTTTTCAAAACATCACGCAGCATACATGTGGTAACAGGAGAGGTAAGGGGCTAAGGGCGATGGAAACAGTAAGAGTGGGGAAAGGTAGTGAAAAGCGAAAGAGCGAGGGAGAGAAAGAGAGGGATAGGTAGAGGATAGCATCCTTGCCTTAGCGGTAGCGTGTCTCTCTCACATTCTGTACTTCCCCAATTCGAATCCTGACTGGTCTATATTTGGCTCCTGCAAGTTTTCTTATTCTCAGAAGTCAAATGCAATTATAGATTCCGAGCTAAACTGCTCAATATGACCAAGCAACTTAAAGGTTGTTAAACTCAAAAATGGGGCCAGGACTACGGGTTCTACTAGTTGTAAAATAAAAGGCTTTTTTTTTTCCAGATGTATGAGAAAGTTTACTGCATTTAACCTTTAAAAGCATGCTTATACTCCACAAATCTTAATTTTTTAAAACAGTTGGTCAGCACTTGAGCTAAAGTTCTCAATCCAAAGAGCTTTTAGTCCAGAGCTGAATTTTAATGTACTACAATGACTGGTTATTATTTCTTGTAATAAGAAATTGGGAAAATTTAAAGCCGTGACTGAAAATTACGGTGAAGAGCGTCATTGCTGACGAAAGCAATTCCAAACTCATTATTTTACGAATATGTAAACTAAATTCCACTCTTAGGCTAGTAAAGCAGTACACTTATTTGTTTTTCTCAAAAATATAAAAAAAACTTGCAACATATAAAATCTAAACTGAATTAAAAATTATCAACCGTTCAGAAAGGATCCCATTATATTTACTCTATCATGTAAAACCGTAAATATATATATCATGTATGGAACGCCAAATTCGTCTAAGTCCACACTGCACGGCACCTTGATCGTTCATATTGCACAGTAATATTAAAATTTGAAACTTGTGACAACTTGCTGCTACACAATTGTATCGCGGATGGTGTAAACAATGCGCTGTGTCTTTTTTTCAGTTGGATGCGCATAGTAAGTAGAAAGTGTATTGCACTCCACCCAAAAATTCGATATCGAAATTTCACGGAAACACACTAGCTAAGGACAAATAAAACATTTTTAGAAAAATGTCTGTGTGTATATGGTGGAATTCTAAAATAAATAGTCGCTTGAATACAAAATTGCTGTTTAAATTTAGCGTGTTCCACGGAAGATTTTCATGAAAATTCCTATATCTCAAATTATTATTTGCATGGAAAATTTTTCGTACACTTTAAATTTTCCCAAACTAGCTCTAACAATTTTCATTAAAAATCCTGTACTTCGAATGTATTTTCTTACAAATAAAATGCATACCTATCATGATTTTTTTTTTTTTTTTTTTTTTTTTTTTTTTTTTTTTTTTTTTTTTTGGAATAAGCCTCTGAAGACTTCATTCTGGTTGACATTTGCATAACTAGTAAACCGTAAGATGTAGACAAAATCATACTATACAAAATATGTGGACTTGGCTGAAACAATGTACAGTTTATGTCAAATACATTTTTTGTTATCAATCCTTTTTGTTATTGGTTTGAATTGTTCAATAATACACAACTCAAATAGGAATTCGTTAAAAAGTATTTTAAAAACAAAGAAACAGATTTATTTAAAAGGAAGAATTGGGTAATCTAAGTAAAAATAGATAAGAAGCCTTCTCTTCCGTCAAAACCTAATTCTAGCCTAAAATTCGATGTAAGCTTTATTCAAAAGCATTGGTTTACTTATTGCATCATTATCCCAACCACACTAGATTCCATTTTTCTTGTAACTTTTTAATCTTTTGACCATGCAAGGAGTACAAAGCTATCACATAGCAATGAGCTCTTAAGATTTAAGTATCACTTAAAGGCTACTGTAGTCGCTTATTCCCCTTGTACCTATAAGACAGTTTCTGTGAATGTTTATCTCGATTAACATAGAAATTATGGTCCAAATAATAGAGCAAAGTAAATAGGTAGCTGGAGTTGAATTATGTTAATGAGGAGTGGACACAGTGTTTGTATTATATTAGAGTTTTTACATAATGCGTCTACAATAGGATCATAAATCAAAAAAGGAGATAGAGGTTGCGATTTACATGTCTGCCATCATCTTTTCGGTCAAATTACTTTCGTTTCGACCCACAAACCCAGACAGACATAGACCTTGAGAAGTACAAGTAAAATTGCCCGCCCCTACCGCAACTTTTGCTTTTTTAATTTCATGCGCGTCTCTTAGGAACCGTAAACATAAAGACGGGTTGCGGTACCCGCTCTGAGACTAACAACGACATAACCGCAGCCTGGGGGCCGTCTGTTCGAACTCCGGCACATTTAAGGAAGGGAGACTCAAGGTCATGTTCCCACGTGTAATACCAAGACGGTTGCTTCCTTGACCTCGGATCTTTATTTGGTTGGGCTGACAATACGACAGTCACGTGCTATACTGGTACTTTGTCTTCACTTTCAGACGTAAATAATTTCTGTTGAAAACTTTCAAGGCATGTACATTTTGCTCCGCTTGCAATTTTAATCATAGTTGTGCAGATTAAAAAATCTTGATGTATTAACATTCAGACTTTCTCTTACATTTTTAACTCTTCTACAAACTATTCTTACAAAAAAGTCCATAGTATTACACACTTCAGTGTGGGTAAAAGAGGGGTACAGGAGTCTGGAACAATTACCAGATGCTAAGAAAGCAGGCGCATATATATGATCGTTTGAAATGTTATGCTCTTTACACAACATCTCGAGGAAGAAAAAGAAAATAGTAACTTCAGCAGTTCAAGATATGTGCGAAGTATTGATAATATACAAACTAATAATAATGAAGTTTGTTAATGCTAGAAAAATAAATTAACGTAAGTCGTGTATCTTAACGAGACAAATTAGTTGTACGGTAAGCCTTGTCTCTCTTGTGGTTTACTAGCTACGTAAAATTATACAAAATTAATTCAGAATGAAGCGGACTTGCAGACTATTAACATGACATTCAAAATATACATTTTATTACTCATGAAACATATTAAACGTGTGGAATTTTAATCAAATCGTTAAAGCCACTTTTGAGTAAATCGAAAATTCCATGAAAACATGTAGCTTGAATTGGTAGTGTTTTCATGAAAAACTTCATTCCCATGGAGATGCTCATTAATTACAAAGTTATGGATTTATTGTACTTCAAGCTTCTCTCTCCCCCTCTCTCTCTCTCTCTCTCTCTCTCTCTCTCTCTCTCTCTCTCTCACACACACACACACACACACACAGATACATAGTTTTCTTGAATGTTGTAAGTTGAAGTTACATAGAAAAGAATGTAGATTGCACAATAAATTAAATCGTTCCTTTCAAATGATCTTTTCTTTCTTTCCATTGCCACTTGTTATCTGAATGCTCTTTCTAGGTATTTGATGTAACAAAATATAATTTCTTTGATTTGAACGAATTTCTAGGGAGCTATGTATGGTTAAGCACGTAACGTAGATAGAAAAGTAACTATGTATATTTTATAATAAATGGTAAATATATATGAATTTGTTCTTGACGAAAATCGTATGAATACCTATATTGTTACCACAGCGCGAAACTACTTACCGCCTGCATACCAGCCTTGACTTAGACGAAGCTAATGGCTAGCCTCCCGCAGAGTAATAGCCATTACGTGGCTCATCCCTGCTCCCAAAGGTTCGTTTCGGCAGCTCCGAGAAGGTCCCTTATAGAACATTACCTTTGTACTCCTGGCGTACATAAAGAGCTGAGCATTCCCTGGAGGCGAGTTGAATCGAGCGGAGTTGAGCTGAAAGTAGACAGTTGATAGAGTTCGTTGAGACCAATGGATAGTACCGAATGTAGTGCAATTGTGACTCCATTCGATGTATCAGTTGTGTTTTGTTCTGAGTATGTGCAACAATGTCTTAGGTGTAACGTTTGCGCTACCCAAGCGCTGAAGCAATATGTTATTACTTGCTTCACGTTGAGTGAGTGGTAGCGTTTAAGGGCCCGTCGACAACTGGGTCATTACGGCCCGGCGTCACGTTGATGCGCCAGTTTGAAACACTGTTACTTCTTGTCGGTGTGAACCCGAAAGCAAAATTACACACTTGTTGGTCAAATTATTTGAATCGACAATGCTCTCCGCCGCTTAACAATGTCTAGAAGTTTCTTTGAATCTGCCCTTTTGGCGTCTATAGAAGCGACGAAGATTCTCTCTGTCTGGGTTTGTACGAGTGGTTTCAGAAGAATGACACAGATTTTGAATGTGTTTTTAATGAAGAATCAGTTTTTTACTCTTTTCACTGGATATATTGCCAACCAATATACATGTATTCTCGTACAATTAACCAACCAATTTACATTATTCACATACAAATAAGTTTTAAGATGCTCACTTTTTGTCCGTTGGTTTTGAAGTAATTCGACGTGATAAATAAAGACCCTTTTTGTTCGTTCTCTCTATATTTATTATTTATTTATAATTATTATTATTATTATTATTATTATTATTATTATTATTATTATTATTATTATTATTATTATTATTATTATTATTATTATTATTATTATTATTATTATTATTGAATGCTTAATTTTTTTAATAATTAATACTTTTAAAGTATCTATAAATGTTGGTATCAGCGCCTAAGTTATAAATAAATGTGTTTAGGAGCAACTGATACCCCCGTTTGTTGAAGTTTCATATCGGAATTTTCGCTATCTGTTGGAAGATCCCCGACTTTTCATTTTTCAGCTATGTTAAATATAAACGGAAGAAGCGGCGCGGAGAAATGCCGTTGCATCGCTAACATTTTATTTCATAATATTGTGACGTTGACCAGTGAGCACATATCAAAGAGAGGCCCAAGGTGTTGCTACCTCAATCCGGTGCTTGTAAACCACCTCCCGTCGACAATGGACAGTCAGAACAAAAACGTCTAAGAGCGCGGCAGAACAAACCGGGCTTGTTTATGAGAAGTTTCAAGAAAATGTATATTTTCCAAACAGTTTGCTGGCACTTCGCCTGGACTGTAAAAGCGAGAGAGCACGGACAGAGGAAAGTTAGTTTTTAAGTGTTGAAGCACTTTCCCAGTTGAGGATTTAGTGAGTGTATCGTCGAAGCCAGCTGTATGTGAGACAGGGAGTGTAGAAAGACACTGAAGTGTGTGTCAAGGTTATGAGAGAATAGAACAGCTGCGAGTTGCAAGGTTACGATGAATTGTAAATTTTATTAATAATAAAGCAGGCACTGTGTTTGTTTTGTGACTCAGTATTAGAAGAGAAACAATGTATTATTTAAGGTAACGGAATTTGTAATTGCTTACAATATTTTGAGAACCTATGCTTAACTTCATAAATCTCTGGAGTGCTGATCACAAAGGTAATTTTAATTTTGCACCAATTTCAACCAAAATTAAAATGTGCAGACAAAATAGCATTTCTACCTTAGTTTCAGGATTGTTTAAGGATCGCTTCACGTAAACATATGAGCCTAAAAACTTCTGACAAACATCTAGCCTAAGCTCGAAACGCTCTAGATATAATTATGTGCTAAATAAGTAATACTGCTTCAGTGTCATAGATTGTTTTGTAGTATTATTTTTATAGGATATTTGAGTCATATACTAACTTAGCAGTTGATCTCTTTTTACTTCCTCTACTACATATACTAAGTACAGTATTGTATTCCACCCAAAAATTCGATGCCAAGATTTCACCGAAATATATGCTTTGAGGTCCCCTGAATTTAAAAAAAAAAAAAAAAGCATTTTTTTAAAAAAGCTCCGCGCGCGCTTGTGTGTGAACAGAATAACTAAAAGAAGTGGTTAAAAACCAACGTTGGTACTTAAGTTTAATGTCTTTCAAGGATGCGACACGAAGATTTTGAAGAAAATTGCTGCACCCTAAGCTACCCTTTACATGAAAAAGTTTTTGAAAGTATCTCAAATGATTTTGATTAAAATGCTATACCTTCAAGATATGTTTATGACAAATGTAATAAATATTTTGAATTTTCGGGCTATAGCATATGTAACCCTATTTACTCTTGATGACTTTTTGAATAACTCGTAAACCCTAAGAGATAGACCAAATTTTATTATACAAAAATGTAGGTAGCTCTCGTTAAAACACACATTAGTTATGTCCAAAGCCATTTTTTTATTTTTTGTTTTTGTGGTAGTGAGTCATTTCGCAGATATTCCTTGTTATTTGTGTGAGTTTTGCAACAGTTTAGCTTTTCTCTAATGGAAGGTCGTTATTCACTTTTTTATTCCTTGACTGTGCAAAGAGAATGGAATTTCAAATGTTTAAAAGATTAGAGTATCAGTTAAAGCCTACTGTATTTCCATATTCCCCTTGTACCCACAAGAAAATGAAGTAGGATAATTTCTGCAAATGTTTTCCTCGACTAATATGAAGATAGAGGAGTGAGAGTGTATACTAGTTAACAAGAGTAGAGTAAGTCATGTGCGTGCTACACATAAGATTTTTTTAAAATTGTTTTATTGTCACCTTTGGTTGTTTTTGAAGTCCTTTTATTCTGTCACAAACAACATTTATGAACACACGAACATCCACACCCTAGGCGAGACTCGAACCCGCGATGCTCTGCGCGGGGAGCGCAAGAGGCGTGCTCCAGCGACCACATCTAATATTTGTTACACAGAGAGTAATTAATCGATCCTCAGCCGAACACCGCTGAGAATCACCAATCGTGCTACTTTTCTTTCAGATGTTCTCCAAAGTTCTCCTGGGGTTCAGCGATGGATGTTTACCTTTGACCGGGTTTGAACCGGCGAGGCTTGGGTTCAGGGAACACCAAGGACAAATAATGAAATACTTTCACCCAAGTGTTGACTCACCACAAGGGGTTTGACGAACCGTTGATTTCCTGTAACGGTTTCAATAGCAGTTATTTTGGGTTAACCACCTACAAGGAATAACTAGCCTATTATTGTTTCAGCTATTTAGCTATTACCGGTAGCACTAACTACTACTTGCCTCTGATGCATAAATGAATGTTACTCCGTAGCAGACTGCAGGAGATTGGCGGGCCATAATCGCAAATCAGTAACTTCAACAATTAAATTTTACCTTAAAATATCACTCAGTATCTATCACATCTCGTTGTTTCTTGAGAAACTATTTTACGTACATTCTTTCTTTCTTCCTAAATGTTTTTAACCATAACCGTTATCTAACTAAAAACTAACTAACCCGACAGTACAACTGCCTCTTCCGCGCCCGTCCGCTGCGTCCGCCATATTTGCCCACCATCTATACTTATGAAATAATTCTATAGGTAACTATTTTTCGTGTTAATTATTATTTATTTATGCCAACAAGCTTACTGCTGATGTGTTTTTTAACACAAGCCGTGTGTGGGCAATATTATCTACCCATAATGACGTATGGTAGGAAGTTGAGAATGCGGAAATAGTGCGATAGGGCGTCACATATCAAAGTGACTATTGGACCATATTAAGGAATAATAAATAGAGTATAATACTAAAATAAAACCTTATGATACATTCACGTGACCTTCACTACTCATTATGGTTTATTTTTATTTGGTTTCTACAAATTATTCTTACAAAAGTTTAGTTCTATGTCTTTAGTGTGTTAATCAAGAGAACCTTTTGCAAGAATAGTTTCATTGCACACTTTGTTATGGGTACGATATCTAAATCCTGCTCAAGAAGTACTTTTGGGTGGTCAGAAACAACCTGTGTGTAGTTTCGTGACTTCTTTAATGTTGGGTCGAAGGTAAGCAATAGCCAGGTAATAGAAGCTACTCACCTAAAATTAAATTTAGCTAGAAAAAGGTAAATATAGGTACTTATGTTACTGTAGTAAGTTTTCTAATTAAAACAAATAATAATAATAATAATAATAATAATAATAATAATAATAATGATGATGATGATGATGATGATGATGATGATGATGATGATGATGATGATGATGATGATGATGATGATGATGATGATGATGATGATGATGATGATGATGATGATGATGATGATGATGATGATGATGATGATGATGATCATGATAATGATAATAATAATAAGCAAGGTACATTTATTATTCCAATAGTATCTATCATATTTGAGTATTTCAATTACAATATTAACCTTACGACTGGTCAATATCATTAGGTTCGTTTTCATCGAAGGATAGGATGCAAACTGCATCCTCTTCATCGTTATCATCACCGAGTTAGTTTATGGTTTGTTTTCACAGTTGGAACATAATGTTCCTTCGCAAACTTTATACACTGGAGAGCAACTTGCAGTACTTTTCACACATGAGCGTATCTGCACATGTGCTCTTTGCAAACTATCAGTTTCGGAATTGCATCAAGAGCTTCTCCAACGTGCATTATAGTAGGACTATAGTCGTGAAACACTCTGTTTGATTCTTTATTCTGTAGACTTGTCTTATTTTATATCTATCCCAAGGTCTATTTTTACTTTTTATACTGGTAAGTACAAGGAAGTATTATATTCCACTCAAAAATTCGATGTCGAGATTTCACCGGAAATATGTGTTTTGAGACCCCCTAAATCCAAAAAAGAAGCATTTTTAGAAAAATATCCGCGCGCGCGCGGGTGTGTGTGTGGGTGTGTGTGTGTCTGTGTGTGTGTGTGTGTGTGTGTGTGTGTGTGTGTGTGTGTGTGTGTGTGTGTGTGTGTGTTATCAGTCTGTGGACAGCATAACTCAAAAGCGAAAAGTCGGCTAAAAACCAAAGTTGGTATTTAAGTTTAATGTCTTTCAAGGTTGGGATACAAAGATTTTGAAGAAAACAGCCCCACCCTTAACTACTCTTTACATTGAAAATTTTTCGAAACTTTTGATTTTCTTGAAAATGGCTCTAACGAGTTTGATTAAAATATCATATTTTTAAGATATTTGTATGAATATGAAATTTATATTTTGTATTTTCTGCCTATAACCTATGTAGTCCTGCTTATTCTGGATGACTTTTGAATAGCTCGTACACCGTAAGAGATAGACCAGATCTTACTATGTATAAAATGTAAATCTCCCTAAGACACAATTTATGTCTAAATAAATTTTTTGTAGAGTGAACCATTTCGAAGATATTCCTTGTTATTTGTGTCAGTTTCGGAGAATTTTAAAACTTTCGTGAAATGGAACATCGTTGCTCATTTTTTTGTATGTTAAGTGTACAAAGAGAACGGATCTCAAAGCTTTAAAATATTGGACTATCGCTCAAAGCCTACAATATTCTAATATTCCTCTTGCACCTACAAGGAAATAAGCAATAAGATAATTTGTACAAATGTTTATTTCAACTAACACGAAGAAGATATAGGAATAAGAGTTTGTAAGAATGGTTAGTACAAGACTAGAGAAAGTAATGTGAGTGCAACACATCAGATTTTTTTTAGATGTTTACATTTATTTAGAGGATAAAAAATAATATGTGTAGTAAAAACATCGTGCATGTTTGGAGTATTAGTATCTTTAGTTGCTTTTATTAACCATAGACAAATAAAGATGAACCAGTTAAAACAATATAATAGTTATTGCACGTTCCCGTTTATAAACATTAATTGAAAATAATGTCCTTCTGACTCACGTTCATAGATGATAGACAATTTTAATACTGAATACATGATGATCTACAGGCAGCAGTGATGTTCCAAATTTAATAGGTACATAATAATAAGGGAACGTGGGGAGTGGGGTGAGGGCGGGGGAGGGAAAACCAAGCAGGAGAAAAAGAAAGAAAGGGATATTTCACCGAGAGCAACATGGTTAAAAATGGCTGGGTAATCCATAAATGAGATAGTAGAGGGTTTTTATCCATGGTGAAATTGAGGTTACAGTGAAGTAGTGTAATTGGGATAATGAAAATTAGTGAAGTGCACAATGTAAACCACTTAATAAAAGTTATAAGAGTGAAGCTGATAAGAAAAGTTGAAGAGGGAAAGTGAATGAAATAAAACAGAAATAAAAATTAAAGGGTGGCAGCAGGTTAGGATTGTGAAAAGGTAAACATGTGTAATGTTTATGTAAAAGTCAATTATGCTGAAGGGCTACCTAGCAGCAGGTCCAGGTTAGAGGTAGCCCAAGGTGTAAGATTGGTACTCAATAAATCATTCAATAATAGGTATGTCAAACCCTCCACCTTCTGTATCATCAGATGTCTCTGCTTTGTAAGCTGGGGTACAGGTATAGAATATATTCCGTAGGTTGAGTCCTCGGAGGTCCTTGTCTTGCCTTATAAACAATTCGCAACCTCAGGAAATACTGCAACACCAACCGCGAGCAAATTCTATGACAGTCGGATTGTCTCCAGTGACTAATGGAGTGGTGGTGTGCGTTCCTGAATATATGAAATAACTGACAGTAAAACAGGAGTACACCACGGTCAATATGACCATAGATAATTTCATACATTCTACATTATAGTGAGAAGTTCCGACTCCTGCTGCCGTGATGCAAGCGCTGAAGGTCCTTGTTACTCGTGGTCCTTCTGACGTCACCAAAAGTACGTAGGAAGTAAGTCCCTGCGGATCCTCCGTAGCAGATGAGTCTCAACCCCTTCGTTTGCTGTGGTGCGAGCGCTGCGAAGCCCTAGTACTTGTACAGTTTGTCCATATCGTCCTGACACTCCATATGCGTAAGAGGAGAAATTAGGAGACGTGAATGGAGTGATGGAGAACAAGTAGGTGATATCAGAACTCAAGCAGTGCACGTTTACGTATTGTAAACAATTACTGTGTAGTTATTGCAGTCAGAGCAAGTTGTACACTAATCCCCACTCCTGCTATTATGCAAGTGGGTACGTCTCTGCTATTGCGCATCTATGCTTCAGGAGTGGGGGAGCGCCACGACAGTCTGGACAGGTTGTACTTCTAACCTTACCTGAAATACGCCGGGTCGAACATCCAAGTCCTTTCTGGAAGGGGACTGTTCGGATTGGGTTGAACTTGGCGGGACAGTAATCACGAAAACCGTGGGAGATTGTCTATATGGCTAGGAGGTTGTGAGACGCCTGAGGTTCTCTTGTGCTATCCTGATTAGTTAGGAGTTCGTGTATTAAATCGTCGGCGGTTCTCTTGAGGTTATCTGTAGCCTTCCTGGATGGAACTGCGCGCGTAAGTGGAAGGGGCCACCAAAAGAAAAGCCACTAGCATGGTGCCCTCCCTGGTAGATCTCGATCGACATATCGTAGATCTACAGGATCGACATTGCTTGCGCTAGCCAGAGAAAGAAGGACGAGCAAATCGGCAGAACAATCCAGCATCATCTAAATGCTTCTGAATGCGCAATAACACATTCAGAATCGTGACCAGGCTCAAACGTTTACATCTAATTTGTGACACTCAGGTAGTGACGAAATTCTAGGTTCATCAGCGCACATTTTCAGGTGAAGGTTTTGTGACATGTTTTATTTCCTCGTTATACGAGAAGTTAGTGTTTTGGTTCATCACAGGCTTTCTCCCGGTATCCTGCAGTCGAAAGCCACTCAAATGCGACCGGAAATTACCTGTGCCACTCAGCGTTTGGATCCGAAGAGATTTCCGGAACGACAGCTGAAAACATCTTAAAAATCAGTACAAGAGGATTTTCCGCAGCAGGCATGAACGTCGGCAGACTTTTTTCCAGGGGTGGGGGGGGGGGCCACACGTTGGAAGTTTGCAATCAGATAATATTAATTAATTATTTTGTTCTCAAAAGTTATAGTATTTGTTGCGGATAACCGTATTAATTTGTGCTAAATAAAAATTGCTCGTGGCCCCCCTCCCCCCCCCCCCTTCGCGACGCCCATAGCAGGAGGTAGCACTTTCTGGAGTGTGCTGGAACTTAGAGCAAGAGTAAAAGTTAGATTTATTATTTTGACGGAAAAAAGGATAATCAACTCAACAATAGCTATCCAACAGTATGTGGATGTGTATGTAAATATTGTCGCCCATCGCATTATTGTCGGCACGACCGCAAAGGAGCCGAAGGGAAGAGACAGAGAATGGCCGCATTGTTGGGGCGCTTGCCGAAAGAGAGAAAAGGATAGAGACTTCTGGAATTTTTGGCTTTGTATTTCACCGCAATAATAACTGAACTTTCCTGAAGTTTCCAGAATAGTGCCTGGGAGATATAAATAGCGGTAAAGTGTGAGAAGGGACAGTTTTTGTGTTACGAATTCGGCGCCGTGCTGTTGGTGAATCGGAAAAGACTTTCTTGCTGTACAAAGTTACTGTTTACGGAAATAAAAGTGCTTCTTTATCTCGACTACATATGTCTTCTTTACTTTACACCCACCAAAGTCACAATATGAAGTTTGACATAAGATCTGGCAGCTGGTTACATCTCTCATGTGATCCAGTACTGAAAGGTGTAGAATTGATTGGAAAACTATCGCATGAAAGACAATAAGAAATAATAGTCCATAAATATAAAACTGCATACATTAAATGTTAATTTTAACAATTATTATTTGATGTCTAAATGAAATCCAAGGTAGTAAGAACTAAGATTTGCAATACTAACTCTTTACCCACGTGAAATAGCTCACCACATAAGTTCATAAAAGAGCTTCCCCTCTTACAGGAGGCCTTTGCCCTTTACGGGACACCCTAGGCTTTATTCATTCATGCATTCATTGTACAATCATGGTGCTCTAACATTTGTCGTGCCAAGTTATTTTAAATACAGACGCTAGACGCTCCTCTGTTCATTTTCCTACTCTTATAAGGCACTATCCTGATCAATAAAGGACGTCTGGTTAAATTATTCATATGTTAAAGAATTAATGCCAACAACAGAGGAAGTGAAAGCATATTTATCCAATAAGAGAAGATACAGTTTTACAGAAGAAAATAAAATAGTTTTATGAGGAATATATAGGGGTTTATCCTAATACTGTATGTGGCCATCAACTAAGAGTAACTGTAAAGAAGATTCCTCAAACTAATCTGAGATAAAGACGGCAGCATTTGGTGCTTATAGCCTAACCAAGTATGTGTCCAGGTATAGCTTAATCAATAATCAAGTGAATGATATATTAGCAGTTAGGAGTACACGGAGCACAGCATTACAAGTTGGCACATTGGGCTCTTTTTGCTTCCAAATTGATCCTTAGGAGCAAGTGATAAAGGGAAGCCCCGAAATGCAGCAGATACAAACGACAGTGTGCGCTGAAAAGGACGAGAGCCCTAACGATTCTGTATGGAGCTAACTCTAACCCGCCTAGTACTGCCGCCTGGGATCGCGTAGAAATAGACAAGCTCCTAGAGAATCCTAGCAGGTCTATCAAATGCCATGGAGAAATTTGTTCCAGAGAAGACATTTCACTATCCTGGCGTTATACATCAATGGCCTTCGCCTGACCCGTGAACCCTGAAACAGATGAACAATGATGACTGGGACAGGAAATTATTAATGGTAACAACCCCAACATTCGCACACGGGGCAAAATGCACAGCATGGCCAACCTCGTAGGAATCGAATTCGGACGTTCCAAGTACAAGTCTCGCATATTACATGAAGCCATCTCGTCCATGAATTATATATTATACTAAAACAATTAGTCTTTGATTTGGCTTCTTAGAAGACAGTATACTATATGGCAAATCGAAGGATTTTCACGAATTCTCCAAAATGGCATCTGTAGCTGCAACGATCCTACTTCAAGTAGCAGGATTTTTAAAAACACTTCGATCATAAGCCGCATAAAAATGTACTTCAGAAATAAAATGGAGTATTATTCATCACAAACATCTTAGTGTGGAAGTAAACAATCAAAACACAGCTCCTGAAACCTTTACAACACCCACAACAATTGGTAGCGTAAATTTAAGTGAAGTAAACTTTTTATTGCCCTGAATAAGTCAAACACCACTACCTAAGTCAGCATTACTTTACTAATTATTTTCAACAGTAAAAAGTTCTTAAAATCTGGCTTGTTATAAATTAACCAAGTTGTATACTAATTTGACACAAGCTCTCAGTGTTAAAAAATAGGGGGTAATATGCATATAATAGATACCAGAAAGTATAACAGATCCATCTGCTTGGATGTGCATAACAAAATGACAGATGTTATTGTGATTTTGTATGAACATTAATTATACTCGTACATACATGCATGTGCAAGAAATCCATTCAAGTAATCATGTCAGATATACATCGCTGAGGTACATACACAAATGTTCTGATGATTAGAAAGGGAACGATAATCTGAACATTTAGCAAATTTTCAAGTGGAAAATGTTATTTCATAGGCAAATGGGAAGCTTCGATTTTAGCAAAATAAAGTAGGAACTTTGATGGTGAGGGATAATAGGCAGGACGTAAATTAATAAAATAGCTTGTATTTCTAAAATTCGTGTCTTTTCCTTTATGTTTTACAGTTTACACAAGGGTCAACCGTGGTTCGGTTATCGCCGTCGCGAGCGCCAAGAGACAGATTTAGCGGTCGCCGCTAGGGGACCTTCCGATTAGCATTTCAGCGACTCACGGCAATTAACACTTCTAATTATCATTATGCAAAGTTACTTTAAATCTAAAGTTATTGATACGTTAGAAGTTAGAAGATTGAAGACTTCAACAGTCACAGTTTCTCGTGATAGGCAACAACACAGTCCGTAACACCCCCTCGCTTCTCTCCTAGGAAGAAAATGCATATAGTATATGTACAGCACGCTAAGTAAAAACAAATGAAATGAAGTGAGAGAAGCTAACGCCTCATTTAAGGATATGCAAAGAGATCTCTCTTATGGCAGTAAGGATGAAGAATTATTTCATGGTTCCTTTAATTTTTACATAGGTAATTCTAACATTGCATAAAGAATTGTATCCAACGCATGGATAATCTTAAAATGACACTCGTAAAAATTGTTGCACGAGCGACAGTGCTATATTTATGTTGTACATAATTATTATATCATTATTTATTATTATTAATTATATTCAACCATACCTTAATGTAGCGTTTATACGCCACTGTAATGGACCTCGTTACATCCACCTGTCTATAGTGATACTGCTCTGCACCAATCAAATGTGCACCTGTACATAACGATATTGCATGAAGCAATCAATAATTTGTCCCTAGGGACATTCCCACGCAGCTGAAAGCGCAATATCGATTTTCGTGTGGTTAATCAAACAACAACTAGTTCGAGTTTAGAAAAACTAAAAATGTCGGGCACGAGTGCAATTTGTCTTCTCGTTCTTGACAGCGTACGTTTTTAAAAGTTATATACTCTTTGTGTTATTGTGTCAAGGCCAAATAACCGTAAAACCAATAATTTCGTAGTTGAAGACAGAATTATCCACTCGAATAGTAATCGAACTACAAATACCTGATTAAAATGTCGGACACCAATGCCAAAAATATGCAGTGTAGAATATTAAAAACGTGTTATAAGTGTCTTAAATTTAGACACATGTTCGAGCATAAGTATTTATATGAAATTTGAGTATAATGGCAATTAAGAAGCTCGTATGAATATTATGAAACTAGCATCTTAATTGCTGTCATTATGCTCTCGTCACATAATATGCTATTATGCTCGACCATGTCATAATGTAGCGCTTATACAACATTGTAACGGACCTCATATCCACCTCTTCATAACGATGCTGTTAATCCACCAATCCAGGTGCTTCGTGCGATACCGCTCCGGAATGGCGGTGTGATGCTTCCTGCTTGGTGGGGCCTAGCGCCGGGATGAAGACATCTCAGCACTGGTTAGGGACTTCCACGCGTCTCTGGTGGGCCTGTCTAACTGCGAGTCTGATAGCACCCCTTCGGTTCCCTCATTTATCCCTGCCTCCTGGGGGGTGGTAGCCACAATAGAGCTGTGTAGGTCGACGTGAGCGAGGTGTCCCCCTCCGTATTGTACCCTTTACCTTTTATCCTTTAGGTTAGATTAGAAAGCACTCTGTAAGTTCACTTTGGCCAGGAAAACCACTGGTTTGTCAAAGTGGTACATGTATAGATATGTTTATATGCTATGAGAACATGTGTAGGTTAGAATAACATCACAAACATATAACACATCATTCGGCTTATGAGGCCTGCACGTCACTGCACAATATTCCACTTGCTCCATAAAACATATTTACGTCCTTATTTGCATGTGCATATAAACAAAATTATCAAAATTTACTGTTAAGATATAATAGGTACAATCATTTTTCTTTAATAGATGAAATGTCATATGACAGTTTTATAATTAGGTACATCATAATAATTACTACTAGCAGTTGTATAAAACTGAAATATGATTGTGTTATATACAAATAATAATAATAATAATAATAATAATAATAATAATAATAATAATAATAATAATAATAATAATAATAATAATAATAATAATAATAATAATAATAATAATAATAATAATAATAATAATAATAATAATAATAATAATAATAATAATAATAATAATAATAATAATAATAATAATAATAATAATAATAATAATAATAATAATAATAATAATAATAATAATAATAATAATAATAACATAAATAATCAGCTTTTATAGTTATAGAAATAACTATGAAATCGCAAAAAATGGGCAAATTTTGTATTTGTGGTACATTAGAATGGTCTTATCATTTTTTGCAAGCAAATGAAGTTTCTAGGAGTGCAAGCAAGCAGATGGATGAAGTCTGTCACTTGAGGAGCAGTTGCATGGTTTGAGGAACAGCCCAAACAAATATGCAAACTGAGCTTCCTCCTTCCACAACACATGCAAAAGATGCATGACCTCACTTCCAGGAGTGAGATGAAAGGAGCGTAATGCAGCAGCAATATTGGGCATATGGAACCGGACACGCAGCTTGCCTGCCTAGCAACTAAAAGCGTTGGGCCGTCTGTCTCAGTTCATCGGCAGTATTACCTCAGTCGCTCCGGCAAACAATGGACTGATGTGCCTCGTCTTCAGTCGGCAGGCAAATTTCCTGCAATCAAGATACATTCAACACAGCTGATGGTATGTTTACGTCAGTCTATAGGGTTACAAAACGGAGATTGATTTCAAAGTAAGTACAAATCTGCTGCTTTTGCTGCATATGTTGCCAAAAACATAACCTTATTGTAGTGCACTATACTGTTGGCTCTCCTTCAAATATAACACTTCTTTTCCTCCGAACGTAGCTTTGTTTTGTCTTCACTGTTTCATTTGCTTTACATGCTGGTCAACTGCGCATGACTGTAAGGTGGCTAAGATTTGTAAATTAGCGCTTCATGTATACACACGAACTTTTAGCAATATTTTCGTTCAGTAACGGAACAGGTTTCGTGATATAAGCGCTTCCAAAGGGTTTGTATTATACTCACGAATATACACCGCCATCTACTGCCTCCACCATGGGCGTTGGCAGACTTTGTTTCGGGTGGGGGAAGGGGCGGTATGTTGGAATCCCTAATATCGTCACTGGAAACTCGATTTTCAAAAAAACAATGCTATGATTAATGACATTCTTAAGCTTCATCCACAAAATATAAAATGCCTAAACTCCCTCGAGTTTGGTGAAATTGTGAAGAACATCCAAGAAATTGTTCTTCGCATCAAAATTAAAAGAATGGTTTAATAGCCAATAATGACTGGAGATTAAATTAATATTTTCCACGGGAGCTGCGGACTCCCATTGAACCCCGCCCCTCCCTACCTCCCTTCGCGACACCTATGATCACTACTATGGCAATAAAAACTCAATCACAAGGTAGAAATTGAAATTGAGTTTTTATTTATGCATGCTCCTGTACTGTCGCGTTTCTCAGTGTGCCATTCTATATTGGGCGTTAAAGATCGCTTAATTTTGCTCAGAGGCTTCTTTTTCAGGTTTAAAGCTTTTTATATGCCGTAAACCTACGACTGGGAACACCGGCTTTACTCCCCTTCTTAAGGAAGTCATGCTAAGGATTTTTAGTAGGCATTTGTTTTACTTGGTACCTCACCCACATAGGAGTCAAACGTGCAGAACTTAAGAATATTATAGACATTAGCTATCTGTGGAATAGCAAGTATTTTAGGCATATGCCACTTTAATGGCGGTTCAAATATGACATGTAACTATGCCACCAACGGATGCCCATCGTCTTTAAGCTCAGCAGTTTAATAATTGCTTCTATGTATAACAGCTAACGACTATTTTCATGAACCAGAATCATGGTGAAAATGTTTTTACTATGTTCGTTCTATTCCAAAAATACACATTTGTCACCCAGCATTTTGCTAAAACTCCCAGAGGTTACAAAAACATTACATACAATTCACCTGTTACAGAGAGCTTATTTTAAATTGTTTTTCTTATGCTCTAAACAATATTGTTCTTCCCAACGTCTTTTCCTTGAGAAGACAAGATGGCTCACATTCCCATATAGTACAGTTTCCTTCATGATGGACCTATCCATGCTAAGTAACCGCAATTTGATTTAGTGAATATTGAATGCACCTTACGCCAACAACAGCAGCGCTTTCACGGCGAACGGGACAACCAGCAACTTCCCACCAGCAGAGACGAGACAAACAACGATCCAAAAGAGAGGAAAAGTGACAACAGAAGGATAACAACGCGGTGGCAAGCATGGCAAGCATACTTAACTACCTTTAGGCCTTTTTCAAATTTGCATACATCATGTTTGGTGAGTAACTGATCTAAATTATCATTACATTCTCCGGCTTCCCTGTTGTAGTTGGAGAGTTACAAAGTACAAACATATGAACAGCTACAGTGCGCGCGCTATACGCTCTCATGTGTCAGTGAAAACGAATAGAAAACCATTTTTATTATTGTTAACATTTCTAAGTTATAATGTGAAAACCTTAAAGAGAACTTACAGTACTGTTATCTTAAACTATTGCATCGCGTTGTAATTTAAATACAATTATTCGAAATATAGCTATTTAAATTGTCAGAGATAACATTTGAACATAAAAATAAATTAAGCAATAGACTTTCTACGTTAATATTTCACTGTACTATTCCTGCAAATTTATACGGCCTATAACATATTTCATAACAATTCACTCGTCTGGCCAGTGAAGCCCTAAAGCAAGACTTAGCTTAATAGCTGGCATAATTACAGAGATCGTTTATACTGGCACAACTATGCTCAAGCTTGTGAAAACCTTTGATTTTCATTGTATTGTTTGCATGGCCGACCATATTTCTTTTATGCTTTGGTTTGTAAGTAATATTCTGTTAAGATCTCAGTTTTGTCTATTCTGTTGGATATTATTTTATTCCAATGTTAATCATTTAATTTATCCTCCATTGGAAATATTATAAAAATGTCTTTTTATATAATATGATATTTTAGTATTTTCCTGTATACTTTGAACAATCAAAACCTGATTTCCGAAACTTCTTTGCTTACTTCATAATCCATGGTTCGAAGCTGCAGCACAGTCATTGTTGTACTATGTTTTAGATGTATTTCTTTGTTAGTATGTAACGTCATTTTTGTTTCAAATACTTGATTAAACTAATTGTTATTAATATCTTAATCTTAAAACTCAGATTGTTTCATTAGTTTCTAATCAAAGAGGATTGGTTTGAAAAATGGTTCTTTATGCCTTTTTTAGCTATGGTTCAATTTTTTTCTCTTCTATTTAATGTTTTTTTGTCACAGAAAGAAACATAGCTAAATTCAGTTTGTAGTATTTGCTTCCTAATTAGGTCCTAAACTCATTAATTTGTATATAATTCTAAAAACTAAGTGAAAGTTTGGTTTGTGTCTTTGTCATCTGATTTTCGAACTTGCCAACCCCAGGTATTTTGAGCAGTGTTGTTACAATATTCGAGGAAGATTAAGCATACAGGGAGAGGCATATTAGTTCGTTTTAATACTAGTAAGGTATTTTATTTTAAATGTCAACAAACAAAACACATTTAATTTATTTTAAAAGTTCAAAATATATCCTTCGTTATATTAGCATGGTTTTGCCCATTATGTATTGATTGTTTCAAGAAGTTTAGCCCAGCAAAACCTCCACAGAATATTACTTATTTGCTATCATAATCAGTATTTTTATTTAATAACATCTAATAAATTCCGTAACTTAAAATAGGAAAGCAGTTAATGTAATTTGCAATAACCAAAAAGCTTTATTAAATAATAATACAACTTTTAAACTAACAAAGTAGAATATGTGTCCAAGCTCTGTAATATCACATTTATTATGAGTGTGTGTGTTTCATAGTTGCGGGCAGTTCGTCGCTGGCACATAAATACGTTAAATCCTACCATAATACACTTAGAATTTAAAAAAATATAGTGTGTGTTGCCTTAACGCGAATATTCCATGTTTATGTTAGGTATTTGATATTTACCAATACAATTTAATTAAACTAGCCACGGTGAGCTATTGTAAAATTGTGAGAGTGAGGTTATGTCTCCTGATTATCTTCCAGTGAAATTAACACACCGTATCTTCAATTGCTCGTAGCTGGTGCATAGAGTAAAATGAAAAAGAAAGACATTACCGTGTTTAAATTGGAAATTTAACTTATTAAACTGAACAATAGTACAAGTGTCAACGCTCTATTTGGAATTCTAATGCTCAAGCATCTCTCCATTTTTATCTCTTCAAATAACTTTCCTAACTCATACACCGAAATAATAATTGTAAACTAATTGTAAATACTAGCGGTACTCCTGAAATGGTCTGACCATTCAGAAGCATGTGGAAAATTTTGAAGTTTTAATAAGTTACAATGTTAAGCTTAAAATTACTTTAGTTTGTATCGATAAATTGCTGATATAATGGCAACCACAGATTTAACTTCCGATGTACAGCAATATCTTTAGCAACTTCTTACCATATGCTGTTGACGTATACAGCTGGTGTCAAGGCCTCCGAAAACAAAATCCAAGGTCATGCCAGGTGCAGAGTCAGCCCAGAGATCATTAGCGCTGCAGTGATGGCTTTTTAAATAATTCTAAAGAAAGTACTACATTTCCTATAAGATAAGAGGAAGGAGAAACGGACATAGGACACAAACAGAAAACTTCTTAAGTGACCTAAGTAGCAAATCCAGATGTTTGAAATAAGTTATAAATCCATCCTGCAGTGCAGAACAGGAGAGTAAAGGGTAGTAGAATATGAAGATATAAAGCATGGTATAAATGAAATAAATATTAAACACAGGAGTGTATACTACAGAGTCATTCTTAATATTTCAGGAGCCCACCTTTGTGGTGTGGTGGTAGCGTGTTTGCCTCACATTCAAGAGCTCCCTTAGTCGGTCTGGGTGGTTCAGTTGGCTAGACGCTGGCCTACTGAATCCAAGGCCACTAATTTCACTCATTCGTCGTCCAATATGACATCACGTTGGAGGATGCCAATACGCAAAAATAATATTACAGGGCTTGTAACGTTCTTAAAACTCTCAGTGAAACTAGGAGAAAGTATTTGAAAAGCACAGAAAACTAAAAAATATGGCTTGTTTTAATCGGCATTTCTGTTGAATTATAACTTAGGACAGAGCTCGTAATATTGCTGCGCTCAAGGTAAACCAATTCTGTCACTGAAAGAAGAGCTTAATGACATTTACATAAACACGTCCTATCTGCCTTATTACTCTTCGTTGAATCCTCAGATGATGCTCAACACAGCTTTGAGTGAAACCTCGGGAGCAGTTCGTATTTTTCCACCACGGTGAAAAAGCCCGGAAGAGATTTTGCTTCAAATGGACGCCGCCCGTGAAAGCCTAAGTATATACCCCAGAAAACGCTTGGAGTATCAATGATGAACAAATAATCAAAATATCATACTGGGATAACACGACGGAACGTACTGTGCTACCAACCAAACCTGAGAGATGACAAGGGAGGGAAATGAGAAATGAAGGGAAAGGAATCCGTGGAGACGAGAATCCACCCCAGCTTTTACCTAGTGACAATGGGAAACCACGCTACCTTCATTTATATTATGCGTGTAATCTTCTTATGCTGCCTTATGATTAACATACTAAATTCTTTATCTTTCACAATAAATATAGCAGTAAAGTTCCATTGATACTTAGCCTTAAAGGATTTTAAAATTATTTGATCAGTATAGCAAATTGTTTGGTTTTAAACTCAATATTGTGTCCAAGCTTTAAAACAGTGGCATTTGATATTTTAACGTTTTATATTTGCAAATTGAAATCCGCATATTAAACAGGAAACTTTCCTGTTTTTGTAACTTACAAAAAATTCTCTATGCTGCTCTTCACGTAACAGACGTCCCGAGGAAGCCATACTCCCGACTGAATGAAGCGAGCGTGTTGGAAGCAATGGTAAATTCTTACAAGGGTAGGCTAGGGATGGCCGTTGGAGTGAGGCAAGAACGCGTTTTAGTGGCTCTTTTGAGCTGATTTTGCCCATGTCTGGTCTAACACCTTTCATTTGGCATGTATTACTGTGCAACCCAAAGAGAAAAGTTTCTTCATACTACCAGAGGCTAGCAAAACGGTATTCTGTGGTCCCAAAAGGTTACTGCAAGGGCTGTGTTGTCTCACTTCGTTCGTTCTATTTGACTATTTAATATAGAAGCTCTAATTGATACCTTCCTCCTTGCAGGTGTAAAGTAAATTCCGTTCACTGTTCCCGCTTTTTCCATCAGTTATTTAAGAAGACATTTGTATAAGCTTTCTAGCTCACTAATCATTGAAGATACTTCACTGAAGCCTTCACAACTATCCCATCCGACGTAGTGTTACAGTAATAAATTGTATGACAACTGCTTTGGAGATGAGTGCAGCACTAGCTAGTGTATTTGCACGTAGAGTCGTAGACTATTCGGCTAATTCCAGTGTAATTTTCATATTCATAAAAAGGCGGCAATAATTCACGCCTGCAGCATTGATATCAGTATTTCTTTCATGCTTAATTGCACTAATAGAAAACACGCGGAAAATATTTTATGTGACCAAATATCATCGGATTGTGTTGTCAGAACGTATTAATATATTTAAATATAATCAATTTCGTATTAGTTATTAGGTTAATCTTATGTAAAATACATTTTGTAATGTCTGAAACTGGAAAAGTAGTTAGAGCATACGAATCCAAAATCTTAATCATAATTTGTACAATAAATAATACTTTATTCTCACTTTACAGGAGATCTGGGAGCCGGTGCAGCCAGTGTTTCCTTAACTTTGGCTTAACCACATTTGAGGTAAGTAACAATGAGCGAAGCATAACTAAAGAGTACTTTAATACAGAAATATGTACATCTACTTGCTTGGATATTTGAGGTTCTGCAAATAAAGTATAAAAAGAATTTATCATTGTACAACCTTTATTACTGGTACTTCTGCAGCACAGGTTGCGAAGTTTACAGAATAAAATCATGTAGTTATTGGGAAGCATCATTCTTTGCACTGCCTAAGCCAATTATGTTTCGGTTTTTAAATAACAAAGGTTTTTACGTAAAGAGCGAAGGAAAGGTAAGAAAAGATGATTGCATCGTTCTTTTGCTCCTCATGCAACATTGAAATAATTAATTCTTCCTAGACATGACTAGGATCTTAGTTTTAGATGTGATATCCCATTAGCTTAGATCTCAACTTTTTGCACAGTTTTGCACAAATTAATTTGAAATTAGATCTAAATTACTCAATTTTCCACTGAACATTTCTATATTATGCCAGTGGAAACAACGGAGTTGAAGAACATCTCTTACCTCTTAAAAGCTTGTGGTTAATTCGATAATAAAGAACAGATGTGAATCAGACATTGTTTCCTCGGATAAGTGTTATCTAATTGCCCGAGGAAGTAACATATTTACAAATTTAGGTGGCAATGCATCGTAACATTAACATCCCAAGGAAGGTGTCTCTTATGATAGAAATCAAATAAGAACATAACACCGAGTTGCATGGTAATAAATACTATAGGAACCCGTTGACCTTCGTCTCCCTCCTTCCATGTGGATATAAAATGCAAGTGCAGTAAAGCGGAAGAAAATATTCTGATAGAAACAACAAAAGTGAAAGAGATGCGAAACATAAGCACAGATCACCCACTTCTTCGCTAGCAAGTGGGTCGGAAGAATTCCTATAGATACCTTTGGAACTGTAATAGGCAAAGCTTTCTCTTTGGCAGACTGCTGTTTTACTCTACAAAGGGAAGCATTTGTTTCTGTTTGATGTGCAGATATATATGTTAGTGTACTGATAATAATCTTTCCCGCTGAGCTCATTGAATAATAGTAATTCTGGAAATTCAGTTTGATCCATATTTAGGTAAGTGGTTTTTACAACATACATGTATAAAAGTAATATGTTTACTCTTCTACAGAAAAAATCTAATAAACATTGCATTTTGTTACTTAAGCTATTTTTTACATTTTCTATTGATTCATTCTGGTATGCATTTATTCTTTCAGGTTAAAACTTGCTATGGAGAAATAAATACATCAGAGTACTACTGCAACTACGCCAATAGGAATATGAATAGAAGAGATACGATGTGGGTTCGGCACTGAAGCCAGGTATATTGTACCTATGCCCCCAAGAGGGTGCCCCCGGGAGGAAGGATGAGATGAGAGGAGACACCGGGCGGCCAGATCCAGACTAATAGCACAGACATTGACAGAGATCCGTAAGGCCTTCCAAGTTTGACGATACCTTGAGATCTTCCGGGTTCAACTAAGGTCCCCTCGGTGCGGGGTCCAACACCCCTTTTCCACCCGGATTCCATGGACAGCGAGGGACGGAGGGAATTCTTGTGCTCATATAATCTCTACCAAGCTGCACCTAACGCCTTCACTGATACTTGCGACCCTGTAAGAACCAATGGAATGAAGGATGAATCATATGATCAATGAAACGAAATGGAAGGACAGAAATTACGGGGGACGTAATTCCTGTCTGGATGGGTCAGGAAGGCCGGCCACGGGAATCGAACCCACGACCTCCCGAATGCGAGCCTCTCAACGCGGAAACATCTCGCTCGTCAGCTATGCTAAAATGACAAGAAAAGAGGAATGTGGCTTTAAACTGGAAAAGATATTGATAAAATTAGTTTCTTTTTTTCTCAGAATTCATTATATACAGTAGGAAATGCTCCGAAAAGAGATGGAATCATCTCATAAGGGAAATAGCTACTGATAATGATATTCTTATATTTACTGAATTACAGCAGGGCTTCCTAAGAAAGAGTTTCAACATACGAATAAATTTAAACACGCAGTAATCAACGCCAGAATTCAAGAGTACGTAAAGAAAGGCTTGTAGATGCGAGTATAAATTTACTAGGCCAAATAGATGCCAAGGTGACTGCTATAAGAATATGAAAGAATAAAGAGAGGATAATTACCAATTGTACTTAATATATCTGAAATGAAATACAATTAGCAACATAAACCTGCCATATCCTATTAAACCAGTACACCATCTCATAATATGTTCGGAGTTTTAGCATCCAGTTTCCTCTTTGTAGAACAGAATTGAAATTTCAAAACAGGACGGAACCAGACAATTCAAATGTGTCAATGCAAAATGGAAGCAGAAATATTTATCCTCAATCTCAATGACAAAGTGTGAGGTGCTAACTGGCGTTACGATGACAAAAGAAAGTATAGAACCTTCAAATGTATTTATGAAAACATTTCCAAATGAGAGTTCAATCTTAATGTTCAAAGTTTCTGTTCATAAAGACACTTGAACTGAAACAACGCTGTATAATATATATAGTATTTATTACTGATTATTATATAATTAAAAATAGGATACATAGGAAAATATCTAGCAACAAAAGACACAGAACAACGTGGGTGGAAAGAATAGAAGACTGGAAAAAGGAGAAGGAAAATGATAAGCGACTTTGGACCTAAGTAGGCGGAGAACTTTTATCAGCACCCGATGCCTATGACGTAAAGGATGGAAGAAGAAAAATAATGAGAGGAAATGAAATGGGTTTCTTCTTGGCACTACTGCCTATAAAGGTATTTTTCCCTCCCTTAATTTCTAATCAAAGAATGAATAGCTGCATCCTTGGTTAGTTGTAGTGTGGTTAAATTAGATTTAACTTCTAGTGGCGAAGTGGCTTCAGGTATATGAAAGGTATGTCGCTCCGTGGCACTGCTTCAATTGTTCTTAGTCACTTCACATACTAGTTCTGTTTCGTACGGTCTCATGGATTTCTGACCATCCAATGTCAGAAGTAGTTATGTATCTTATAACTCCTCTTAGTCAAGCTTGTTTTCCCATACTGTGATTATGGAGTGTTCTCAAAGCTCTTTGATGATTTGCTCTGTTATATTTAGGTATTACAGCAGGTTAATTTGCATCCCCATTGGTTTTTAAGGCGCTCTGGTCATGAACGCATACTGAGATGATGCTTAGTCTACACTTATGTACTTTTCTTACTGCCACAATATTAAAGAAAAACGTTTACACATTTTATTGTATACAGGCGAAATATGTATGGTATAAATGGATTGTATTACTAATTTTATTGTAATTATTTGAAATTATATAACTTCTAAAAAAACTGTTGAAACATGTTATTTTAGCAATACACAGGATGGGTTGGATGTTAGCACAACTACTGAGGTTATTAGCGGAATGCACAGGATGTAAACTATTAAATTCAGGGAAATGAAGCTTTACGCAATGTGATAGTGAAACCAAATTTCAATATGGCTTTAAATTTTACTAGGGTTTAAAAATAATGATTCCAGGGTGTCATATAGATTTGAACGTTTTAATGGGTAGTGGAAATTTGGAAAGACTAGTATCAATATTTTACTAGCACTATGTACCTACCTATGTAATGGCATACCTATTTCAAAAGTTGCACAATTTCTAAAAAAAATGCACATAGTAATCCAATTCTAAATAACTACTATTCATTGAAACTACAAATATTATATTCCTATACAGTAACGTTTATAAACTTCCATGTCGGTCTGGGTGGCTCAGTTGGTTAGACGCTGGCCTACTGATCCCAAGGTCGCGGGTTCAAACCCGGCCCAGACCAATGGTTTTTAATTGTGCTTAAAAACGACAGCTCCATGTCAGTAGATTTACTGGAATGTAAAAGAACTCCTGTGGGACGAAATTCCGGCACACCGGCGACGCTAATGTGATCCTGGCAATTGACAGCGTCGCTAAAATGTTAATATAAACTTCCATCTTCAATATTAAGACGTTTAGTGCGAAAAGTGTAAATGTTGACTAAAGAGTAATTAATTTCTCTTTGTGTTTATGACCATATACACCAAAGAAACTCATTATTTGCAGATTTAACATTTGTCATGCTTACTCCGCATATTCTTTACGTAGGTACTTATGAAAAAGGGATTCTTTTCTTCTGTGAGCCTAATGTAGTCTCACTGAGTTGTAGAAAGAAAGATTAAATTATTTCCCTTCTCGAATAGCGATATGTTTCTGTTTTGAAATTCTGAAGTTTAAAGTAGACGTAATTAAAGCAAACAAAAAGCAAGAAGGAACGAAGAAGTAAATAACGCCGTTTAAAAGATCGTTACGTCATTAATTGTTTCTGTTACGCAATTTACATTTTGTCAAGGTTGGCTGGTTAATGAACCAAAACGTGCTTTTTGAGCTGTTAACGGGAACAGGAACCTTCTGTTGAACAGAATATCTTGTAACCACAATATGTAATAAAAGCCTCTCATTTCTGTTTTGGAAATCTGAAGAATAAATCATGTTCATTTTTCACCTTTTAGCCTCAATAGGAGTCTTCTAAACTATTCTATAAAACATGCCTGCTTCTGCAAAATAGGGCAAGACAAATAGATGATAAAATTGTCGTTCTTCCTCTCTATATAATTAAGTTCCCCGTATGGAGGACTTACAAGCCTATACCTAGGGACAGATGCCTATCGGGAGCAGACGAATCTATGGACCGGTCAGAATGAAGACCTGGATCCGGGTGATCAGCCAAGCACAAGTTATGATATCGAGGAAGGTGATGTATGAAATGCGAGCGAAATGGATGAATGGAAAGGTGATAATGGAGTATTTGGTGGAATGAGTGGCGGTGGAAACCGGAGAACCCGGAGAAAACCCGCCCAGACGCCGCTTCGTCCACCACGAATACCACCCGGTTCCTGGGATCGAACCCGGACCACCTTGGTGATAGGCGAACGGTCTAACTGCTTTGCCACGGTGTCGCCGAAATCGGTAATTCATGTACGTAAAGTCTGTTAACCTCTCATTCGTTACTGTGTATAAGACATTGAATTTTCTCTAGAAGATAATCACTGCTTGGAGAGTTATCAAATAAATACCTTGACATCAAGGTCGTCTTCTTCATTTTATTCTGTCTACCCCTCTCGTATGGAGGATTTACAACCCCCTCCTTCACGGCTTACAAGGGCATCAAATTCAAATATTTTATTTAGAAGTAAAGTTAAACGCTCAGCGAAGTCCTTATTATTTAAGCATTTGTAATGTGGCGGTGAAAATACTTTTTTTTTTCATTTATTTATTTTTATCCTTCCGTTTTCCTTGGAAACACCACGGACATTGAACGAGCAGTCCTGCAATTGCTGCAGCTTTTTTAAATCCAATAATACAACACACGTATTTCCAATCTAATACTTTGGAAGTGTGAGATAATCAGAGCTCTCCGAATATTGTCGGTGACTTGCACTCTTGGCACTTAACGACATTGATTAATCATAAAAAGCAGTTATTTTTGTACGTATTTAATTATTCTAAATTTAACATACTATATTTTCCCCATATACAATCTTCAGTATAAAAATACTACACCATTTAGCTAAAAACAACTTAAATATAAAATAGTGTATTACAAACTGTACTACAATAAACATCTGTAAGGTCAGCGTATTTAGTGAAATACAGATAGATGAAAAAACAGAATTTAATGCATCAATATAAAAGGGCTTCGCAGGCTGCGAACAAGTTATGCATGGTAAGAAGACATAATTATGGGGTATAATGACAAGCAGGAATTCTGCAACATTTCGTCATGTGGTTAGACGATAATGTCATGCGTTTTGAGCATATCAATGCTCTGGATATAGTTTAAATGATATTCATTCTTTAAACCGATGCTATACAAATTTTTGAATAAGTTAATTTTACTTTCACCTATCTTTAAATAAATCGCATGTTTTCAGGATCAGTAGTAAGCCGTTCCGTGGATAGAAATTGTCCCGGCCGCCTTGCTATGTTGACCATGATCATCATGTTAACGAACAAAGTAATCAAATGAACAGCTAACTTCTTACAGAACAGAGCACCCCCCCTAAAAATATTGTCAATACCTTCTAAACAGCGAGGGAGTGCGATGTCAGGTGTCTTGCGTATATTTCATACTACCGACAAATACAACCAATCATCTACGTGGATGATACGGCATACTGAAGCACTACAGCCAAAATAGAAGCAAGACTAGAGAAACAGTTAAAGTTATTCAACAGCAAAATGAATAATTACGAGAAATGAAACTCAAGCCACCATCTTCTGCACCAAAAAAGAAAAAAAAGTGAACTCAGGAAACAACAATATAGGCACACAAAATCCCAATGGAGACGAAAGTAAAATACTATCCAAGTTAAGCTCGTGTGATCCTAAATTTCAAGAAGAACAGTATTGTAAGTATTTCTACCACATTGGAAAACAACAACTTTGGACTAAAATATTAAATCAGTTTACAATGCCAGAATAAGACCATACCTCACGTACTAAGCCACATGGGTGAAATAAACCCAGAGTGAGATAAACCCAAGGGTAAAATAAATCCTTAAAGGATCTTAGCAGTATTACGAAGGCTGGTACCGTAGCTCAGTCGGTAGAACACCTCCCTCAGGAGTTCCGGGTCCAATTCCCGACGGGGAAGTGGGAATTTTTCTCTAGTCAAGGTTATTCCCTATCCTTGCCAGAGTCTACCAAATGGTACGGTAGTTTTGTTACAGTACATAAATGACGTAGTAAATGGCAGGATTACTGATAAGAAGCATATTACAAAATACAATAGATTAAGAAATTTAATGAGAAATTCAAACATTATGATCACCAAAAACTGCGATCATGAGTTTGGTCACTGTGGTCAAAATAAAAACTTTGAATAGAACTTTGAAAAATAAAAATTGTACTTTTCGGTTCAAATAAACATTACCAGTGTCTTTTATATGAATACTTAGAGGAGCTTCCAAAAATTTTGAAGACACTACTGTTGCATAGGTTAAGTGACCCTTTATATACCTTCTCTCAGTTTTGAGAAGTTTCAAAGTTCAACGCTTCCGGTTTCTATAGGAATCTACATAATAACACATGATCAAAAAACTGAACGATCCGACTAATATGAACGCCCGATAGATATGCAACACACCTAACACACAGATAGCTCGGGTAGGTTCTTAACTGACCAAATCTACCAGGAAAACTATCGTAGTCTACACTTATGATAGTCTAGGTAGTCTACGGCACTTTTACAACTCTAATTAGTGTAAATGTGTGTATGTGTGTTTGTGTGTGTGAGAGAGAGGGGGGGGGGTCTAATACCTACAAAAAACTCAGACCTAAAAAAACATATACGGGTTACAGCGATTTATCCAAAGGAAAGGCCGCCGATATGATAATTAAAGCTCAGGCCGGGGTATAAATGAAAAAAAAATTAGCATGAAACTGGAATGAGCCAAATATCTAGGTGGTAGTAATTAATGATGATGACGGTGTCGACAGTTACGATTATTATAATAGCCCAAACAAAACCTAGCCTGAATTAATAGCACCTGAACGTGTGACCAATAGATTTTTTATATACGCACACTACTGCACACCATCTATAGGTTGCGCGCTCGTTCTTGACGAATGACCTTGAGCAGAAATACAATGAGTGAGCCTACCCTTAATAAACAGGTCAGCAAATGTTTATGCTACGATAACAGACACCTCTGTTTTCCTCTGTCACGTGTGTGTATACAGTCGACTGCAGAAGTTTTGTGCGGTACGGATGTATGTATGCATGCAACGAAAATAGCAATTCAGACGAGGGAGAGATGTCGGGAATAGAATAAATGCAAGAAAGTTAAGTGGAAACAGTTATAGAGGTATAGTGTATAATACGTGTGGCTGATATTACTGCAAGTGTCATAAATTGATTTGTAGTGTTGTACTACTTCAGCTCAGAAGCATGCGCGTCATCTCACTGCAGACTGTACCTCCTCTCTCTCGTTCCCGCAAAAGCTGAGTAGAGACTCGCATTCAACCTTTCATATAAAATTTTCATTCGTCAAGAAGTAACGCGCGACCTATACTAGCATCCTTATGCCTCCCATCAACTTGTCAACCACTGCAAATAAGGAGTCGAGGTTTTAAGAACTTGAATTAAATTATAAGCCTCCAACAAATCTTAAGGGTGACTTACTGCACACACTTTAACTGCACTTGCGGAGTTTCTACAAGTGGTTAGATAAAGGGCCTTCGAACTGTTGTTGCAACTGAACGTTTCATGAATTAAACTTCAGCCTTGAAAGGGTTAAACGCATTTTCGGTTATCCGAAAAATAACAGATGGATATAATTATGCTTCTGGTTTTACATATCCATGAATTAAGACTTTTTAAAACACATGTCAAATCCATCGCATGCCCCTGAAATTTCTAACTTTACCTGGGCACCTCTTTACACATCTCCTCAGATTAAAACAATACAAAAGCTTCTATTAAAGGTAAATAAAATATTGTGGGAAATCATATATTTGCAAAACACCTTTCATAGAACGAAGTAACAGTAGAGTCCAATTCATTTAGGTATGCTTGCAGCATGCAAACTATACACTGACTTGTATACTGAAACGACGTAAGTATCGGTTATGTTATTATCATTTAAATGACGGAGAAAATGAAAATATTAAGGAATACTAAAATCTGTTAATTAAATGCCTCTTAGCGTAATACGATTAATATGGGTAGTTTGCCAAAAATGTACAATTTTTAGGATTGCTTGTTTTTTTAAAGTGTCTGCTAAATACCAGGTAACATCATATTATTCTTATTAACTGTAAACCGTGTTTGTTATTGTAAAAATCTACTTCAGAACGGAAGTTTAGTTTACAAATAAGCTCAAACACAGTCATAACTGTATAGATATAATTGTACTTGTAAACAGTTTGTAAATTGCTTAAGGTTTGCAAAGTAAGCTGTATTTTAATACCTTTAATTTTAAAACATAAAAACTCTAATTTTTAATAAGTACACAATAAATATCACTGTAAACTAACTGGAGTATATTGGCATGAATTACGAAGCAGTGTGCGGATAGTTTCTATGCATATGTTTGGGCAGATATCAATGAGATTTCTCGGTTTATCTGCCGAGCGGTTATCTGGTGAAAACACTGTTGTTTTAGCAGTGAAAATATAAAAGAAAAGGCTGCATTCGCTGCAGAAGGTGAAGAGCAAAGATGAATCCAAGAAAGTCCAGTTTGGTTACAATTACAAAGTAGTAATTAGCGCGCGCGCATACATACACGCACACACACACACACACACACACACACACACACACACACACACACACACACACACACACACACACACACACATTAAATAATGAAAACATTTCTCAAGTTGAGCGTGCCAAATATTTGGGACTAGCATTAGGCAGAAATTGACTTGTGCACACATCCTAGTTTCAAAACTAAAGCACAGACTTCATCAACTCAAATATTCCATCAAAGGCACTTCACCTCTACCTCTGCATCTCAAAAGTTTCATATACTTCAATCTAATCAAATCTATCTAGATGTATAGATGCTTTATTTAGTGCTCAACTTCAAATTCATAACTCAAAAGAATGCAGACTTTCCAAAATCGGATTCTTTGGATCATAACAAATGCACCTCGGTACTTACTATTTCTGCACTTCATAAAGATCTTCGCACTCATACAGTTGAATCTACATTCCAATCCTCATATACTTGGCTGTTCACATTATTCATCGATCACCAGAACTCTTTACTGAAAGAGATTTTCGGGAACATACCAAAAGCTTAAAGAGTAAACGCCATATAGATTTCTTATAAACTATTGTAGTGTTATTATTTTCTTATACATATCGGGTTAATTCTTACTCTATACTTTGAGACAATTGCTGAATTGTAGTCTCAACACAAGTGATGTCATTCTTTTTATTTTGTGTTAGCAAAACTGTAAAACACAAATATTGTATAGTAAAGTTAACTAAATTTTAAAAAATTGTAACTTTAGGTCTTTTTACGAAATTTTATACAGAAAATTCATATCAGCAATGGTTGGGTGAATTCCTACTTAACGCTTTATAGCGAGATTTAGTTTGGTATTGTCATTTCAGTATAGTAAATCTAAACAATTTATTTGTGTATAATTGCAATGCAGTAAATTTAATACAGTTGCTTGAGAATAGTAGTTTTAAATATTTAGTATGAAGCTGAGTATACTTGTTATAAATTTTAGTAAGAAAGTAGTTCAAGTAGAGGACGGACAAAGCTTCATTGAACCCCATAAGGCTCATGTTTACTTGAACGTATTGTATACTAGAGATTTGGTACTTTAGCTTGGAAATATTATTTGCTTTGAGCTTCTACAGAGATCTGTATATGTCCTGTTAATTACCTTTTATTGTTCAAAATTACTTGTCAACCATTATTGACTTATGTATGTGTGAAACCCCTTATAGTCGACTCTTCCTTGAACTATAATACGTTGTTACGTATGTGTAAGGGACCACAGCCTAGAAAAAAACACTGGGAGCAGTAAGTGACTCATAAGATGGCATTTTTTAAAAAAAGTCGAAGCAAAGGGTAGCATCAGACTAGTTTTGTGTCGTCCAAAAAAGCTTCTTACCCAACTCAACTCGCTTATCTTTGTTAAAATGATGCTTCAGGTCAAAAACTAAAGTTTCAATTTCAGTGGCGGAAATTCCACAACAAATTTGTGTTTATAGAAACATGTTCTCAGCACTTTGTCTTTCTTGCTCTGAGAAAACACGGGTTTTCACCCTAATGAAGGCTTATTCCTGTCATTTGCTTTGATCTTATCGTGGAGAGTATTTCTGGGAAGTGTAAAACATTGAGAAACCTTTTTCACTGAATTTCCGTTCTAACCGTTTCTGTCCCCTTCTTTAGCCTTCTGCGGTCCGTTTTGCCTTGTTCATAGTCCGAACTCCTGTAAGCACCATCTGAAAACCATATTCGAGCTCAGCTTTTAATGCGAAATATTGTAATATTTTCTTGAAACAAAATCACCACATGGTACATTGCACCAGGAAAAGTGACGGAACTGCCTTACTGTAGTCGATAAATTCTGTGAGAAAATTTATCTGTGGTCATACTGTAGCATGATATTTATCTGGACTATTTCATAAATAAAATATTTAAATACAACATCGCAAAACTTTGACCAGAAAATGTTAATTTCTTTAAAAAATAATCTAAAATATATGTATGAATTTCGATGAGTGTACTTCGACTTACTCAGCAATGTCAATTGAGGAAAACTAAATCCTAGAATTACATGTATTTAAATCTTCTCTTCTTGTTATAACGGGAAACAGTTTATAATCTCAAATAAAACTCAATTTATTTTTAACGTTAACAAATAACGTAGGAAAATACATTAATTATTAAAAGAACTATTGTCAAATTGAAATGGAGTACTAATTTAATTGTTAATCGATTGTACTGTGTAATAAACTGTTTTTCAACGACTTACCAGACACAGTTGGCGACACTGACTAAACAAAAGAATGATCTGGTGATAATTCGTATACAATAGTTCAAAGCTGGCCTGGGCAACTCGCCTGTACCTTGAGCGACTTTCATTTTGTTTACCTGCTCAACGTACAGCTATCAGTTAAGGTCGTAAGCAATCTGCGCTCTCTGAGTACCAGTTGCCTAGCCCTGATTTAACGCCCCTACATATGAATTAGTCACAATAATCGGGAGACTTCGAGTGAGTTAACTAGTATTATTAAAATGTGCCTGAAGGTATGCATTTTTGTGCCACAAGGAGTTAAAACTGATGATACCTGTGTATTTAAGTACGCTTAAAATGAATTTAGTCGTCTCCTTAGCAGGTCGCTGACCATGTCCCACCTCCAGTACTGCACCCCACTCATGAGGCCTGTGGGTAGGGTAGGCTTAGGCCCAGATGAGCTGTTGTGCGACGAGATTATGGTTTTCCAAGCATGAGCTTAGTAGAGGAGGAAAATTAGAAGAAATCACGAAACGTTTACACTGATAACTATTGAAATAAAGTATCTGCGGTCGCTCAACTAAACAAGGATTTTAGGGACTGCCGCTAGGGCTCAGCACTAACAAGAGAGACTTGACACATAACAATATGACAGTAAAGGAGGGTGGCGTATTCTCTAGTGGCGGTATTGTACCACCTCCTGCCTTCACCACAGTTTGGAGTCCTGTCAAACTCTGCATTTGATTTTGGGCTTTTCTTCCCTTACGCAGGCTTTCTTCACTACGCAGGGAGTTGTGTCTATTCCTCGCATAACCCTGTGAAAGAGGTCACTGACAAGCTGCTCTCTTCCTGCCCAGGAGAATTTGAACCAGGGGAGCTATTCCCTGAAGTGGGGCTCTCTCCTTAGGAGAGCCTTCACCCCCTTTTTTTTTAACCATAGTCCCAAAATTTGCATGCTATCTTGTAATGTTCTTACTGTTACTAATATTCCGTGCACATTTCATTAAAACTTAATGGGAGATCTTGCGGGAGATATTAAAAATGCATATTTTCCTAAGCCTCAATTCAAGGAAATTTCTGAAGAATTCCCTACCCTATAATATTATTCTGATTAGTGCCTCATTAAGATGCTTATGAAAACTTATGCTCTGAAGGAACGTAATAATATTTTAGAATGCAAAGCAAACCTTCTGTCTAATATTAGGACTAAATATTCCACCAAGATTATAAAAATAAAAAAGATCCTAATACTATTAGAATAGTGCTGAGACTCTTAATTGTAACAATTCGTATTAGTTAAGGTCAGAAACGAGTTTCTGTATATTTTCTTTATGTGCTCGTTGGAGTGCAATTTTGGAACTATTTATGTCTTGTGTAGTAATAATGATTTAGTAGGTTCATATGTAGTAAGATGCTTCTTATACAGAGTGGAAGTCAAATGATCCGTCAGACTTTAACAGCAAATTTCTCAAGAAAGTCTAATACCAAAATGTTGAAAAACTTATAGTTTTCTAGAAAAAATAGTTTTATCAAAAGATTTATCATCACCTGGCTGATTGAAAGTTCTTGATTTATGGCTATATTCATAGAAAATTGAATAGACAAGTTTTTCCTTTGGCGTATTTCAATAGATTCAACGGTTTTTATGTAAATTAAGTTTAAAATAACCCACAATTTGTTGCCTTTTTGTTGCAATGAATTGTGGATCTTTAAAATTTAATTTAAACAAAAACTGTTGAATCTATTGAAATACGCCAAAGGAAAAAGTTGTCGTTTATTCAGTTTTCTATGAATATAGCCATAAATCAAGAACCTTGAATGAATAATTTTTCAGTCAGGTGATGATAAATTTTTTTGATAAAAATATTTTTTTTCTAGAAAACTATAAACTTTTCAACATTTTGGTATTAGACTTTCTTGTTATTCACAACGTGAGAAATTCGCTGTCCATCCTGTATAGGATCTCAATTCCTTACTCTTTTGCTGCTTATTGTTCCCGGTTCTAACTCAGTCGTATTTGCTTGAAACTCTCGTCTGCAGGTGTTGGCGACGGAAAAGCTACGGTTACCTTAGAAGTAACGAGATTTATCGTTTTATCTTCTTTCTTCTGTTTTATATTTATTTGTAACCTCTTGGAATACAGATGCACTTGATAAACTATACTTTACTTTTCTCTTCTGGATTTCAAATACATTACATTCCGTTTATCAAGTACTGTTATTTGTTAAAAAAAAAACAACATATAATGATCGGCTCCCAAAGCCTCTATATCTCATATTTTATTATGAAGTCTTACAAAGAAAGGGTTTCAGACTTAATACGAAGGAATAATACGAAAATAGCCTGAGAACGAAGTGAATGCTGCTGAACATTTACTGCCAAAACATAGCACTGGCTGGAAGAATGGGTTAAAACACAGAAATAAGGGCAGTCCTCACGACAACGAATATCGATGTCACCCTAACGACACAATAAGAAATGGAGGAATCAATCATGGTTCTCGCGCACCCAAATATTCATTATTTATCTGCAACTTGCGCTTCCAAAGAGATACAAATGATAAACTAAGTTCAAATACGTCAAATCGTGTATGCAATGCTTATCCTTGAGTTTCCAATATATTCATTGTTTATTTTAATATTGTGACGCCGGCCGCCCGTCATAAAGGCGCTCAAGAGACCTCATTCCGACGTTGCTAGGCAACGCGCGGCCCAAAGATAATGGGACGGTCGAAACAATGACGACTATGAACTTGGTACAACAAAGCGATTCCATACACTTCTAGAAGCTGCTCACGTGCGGGACATGTTTACGAGAAGTTTCAAGAAAATGTGTATATTCCAGAGAATTCGCTGGCTCTTCCCCTGGACTATAAAAGTAAGAGGAGGTTAGTAAACAGTCTTTAAGTGATGAACAAGGCAGTTGTTGAGAGAGTTTTAAATGAAGCAGTTATAGTGAGTGTGAATGTACCGTCGAAGCCAGTTTTTGTGAGATAGAGAGAATAATAGCGTAATACGTGTCAAGGATACGAGAGGACAGAACAGCTGTTAGTTACAAGGTAACGACGAGTTGTAATTGTATTAACGATAAGACTGAAGACTGTGTTTTTTTATTCAGCTTTAGAAAATAAATAAAGTGACATTAAACGTAGCTGGGCTTGTCATTTGTCACAACATGGAATTAAGTTCGAACGTTTCCTTCAAGCTAATAAACCCAGACCACCAAGGCCAACAAGTGAGATACTGAAGTGTGAACGTGTAGAAGTAAGCCGTGTTGTCTATATGATAAGCGTTGTTCAGTTTACGGCTCAATTAAAACCGTACAAAAAACTTAGGTAATTAATTATGAGCTGTATTGTGGGAATACTGTTAGATGAAACGCAAAAAACAACTAACACACCGAAGTTAAGGATACACACGTTAAGGATACCCATCTGTGAAATTTTGAAAATCTACAGTTTTCATTGGATTGATTTGAAATTTTAACACAATAATCACTGTATAGTGAGGAGTAACTGTGCTAAATTTCATACATTTAGTCAGATTAGTTGCTAATATATTAATATTTTATTATATTTTTTTAATATTTGTATAAATGGTTCCACATGATGCAATTTTGATTTGAAAAACCTAATAATTTTCAGTTATGTCCTGTAATAGAATGTTAGCAAATTGATGAGATAATTTCTTAATCTTGGTATTAGTTTGGATAAAAATACATTTTAAAGTTTAAATTCATTATTTTTTCATTTAAATTTCGAAATGTAAACTTTAATATTTAATTACTCAGCAGTTATTCACGTTATGAAAAAAATATCTCATCATTTCTTTTTAATGTTATTTCTAAGCAGGTACACCAAATTTCATGCATAAGTACTGAAAATTGCATCGTGTGGAGCATTTTAAAGAGCAAACAGTGCTAAAAATAAAAACATGGAAAAACTAAGTTTGAAGTCATAGCAAGGATAATGGAACTGTATGGATTTAAATGGACACGACCACTTACAGGCAATCAGTTAGACGGCCATGTGACATAGTTAAAAAGGCTGTAAGGCTATAAAAAGCATATCAAAATAAAGCAGATGTATACTATTTGATAAAACAAAAATCCATTTTTGGCAATTTTTGAAATTTTTAGCGTTTTTACACAGATGCGTATCCTTAAGATACAATTATCAAATTATATGCGCTTATACACCTAAGATCCCATATAACAATTCAAATTTGATATAAGTTGGTGGAGATTTTAATGCCAGGATAGGAGAGGAGAATATTTCTCCTAAAAGTTGCGAGTGTTAGGCAAGCTGCAGGGCTAACGAAGTTTAACTTTTATATAAGAGCTTCAAGAATATTGATCCAATATCTCAAATTCAGTTGAAATTGGCACATAATCGTTCATATTTGGTTTCCAGAATATTCATTAGAACCAATTTTTCCTCTAACACCGCAGTATAGCATTCAATTAAATGTGAGAGTAAATTTAGTGACATATTTAAGTAGTGAATCTCTTTATGTCAAGCCTAAATAAGGGGAAAATATTATTTCATTTTTATCATTCAAAAATCGTTGTGCTAGTGTAGACATGTTTAAAAACCTCATCATAATGCAACGCTGAACAGCTGCCAGGCAATTACAAAATTATACTCTATGATTCAGATATGTGGTAGTTTAGGTTCAATGTACACTCCGATCCAACGGATACCATTAACTTTGGAACGTTAACCCTAAGGGCAGTATGAAGAATCACTCTAAAGCTATTATGGGACTTGTTGATCTTTGTGTTACACATTGGCTACGTCTACCACTATTATTTGGGTCCTTTAGCAGTAAGCTGAATGTCTGAAGACATCAAGGTGAGTGACTGTAATCATTACAAGCATAGTGATGTAAAACCCGCGTTGGATTTGCTAAGCGCTAGTTATTAAATATGCGGAAAGAATGGACAAAGTAGTGGTGGGATTTGCTTCCCTGAGCCTTTGTCCACATAACACTAGAGCTAGAGTATGATAGCTAATGTCACTTGTATGCCACAGTTTTTGCTTTGGGGACCAGCAAGTTAGCACCAACGAACACTCATTCCGGGGCCGACACACACGCATTATTTTATTGCTATAACCGTTTAAAATTATATTTCAAACCCTTTTATTCATTCATATATACTGTCTGTTGATTAGACATGAGTCACCAATAGTGATTATGGGTACACGCTTATACATTTTTACATGTTAATTCAGGCAGTTTCTTACAGATGCCTAGAATTAAAGAACTCAACTCTCAAAATGCTTTTGGGAAAAGGAAAATCAAATTATTTTGTTGCTTAACGACACTATCAATTGTCAGAATCATATCAGCGTCGCCGGTGTGCCTTAAGTTTATCCTGCAGGAGTTCTTGTACATACCAGTAAATCTGCTGACATGGAACTGTCCATTTTAAGCACGCTTAAAAATCATCGGTCTGGGCCGGATTTGAACCCGACACCTTAGGATCAGTAGACCATCGTCTAACCCACTGAGCCATCCAGACTGATATGGATGGTACCACATGGGGTATATCAAAAGTGAGCAGTTTGATAAATTGTACATTATCCCCCTGCCTAAAGTGAAAACTGTTAAAACTGAAAAGATGTCTCAGGGATGCCAAGAAAGCACCTAACCCGAGTACCTTGAAGCGCTTGAGATGGATGAAGTGAGTTCAAATACCAGTCACGGCTACGAAAAGATTTTTCCTTAGACAAGGTGGGTGCAATGTTCAGATTGCAACATGTGTTATCATATAAAGTGTATCAAAGCTATACAGATCCTTCTTTTTTTTTTTTTTTTTTTTTTTACTTCTCACAATTCTTTAGATGCTGAAAGTAATTAAAACTTTCTAAGTGTCCATCAGCCCCTAGTGTAGGGTCTAATGGACACAGACCATCTAATATAGGTTTTTCTAAACAGATTCCCTATATATTCTAAACTTGATTTATGTATTTTGTCAGAAACATACCTGTTTGTATTTTATATGGTACAAGTAATTATGATGATGATAATAAAATTGTGTTATTGAGAAAATACGTTTAAGGTGTCTGTCGGACCCCAGACTATCCTATTTGAAATTAAGATGAATTTGAAACTAAATCTTTTCACATTTCTCGAAAAATTACTTTTACTTTCTCTACCACATTAAGTAGAAACAGAAGATATTATTTCATTCCATCTAAAATTTTCATGATCTTATTTTCCCGCAAATACATATTTTGAAGAAAAAAAGGTACTTTAGAAAAGGGTTACTCTCTCTCTCTCTCTCTCTCTCTCTCTCTCTCTCTGTCTGTCTGTCTGGCTGTGAACAGCAAAACTCAAAAACGAAAAGTCAGATAAATGCCTACCAAAGTACTTAAATTCAGTATATTCCAAAGATGTGACACGAAGATTTTCACTTGAAATACAGTTTGAGACCCCTATATAGAAGAAAAGCCATTTTACAAAAAAGGTGTGTGTGTGTGCGTCTGCGCGCGCGCGCGCGCGTTCGTGCACCTTTGAATACCATAACAAAACCAATAGGTCGGTTAAATGCCAAACGGGATAATTATGCTCAGGACCTTACTATACAAAAATGTAGATCTTGCTAAAACACACAATTTATGTCCAATTTTTTTTTTTTCTTTCTTTTAGAGTGAACCATTTCGGAGATATGCCTTGTTATTTGTGTGAGTTTTGAAATAAAACTTTCGTCAAATGGAAGATCGTTATTCATTTTTTATATCTTAGCTGTGCAAAGAGAACGGTATCTCAAAACTTTAAAAGATTTGACTTCGTTCAAAGCCCACTGTATTCCCATGTTCCTCTTGTACCTGCAAGGAAATAAACAATAAGATAATATCTGCAAATATTTATCTCAGCTAACAAGAAGCTAAAAGAATAAGAGTTTGTAAGAACGGTTAGTACAAGAATAGAAAGTCAGTGAGTGCAACGCATATTTTAACGCATTGTCTACGTAAAGTGTGTTTTAGTATGTGCTGTATATTAAGTATATTTAATGAAATGTATTTATTGCCGAAACGATACGCTTTGGAAAAATAACCAAATGTGGGCTTTGGAAAAAAAATACAGGATACATTAACAAACATTGTTATATTCTGCAATTTTGGGATGTTAGTTTCATATGAAAAGTTGAAGTAAAATGACTGAAGAAGCCGAATCACGGTTCATTAGCAAACATTTAAAAAGCAGTTCAAGAAGCAACTATTAACATACTTACAGAAAAGTCTAGGAAAGTTTATGTACTTACGAGTGAGTTCTGTGGGAACGGGAACTAGAGTTGCGGAATAAGTGAGCAGGGTTTCGGAAGTTCGTCAGGTAAAGCAAATTTCTGCACTTTGGTGTTGCACGTACTAGTGGGGCTGAGGCCTGCAGATGATGTACTATTCTCAATGTGTGCAACCGCACATTTTGCATTGTACATTCCTACTATCGCCTTGCTACTTAATTCCTCTGATCGCTAGAATTATTGAGGTTAAGCTTTGTCAACAAAACAGTGGCGCCATCCTTCATGTGCACTCATATCGTGGCCAACTATAAATGTGTGTTGCACATTTGTCTCTGTTAATATGAAGTAGAAAAGTAGAGAAAGTATTTTTAACACAACACATATGTATATTCTTACTATTGATTCTTCTGAGCATCCCCAATCCTGTAACTTCCGTGGTCTTTTTCTATTGTTCCATTTATATTCCACCTTTAACTCCGATGGTCATATCGACGGCTTCCCCTGTGGAACATATTGCCTAACGGCAATGGTGTTACTCGTTTAAACGGTGGGTTTTTATACGTTATATTCACACACATTCACACTCTCATTCATACTTCTAGATTCTGGGGAAGATTGGGCCTAATCTTGGCTAGAGAAAAATTAAACATACAGACTGAGCCGACTTCTTAGGGGTGTCCAACATGTAGTGAAGGAATTATACAGGTCGACTCGACTTCTTAGGGATCTACAACATCTGGTGATGGGATCATACAGGTCGACTCGACTTCTTAGGGATGTACAACATCTGGTGATGGGTTTATACAGGTCGACTCGACTTCTTAGGGATGTACAACATCTGGTGATGGGATTATACAGGTCGACTCGACTTCTTAGGGATGTACAACATCTGGTGATGGGTTTATACAGGTCGACTCGACTTCTTAGGGATGTACAACATCTGGTGATGGGATTATACAGGTCGACTCGACTTCTTAGGGATGTACAACATCTGGTGATGGGATTATACAGCCCGAGCAGACTCTTAGGGGTGTCCAACATGTAGTGAAGGAATTATACAGGTCGACTCGACTTCTTAGGGATCTACAACATCTGGTGATGGGATCATACAGGTCGACTCGACTTCTTAGGGATGTACAACATCTGGTGATGGGTTTATACAGCCCGAGCAGACTCTTAGGGGTGTCCAACGTGTGGTGATGGGATTATACAGGTCGACTCGACTTTTTAGGGATGTACAAAATCTGGTGATGGGATTATACAGATCGACTCGACTTCTTAGGGATGTACAACATCTGGTGATGGGTTTATACAGCCCGAGCAGACTCTTAGGGGTGTCCAACGTGTGGTGATGGGATTATACAGGTCGACTCGACTCGACTCGACTGTGGTGATGGGATTATACAGACTGAGCCGACTTCTTAGGGATGTACAACATCTGGTGATGGGATTATACAGATCGACTCGACTTCTTAGGGATGTACAACATCTGGTGATGGGTTTATACAGCCCGAGCAGACTCTTAGGGGTGTCCAACGTGTGGTGATGGGATTATACAGGTCGACTCGACTCGACTCGACTGTGGTGATGGGATTATACAGACTGAGCCGACTTCTTAGGGATGTACAACATCTGGTAATGGGATTATACAGACCGAGCCATAAACTTAAACATAAACGTCTTTATGTGAAAAGAAGCCGAAGTTTTTCATGGTTCTGAAAATGCAATCAGTGTATATTACAGGTGTGTGTGTATGTGTGCGCGCGTGCGTGCGTGGATTTTTATGCTGTTTTACCATGATCGTATATTAAAGTATCGTCTTGTAAAATGTACAACAGTGCACTTAGGGTCTTCATAGGTTTTCTGTTAAATCTGAGTAAGGCAGTTTCAAGGTTTATGCACTGGGATTTATCTGCGCTCATAGGGGACTGTCGCTTCCCACAGTTTGAGAACCACTGACTCATAGAACAAAGAAAACTAAAATAGGAGTCTTGAATATCCTGGAAGTGGTGACTAAGCTTCAGTAATGAAAAAACTCGATCGTCTGCACATCCAAACATTCCATTGCTGAAAATGAAACAAACAAATACAGTGAAAAACATTGTTTCTACATTGTGGGGTATGGTTACAAATGTGTCAAATATAAAAATGTGTTGCACAATGTATGATATGCACCTTGCTTGGCAACAGCTCGTGTGACCCATTGTATGTTGTGAAGAAGCGTCAGCATTCTAAGAATCACTGCTTTCTGAGACGTGCAAGCGCTGAATTAAGACATTCTGGCAGGAGTGTCAAAGTTTTACTTTGCATATAGGCGTGAGAACTGGACTGGCGATCAAACAGTTCTCTAACGCATGTCATAACCAACTTCGTAAGCTTAGAAAGCCAAGATTAAAAATAGTGGTCTTTACATTTCCTCAAACTATAAATAGCTCGAAATATTAGTTTAGTTCCTCTGCTTGTAACCAACGAAAACAAACATTCCATATTTCATTAGAAATTTATGTTTTGATGGGTATTGGGTACAAAAGTTTGTGTTTTTATGAACAACCCAAATCAAAAACATGTTCAGGTAAATATCTTTCATAGAACTAGCTAATATCAGACACTGTATAAGGATGTCGTCTAGATCTTACACGAAAAATTTGTTCTATTTTATTTTTCCTGAAATGTTCGTATTCACTTCCATTAAAATGTCCTGTATTTGCGAAACTTACATGCCAATAAAATGCATATTTTCAAATTTTTGGGGGTGAAGTCTGTTCACAAATCAAATTTTAAGGCGTAGACAAACCTGGTTTCAAAAATTTTAAGCAATTTGCAAATTAAAATATCTAAAATACATTCTTCTACAGTGGGACATTTTCTTTAATCTTATGATTTATTCAAATGTGTAAGAATTAGGAGCCTCACATGTGCATTTAAAGGTCCATACCGATGATAACAAGAAAATAAACATACTACAACTGTTATTACAGAAACTGCATACGCGTCTAACAGTCAAAGAAATCGTGTTCGGGCCCCTACAACACACTATAAAACTGTATTTCATAAATAAAGTGAGGTTACGTAATTATTAATTGCCATTGAAGGATCATGTAAGAAGTGTTGATACAGAGGTGCCATAAGTAAACAGATGTAGTGATCATCAACTTATGTTTACGTTGTGTTTTGAAAACTGCTGACAACCCCCGTCCCCCTTCTCCCAGCACACCAACATTTACTGATGCACTAGAGCACATTTTAGCATTTCTTTGTTCAGTCATACACCTGCAACAATATAATAAATCTCTGCAGATATGGAGTCAAAATTTTGTGCATAATATGCGTCCATATTAGCTTACGTTCATCATCTGTTCACGAACAATTTTTATTAAATGTTTTCGTGTTTGTCAACAAAATTTCGTGAGTTAAATTTTTCATTGATGTTTTGCAGCTTAATTGGCATTTAACACTGCGCCTCATCGATGCACTTATTTCCATTATTACGGAAATGACTTGCAGTACCTTGGACTTGAAATTACAATCTTATATTCTAAAATTAACTCTGGGCAATAGGTAGTGTCAGTTTTATCTGAAATTGAACCATGGAAGAACTATTCCATAAATAATTTTGGAAGGGGCACTTACTCTAATTTGCTAAGATCGTCCACCGTAATGAGCTTTATTCCAAGTTTTCACTCATCACTGATTCGCTGATCACTCATCATGGATGTGCTAGGTGCAAAGTTGGCTTGCTCCGCCTGTGGTGCCGAATGCAGCAAGAACAGGTGTCAAGTACCTTAAAAACCTGATTTTATCTATTCTTAAAAACGTTTATTCTTCTATTTAATTCAAATTAATACAGATAAGTATTTGTACAAATGGTTTTATTACGTATTTTCTTACTGATGCAGCAGGAATAGGAAAATACAGGAAATTTAAGCGATAGTCAAATCTTTTAAGAACTGGTTGCTGTGTGTTGACTTTGACATTCTATTCTCATTGCATGGCCAGGACATAAAAAAGGAATAACGACTTGCTATTTGAGTAGAGTGTAAGTATTTGTTGCTTCGGACCAATAAAAAGTAATATCTCCAAAAGTTATCTTCACAAAAAACTTTGATATAACTTATGCACTTTAACAAGATCTACATATTTATGTAGTAAGATTTTGTCTGTGTCTTATAGCTTGCCAGCTATGCAAATGTCATTCAAAATGAAGAGGATTATTCCTAGGAGACTCAAGATATGCATTTCATTTTTATGGAAGTAACTTAAATATCAAAGTCGTTAAAGTAATTTTTTGAGAAAATGGAAATTTTCGAAAAGTTTTAGATGTAAGTGGTAGTTTTGGGTGGAAATTTTCTTGAAAACGTTCCTGTCGCATCCTTTGAAGTTGCTGAACTTAAATACCAAGTTCGGTATTTAATCGATTTTTCGTTTTTGAGTTATGTTATCCAGAGATACATGGACACATACAGACTTTCTTCTGGATATCATAACAGTTTGAGTACCTATATTTGTTCCAGTTTATTTGTTAGTTATATATACAGTTACTAGGACTGATAGAAGGTTTTTCAATATACAAGTATCAGTTTCAAATTAGTAGAGAAATATCTTACACCAAGAGAGTGTAAAAGAAAGTTTTAAAATATGTAATTCCTAAAATATGATCAAAAGTCGGCGTGAAGTATTTTTTCAGCAAGTTATTGATTTTGGATCTTCATTTAGCCCCTCTCCGCAAACCGTAAGACCCAGAAAATACATCGTCGTAATTCAAAGCACCTCAAAACCTGCATTTCCAGTGAAATCTCAGTGTTGAATATTTTGGGTAGAATGCAATACTAAGAAGTAAGAAATAAATAATAAAACTAAACGGGGCAGTTATCAGAGAAAGGCTTTTTTCGCAGTGACTCTTTCCTGGAAACATACACACCATGCAAATTTGGGTATTGAAGAAATGTGAGCCAATTTCATTCACATCATGTAAGACCTCGATAACTCATGTGGCACTAAAAGAAATGCATCATTTTCTCTTTCTGTCTCAATCATATACGTATGCATGCACAAATATAGACACAGTAACAACACTGCGCATTCCACTATGGACTCGACGCATTCTTCATGAAATGAATAATTCCAATCAGGTCATCTGTGAGACAAGGTTGTCCTGTTAACTCTTGGCGTAGAAACGCTCATACGAATGGCACATAAACAGTGCCCATTGCGTACAGTGTATATACATAGTTCAACTTCTTCGTGATAACCATATTGTGCCAAATGTATTACGTGGCTTCGGTATGTTATGTGCCTCAATAAGGCGCTCACAGGAGAAACAACTGAAAAAACAAAAGAACCATTTTTGTAATATGAATTATTTGATATGTATTAAAATATTATTAAATATTCTGATCTACTTCTGTATCACTTTCTCTACTACATACATAGTAGGCAGAGAAGGTCCTGTATCTCCAAAAATTCGATATAAGATTTCACTAGAAATACACGTTTTGAGGTCTGAATCTGAAAAACAGAGCATGTGTCCGTGCAAAAATTCGGTTGAGGACTAGACTTAGTATTCAAGTTCAGTATATTTAAAAGATTTTCAAGAAAATCTCCCACACCAAATTACTCTTTACATGAACATTTTTTTTAAAAAGCTACATGTTTTAAAATAGCTTAACGATTTTGATTAAAATACAAGACATTTAAGATATTGTAATAAAGATGACAATTCCACAAACCTCACTTCTGACACCAGTGTGACAAAAACGACAAAACTCCAGTCTAGTTACTTTTGACACTTTATTCTCCTTCAAAATGTTTGCACAAATACACAGTCTCCTTTTACTGACGTTAACACAGTCTTTATCTTTCGTTATATTGCAGCGCACAAGTGTTTTCTTCCCGTAACCTTGACTCGCACCTTTTACGGTGTTTCTAAGAAATTAGGAGATGTAAAAAATCAGCCTTTGGGACTGGAATACAAATATAAAAACATGACAAACATATGAAAATTTAAGGTAAAATATGACCATAATATGAAAAATAACAAGAAAATGACCAGAAAACTTTAAAAGGCCAAAATATGACTATATAACCCATGACAATTGCATAATTTTAATCACTATTAATAAAATAGTGTTTCGCTTACATTTTCCATGGAAAAGAAACACAAACAAAAACTATGACATGTCATAAACTTCCGGGCTCTAGTTATTACAAATCGTATTTTCGTGGAACCCCTTTTTCTATTTTGAGCTCTGGTTTTTCAATAATATACGACGTTTCTGTATATTTTGGTCTCTCATTTGTTGTAATAAATCGGTTGCACTAGAAATCTTCCTTTTTTCACATTAAATATGTATTTTTCTTTAGTAATTGTTATTTAAGTCTCAGGTATCCTCTCGAGGCACTTTTGAGTACATATTAACTGTGCATTATAAGATTAAACTGAAATATATTAATAATATTGGCGTTATGAGATGGCAAACGAGCTACTAGGTTCGCTCCGACCACGCTAGCAGAGCAGAGTTAATTCAGTCTATAACAGTATAAACTATTGGTGCAAATCAAAGGCAATCTTTATGTTCAGGTTTATGTATAATTATTGCAGAATAAATCACGGAACAAAATACAAGCGTATGGGGTAATGTCGAACGAATCGTTCGCCATTTCCGGGCTGTCTACATTGTGTTTTTGGACCATTAGCTCACACAATTGATGAAAAAGTTCTCCACAGCTGTTGGGTGTAGCTGAATTACTGCTAATTTCACCGACCGTATTACTGGAAGCAAAAATGTAAAAGCTATTATTCTAAGGCTCGTTCTTAGCTTGAACTTGGATCACTAAATGTTACGGAAGAAAGAGCTGAAATACACCTATTCCCTCAAAATGACCTCTCGCAAGTAACCCCCTACTTCACTTACTTTGGCAAGTAAATGGAACTTGAACGAACGTGGAAACTTCTCTTCCATTGGCGCCAGGTAGCAGCAACAACACGACATTGTCGTTACCTCCGGTAGACTAAAATACCTTGTGCGGTATGCTCCAGTCTTTGAGAATACTCCGGTCTCCCCTGAAAAATAAACGACACCTAATAGTCAGAGAAAGTCATGTTAAAGTATGACTCTATGGCAACTTGCGGGGTGGGACTTAGTACGAACCCTGACGGCCACCCCCGAGAGAATGGATGAATCGATCCTAAGGGCGTCCGTAAAGTTGCCACGACAGAGTAGGTGGCAGGGTCCCTACATTTCCCTAGCTAGAAGCACCTCGGCGGAGGCTGGCTCAGCCCGGTTCCTCTCCCCAAGAGAGGCGCGAGACTCGGAAACCAGTAAACTCCCATTCCAATTTGGGGAACGAGGTTTCCAGAGCCTATTTATTCGCCCTGCCGTGTTGTTTCCGCGACGCTCGCCAACGCTTTCAACCCTGTAAGAAATCTAACGGGACCGAGGGTGAAATGAAATGATTAATGTAACCAAATGGAGGGACAGGAATTTCGGAGGATATGCAAATCCTTCTCAGCATTCGCCTGGTGACCCAGGGAAACCTCAGAGAAAACTTATTGTTCAGGAAGGTCGGCCACGGGGTGGAACTCGTGACCTCCCGAATGCGGGCCAGACGTTATCGCCTGAGCCATCCCGCTCGGTTATGTATTATAACACATCACATTTTGAAAAAGGCTTTGAACTGTTCTATACTATATTTATTAACAACCATCATAGGCACTTAATATAGTATACTTAATATAATATATAGTGATTTCGGCAATATTAGATATATATCTAAATATTACCGAAATCACCGCATCCAGTTCAACTGAAAAAGGTATATACGTGCGTTCATTTATTCCTCGAAATGTTTACTCATCAGGCCCGCTCCTCGGTCAGCCTCGTTATCGGACTGCTTCATGCTACAACAATTTGTAGTTACAGATGTAACCCACTATCCTGAGAGCACATTGACGCTCCCGGAAGTAGATTGAAGGGCAGGTATTGGCGGATTGTAGCGAAAATGTCAGTTCCTTCTTTTAACTACCGTTTCACCTCGTCACCTACAAGCAGTCGCAGTAATTACTGTTCAACTCTGCACCTTCCATGCCCTAGTAACGGGAGAGCAAAAAGCTTACGAACTGGCTGCGCGGTGTTTTACCTGTCCACGTCCTTGGCACTCGTTGCCATCTGCCGCTATCAGGCGCGGATAAAACCATACATTTTTAAAACTACTTTTAAAGGCTTTACTTGCCAACTTTATGAAAGAAGATGCTGAAAGTGCCCACTGTCGTTGACCTAACATTTTTGGCACCTCTTTAGAAAACTATCCATCACTCGCCGTAGCTCATGCTGAAAAATGTTGACAATTTCCTAGCGGATATTTTGTTTGAATTCTTCCAGGTTGTGTGGGTTTGCCTTGTGCACTTTATGTTTTAAGTTACCCCAGAACTCGATGGGGGTAGGTCGGGGTCCGAGGGGGGCACAAATCGCTACTAATAATTCTGTCTCGTAACGCACTTTCAATTGTTCTCATCCAAAGATTGGCCATAGAGCTGTTGCTGAAAAAAAAGGGAAAATCAGGCTCCCTGTCTGTTAATTCTCTAAAAAGAAAGGGGCAATATTGTATTCACGTATATACGGGCGTCAACTGTTGACTCGAAAAAAATTGGCCCAATATCTCAAAACCTAATATAGTTAAAGTACCACTTCATGTCGAAAAATTTGGTGTATGTTGCGCCATTACCGGAGAAAGGTTTCTCAGAGCTTCAATAAGCGATGTCTATCTCTGGTGTAACTTAAAACAAAGGGTGCAAAACAAACTCACACACCCTGGAAGAATTAAAACAAAATATCCGCCAGGAAATTGCCAGCATTTCTCAACGTGAAGTACGGCGAGTGATGGATAGTTTCCTAAAGAGGTGTCAAAAGTGTATTTTCAACGACGGTGGCCAGTTTCAGCATCTCCTTTCATAAAGTGAGTAGGTAAAGCCTTTAAAAGTAGTTTTTAAAATGTTGCATGGTTTCATCGGCGGCAGACGGCGGCAGACGAGCGCCAAGGACGCGGGCAGGCACAACACCGCGCAGTCAGTTCGTAAGTTTTTTTCTCTATATTTGGGGATTGAGGACTGCTCAAAGGGCCTTCCTATCTCGACCAAAGATGTTTTATGAGCATTCCGTGGCCTGGAACCAGAGCTACCACTCTCTAGCTCACTACGCCACGGCAGGGGCAAAAACAGGAGCTGGTGCCAACCGCACGTGGTGTTCCCAAACGGTCACCCGTGCAAGTACTGACCATGCCCAATGCTGCTTAACTTCCGGCGTTTTCAGCCATTGGCCGTGATCCATGTCCTACCTTAATCCCTTTCACTCCATCTAGCTGCGTGGAAGTCCCAAACGATATCGCTTCAGCTGCTAAGCGTCCTCTGTCAGAAGAGAATGTTCTTCCTTTTTGGCTCCAATTTTAACTTTTTATTCTTTAGCTGAATTTATTTTGTGTTCCTAGAGCATCCACCAAGCATCCACACAGAATTCTGTTCTAGAATAAGAGGATAAACCAAAGGCTTATACGTATCATCCTTTTACATCCTTCATAACACTATTACAGTGCTTTAAAATACAGGGTGCCTCAAAAATCGGTGCTACAACACTTAGTATGTTCTGCGGAACGGCAAACAGATCGGTTTTCAAGAAGGAACGCCCATCCGGAAACGCACGGTTTGGACGCTGTAGTGCACGAAGTGTGAGATGGGTGTGTGCTCACACTTCGTCAATAAACCCAACATGAGTAGCACATGTAGCTGTCTACATTACAAAATGGCTCCAATTGTGTACTGTATGCCCACGACAAGAAGGCTAGAGGGAAATGAAGGGCAGAGAGGGCTTGAACTGTGTATCTACTCCGGTAGCAGATCTGTTTACTAGGAAATGAGTGTATAAGAGTGCATATTTCTAGCTATAGGTGAGTTATGTGACAACACTGTGTATTTTAAACGAGCCTAGCATCCTTGTCATACTTGGAAACTAGGCATAAACACCGTGCGGGAAGCACAAAATGATTACGCTACACATTCCTAAGACTTGCCTTCTTGTCTTGGGCACACAGTACCTCCTATGTCATTGCAGAGTCTACATTGGCGGTGGTGAGCCCCACGCGCATGATCCAATACATGCGGTTGTCTTTGAAGATTTTCAGTCACTCCGTGGACTCGAGCAATAAGGTCCTCCGCTGTCTTTACGAGTGTCATATGCAATTAATGTAAGTTATGTTCTTCCACACAATAGCCGTGTATATAACAGGATTGGAAAGGGTAGAGTGAGACTGAAAAATCCAATGCCATCACCGGGATCTGAACCAGGGATCTATCGGTTACCGTCCGGCTGCTCTAAGCACTAACCATACACTATACTCTTCATACAACTCCACAGAAAATAGTCGAGAGGTGTCAAATCTGGCGACCGTGCTGACCTTAAAACTGGTACACCTCTGCCAATCCATCGATTTTAATAAGCGACCTTGAGGTGTTTCCGGACATTTACATCAGTGTTCTGGAGCTCCGTCGTGTTGCAGCCACATTACCTTCCGAACATTTAGTGGCATTGTATCCATAAGGGTAGGCAAAACATCTCTAATAAATATAAGGTACGTCGGTCCTGTTAATCTGTTAAATATGTTGACCAGTGCACGGGGAAGATAGTGATTGCAACGACAATTCATCCTTTTTCCGGTATAGGAAATGTGATTTAATATCCGCTGTAAGGTTTGTTATTAGGAATCAAGCGGTTAATTCTGAGCAAATTTACGAAAGTTAAGATATTGTCACAATAAGTAAGTTTTAACAACCTTAAATACATACATAAAAACTGCTGCCTATTTTGTTTCTGTGACAGATTGTTCCGCTTATTGCAAGGCTGTGTATATAACCTCTATCGTTTGTTTCTGCAGCAGTTTGTTGTCACATTTCTGCGAATGCTGTTTTAAATTTCGTCGCATTTTTGGACGTAGTGCAGCAAAAAACGACGAAAGCGACTGTAATTAAAACCCTGCGTTAAACACACACACACACACACACACACACACACACACACACACACACACACACACACACACACACACACACACACACATTGTCTCATACTTTAGTTCCAATTCATACCTTTAGATTTAGACTGAACGCTCCTCTAAACTTTACATTATTCTGCTTAATATCTATTTATTACAAATAATGATAATTGCGACATTAGTATGAAATATTACATGTATTTACATACATGGGTTTAGGTTTTCTGGATACAATTCTAAACTTCCTCAACTCTTAAATAAAATCTCTCTCTCTCTCTCTCTCTCTCTCTCTCTCTCTCTCTCTCTCTCTCTCTCTCTCTCTCTCTCTAACCGCGCACTACAAATTACAATTACAATTATTCAGTTAGAAGGATTTCCCTATTCTAACTTCTGAGGCACATGTTCTCGTCAAAAGTTCTGGTTATTTCTCGGTTTTCCTCAGTCAATAGACGACCGCTGGGTTGGATAATTTGATCCGCGCATTTTCCTGTTGTCCATTTCATTACCACATTTCATCCCCTTCTACTTCACGCCATACCAAACATTTGGCTAATCACTCATTCTGGTAATGCTGTGATGTAAAATCTGCTTTCTCCTCGGCAGGCTACTGAACGAAGGCGTTGGCTTGTAAGTCTTTGGGAGTGTAAAGATTGATTCACAACCACCAGTAACGGTAACGATAGAAGTTGAAATACGTATACTCAAATGGAAGTGTTCACAACCGACGGGAGCGGGAAAGAAGACTTGGCCAAGTTTTAACTTTCTGTTCCCGTTATCGGGCACAGCATGTTAGATTCATATTGTGCGTATTAGACTTTTCGCTGTAGAAATTATTGAAGGCGGCAGTGCCACGAAACAGCCGCTAGAGCTTTCTCTAGTCTCGAGCTAGAAAAAATACCATTGGTCAGTTAAAATAAAATGAATTCCCAATGCGCAGTATAATTTCCACTTTCTATAGATAAGTTGATCAATAGTGTATCTTGCTCTACTGTGAACCAAAATATTGGGTACTGCGTTGCTTCCCGTTGCCGTTGTAGTTACCGTTACCGGGTGTTTGTGAACCAGTCTTAAGTCCTACAAAGGGGAAGATTATCCATTGAAGAAGAAGATAAAGAAGTGTTTTTAAGACTTCTCTTCATTAATTCATAAATGTAACAACGTATGTACTTTATCTGAAGTACCTTTCTTCATTTTTCACATGTGATTTCATACGACTAAGAGATAAAATATGCTAACTCGTCCTAAAACTTTAGTAAACCTGCAGGAGAAAGTATCCTGGTATGGTAACCTACAAATCCAAAGGCCAGGTTCGATTCCTGGCTTGAGGCTGGTAATTTTTCTTTAGCCAGAATTATTTCTTTTCCTCCCTAGTATGGAAGTATGAATGGATTTATGCACTTCATGTATCACCTAATCACAAGTAATATCATAAGACGTCTGATCTGACGTCTGGGGAGGTCAGACCATTAAATGATATGCATCTGAAGTATTTCATAAAATGAAATATGAATTTAAATATTATATTGCTAAGATTTGACTTGAAAATTTTAAATTCTATAACAAATAACCTAAAATATACTAATTTTGATTAGTTTGAGGAAAACAAAACCCAAGAATAACACGTATATCGATCTTCGCTTGTTATAACATAAAACCAGTTTATAACCTCAAATAAACCTAACTTTAATTTTAACACTAACAAACAGCCATTCTTCTGAAAAAAAAAACATTAATTTTTAAAATGCCAATTATTAAAAACACAGTTGTCAAATCGAAATGAAGTGTTATTTTGATTGTTATTCAACTGCAATGTGTAATAAATTGTTTTTTCAGCATTTTATGGGATGCAGCTGGAGACCCTGACTAAACAAAGGAATAACCTTGTGATAATTTGTATAAAATAAAAGAATGATTTGATGATAATTTAATGCCTCAATGTATGAACTAGTCAAAAGTAATAGTAACCCAAAGATTAACGCTACTGTAAAGCGAATGAACATAAATGGCGATGGGCAATTGTTACAATGGAAAAGCCGCCGATCTGATCCGAGATGTTTACGGAGGCATATACATGGGGGGGGGGGGGGGGGGGGGTAACAAGTGGAGAACACAAAGGAAATAAAACAGGACAACTAACTACTGAATTAAAACCGGAAAGGTCATGTATCCGGTTTTTATCACACTAGGGGGCTAAGCATCTTAAGATTTGGGATAAAGTAAGACAGGCAAACGGAAATGTTGCACTTAACAGCTGGTCTACTCTACATTAGTTGGGAAATTCAAGAAGTTACAATTACGGAAAATGGCAACCGAACGGGCTTTTGGTATGGAAATTAAAGTTATTAATGTATTTCCAAAAATAATTTCGAAAATCTAAACTCAAATCAGGGCGGTGCCGTGGCCGAGCGGCTTTACTGTTCGCCAATCACCAAGGTTCGATCCCAGTGACTCGCATGTGGTATTCGTGGTGGACAAAGCGGCTTCTGGATGATTTTATCCCCGCTTTCCCCCACAACTGCTCCATCATCAGCTTTGCATTCATCCATTTCGCCCATTTTTTCCTCACTCTCATACTTTGTGCAAGGCTGATCACTCGCTTCTAGGTCTTCACTCTGTCCGGACCATAAGTTAATCTGCTCCCCAGCAGGCATCTGACTCTAGGGACAGGCCTGTAAGTCCTAGGGGGTGTCAGTCCTCCATACGGGAAGGGCAATCAGATAAAGAAGAAGATACCCAAATCAGGCTCATTAAGTATTGTTAACTCCATATGGAAATTGGTGTATTTTAAATTTATTTAGACGCTTCCAATGAAAAGTGGGTTTGACAAATCTGTCACATTTCAGTTTGTAGATAAGGCTCGGCCTATTGTTTTAAGATTTTAATGGGACATTTACCTTTAAAATATGTATAAATGTTGGGTGTTCTTGCTGCACAAGTGCTGCTATCGGTTCACAAAAAATCAAAAGCATAACAAATGAATTATGTTGTTTAAAAAATATAAAGCATCCATATGTGTAGTTCGTTTGTTGTATCACTTATGTCTTTTTAGCAAATATAATGGGGAAAGTGCTAAACTTTTAGCTGAAAGAAGATGGACACATTCTACAACAGGTACAAATGAAGAATCTTGTGCAAATAACTCTACAGCTGAAAGTGTTACATGTGCTCTTCTGTATACAAAGTTGCAGAACCAGATTCTTGTTGACAGTAATGTTTTGAAGAACTTGTTTTCAAGAGCTTTATGTACTGAGTGTAAATAAGAATGTGTTACTGTGAGTTTGAAAGAGTTCTACGGTTTTTCTCTGAAGCTTGTAATGAAGTGCCAAGACCGTGGATATGCTAAGAGGAATATTTCCAAAAATTTTAAATAGCTTTTTCTACGTATAACAATTTTTATACTTTGGGGTAAACTTTTCTACAATAAATATTGATGGATAAAGTTAAAACTTTCAGGACGTATAGAATATAACTTGTTAAAGAAAGCTGTGCATTGGTTTGTTGATTACACTCATACATACAAGCATGTGGTTTTTTTCTTTGTAATTATAAGTAATATTTGCTTTTATTCTACTCTAAATAGGAAACGAATAATATTTCTAATAAGTATTAATATTTTGGAAAGGAAATGCACAATGTTATTGCATAGGCATAGCAAAATTAGCATACCAAATTTCAAGCCTCTATTTGGACTCTAAACTGCAAAATGTCTACCTTTTATTACTATTCAATTCTTTCTAAAAGCATAAGTAATTACAAAACTATTTACTATAAACCAATGAAACTTATACCTGCCATATCTTGGCAGGTGCAATTTAACCTAAAAATGTTATTAAAATTGGTTAATTAGGGAAGAAGGTCTATTTGTGTCCCCTTAATGGTAAATAAACTTGAATTTGATTGTTTAGTAAACCAAAAAATGCATGACACCTCCGTATTAAAATTCTAAAGGCGTTGTTGACTTTGTCAACGCTGGTGTCGAACAGGGAGCGTCAAAACGAGATGACTATGCTGTAGGCAGGCGGGCGGGCACAGCGGCAGACTAGTCGGCGGGCGATTCAATTGCAGTGCCTGCCTTCCCCTCTCGCCGTGTTGGGGAGGGGAGTACATTGCGTCTGGCCGGCCAGCAAGTCTGAGAGTGCAAGGCCACATGGACAAAAGTGTGCTAAACGCATTTTCGGTCGGTGCTGCTGTCTGGCGCGAAGCGCAACTGTCTGGGCCGGGCCAACAGGATGCACGTAAGGGGAGGGGATGGTACCATGACGTAACCTTCAGCCTTCTTCCTTTATTTTTTATTCCGACCTTCCGTCTGGCAGAATTTTAGACCACCAACTAGCGTTTTATATTTTATGATGTTGTTTACCTCAACAGAATTATTAGCGTTTGTGGATTCCCAGATTTAAAACAAAAGTTGCATTCATTTCACCACTGTTACTTCTAATAAATGCACAGTTTCATACGCCGAAAAGTATGAAATAGGAAATGACTATTCCGAAGATAACTTCCGATACACCACTTTACATTTCTCTGGGAAAAGGAATAGACCTGAGTATCAATACCAGCCATTAAGAGATTAAAACACTTACCTTCAAGCTGTGTACAGTCAAATCTGGGTACATTTGCTTTAATTTGAAATATGGAAGGTAGAGTGAGATAGCACAACATTCCACGCGCTAGTGATAATCTTTAACTGCCCAATCTCGAAAACGTTTACTATTGAGACTAACTTTTTAAAATTTGTATTGCAAAATTTTCCTCGTTTCCTAACATCCGCTTATAACAATACGAAAGCCAATGAAACACGGAAGCTAAATATATCAGGTTATTTTCCATATTTTACTGACAAAAGCGCCACTTATCATGACAATGTTATTTATATTGAGAGACTAGGCACTGAAGGTGCACACTAGCCGTCATTCAGCATTCCACCTCCTAGGTCTTTCAGGTAGCAGAACAAAGGTCATATTTCAAGTTAAACCTGACACATTATATCAATATAATGAACGTAAACAACAGCGGCCAAGGGTTACTAACGGCAGCTAAAACACCGTATGGTAAGTGGCTAAATGCTGGTGGGGGTGGGGGATATTCTTATCTGCGACCTGACAGCACAAGTCCACTAACAACTACCTAATTTCCTTTTGTCCTAGCTTTACCTCTTGGAAACTCCCTGTTATACATAAACAACAAACATTTAAAACACTTGCTGAATCTCGAGCTAGCAAATCATTAACAAAGCCCATTGCAACAGGTGCTAAATAGCTTAAAATGAGCACACAAATGAGCGCCACAGCATGTTCGAAATAGGCACTAATATAATCATAATCATCTGTCATTTAAAAACATATTTTGATGTAACAGAACAGAATACAAATATCAAATATACATATTACAATAAATGTACTAAATTCCACTATTATTTTAATGAAGTGTGAGCTATTATCATTTCTTTTATTAGACGTTAATCGAAATAAAAAATAAAAATAGAAGAAATAAAAAAATAAGATCTGCATTGCATTGTTCTGGCCTCTAGAATCAAGAATCTTACTCTTGCACTGGTATCTCCTCTTCTTGATGTAAATTATTCGAGATAAATGTTTTCAGAAATAGGTTCATTACACATTTTGTTGTAGGTACAGGTAACTAGCAGTCGCTATATTTAGCCCTTAAAATGTCGCACTGTTTTTATGAAATAAAGAGGAACAACTGACTAGTGACAGCCCTCCAGAAAATGAAGTTTTGAAGAATTCAAGGAGGCTACATAGGCTTTGCGCAAAAAGTTCGAACTAACATTTTAAATTACTTAAACCACTTAAACATGTGGCGTTTTAACGAAAATCGTTAAAGCAATTTTTGAGAAAGCCAAAAGTAATGAAAGGGTTTTCATGTAAAGAGTAATGGCAAAAATGTTCTAGAAAATCTCCGTGTCGTATCTTTGGAAGATCTTGAACTTAAGTGCGATGTTTGGTATTTGTTTTTAGTTTTCGTTTATGAGTTATGCTATTCACACACATAAACACACAAACACACACACACACACAGACTTTATAGGGGTGAGGATCTCAAAATGTGTATTTTCGGCGAAATGTCGGTATATGATTTTGGAGGAATATAATTTTTCCTATTAGCCCGCTTCTATGCTACGAGGGCAGTGTGTTTGGTTTATCTTCAAGAGGTCCCGAGTTTGAACCTCGATTAGGGTGAGTTATCTCGATGAGGTTTTATCCGGAGTTTTCCCTTATCCTGAGAAGACAAATTTTGGACAAGCTCAAACTTTACGGCCAATTTCAGCATCATTTCACTCATTCAACGTCCAATATAACATTGAAAAGATGTTCATGTAGCACTGAAGTATTAGTCATTACAATTCAAACATTATCGAGAGAAAATATTATTAAATCTTATTTAGCCTAGGGAGAGCTTTAATTGTTGGGCATATTTTTGGAGAAATATTCTGCAAAATTGCTTAACTGCACTGCAATTTTTGTAAACCTTAACTAATGTTTCTATGACAGCAGTATTTGCAGAAATTACATTTTTAGAACCTAACTGAATGACCCAATGATAACTTGCGGAGGGGACTTAGTCTCTCGACCGAAAGACGATCTCTGGTGACTGTGCCCTGACGGGGCACCCCGGGAGGATGGATGAGTGGAGTGGATCCTAATGGCAGCCGGAATGTTGCCACGATAGAGCAGAGGGCAGGGTCTCTAAGTGTTCTCAGTTAGGAGCATCCCGGCGGAGGCTGGCTCAGCCCAGTTCCTCCCCCGCCCCTTAGGGATCCTACTCGCAAGGGCGGCGCGGGCCTTGGATACCGGCTCCCCTCCCCCCTCTCGGGCTTGTACCGTCCCATGAAGGGCCCGGAAACCAGTAGGCTCGACTTCTAATCCGGAGGGGACGAGATTTTCAGAGTGCATTTGTTCCCCCTGCCGTGCTGCTCCCGCGACGCTCGCCTACGAATGAAATCTAACGGAATGAAGGGTGAAAAAACGATTAATGTAACGAAATGAAGGAGGATATGGAAGTCCTTCCCAGCATTCGTCTGGAGACCCGGGGAAACCTCTGAAAAAATCCATGGATCAGTAAAGTTGGCCATGGGGATCGAACCCGCGACCTCTTGAATGCGGGTCACCTGGGCCACCGCGCTCGGTTTTAGGACTTTCTACTAAAAGTGTAGTTTATTACAGTGTAGTAGTTGCAAGTTGACCATTAAAGTTCTGATGAAAGAATCGCGGAGAACTTTGGAAAATTATCTGTCTATTATTAGGAAATATTGTTCACAGTTATCAAACATTAAGTATTTGAATATTAAATGTGGCTACAATGAACATGTTTCATTTTAAAATATATTAATTAATGAAGGATGTAGTGATTTGCCAGGTTTACTCTAATTTGATCACATCTTTGGGTAAGAGGTAAATAAATAAATAACTAAATAAATAAATAAATAAATAAATAAATAAATAAATAAATAAGTATATTGGTGGACGCTGTGTAAGGTTGCATGTTCCAATTCTGAGGTCGCTTACTTGACAGTAGTTTTTCTAAGTTTGCTCTAACCCATCCAGGTCAAGTGCAGGGTTGGAAATTTTCTTTTATGAGCTCTCGTGCCATTTTAATTCTGATTTCAGACTAATGTATTTGTCTGCGTCTTCTTTATTTGTGTCGCCTTCGGAGGTGGTCCTGACATTGGAGTGACCCTGACCCTC